>JAPQWN010000002.1:2420000-3020000 GCA_028538565.1 Umbellularia californica
GCTCATTTGCCTCCGACACTTTCCTTGCCTTGAGGTAAGCATGTATAAGTGCAGTATAAGTCACCACGTTCGGAGCACACCCATCTCTTACCATCTCATTTAACAAGTTACGAGCCTGTTGAATAAGTCCAACTTTACAAAAACTATCAATCAAAATTGTGTATGTAAAGACATCAGGAACAATTTCATTCTTCTTCATGTCTTCAAGTAAAAGAAAGGCCTTTTCCACTTTACATGCCTGACATAGAAAAGCAATCACCTTCCCATAGGTACTGGCATCAGGTATGAATCCTCTACTCATCATCTCTCGAATCACCATAAATGCCTTCTCATACTTCGCCACGGCACAAAGGCACCGAGCAAAATGACCCACATTCACTTTATTAAGCACAACCCCAGCATCCAGCATTTCAGCGTAAGCTCTCTCAGCTAACTCCAATGCATCAGGGCTTGGCAATTCCTCATTCCCACAAATACCCCCAATTACGATATTGTATGTTACATAGCCAGGTCGGCAACCACAATCCACCATCTTCTTGAGAAGCTTGTAGGCATAGGAGTAATCCCCCGAGTTGCAGAATGCATGAACAAGGGAATTAAACATTGAAGGACTTGGATTACAACCCTCTGGAACCATCATACTTAAAATTCTCTTACACCTACCAAGCTGCCTTTTCTTTAGAAATGCCGAGAGCAGTGTTCTATATGTTACCACATTTGGGATACAAGAATTTGCACGCATTCTATGCAGAAATGCCATAGCTTCTTCGAAAAGAGAAGCTTCACATAACCCACTTATCATTTTTGTATAAATAACAGCATCGGGCACGAATTCCTCCTTCTCAATGATACCAAGTGCCTCCCTCCACCTCCCTGCTTTGCACAACGAACGTGCAAAGCAACCAAGCGTAAACCCATCCATATTAAAGCCTGAATCCGACATCTCCCGATGAACTAGAAAAGCAGAGTCTAATCGATCTGCCTTCAAAAGGACCTGAATCAATGCACTATACGTCGTCCTCGACGGCTTGTACCCAAAGTCCTTGAGCCTCCCAAGCTCCTCCAATGCCTCATTCCAAAACCCATTCCAGCAACACTTCCTAATCAAAACATTAAGCAATTTTCCAAGAGCTTCAGCGTCTTCATCCCTGATCTCACGAAGAAAATGCTCAGGAATTCTGCTCCTCTTACTGAATCCCAGAATGTCTAGCAAGGCATGGTAAGTGGAACCCGTATGCCGATACCCAATTTGATGGCCCGCCCAGATGAAAAACCGAACGCCTGATTGGGGACTTTTGCCAAGCAGCTTCAAGACATTAACTACTAAACTCTCATCCAATTTCCCCCTGAATTGCCTAAGAAGTTTCTGGGTTTTATCATCAAAATCAACCCCATTACAACCCCTAATTCTATCCGAAATCAAAACAGCTTCGTCAGAGTACTTACAAGAAGACGAAACAGGCGAACCGGCCGCATCGTAATCAACCACACTCTCATTCAAAAAGGCGAAATCTTCCATCGAAACCGACTCTCCCAGGCGATTATCTCGATCGGAGAGCACCCCATTTCCCGAATTGCAGAAATCTGGGTCGCCCAATCCGATCAAATCATCTTGAGTGGAGATGCTTCGACCGCTTTCACAGAATCCGATATGGGTGATTTTGAATGGGTAGAAACGGCAGATTGCAAGGGTTTTGGGCGAAAATCGACAGTTGGATTGGATTGAGCTGAGGACTGCCTGAGATTGTGCGAATACCATCTTCGCCCATCGTCTGCTCATGCTGCTGGGATCGATGGGTTTGGGTTTTGAGGGGTGTTTTGGGAATAAAAGAAGAGTATGAGGGGGTTTTGGAGATTGGAGAAGGGTATGGAGGGCACAAACGGTCGAAGAGATGATGCCATTGGAGAAGAAGATCAAAAGGGCATTTTTAAGGGGTTTAGCGCCAATTTTAGGTTTTGGTCTGCTGTCTGTGATAAACCCTAGGAAGAAGGAGCGGAAGAAGAACAGAGTGGTGAGGCGTATTTTGGTCATTTAAATAAATGGACCAGGCCTGCATTGGTGGGGGGGCACTATTCTGGAACGGGCCATATGTTGTTTTAACTGGGATCCATTACATAGAGTCATGGATAGGTACCTAAATGGGTCTCTCCGCTTAGCCGGAGGTTTCTACGGGTTAATAATCGGGTTTGAGTCCTTATTAAGATTCTGATAGGTGCATGAGTCTGATCCGGCTCTACTTTGGTTCTGGCATGTGGACCTGGAACTCAACATATTGTCTCAATTTTTGAAAACTCCTCCTAAAAGTTGGGCACATTTGGTAAATAGATAGGAATATGCAAGATTTAGGATTCATGTCTACCCCTAGAAAAGGATAATACTTGCTGAAGATTTTTATAGCTAAGGATTCCATGTATTCCACGTTTGGTTGTAAATGTAGAAATACTGATGATTTCTTTAATCTATGTTTGGTGTTGAACACCAGGCCTATGAAAGTTAGTCATGACCAAGAAGTATGAGTGTATCAAGTGGGGCCCGTTTCTTGATATAAAACAAACTAAGACTCCTTCTCATAAGTGCACGTATGATTAAATAAATGGGGCCCACTTTATTGAATAAACTAAGGCCCCTTATCACAAGTGGACATAACATATGATTGAATTGATGAGGCCACATTATATATTGAACAAATTAAGAACCATTAACACTAGTGCACATATGATTGAAATGATGGGGCACATTTATTATATATTAATCAAATTATAATACATGGATGAGATGTTATCATTTTTATTGAATAAATAGCAAAATAAAGAAATCGAGAGAGTTTTTTTCTTTTTGCGGGGGGGGGGGGGAGGGATTTTGGCTTTTATACCCACGCATTTTGTAAAGAGGATTTGCATATTGATGGGGGAGGATCGGATCCCAAAATCTCATGGATTGCAGATTTTAGGCGCAAAAAATCAACGATGATTTACGGCTGCCAAACTTGAATATAACATAAAATCATGGAAAGCAAAAATCTTTTCCCCGCAGATTTTGTTGCCAAACGCGTCCTTAGTTTTTTTTTCTATATTATTCTCTACCTAGACCAAAAACCCGTCTTATATACAAAACCGGTTCCGGTTCTAGTTCCATCTTCTCATTAACGGTTCTAGACCTGGGTCTACCATGGACCCAGATCATAACCAACCCGTTTACATCCCTAGTCATAGACCAACGAACATAGGAAGATGGCTCGGCTCGGGTGGAAGTTGACCAGGTGCCTTCGCTGAGTTTTGACTCAGTCAAAAGGTCAGAACTCAGGAAGGAGAAAGGCTTAGGCTGGAAGTGGGATTGTCTGTGGGGCCCAATTTCTGGATGGGCCATCAGGATATCTTGGATTATATCTATCGATGGTATTGTCCTTGGCACTGGCCCAGCCTTTTGGGTCAGGTCTCTTAGCTCAAGAACTTGGAGATACAATTGCCCTCTTTCTTGACCAAGTCGAAAAGTCACCACTTGTGGTAATTTGTTTGCACTCATTTACAAATATAAAAGAAGCACATACATGACACTATGAGAAGATCACGTTTATTTATGCATTAGATGTATAAACGAGGTGCAAGTTAGACCCTTTTCAATCAGTCATATATTTAAATGAGAGAACCAGGTGCAACCCAATTTAGGTTAGTAGTACCAGTGTTATGTCACTCATCATTTATGCTGAAGGGCCCAGTGGGTTACTAAAACCAAAAGGCGTTCGAGACATATGTCTGGCAACGGACTGTGGGACTTGCATGTCACTAAAGTAAACATGCCTAACCCTAGATTTTGAGTACCAATGTTTCTTATCTTGTGTTTAATATCTGCATCTATTACAAAGATTAAATCCAACAAATGGACGATGGAAGGATGAATTTTGAAATAAGGCAAAGTGCTAAACTGAATTCATGGAAATAGATGTGTGAAAGGGAATGGATTAATCGTAGGTGGACCCTTACGATGCCAAATCCACCATGCATGGGTTAGAGATTAATGGTAGGGGCCTTATCAGGTCCGGATTATCAACTGGAATCAATGGGCGCTGATCCGGTAGTATATTGGCTCGACAAGGTTGGGTAACCCAAATCCAAATAGGAACACAGATCATATTGGACCCAAACCGAACAAACTTGATTTGTAAATTCCCTCCTAAGGGTCCGGGTTAGCCCAGGGTACCAAAGATTTTATGCTTCTGGTCATTCTTATCCAAGGGCCATTAATCCATATAAAATAAACCTGCTTATAAGATGCATTGCTTGGATTAGCTTTTGCTTTACAATACCTTTATAAAAATATACCTGCAACTTCAACTCAATGGCATCTTGTATTCAGGTATTTTGGGAGAAGATCAACTGCCCCGAAACAGCCTTCAACACATACCACCTGTTATTTGACTTAATAATACAGCAAGTCAGCAACACTAGCAAAAGCATTTCCCATAAAACATAATAAAAGATTGAAAACAACTCCACCCATAAAAAGAGGACAGAAACAGAAAAAATAATTTGTTTACCTCTGCACATTATCTATTCGACACATTAGGATAACGGAAAATACAAGCCCCCACAAAATTTCACAGTTCCAAAATGAAATTTCTGACCCGTAAATATTGGTTAGTTACAACCACAATGCTCAACCTGCCCTCTCTCTACCTCTCATGACACAAGTAAAAAAATCAAGAAGCACCGCCTCTGGTATCATTCCCACTGTAGCTAAACACCACACCTTAGACCTAACATCAGAGGTAAACCTCATTAACTTCCTCGAGGGAAAAAAGAAAAAAAATAGTTTACATGAGGTCGTATTTGGCACTGATCTTCATGACTCAATAGTAACTGCTGTAGTAAGCTTGGGGAGCTGGAGCTGCTTGTTGAGCTGGGGTAAAAGCTGGAGTGGCCTGGGCATAGTTTTGTTGAGGAAATGACTGCTGACAAATCAGAAAACATATCAGAAAACATTAGTTCCAATTAGTTCCCAATCAACCAAGAAGCCACGGAATTCTAGGGGTTCACAACTAAAAAAGGTCATGTTAAGTGTAATGACAGAAAATACAGGTACCTGAACAGGAGGATATGCTGCTGGAGGGTAAGCACTATAAGCAGCAGCACCAGCAGTGGCAGTAGCAGCAACAGTAGCAGCAGCAGCAGCTTGAGGAGCTGAAGTAGGCATTTGTGCATAACCACCGTAAGCAGCATAGCCCGCATAAGCAGCCTAACAATTGATGAGGAACACAACATAAATTTCCAATAGCAGCAGGAAAAAATCCCAAAGCAATGTAGTAGTTCACAAGGTTCACAATGGTAATTGCAAATTTTCATTTTCTTTGGTACTGTTATCTCATTTTTTATCGCTCGCAATGTTATTCTTTTTCTTTGGCATTTTTATCACTTGTAGCATTGTTGTCACTCGTATTATCAGTTAACTGAACAGTTCTCAATCATAGTCCGACAGGGGTAAACAAATGGAAAGCTGCACTAGTCATATGAAAGAACACCCAATCTGGGGCACAAGGCATGCAAGGTAAAATACAATCAATCTCAGCTATATCTTGGGTACATTTGTGTAACCAAAGGATTCCATGATAGAGGGAAATTGTTCTGGGTTTCAGGGCAGTCCACTCTTCCGTCCTTTGGTGCAAAAATTTCCATGCAGAAGAGAAAAAAAAATTTTTAATTGATTTAACTCAATGCCAAGGTTTTTGATCTCCTATGAAAGGCTAGGAATGCAGGATTCCTCTCCAATGGAAACAGAAATCCGCAGTGCACGGAATCCTCTAATTACACAAACACACCCTTAATGTTCATTTTCTCCATTTAACTAAACATTCAAAAAAAAAAAAAAAAAAAAAGGACCAGTGAAGCTGTTCAAGGAAAGGGCAACCAGCTTAGCAAAATATACCAAGCAATCAAAACTCAGTCTGAATACATAATCCAAATTACCACCTAGCCCAATAAGTGTAATTTCAAGCCAGAACAACACAAACTATCAGATCATTAATAAGCATTCCCTTGCCGAAACAACCATTTGGCCTAGTGGTAAAGAAGAAGTTTCGTTTTTGGAGAGATTCCGGGATTGAGTTCGTGGCGGCCAGTTTTATTTCATGTTTTCCTATTCAGAAATAGGAAAAATTAAATGGCATTATCTACATCCTACTAGTAAGCATAGCAACATTTTTTTTATATTAAAAAAAAGGTTTGAGGTCTGGTTTTTTACTATTCTATCCAGCAAAAGATGCATTGTATTCACTGATATAAAAGTAAAATAACTGGGACTAAAAAAAAGACAAACAAGTATGCTTCCCAGGTGTTAAAGAAAAAAAATACAAATTTCGTAGATGAAGCATATGAACAAAAATTAAACCGTTGGGCTTGCCAGTCATGCTGACACCCACATCTGGCATGACAGGCTTAGGACATCGAAGTGCTTTCCCTCATACCTGTTGAGTATAGGCAGGATTCCACTGCTGTCCCTGGGTCTGTGAAGCCTGTGTCCACGCTTGAGGCTGTGGCCCATAACCAGCCGTCCACTGGTTCTGTGTATTTGGGTAGGCACCCATTACCGACGGTGTTTGTGAAGGTACAGATGAATAGGATTTAGCCAATTTTGCTTTGTCAGAAGCAAGATAGTCTTCCGCATGTCGCTTTTTTGACTCCGACATGCTCTTTTGGTGCAAAAATAATTTAGCGTGCCTGTTGTCAGCCTTCTTGATCGACTGTGCATCACCAAAAAGATCCAAAAACTGCAACAAAAAATGAAACAGATCATCAGGTCACATAGGAAATAGAAGGCTGTAAACAAAAATAACATTAAAAGGTTGATGATGCAAATCCAAGGAAAGCATTGTTTTATTTGAAACAATGAATGTGATACTATTTGATGCGGAGCGGGGTACCAGAGGCGGGGGCAAGTAGAGATACAGAGATGAGAGATGGAGGGTGGAAGGGATATGTCAGGCTTTCGCCTGAAAATTGGCCTCACGCCAAACTCCCCATCGCAAGCGAGGAATAAAAGAGAACTTGGGAAGACCCACATCACTATTTTTGCCTATTAAATTCATCGTCATCATCATCAAAGCCTTGTCCAGACTATGTTGGGGTCGGCTACATGAGCTTTGTTTCGACTGTTAAATTAGATTCGATGATAACTAGGAACATGGAGTATCTATTATTCATGTGTATGTATTTCTTCCTCAGGATGATTAGTGGTATTCTCTCACCTTTTCAAGGAGATCAGTGAGAGAATACCACTAAACTAGTTAGGTATCTATTATTCAAAGGTGCAAATCCATTCATTTCCAATCAGATATGAAAAGACAAAATATCCATGAGTTTGGTAGCACCAGTGACTTGTATTTACCTCCAAAAATATGCTAGATAACTCTTCCCTCTCAGTGGCACTTGTCATGTTGGGGTTTTCAGGGTTGGGAGTAATAAACTTTTCAACCAGTGCATCCAAATAATCAATTCTTTTTGGAGAGGATTGAATGGACTCCAGATGGATTACAGCCTGCACAGGCAACATCAAGCAGGCTTTGGTTATGATAGAGAAGCATCAACAACGCAAACAATACCCCGCACAAGAATTAGAGATAAGGGGAAAAAATAGAAATATACTAACCTCCAGAAAGTGTTTTGACAATTGCACATGCTCAAGGGCTCCAGCTAAAACATCTCTGGCTTTCTCTGCATTGCCAGCAACCTACAAAAGGGGAAATATGCATGTGTTATGCTGCCATTGACAGATTGATTACACAAAATTACCCAGATCAGAGGGCCTTAAAAACATGGGCCACTGATACAGTTTAAAGTTCAAACAATGTCATAGGGAAGATTTTCGACTTTATTATTAGAAAAATGGTGCAGGAGTAAGGGATGTTGA
This sequence comes from Umbellularia californica, assembly GCA_028538565.1. NCBI lineage: Eukaryota > Viridiplantae > Streptophyta > Magnoliopsida > Laurales > Lauraceae > Umbellularia > Umbellularia californica. The sequence continues at coordinate 2,427,901 of JAPQWN010000002.1, forward strand.
AAAGGTTTGCATTTCTTTAGACAACTTATATTTCAAGAATCTTAAAAAATCATTAAAAAAATCAAGAATCTCACCATTCAAAAATATATAATCTTAGAATATAGCATTGTGAGCAAATTCCAATGAAGCCTAAGTGCCTAACCACTCAAGTTCAATTTTTTTATTTTCTTACAGAAGTCAACTTTAAGAACTTTTTTTCACATGCACAGTAGGGGGAGAAATGGTACTTGTATAGGCACACATTTTTCCACAAAATCAATGATACTCTTCAAAAGGGTAAGGAAAATCTTGGAGAGTTTTTCTCCCAAACCTTCTGTACTTCTTTAATGAAGGTATTAATTACAATAAAGAAGGATAAAGAACCTACATAAACATACATTAAGTTAACTGAGGAGCCTGCTCTTGTATGCAGTGCAGCATTGAGCAAACCAGAACACTTAGAAACCACTTAATGGACAGGTAGAGCACAACACAGTTATCTCTTTGAACAAATGACTGAAGATAAGTAACTAGACAAAGAAAGGCCAACATAATTTTGCACAAAAGATTTACTTCATCTCATCATTTAGTGGAAACTCTAATCATATAATACTCAGACAATCCAATACCCATTTAAATGACTGAGATTAGAATCATTGGTTCAATAAAATCAAAATTAACACAGATTCGCCACAGCACAATACCCATATAAAAGAATTTTAGAGATGATGCATTTAATAGCTTTAAAGTCCTCAGTTAAGGATATCCTACCAAGTAGAGAAATCGTGAGTACTGAACAAACAGCATCGGCAATGGCTGTGACTGTTCTTTTCCTCGTTCCGTGGCAATGGCCTCTTCATACACAGAGAATGCAGCATCCACATTTCCCTGCAATTTTAGAGGAGTACTTAAAACTCATGAAAACATCACAGTGGCATCTCTAGCGGGTTGTACAAATATCATACCAGTCTATATTCCATGTTTGCATGCTTGATAATGGCTTCTAGCAAACCAGGTGACAGTTCAGAATGCACAAGCTGATACTCAGCACGTGCTCCTGAAATATCACCACTACTTTCTTTGAACCTGGCAGCAAAAAGGTGACTCTCTGGTTGTCTCTGTAAAGGGAATTGAAACAAAGCATGAATGACAGGAAAAAATGAGAACTGGCTACTCAATAATTTCATTTGACTGGAAACAAAAATCCAGTAAGCATGCAAAATTTAGGTACCATCAAGGCCTCAAGGCCAAAATTTCATCAAGGAGAAATGGTTCAACGGAGAAAGTTCAGCATATGTAACAGTGGTGATGCACTGCATTAGAATAATATAGATATCAAAAAATGAAAAGTTTTCTCCTCTCATCACTTACTGAAGCCTCTTAAAAGGTCTTTTAAGTCAACAGGTGGTTAAGGTAGCACCCTACTTGTGTTTTATGGAGAAAATATTTTTGGCTGCTGGTAAAGTAAAAAAAAAAATTTGGAAGCTGGGACATTACTTTCCCACTTCTTGTGACCAACCAAAGATGGATAAACTAAAATTTTCGACCGTTGGGATTACTTTTCCACATACTTCACTTTACCTCTTGAAAATCAAACACTACCTTGAAGAATTAAAATCAAGATCACCCTAGAGTTACTGGCTTAAGCATTCAGAAGTTGAACACGAGCTTCTATTTATCTTCAGAAACATGTTAGACAAAAAAACAAAAGAAAAAAAAACCAAAAAAGAAAAAGGATAATGCTCCAAGCAACATCATCATGATCCTCACTTCTTTTAACAGTTCTACCAAACACCAACTAGACACTAGGGTCTAACATGGTTCCAACCAAGTCAACATAGCACTGAGTCGGATAAGACCCAGTTGAGTCCCTCCAGTATATATCATCGTTTTAAAGCATTGAAGCATGAGTGATGCAAGTCAGGTGCATAAATGAGCTCTGCCAAGTCCCAAGGCCAAAGTGGCATGTGGCTCCAGCCTCTTTGAGTACACATAAGAGCTTCGCAGACATAGTCACATAGGCTTAAGCCAAAGGCCATGGTAGGGCACTAGAGATTGGTCAGACATCAGGACATAACCGGCATCAATGAGGCAATAGGCATTCCAATTGCTCAATAGTGGAACAAAAGCCTCAACACATAGGGTGCAAACCTAATAAATACGCTTTTTTTAAATAAATCTTCTATTGAAATGGCGTTTTTCTGTAGAATCACTAAAAATGATATGCTACAACATGAGAGAGGAGAGGGGAGGGGGGGGGGGGGGGGGGGGGGCGGGCATTTTGGTTGTTTCTAAGCCTTTTAATGAATTAAATCAAAGCTAGTTACAACAGTACAAATTTTCAAAATAAAAAAATAAAAAAGAGGGTTTTTTAAGTTCTTAAAATCACAGTGTACTCTTTTTTTCTTAAAACAGGATGTACTAACTGGGCATACGCTCCCAAATAAGAAGAACGATTAAAGCATCTGGGGTGTACACATCAAATATGCTCAAGCGATGGGACACAAGCTCTCAAAGCAAGAAATGCCTCAAACATGAGGTACAGGGGATGTTTTGGAACGCCCCGTGCTAAGGCATCACAGTGTATACCTCAAACATGCCTCATGGTACAAGAAATTCGCCATAATTGCAAGACATGCCTCAAACATGAAGCACAGAACATTCTTGGGAACACCCCGTCCAGAGGCCGAGTCTATAAAGCTTATGCTCCTAAAAACACCCGTACATATATTCACCCCAGTCCTGCTATGCTTGCAATTGGGGTTCCTAGTTTTTTTTATCGGTAATGGGGTTCCTAAAATATATGGAGCCATCTGGCACTGAATGTATACCTGAAGCATGCCTCATGACCAGACATACACCCTAATTGCAAGACATGCCTCAAACATGAAGCACAGAACATTCTCGGACACGCCCCATCCTGAGGCTGAGACTCTAGGCCTTGCGCTTCTAAAAACACAAGTACATATATTCAACTGAGTCCAACAACAATACTTGCAATTCAGGTTCCTAAGTATCTGGAGCCATCTAGCGTTGGTGTATACCTCAAACATAACTCATGTGATAAGGCATATGCCCCATTTGCAGCTACATACAGGAAGCACAGACATGGTCACGATCCAAGGATGGGGGGACATGGTCCAGCCATGAACATCTCCAGCTTTTAATTGGGCTTTGGGTGGGGTATGGTCCAACTCAGACAATACAAGATTTGAGGGTGACCAGGTCACACAGATCGAGTCCGACTTTAAAAACACTGGATGTTGTGTCATATACATTCAGTCGCCATAGGCTCTAAACACTTTTCTAGTTGAAACAGTAAATTTATGTCCTTTTTATTATTTTTTATTATTATTAATTTGGGGGTGGGAGAAGCTATAAATACAAACCAGTCTTCAATAATGACTTCAATATTACAGAATACCATAAAAACATGTATAACATTTCATGATATCATTCTCATGCATGCACCTGTGATTTATTTTTTATTTTTTGATAGTCACCGGTGATAATGAATCTGAATGAACAACATACAAGTATAAGAATTAGAAATAAAATAAAATAAAATTGCATACCTTAACAAAGACTTGGGTAGCACGAGCAAGAGCATTATTTGCAAGTTCCATGCTCCCACTGGCTTCCATGCATAATACATAACGTATCCAATACTCAGGATAATTGGCGCATGCAATCAGGCATCTCTCGTATAACTTTATGACCTGAGGCAGCATACATAATTTATAAATTATGATTCACAGTGGCATACAAGTATAAAAAAAAAAAAAAAAAATGTAACAACAAAGAGATGCATAAGGAGTACTTAGTTGACCGATCAGGGAGGCCCCTCAATATGGGAGGAGGGACCCTCCTTGCCTGATAGATAGATGACTAATAGATAACAAGATACCTGCATATATGAGATTGCAATTTTAAAGGAATTACATTCATATTATACAACACATCATTAACCTTGAATGTCCACTGAAATGAGAGTTTGAAGTACTTAGCCTCATAGAAACCAAATGACAAGCCCATGCTCTGGCCCAGTACAATTTCCTGTTCTAAAAGGTTGCTTCATCCAACACTTTAGCCAACTAAGGCATATAATGCAGCCAAACAAGATCAACTGTAACTTCATAGCCATTTCAGCAGTGTTGAATACATATGTAACAAGGATGACTAAAAACAACTAATAAAATAATCAAACAAGACTATGTAGTAACTCCTAAAATGCAGTTAGACATACCTTATTAAAGTCCTCTCCTCCTTCAATAAAATCCAGATAACGATGCCAATTGTCAAGTTGAGGATCATCGAGGGGCTTTACGTGGAAGTACGGCCTCCTAATAGCTGTTTCAAAATCAATGATCTTAGAATCGAACTCTTTAGCTTTCTTATACATCTCTTCCCTAATGGCGACATACTTCTCCAATTCCTCTGCTTCTGTTAAACCTGCACTTACGGGTTTAAGAGATTCATCCACACCATCAGGATGAACCTCGCCCTCCACTCCTTGGCCACTGCTTTCCAAACTAGAAGTCAACATGGCAGCTTCCTCCGCAGTCCGTATTTCTGATAAAGGCCGACTCCCAGCCAACTCTTTGAAGCTGCATTACAGCCAAGATAGGGATAATATAAGATACAATTTAAGTTTTCAGGATGCAATTAAATAAAGCATGTAAAAGCAAAGCATACAAGTAAAGAAAACAGTCAAAACAGTATAATCACCAGGCATTGAATGTGGAAAGAGGTGCAAATTGCTTAAAAAAGAATTACCTGTTAAAATAGCGATCAAGCTGTTGAATAGGATGCTCCAATATCCTTGTGTATATCATAGCCAGGTGACTCCACTCTTGCTGTGAGTATTCATATTCTATATATTTATCCCAGAGAGGATAAGATAAGTAATCTGTTCCAACATATGCCAATCCTCGTTCAAACAGCCTGGAACACCATAAAATCATGTGATGGTTATAGTAAATGTATAGATATCAACTTTACCGCTGTGAAGCCATCCACTGAAGAGAGACAAATTCTGGTAATATTGAACGAAGGAAAATTTTCACTTTAACAGCACATGACACTTCCAAAGGCACAAATACGCTGCATTTACCTTCCTGAAAAAATCATACTGTCCGTGAAATGGAGCAGAGCCTAGAGGCCATCTTAGCCATTAACTGAACGTGATCTTCCCAGCAGAATCTTGTAAAGTGATGCACCCATGATGGCCTCAAGAGTGCCAAAGTTAAAGACAGCAGTAATTCGTGTAGAAATACATGACTACTAGACAGGCCTTTTGGAAAGGAGAAAAAAGGAAGGGGACAATGAGGATATAACATTGCAATCAAATCCTAAAAGAAAATTGGAAAATACAAAAATCAAGGGTTTGCAAATTAGAAAATAATATTTCTAAAGTGCATCCCCTGCAAACCTTCCGCCATACATGTGAGGTACACTGTTCCAGGCATACCAAAACAAGGTTAGAAAGCATAGAAAAACACAACCGCATTTTTTCTACATTTAAGGAGAAAACCAAGCAAGTGTGACTCACTCAACCTACAATACTACTACCACAAGAGAAGCAAGTGAATGATAACTACCTCCTAACAGTATCTGGATCTCCATATGTAGATATCGCAAACATGCAATAGTGCAACCAAATATCCACAGAATATGTCACAGCTTGAACAGAACGCTCGTACACCTCCACAACTTTTTCAATATTGCCCAAGCGTGCCTCATGATCAGCATATTTTTTCCAGTAACCATAGCACAACGGAAATTCTGCTAAAAACGCATCATATACTTTTCGGATTTTTAATATGTTGTCCTGAAAACACGAGAAATATGTTTTTAGATCCCCAACAAAAAACTCCACAATCTGCAAGATCATACTTAAGAAAATGAAAATAATTAAATTGTGCATTTATATATATAAGTAGTATCAGCAAGATCATACTTAAGAAAATGAAAATAACTAAATTATGTGTACATATATTAGTAGTAAGCAATAATTCTATGTATAAACTTAATAAGCAATAATTGACATCCCTGCTTGATAATGCATCCCACGTTATTGTGGATGTGACCACCAGGCAAATAAAATGCAAATGAATATGCAGCCAACAAATGAAGCCAAATAACTTTTGACTTAAAATCAAAAGCTTCCAGTAGCATCTTGATCCATAGAGAAAATTCCAGTTTAGTTGCATGACGCATCATACATAAGAATAGCAATATAATCAGCATGTAAGTCTGAATTTGATGAAAATAATTGTCATTTAAATGGTACAGTTATGAGTTTTTGGTGAGGAAATCTATTTAGACCCCTTTCAGCTCCACTATTCCTGAGAGACCAAACTTCAGGAAGAAATTCACCTATACATGTGAGGTTTAAAACAGAGAAATGCCAGGTTGATAAATTTTGCTTATTTTTTAATATTTGAAAAAATGACTTTTTCCCATAGTTTTGGATAAATGAAAATAAGCCCAACAGAAAGGAAGCTGATGAGGGTACCAGTCCATTACACAACAACTTAAGGAACTGCAGAGGAGCACAGGAAAGGCGAGCACTGAGAATCACAGTCAAATCCCAGTATCCCACACAACCATACAGACCTAAGGTTTCTCCTCATGATAACTAATACAACTCCCAAACCATGACTACAGAGCACTAGCTCTGAGTGAACAACTTTCAAACCCTTTTTAAAAGAAGGTAACAAATATATTTGCTGATGAGGTTATTTACTGATAACAAATACGCAGAAGCAGATTACAGACTCCGAATCAATCATTCTATGTTTTCTTTATTTCTATTGAAACTGATGCAGCAGATCATACAATCGTTTGGGCAATAAGCGTGGTCCACATGTGGGACCCATACCATTCTGATTTGTTAATTGTTAGTAGTTTCTAAATTTTATTTAAGAAGTTGTATTTAGGAATAGTTTCTAATTTGGGTAGAATTATTATTTGTTTCCTAGTTTGATTAGGAATGCTTTCTTAGGGTTTAAGTTTCTTTTACTATTTATGTGGGCTTTGTAGAGAATTATTTCTCGGAGATTTTGAGATTAATAGAATTCCCTTTTTGTGGGTTTATCGTGGGAGAGTTGTCTTCTTCACGTGATTGTTCCTGTGAGAACCCTAATTGTGCTTCGGCACTTGCATCATAATCCTAGGATTGCATCGATTGGTATCAGAGCCGAACGATCCCTCGATCGTCGGCGTGTTACCCCTATCCCCATCCCTACCTTCGTCCACCATCACAGTCCCTTCCCCATCGAAAAATCCCTCCCTGTCCGATAATCCAAGACCATAGCCGCCCACTTCCAGAGCTCCACCCAACCGTCCGAAAAAAACCCAGAGAACCCCCTGACAATTCCCTGCTGAAACCATTCCATCTCCCATCCTTCCCTGCCGAAACCATTCCATCACCCATCCTCCTCCCTGCCGAAAACCCATTAGACTCCCTTATCCCATAGGTGCCCAGAACCCACCTACCCCAACTCCATCGTCATCATCACCCTGAACCCACAGCCGAACCCAACCCTTCATCCCTTCTGTCGTCCAAAACCCCATTGCATCCACATCTCTATCTCCTGCCGATCTCCTGAGACCTCTTTCCTGAATCCCAGCCAAACCCAAACTCCCCCCATTCCCCAGCCACTACCCTCAAATTACCCCAAACCAGAGATTAAAAAAAAAAAAGGAACGAAAGAGCAGGCAGAAGAACAGAAAGCGAACGAGTAAAAGGGAGGATGAGGTGTACCGTTCACCATCGCCTCAGTCCAGCCATCCTCACACGATCGCCACCATCATCGCCCAGCTCTCTCCGTCCTCGGGCGATCCAAATCCCTGCCGTTGGAGCCCACCGTTGCCACTGTCGCCAGCACCAGCACTTCGCATCCGCCAGAGGAGACTTCCTCTCCCTCTTCGCCTTCGTCACAGAACACAAGTAAAAAGGATTTCCTCTCCCTTTTCTTCCTGCTATTGCACAAAGAACGAGGCAGCAGCCTTTCACGATTGTGGGACCATCTAGCGTCAGATTTTCGATCCACCTTCGCCAGCGTGATCGTGGACGTCAGATCTACAAATCAGGTCAATCACAAATTTTACAATTTACATTAAACAAAGATGCCTCCCAAAAAGCAGGTTGACGCATAGTCTTCCTCCCATAATGATGATGATTTGAGGGGAACCGTTGGGCAACTATCCGCCATGATGGTTCAAATGCAAGAGACTCTTGCTAGGATTGAGACCCGATTAACCAATTTGGAAACTAATCGGCGTGAAGATAACTATCGGGATGATGGAGGACATATTCGGAATCAAAGAGATCCACATGCTGTCAATGTTGATCGTGATCTGGGTATTAAACTTGTGATTCCCAAATATGATGGAAAATTGAAGGCAGATGAATTCTTGGATTGGTTAGTGTGTGTTGAAAATATTTTTGCACATAAACCAATGACGAATGGTCATAAGATTACACAGGTGGCAACTCGATTTAGTAATTATGCTGCGATATGGTGGGCCGAGTTACAAAAGAAGAGATACCAGCAAATTGACCATGTTGACACGTGGGCTGAAATGAAAATTTTGTTGAAGCAAAAATTCTTGCCTGTCAATTACTCCAGAGATCTACGTTCACGTTTTCAATACTTGAAACAAGGATCTAAGACAGTTGTTGAGTATTCTGAGGAGTTTATGACTATGCAAGCCCGCTGTGGTTTGAATGAAGATGAGGTATTAGTTGACAGATACTTTAATGGGCTTACACTTAATATTCAAGATATCCTCGCGTTCAAGCATTTTGATAATGTTGATGAGATTATTCAAGATGCTATCAAAGCTGAGGGAATTGCAAATCATCAAGCCCAAAAACTTAATGAAGCTAAATGGATTATGCAGAAGAATTCCTCAATTGCAGGTTCTAAACCGAGTACGTCATCGAAGAAAGTTTTCACCAAGCCCGAAGGTCAAAATAGGCTCACATGTTTTAATTATAAACAAAATTATAAACAACAAGGGCATCGTGCAGCAGAATGTCCAAAACATGTCCACTTCATTGAGACTGTAAGTGGAACGCCTAATGCTCCAGATAATCCTAAAGAGACTGAAACAGTGGAGGATACTCCGCCCGAGGAGGGTCTTGCGTCTCTCATGGTCATCCAAGATCCTACATCGACTACTGAGAATAAATGGTTGCGAGAAAATATTTTCCGCTCTAACGGAACTGTCAATGGTCACAAATGCACAGTCGTCATTGATGGAGGAAGTTGTCAGAATATGATTACCCAAGCTTTTGTGGATCGCTTACAGCTAAAAGTTCAGAAGCATCATCGTCCTTATTTTGCTAGATGGTCAATGACAGGTGATGAAGTGCAAGTCCGATATGCATGTCCAGTTACCTTTTCTATTGGTGCAGATTATACAGATACAGTTTGGTATAATGTGATACCCATGGATAGTTGTGATATCTTGTTGGGTCGTCCATGGATGTATGACAAGAATGGAACTAATGGCATGCGCGACAACACATACACTTTCATGCATGGTGCAAAGCAAGTCACACTCCGTCCTCTGAAGCCAACACCACCAAAGAAAGGGTCATGTTCTCGTCTTACCAAGGAAGCGCTTCACGTGCACACTATCTACAGAAGTAACATCAAGCAGAAAAGTCGAGTTCGAGGTCGAACTCTTTTCCAACCTGGGGAGAATGATGCAACAACATCATACAATCGTTTGGGCTTATGCGTGGTCCACATGTGGGACCCATACCATTCTGATTTGTTAATTGTTAGTAGTTTCTAAATTTTATTTAAGAATTTGTATTTAGAAATAGTTTCTAATTTGAGTAGAATTATTATTTGTTTCCTAGTTTGATTAGGAATGCTTAAGTTTCTTTTACTATTTATATGGGCTTTGTAGAAAATTATTTCTCAGAGATTTTGAGATCAATAGAATTCCCTTTTTGTGGATTTATCGTGGGAGAGTTGTCTTCTTCACATGATTGTTCCTGTGGGAACCCTAATTGTGCTTCGGCACTTGCATCCTAATCCTAAGATTGCATCAGAAACTCTGTTCGCTAGGTACTTGAATCTCATTGCATTGTCTTTCTTTGAAAATCTGTGGTCATGCATCCAGCTATTTGAGTAGAAATCTTTGAATTTTTAGTTAGAAATGAGAATCTCTTTTTTTTTTTTTAATTGCTTTTTCTTTAGCAGAAAGTCATTGACTATTGTTAAGATTGATTTGGGAGAGCTGCTACCTGCACACTGCTTTTCACTTTGCACACACGCACCTTTTTTAATTCCTAAACTACCCCTCCCTCTCCATCGCTCTCTCCCTCTTCCTGCTGGCTGGCCACGACCAACCCCTCTCCCTACTAGTTGCCGGCGCTGCCGCCGCCCTCTCCTTCTTTCCCTCTCCCTTCCCTCCTTCTCCCTGTTTCCCCACCTGCTCACCGCAGCCGCTGGCGATGAGCAGGGAGGAGTCAGTCGCGGCCGGCGGGGTCGGGTGGAGGGGGGGTCGGCCAGCCAGCAGGAGAGGGAGAGAGAGGGAAGGAAGGAGAGGGAGGGAGGGAGGTGTACTTTAGGAATTTAAAAAAAGCGCATATGTGCAAAGTGAAATGCAGTGTGTACGTAGCAGCACTCCTGATTTGGTTTCAAGGCCCAATGTTCACCTGAATTTTTCTTCAGAAATGAGAATCTATGTTTCGTTCTAAGAAATTTAGGTGATGTACTTTATCTTGAGATAATAGTGTCAAGAATAATGTGGTTTTAGGACTCCATGTTCACCTTGTTTTGCCTCATTTGCCATCTTGTCAAAATCTGGTTCTGTTTTTCTGTTTTCTTATCTGCCTCTACCACCAAGGGTGACCAGGCCAGTCTCTCTTTATTTGGGTTTTCTTCTGCACATTTTTCTTGAGTTGTTTGAAGGTTTTCAGGTTCTAATCATTTTCTTGCAGAAAATCCCACTTCCTCAATATTTCTTCTAAAAGATCCCTCAATTTCAGTCAGGGAAGGCCCCATTCTAGAACCTCATTTTTACAGGACTTTGTAGGATATATTCTGGTTTTAATTGCAAGATTCTGATTCTCGGATCATGTTCCTGGTACAGACTGTTGCATCAGATCCAACAGCCTGTTGGGGTTCATGATTTCATCATTCAAAGTTAACTCGTATTAGTTATCATATTTTCTGGATTATTTCAAAGTCTCCCAAAGTCACTCCTCTGACATTTCTGCAATTTAGTGACATGAGGAATCAACTTGAAATAGCAGGCAACCCTAGCTCCACACATTTCTTCTATTGGAGACTCCAAGTAATCCAGGAGCTTCGCCTGATACTTCTAGTGTATTGAGTGCTGTAGGTAATCAGGTCCTCCAGCCTGATTCTTCTATTGAATACTCCAGGTAACCAGGCTGACCAGAGTTGTTTCCCTCATCACTGCTTACACCATCATTCAGTCTCGTTCATTTCAACACTCGGTTGATTTAGGTAGTTTTTGTCGATATTCATCTAAAACCCGCTCTCGTAAGATATTTACAATAGACTTCAAGGATGAAGAGGCACTACTTTAAAAACTTTTGCTTCAACCCATACAAATTTCCTAGGTAACACTTCCAAATTTCCTAGGCTGTTGTTATTCATTACCATTTATCAAATAATTTGGCAATAAACAAGAAACTGGAGAAGGATGAAAAGGGACCAAAGAGCAGCTCCACAATGAATGAAACAAAACCCAACACAAGGTAGTTTAAAAAGATGGGAAACGCCTAGCCATAAAGAAAGTAGTTGATGCTTTTAGATCACAGCAAGTCAGCAACAACAATACAAGATGAAAAGGTATTGAAACTTGAAAAAGTAAAGTACTGATGTCACCTGTGGTTATCAATAGAGAACCAAGGGTGGGTATTTAAAAATAATAGTAAGCCAGGAAAAATCACTTTAGCAGTGAAGAATAATGGAAAGATACCTCTGCCAGCTTCTCTGTCTCTTGGATGAGGGTGGTCCAAGCATTAAAGTCCAGAGAATTTGCCCTTACAATGCTCCATAACCGATCTTCTTCAGTAGAAATTGCTGAGAGTATAATACAATAATAAAAGAAATATCCATCAGGAAAAGACCAAAAAGATCCTCAGTAAGCATCAAATAAATACTACTACTAATTTTAATGCAAAAGAACAATTTATCACTCTTCCTTTTATATCAGGAAATAAAATCATGACAAGCCCAGAACTAAATTCAAAAGGCCAACTCATCACTAAGCACCAGGTTGAATTCAATCTTTACAAATAAAATTAAAAATAAAAAAAAAAAACACTTTATCTCAAGAAAAGAGAGTTTATTGTTGGAAAGGAATTGCTAATGCGAATAAATAATAAATAGAGAATAAATGATGGACCAAATACACAATTGAGGCTCAAGTATAGCTGGCTAAAATGAAATAAATAAAAAGAAATTAAGTCAAAGACCTAAGTCAATGATGGTTCCATCTTTTGGTTAAAGCCGATCACCCATAACTCAAAAAGGTAACAGCTCAGGTAAGAACGTGTATCATTATTATATTATGGAATATAACTGTATGTGGATACATGTACATATTAAATATGTGTCTCTCTCTTTAAAATGAGAATCTTCCTCGATTCAATCAGAACTACTTTTGGAGGCCTAAATGGACCAAATTATGATCAATATTCAACCCCTCACACGCAGCAGGACCCCATGAATCAGCACTCGCCCTAACTTGACACACATCCAACTGTTGTTGTCGCATTATAAAGCACCCATTTCTTTCAGATGTTCTCACCATTTATCTTTTAAGCCTCAACATCCAACCTTTAATGATCTGGATATGTTAAATTTTGGGACATCCATAGATCCAAGCATGGATCTTACCAACCCCCTACCCTCCATGACTGGCATGCATCCAAGTGCGGCACACAAAAAAGAGGTTCTTTTACAGATTAGTGAGAATTATTCTCAAAAGAAAAAAGTCATATATATATATATATATATATTATTGGCTAAAACATGAAAAAAACACACCATAATGCACTTGTAAGCTAGTATGGATGAAGTGATAATATGTGTGCTGTCACAATACGAATGTGAATTAATTCAAAATGCACATGTATATCTTTGCATTAAATCATCATACATTTTTTTCAACCCCCAGGTATCATACTAAAACAAAAGCTGGAAGGGAAAAAAAAAAAAGGGCCAGTGATTGGCTGTTAAAGCATCCAATCAATAATCCTTTTTCCTGAATGTTTCTCAAACACTTTCTTTGCCAACTAAAAAGGGGTTAGAAAGAATGGAATAAAGTGGATAACAGGAAAGAAAAAAAAAACCAAACAAGCAAACAAAAAAACACAAAAAAAAAAAAAAAAATACCCAATGACACCATATTTACTAAACAACACCCCACATGCTAAGTCCGACAACAAAAATTAAATGCAAGTATTTCTACCAAACTAGTGCATGCACATGAAACTTTCAAAAGTCTATGCACAGTGTACAAGCAAGCGAGCAGTATATATCCAAAATGTGATATAGGGGAAAGGGAAAAGACTGTCGTTAATTAGAAGTAAATACCAGAACCCTCCTCAAACTGTTGCTCCACAACAGGTCCGCCAGCATCATTTGAAACATTTCCATTTTCAGCATTGCCTGCCAGTGTGAAATTTCTCATATCAATGTCATTGCCATTTGTAGATTCATAGCCAACAGCATGAGTTGATTCTGCTGCAGAAGTTTCATGGCTGACAAGGTTCTCACTAGAATCAGTTGCTCCAACAGACAGCTTAGTTTCATAATTTTGAGCAAGCGGACCATCTTGTGGAACTGAACTTGGATCCATATTGTATACATTTCCATCCCCCAAACTGGAACCATCAGGCAATGCATAAACTGCTTCAGTTGGAGCAACAGAAGAAGTCGAATCTCCACTGGTGCCAATCATGTAAGCACTGCCATCCGCAGCAGCAGCAGCAGGATCTGCTACAGAGTAATCTGCTGAAGCGTAACCCACAGAAGGATAGTCCATAGTTGTTGTTTGAGCAACCAAAGGTTCGTTTTCTCCCATTCTATTTGTTGTTGTGCTTGATGTGTTCACCTGCAAAGAGTGAATAATTTAGGGATAAAGGTAACCAAAAAATGGAAGGAAGATATATGGGGAAAACGCCATCAATATATCATTCAACTGGTGGGCATGATAAATAGTGAGCAAATCACTATCTTGGTTTGGATTTCAATTGTCTAATACCACCAACCTCCTCCATCTGCTTTCTTTTTATTTTCTCCTTATTCGTTTAACAATTACTGCAAATATGATGCTCTTAACCACTCAAATATATAGTTCAAAGCACGGACTCGAAGAACATAAAACCTCCTTTGGGATTTAGATTTTACAAAAATACAAAATATAACTAGGATGGAAGTGATGGGAATTGATCACTCTATCTTGAGAACTTCTCAAGTAGCAGTGTATATAAAGCCTTTATACCACAAATTAAAATCCAATTCCCTTCTCTATTTCATTAAAAACATTTAATAAATACAACTCAAGCAATTCAACAGCTATATTTCTAACCAACTGCTCCCATGATCACATGATCTTAGGAGGTTTTAACAAACGGCCTACATAACACGCAATAGATGACTACCTACATGACACATACACACAAATACTTATTGAAGAAAATACCCAATCAAAGAGACTCCTATTATTTAGGAAAAGAAGCCATGCATTGAATGTGAGTTGCTGCACCAGAAATTGAGACTTATCAATCTACCCCCCTTGGACAAACCTTGTCCACAAGGGGCCTGGACTTGACTTGCTTATTTCCTAAATAATAGGAGTCTCTTTGACTGGGTATTTTCTTTTTCTTTTTTTTTTTTTTTTTGAACAGTTGACTGGTATTTTCTTCAATAAGTATTTGTGTGAATGTGTCATATAGGCAGTTTGCTTCCTAAGATCATGTAGGCAGAGAGTGGTGTAATCTCCCATTTAAACTACTCACTGGTGCAATCTCCCATTTGAGATTCTATCCCCTTACGTCCTCTTCAAGGAGTGAAGATCTATTCCTCACCATAGCTCAGGGTTTCCAAGAAAATCACATATCAAAATGGAATAAAGAAAACAAATGCTACACCAAATGAACATCAGTGCTAAAATCACAACCAGTCCATCCACACATAGAAAAGATTGACAAGATAAAAAAAGCAAAGAGAAATATATATAAAAGAATATAGGACAATATAAGCAATCTTAAAAAAAAACTGGGGCTTTCTAATGACCAAAATTAGAAAAGAATCTTGGACAACACAATCAATCTTCTTCAATCACATCCATTCCATTCCCAACACAAAGACCACAAAAATAAATAAAAGAATAAACACACAACACAGACAATTTAAATGCATAGTAAAGGTAGAAAACATTCAAATAATAAATCTTAACCCAGCTTTTTTCTTGTTCAAAAACCCTAAGGCCATGTTTGAGCACGCACAGACGGTTTAAGTTCAACCGGGCATTCTATTCCCACTCTGATTTGATTTTCTGTGGAAAGCGGGAACTGAATACCTCATTTTCTAGGGTTTCGGTTTCAACCGTTTGGAATATGTTGTAAAACTGAAAAAAAAAAAAATAGTTTCTCTGCCACACGCATCCGAATCTGCTCTTCCCCCAAAAAAAAATCAGAAAACGTTCGCACCCCAAAACACAAACGGCAGAAAAATCTTTCTTTCTGGGAAAAACTTTTCGTTTTTCGCAGAAAATGCTCTCTGCGAAAACACGCCCTACCTTGCGAGGTAGTTTGGATGTGCAGAAAAACAAAAAAAAACAAGAAAAACAAACTTTCCACGGCATGAACTTGAAGTGTGGAGGGTTTTCCTCCTCATCCAAACAGAGGGTGACAAAGAAGAAGGAAATTGCAGTTGAGATTCGAGAGATATGGAGCTAGGGTTTGTAATCAGTAGAAGCAGATGATCAAAAAAGAGCGTCTTACCTGCTTGGGTCTCTGCAGACAGTCGAAGAGAAACTCCTCGAAGCTTGCTAGGGTTTTGGTTTTCGACACGAGACGAGAGAGTGAGTTGAGAAGAGTAAGTA
Organism: Umbellularia californica; assembly: GCA_028538565.1. Taxonomy (NCBI): domain Eukaryota; kingdom Viridiplantae; phylum Streptophyta; class Magnoliopsida; order Laurales; family Lauraceae; genus Umbellularia; species Umbellularia californica. The sequence continues at coordinate 2,443,996 of JAPQWN010000002.1, forward strand.
GAAGAAGTCGGGCACCGAAAGTTAAGTATGAGGTGAGAACTCGGAGGCTTTGGCTAGGGCTAGGGTTGTGAAATTGGTAGGGTTAGGGCCTAGGGCATTGCAATTGGACCATAATGGCTCGACCCTACTTGGGTTGGGTGCCACAAGATCCTGACTTTTTAACTCCAAGGGGTTAGCCGAGTGGTTAGGACCACGGTTCCTCCCTCTTCCGGAGTTAGAGGTCTTGATATCGACCCCCGGTTCCCCCCTCTTCAGAAACCGAAGGTTGAATCCACTTGTGCTACCACCTAGGGGCCACAGGGGTTTTACCCGGCTTCTCTCTGGGCCCGGAGGGAATAGTCCAGCCCAAAGGGTTGGAAACCCTCCGTTAGCAAAAAAAAAAAAAAGATCCTGACTTTTTAGGCCCGTATGGGAATTCAGAATTTCTAAGCACATTGATACATAAGAACTTGAGCTCCCAGCAAGTGAGGTGAGGAATGACAGATGTCTCGCACACAGTACCATGCAGGCCGGACTTTGAGGCCTACCTAATGTAAGGTTACCATGGGGGATATGAGGATCGAAAGATCTAGATATGATCCACTATACGTAAGTGTGCAGTCTATGTAATTGTCTGACACCTTGATTGTGTGGCTCGGGTTTAATGGTTTTATAATACATCTCTTTTTTTCTTTTTTCTTTTTCAGATTGGTGTAAAAAATAATAATAATAAAAAAAAAAAAGCACACACAAGGGATCCATTATATTTAGAAGGATGGGTTTGGACTGGTGATAGGGAGGACCAAATGGGGTCAACCAGTTGTCATGAATAGTACAAGACATTTGCACCTTCAGCCAACTTAAGAAATTGTTAAAACTTTGAGGCCTATAAATCGATGGCTTGATATGGCACAGATGAGGATTGACTCCACTTAAATTTGTGATTTGCATCATTGGTCACTTCTATTATCAGGTGAAAGAACTGCACGTTTTAGATTCAAGATATTATTACAGTATCAATAGCACTCTTATTGTCTTACACACAAAAGTTCACAATTTCCCAATTTATTGCAAAGGAACACTTTGCTAATTAGGGGTGTACAAAAAATCCGTCAATCCGTAAAGTCGACCAAATCCGATATAATCAGCGGATTTTTAACCGAACCGAAGGTAAACAGATTGGTGACGGATTGAAAATCTTGTAATCCATTAGCAACAGATCGGTAATGGATTTCACCCTCAATCCGCGGATTCAATCCGATCCGATCCGTTGACATTAAAAATAAATTAAAAAAAAACTTAAAGGATCTAAATATAAGTTAAAAAGAAAAGACTCCAAGGGTCAAAATGTAATTCAATTTTATATATAAGTATAACAAATGAAGCCCTATACCAGATTTCAACATAGTCTTGAGATCATCCTCCTCAAATTTTATTTAACATTAGATTCAATAAATTGAACGGATTAATCCGATCCGATCCGGTCCTCCACAGATCGGATCGGATCGGTTTTTAACAGCCATGGATCGGTGACGGATTTCAAATCTATCAATCCGTAGGTAATGGATTTGTGACGGATTTGGCCTAATCCGCACCAATCCGATCCGTGTGCACCCTTTAAGTGCTAATATATGGGATGAAACACCAATGACACATAACATGCTTACAATGCACTAGTTAGAGGTGTGGACGATGCATGCACGCTTGCATATGCACATGGGTCACGGTTAATTTCACATAGAAGCCACGAGTATCACAATATCACTTTGATCAAACCTAGTTGTCTAATTGTCTGGAGGACTCAAATGTAATCTCAATTAAATCCGGTTGACAATGTGCAATTGTGGAGCCTCCAATTGTACCCTCATTACTCAAATGGTTTTAAGCCAGTGTGCAGAATCAGAACGTTAAGTTGTATCCTTGCTTGTTTATAATCTTAATAAGCTTCTCCATGGACAATATTTTTGGAACAATTGACTTTCTTTCTAATTGAAGATTTGGAGGAAAATCTAGTCTCATGTTTGAGACATTCATTTCTTGCATGAGTACCAACTTTATTAATGAACAGAACTCTGCTTTCTCGGAGAGCAGACCCAAATGTTGCTTGGGCGATGACATCGGACCAAGAAGTACTGAGGACCATTGATTGGTTGCACCAGGTGAGTCCAAGTGGGCTGGCCCTGTTCAAGGTCATAGGAAGGTTTGGCTTGACTCATTGGGTCACTAAATGGCTTGGGTCATGCCCACTTGTAGGCTAATAGTTTCTACCAAAAGGGTGCTCATCAGAGAAATCATAAGAGTGTATTGATGAAGTGTAACAAGATTTAACAAGATTTAAAGCCTTGAATTTATTTTTTTTGGATTGAAGCCTTGAATTTGTTGTTTGTAGGGCATAGGACAGTTTCCTGCCTTGCTTCAACTTGGGCAAAGGTGACATCTTCCCCCTCAAATTGATCTGAAACTCCAGCTTTGTGGGCTCCTTTAAGTCCTATAGCCATTTTAAAACCTCCACAGAAAGCATAAAAGAGAGGCTCACTGTTAAAGGTGTTACTTTTACTGAGGGCTCTTAGCTCTCAAAATGTACCATCCAGTCCTCCTTTCTGGTAGGAAACTGTTAACAGCCATCACCTTAAATCAAATCCCAGTGAAGTGAGGGTTCCATCTGCGACTCAATCTTACATCCTTCACTCTTTAACACTCACTTTACCATGAATGTTAGGCAACACTCACTTTGCATTGATTGTTAGGCAAACAGGCCAAGGAAATCCTTGGCTAGTGTATTTTGGTGCATGTTGTATTTGTTTTATACTAGCAGTGATAATGTCCTGTCTGCACCAATCAGTTTGGATTTTCATTCATTGTCAGATTTATCAGTGATCCATTCCCTCCCTCGCTTCATAGGCTTCTCTTCTGGAGCATATAATAAATTGGGCATGGCATTAAACAAAATAGACAACATCTTAAACCACAGTTGGAATGTGCACATGATACAACAAGGCTGCAGGTTTGAGTCATATTGCCTAAATAAAATAAAATAAAAAAAAATCAATGATCTCCAGGATCCACAGGAATGGAGCGTGCATGGTAACTTCCACACCACATACATCATCCAGCTAATCCAAATTATACCAGAAAGCCCAGTGTGTTCAGAACAATGGAAATAGTAGAAAACCAAAAGCTTTTCTGATGCCTACCTTGATGCATATTCTTCTGTTCTTTCTTCACCCTCTCCATGTAACATCCTAAAAAGCTAGTGAGATAGAAATAAAATAATGCTAACAATGTCTTAGCTTTTGATACAAGTAGATTGGACTTGGATTAATGAGAACGGCAAGAACAATCTTGAGCTGTTAAGCCAACTTTATTCTGATGGTCTGCATTTGAAAGTACTGGCATTCTTGATAGGGTGGAGGTATCTCTACTTTCCAAATAAGACCGAAATAGCACTGGTCTCTTTGAACATCTGGCTGTAGTCAAATAAGGTGCAAATATTCATTGGCCTGTCCAGTAAGTCACTTGCAATTTCTATAAAAAGGACACAGACAAATATATTGCAATGAACATTACTTAAATTCACCCATGTGTTTTGCAACTTTGTTTGATATGAGCCATTCATATTTCAAGTTCCCATAAATACTGTTAGATTAGTCAATAAGTGAATAAACAAGCGGAAACAAACTTTAACACACAGTTATTTGTAAACTAAATCCCAAAAGAACAAATGCAACCATCATTCCCCCCTCTTCCATGTAATTTAATCAAATGTTCCTTTTGATGGCTAAAGTTAAAAATCTAGCTGAAGATGGTCCTGAGCTGGTTACGAACATGAGTGTGTGTGTGTGAGTATGCAAGTTCTAGTCCCAAATGCAACCCAAAAAAGAAAAAACCAGCTAAAGATAAATCTGAATCTCCAAATGACATTAAGGGTCTGACACAATCAAAATTTTTTGTCTGAGCAGCCCAGTCAATGGTCCAATAAATCATCCCAAACATTTTGCATAGGTGAATGATTAGAACAAATAGTCATAGATCACGCATTAGTGTCACCCATAACGGTCAAGAGAATTTGAAACTAAACCTTTAATGAGACCAGCAAATTCTTTTGCTCATGGCCTAAGAGAATACCCATAAAACTGGTGGTAAACATTTTCTTCTGCTGCAGGTTATTGTGAAAGTCCTTTCCTTTTTCCTTGATTCTAGTGAGACCTCTATTTTGCACATGCATTACTCTTGGTGTGTGTGTTTTCTTTGTACAATACATTCTTTCCTTCTTTATTTGTTTCTTTTTTTTGTTTTGGATTAGTAATGGAACTTCCATTCAATAAAATAAAATGAAAAAAACAAAAATGGGCGATTATTTAATTATTTATTTGTGCGTTGGGGGGTGGTTTGCCAAAACAGGATAAAAAGAAGAAAAAAACTAAAAAAGGGGAAAAAAAGAGAGACAAAAATGAGATTATCCAATTCTTGCAATTGCTCAAGATTGTCTCTTTGATAACAACCTCCCTCTTTCCAGGGTTGGGACCGGTACTTGCCCAAGCGGGACATACAAGTGAAACACTTGAACAAGACAATAAATAAATAAATAAAAATGAGGAGGTATACAAAGGGCCAGTGCAACACGCATTGTTTTCTCCAAGAAAGAGACCACTAAATATGCCACTATTTTGCCATTATGTGTGTGTGTGTGTCTGTGTAAAATAGAGGTCACTGCAGTGCTTCGGTTTAAATAAATAATCATTAATCATTTAATCCATTCATGTGCATCACTGATTAGAAGACAAGGCATTTGATAACCTTAAGATAGATGCACCACTCCTCGGAAACACATATATATATATATATATTTTTTGATATCTCAGGGTATCCCCACCTTTGGCAGGACTAATCCCTGGGCCCCACGCGGGCTAGGGGTGAAAGTGGGTCGGGCTATCCGCGGGCCGCCCGCGGACGGCCCGTTATAGGCTCGGCCCGAGCTCGGCTCGAAAGACAAAAGAGCCGAGCTAGGGCCTAGGAGGAGGCCCGTTTTCTTAAAAGGGCCGAGCTCGGGCTTGATGAAGCCCGGCTCGTAAGCCCTAGGGCCTACATATATTAATACACATATTATATATATATATATATATATGTACACTGTATAGTAGATAATACATATATGATATAACATAATCCATAAATCCTAAACCTTAGTTTTAATCCAATATAAATAATCCCTAAACCATAAACACTAAACCCTAAGCACTAAATAATCCATAAACCCTAAACCTAAGCGCTAAACCTTAAACCATAATTTTAATCCAATATAAATAATACCTTAAGCACTAAATAATCCATGAATCCTAAACCCTAAATCTATATTAACATTGACCTATATCATTATAAAACGGATCAGGCTCACAAGCCGAGCCTAGGGCCTCAATCAAGCCGGGCTCGAGGGCCGGCCCTAAGAGCCGAGCCCGAGCCAGGATTTTTTAGGCCCTCTCAAGCTCGGGCCGGGCTAGGGCCTACTAAAAAATACTAGGGCCGAGCCTAGGGCCTGTCAAAGCCCGGCTCGGCCCGACCCACTTTCATCCCTCCACGCCCGCACCCACACAGACATGGGACGATTAACGCCCGGGGGAATCGATGCCTCGGAAACATATGTTAAGGTTCCATATTAAATGCTAATCTACAAGGATCTCCATTCTCTCTCTCAGTCCACCAAGCCACATTTTTTTAGTCACCTTCAACTATTAAATGCAATTAAACTCAATCTATAAAAAAAAAAACCCTCAAAGATGGAATGTACGTCGGCAAAATTCCTACTCCTGGACCTAAGAACATGACCAGGGCAGTCTCGAAAGCTATTTCCTAAATTCCTCTAATCCCTACCAAACAAAGTTTGCTTTGGGCTTCACCATTGACATTAAACTTCAAGCATCCATGTCTTGGTGGCTTCCAAATCTCCTAAAATTTGCCTTACCTGCCCTCCCAAGAAGGGCAACAACCCCCAAACTCTGCAATATGACATGATGCCCAAAACGCTAATCTTGCCTCAATCAACACTATTAGATCTCCTATTCTTAAATAATTACCACAGCATTGCTAATGGTGTGAGTGTCATCTTCCAAATCGACCCTTTGCCCATTAAAGCAAAATCCTAAATAGAGTGAATACATCATATGATTTCTTTCTTCTTTCCCTTAAATGGACAAGTTTTTCCTCTTTTTTTTTACATCTTACCTTTCCTCCCATTAGGCATTTAAAATGTTAAAAATGACCACTCTATGTATGACAAACTGTCGAACCTGTCGAATGGGTGCTTGTTGGTGGGACCCACACATCCCACTAGAAAGAATATAAGCTTGTGATTAGGCACCTACGAGGAAAATGCCCCAATGTAAGTTGCTAGTCATTCAAATCAAAGGCTATGGTTGGGAAACATTTACAGGTTTCTATTTCAGCTTCTGAGGGGTAATTTCACCTACTTTAATTGGACAACCATTAATAACCAATGGGGACATTTTTTGTTTATAGTCAGCTAATCGGCCATCCCTAGCCAACATACCACAAGTCCCCTTTGAGAAAGCGACCAATTCACATAACTCACTAGGATAGCAAGAAAGATGGAAGAGACCGTTTAGTTTACAGCATTTCGCTCTTTACTACAAAAAAAATGCTTGAAACATACATACGGTGCTAAATTCAAGCCTGATGTTTTGAAGATTATACAAGACATATCCCAGCATTAAACAACATATACAAGATCATAATTCAAATGGGGAACATCTTTTTCGGCTTATGATAGATCATAGTGAACAAAAATCATCTAAAATCTGAACAAAAACGCAAAAGGATTTTAAAGACATACCCAAATAATTGAGGTGGGTTAAACATATGAAAGAATCAAATTCATCATTCACCATCTAAAAAAAGACCTGTTGTTCGTGTTCAGTGAATGTATAAAGAGTCTCATTGATAAACTACAGTACCTTTCAAAATAAAAAAAACCTACAATACCGATCAGGCGATCACTGAGCCTAGATCTGCCAAAACTTGCAAGTTGCAACTATACAAAATGAATGAAAATGGCTAAATACAAACATTTGCTTCCTTAAATCTAGAAGCATAAAATTTGTGATAATCAGATTCTAAACTCTTGGCACAGTTTAATGACACTGCATTTAAACTCATTAAATGAATTCAAAAAATTGTAATCCAAACAGCTTCTTCTCATGTAGCAGGGAGCAATGAAAGGAAACTTATACAAATGCTTGCATCTTAATATCAAAAGGTGGTAAAAACTACGATGGAGACTACTTACCTCTTGGAGCAGAAAACAGCATACAATCAGCTGTAATATTTGCCCATTAAATCTCTAAGCAGAATGGATCAGAATTCTATGATATTCCGCATCTTGTACAAGTTAAAACTCATTTTAATCTATTTTTTCTTCTTTTCTAAGAACACCATGTTTGATCAAGTTCTTCAGTAACATGTCGGCTTCATCAGTTAAGCCAGAGGCAGCTACCCCTTTGACCAGTGCAGTGTAAATAGAGTGATTGGGCTTGTATCGATTCAAAATCATTGTATCTAGGATTTGAATTGCCATATCCACCTTTTTACTTCTGCACAATGCCTCGATCACAAGAGTGTAAGTACTAACCCTAGTCCTATGATTTTTCCTGCCCATTACCTTCAAGATCTCTACAGCCTCCTCCATAAGACCATTCTTACAATAGCCCCCAATCAATGAATTATAAGTTATGTGATCCGGAGTAATCCCATGGCTAAGCATCTCAGCAAACAGCTGCCTTGCTTTCTCCATATTACCCTTCTTCGCCAATCCATCAATTACAGTATTGTAACTTATCCGAACAGGGAAACACCCAATGTCCCCTAAAGAGCGAAGTATATTGAGCGCCTCATCTGCCATTCCCTTTTTACATACAGCACACAAAAGGGTATTGTAAGTCACAATATCAGGAGAACAGCCCTGAGAAATCATTTGACCCAATAAATCTATTGCCCGGTCCAAATGGCCAGATTTGCATAGACTGTTGATCACAATATTGTAAGTAACAACGGTAGGAGGATGGGAGGTCTGGGACATTATATAAAGAATCTCATCCACCTCAGCCCAATTCCCGTCACTGCATAGGCGGAAGAGAATGGTGTTGTAAGTGATGAAATTGAGCTCCAACCCATGTAAGAAAATATCAGATATCAACAGTGTTGCATCCTCATATTTTCCTTTTTTGCAAGCCATATTAAGAAGAGAGTTATACGTCACAATGTCAGAATTACAGCCCTCTATCTCCAGATCATTCAATACCTCCAAGGCTCTTTTAGTGCCATAGCTCCTGCAGACTAGTTCAACAAGCACAGTGGAAGTAATCAGATATGAAGGGAACCCTTTCCTCAACTGATCCTCCCAAAACTCAATTGCCTGGTCGATCTGACCATGATCAAACATACATCGAAGAATGGTGTTGTATGCAATCACGTCAGGCAGGCAGCCGCTCAAGCTCATGCTGTCCAGAAGTTCCTTCGCAGCGTTCAACTGCCCTTTTTTACAAAGACCACCAATCAACATGTTGTATGTGATATTATCAGGAACCCCACCTGACAGAACCATTATCTGTAATACATTGATGGCCTTGTCCACCCGACCCCTTCTAACCAGACCTCGGATTAAGCTTATACAAGCATGGAAATCAGGAATGTGACCAGCACGCTGCATCGTGTTGATTATGTTAGAAGCTTCTACTAAATTGCTGCTCTTACAGAAACTGCGAAGGATATCATTGTTGGACTCCTCGTCGTTTTCGACAAAGGGTCCATCTGGAAGTAAGAGTTCTGGAGGCAAAGGTGATCTTCTAGAATTATAATAAGTTTCTCCCATACCATTCACACTTGTTTCTAAGTTATAAATGCTTTCATCACCCTCATCAACTCTATCAATGCATGCACTTCTCAGGAGGCCTCCACATTGTGCCAAAAACCCATTTTTCCTCGGTATGCCAAATGCACCATTTCGTTGCAAGCAAGTTTCAAGTTTAGGCTCGCTTTTCATCAAACAATCAATTTGAGATAAACAAAGTCTGAATGGCGAATTGCGGTCCAAATTGTAGCTAAGATTCAAATGGTCATTGTATATATTTAATCCATGAGAAAAAGAAACAGTGCCAATTGATTGTTGCAAGAACAAAGTGTAACCCATCTTTTTCCTTTCTTCCCCTCTCCCGGTCACAGTCTGATGTAAATAGAAATAAAGGAGAACCCTCTCAATCCCATCCAATCAAACACTCTCATAATAATTTTTCACTTCCTAACTTCTTCTAATACCATATCCCCCTTTGCAGGAAATCTATATCAAGGAAAAAACAGAAATTCAGATGAGGACTTCAAATAAAAAGTAAAAATAAAAGCTATAAGCTATAAGCCAAAATCATCAAGTTCAAAACCCAGTTCAAAAACTATAAACCAAGAAATCACCATGCAAGAGAGATAAAAATGAAAAAGACAACATCATAAAAATAAGGATTTGCAGAGGAAGGAGGCACAAAAAGGCTCTATCTCTGCATATACTTGAAAATACTTAAAAGAAAAGATAAGACACCAACAGATTCAAAAACTCAGTTCATTAAAAAAAAAAAAGATCAAAACAACAGAAACCCAGTTGTCCAAAACTTCATGCCAAGGAAATATTTTAAAGAAGAATAAGAGATACTGGGGATTTGGATAAACTGGGTGAGGACTGAGGAAACAATAGGTTCTATCTCAACACAACATCAGCTAAGTAAAAATACCAAAATCACAGAAACCCAGTTATCCAAAACCTCATACAAATTATTTTTTTTTTTTAAACACTGGGGATTTGCATAGAAAGGGTGAGGAAGCAAAAGGTTCTATATCAACATGAATTTGAAAGTCATCAGTAGAAAGATAGAACAACTATAGATTCAAAAACCCATTTCATGAAAAAAATAAATAAAACAGTATCACAGAAACCCAGTAGTCAATAACCTCACAACAGAGAGAATTTGCATTAAAAGGATGAGCAAACAAAAGGTTCTATCTCGACATACACTTCAAAATTCATTAGTAGAAAGTCAGAACACCAAAAAATTCAAGAACCCAGTTCAGAAAACATCATTATAATTGAAACCCAGAAGTCAAAAACCTCAAAACATCACAAACTTCACACATACACACACACAAAAAAAAATAAAAAAATCATAACAGCATCTTCCATTGGTGCCCCTACTATGACATTCTGGGGTCATTGAAAAGATAGATGATAAGGCAATTAAACTAAAGAAAACCAGAGGAACTGATTAAAACTGAAAGAAAACGTACATGTTCTTCTTATCTCTTCTGCCTTCTGTGTTTCTGTTTCTTTCCACTTCGTTAAGTACGAAGCAGAGTAGAAAACGCAAATAAAAGGGCAGTCAAGAAAACCTAGCACGTGAGAGGATCTGGGGTCACGTGGTTAAGGATAAATGGAATGAATTTGTGGGTGGGACCCGCCGTTAACACCGATCACGTCGTAGAGGACCTCCATTTCACGATATCATGAAATAATCCAATATTTTGTGGTATCATTAATAATCTAAAGTACAATCGTTAGAACCACTTGTAGCACTGTGTTGCCTAAATTTATTGCATTCGGTAGGGTTTTTATTGTTTGTTTCCATAACGGAGGGTGTCCTAGTCATTTGCTTTAGACTAATCTCGAGAACTAGAAGGAGGGGCCAGTGTAGTAGCACAATTTCGAACCCTCAGCCTTTAGAAGCAAACCGTAGTTCTAGACCAACTGAGTTATCAGGTGAGCCAACTTGATTCCTAAGTTGGGTTAGTCCAAATTTGATTTTACTAACTGTGATATCGGCCTCCTGTGGGATAGACAATTGAAATAACTGGCCACCAATCATATTAGGTCAATATTTGCCTTACCAAATTTAAGTTGTCATTGGGTTGGGTCCTTCTCAAGACATGATAACGACCTGGATTTTGTACCAGTTTAGGTAAATCCATACCCAACCCATTTCAGATCCACCGCATCATTTACCTCACACTGGATTTTATGATATATGATACCAAACTTGACCCGCACCGGTAGTTTGGCCGTTTGGGTCGGTATGGGTTATTCTCAGATCGAGTACATCCCACCATAGGCTGGATTTTTGGGACTGTGATCATGGACCTTTTTATTATTTATGATAACTACATGTCCTTTGCATATCCTGAGCCCACCTCAGATTAATTGGCTGTGCCTGGACCTGAAAAGCCCAAGAGGCAATATGCTGGACCTGTATAATTTTCAGCCATGTTTAGCGGATCCATTTGCAACATATCTACAATGGGCCCCACAAGACGAACAATCAGGATAAGTGGAAGACTGGTCCACCTGTTCTAGTTCTTGATCTGATTGAATACAATTTATTTCTGTTATGAGTCACTTTGTAGGAAGGATCAATGATGGACAGCCCATATTGCTGGACCCACTTTTTCCTCCACCATCCAAGGACAGGGATTATTGGGCTTGAAATCAAGCCTGGGCAAGTTTTTTGGCTGGGCTGGAATTTGAATAAACATTGGTCTTGGCCCAGATTATTTAACCAGGGAGACATAAGATTAGGCCCTGAGCCAGCCAAAGGCATAAAAATACATCCCAAATGAAGCCCAATGGGAGAGGGGATTGGGTCAGGCTCAACGTATAGAGGTCATTCATTGTACCAGACAGAGTCTGGATCAAGGAGTTAGACCTGGGTCCAAACCCAAATTTAGTGGATCCAAAAACATGTTCCTAATTGTTTTTTTTTTTTTTTTTTAATCCATCGGTTCCCTATATTTCTGGGTATAATTGACATCCTTATACTACTCAGTGAGACTCAATGACTCGCTGAGTCAAGCTTGGCTTAGACTCAAAATGAGTTTTGGAATTATGCCTACACTTAAAAAGTACACGAGCCGTCTAAGACTTACTAATTTAGGGTTGGGTTCATCCCTTTCAGGTTGACATTTCCAATCCTGTTAAATTTATCAACCATATGTGACCTATTGCCAACCCAGGGTGACCTTCCTGGGGCAAGGCAGTACAACTCCAGCCCATTTAGTATTTGGTTTCGGTCCAACCCACTGGCCTCAAAAGAGTCTTGAGCTGAACTTAAACAATGAAACATAGGCCCATATGTAGTCATTCCTCTAGCCGATATCTATGGGACTATATGGGCCAAGATCTAAAGCCCACTTCTCCATTGACTAAAAAAAATTTGGATTCTATCATAAGATCTATAGTATATGTACCGTTTTGAAATCGGCTGAAGTTTCAGTTTTGAGTTGCGCTTGAAATGAAATCTATTCAATATTTTAAGTTCCTAAAACTTTGATTCTCTTGTTAAAATCTCAATCCTAACGATCTCCTTAATCTCGTTCAACCTAATTACTGCTTAAAGCTCAAATGTATGTGAAGAGTAATAAGTAACCACGAAGAGAAGCGTGAGATGTCTTGGTAGTAAAGAGGCGTTGCTTCTCACCATAATGCCAGAGATCGGCCCCTTGCCTACCAGAGTATTGGCCCGATGATGAGATATACTCGGGCAGCATGGAAGACATTGGAAAAGGAATACTTAAGCGTAGGTCAGGCATTACTCTCATGGGTCCCAACCCTCTTGGATGATGTACCAGAAAAAACAAAGAACATCCAAGGAAATTTTATGCTATATTCACTTTCAGTTCTCCTAATTATTTGCTATCCCAAGTTATTGTTTGTCCACAGAGTTTTTAGGGACCATATCACATCTACTACCTCATGCTAGGGTTATATCTATATATATATATATATATATATAATCTTGTTGGGTTTATATTGATCAAATTGATCAACATCTAATAGAATCTTAAAGACTAATTATTAAATTTTCATATAAGCTAATTATGGCAAAAGGTCAAGGAGAATACAATAAATTCTCTGAGTATTTGTATGCTTCCTACTATTTTATAATAAGGTGATTGCGTAACATTTTGATGTGGAGTGAAGATTTGTACTTCTATGAATATAAGCAAAGGAGAGACGGAACCCATGCCATACCATTTGATCTTATAATGAATAGTCAAAGATGCTTGGCTCTCAAAATAGTTTATATTAGCCTCTTTGGTTGGTTTGTTTTATATATTTGAATTACTTAGAATTGCATATCTGTAAGTAGTTAAAAAATGAAGGGGCAAGATGAATAGCCAATAATGACAATCAAACAACCAATTCTTTGGTAGAAATTGAATAAAGGGAAGATGCAAAATGAATACCCAACAGTCATCCTAATAATTTAATACTTATGAAAGTTAATACCAAACCTTATATCTCACGCCCCTCGCTTCCTTAATAATCTTTCAATAGCACTCATTTCACAATGAATTTTTATATATTCAATTTCTATAGTTTTGTACGGATAAAATGTTACTTCAACTAACCAGGCTGTCAACCTAAATTTGAACTTGACCCAGTAGTACGTTTTGTATCCAAGTTTTATTTTGTGTTTATACTTGCTATATGACCTGCCAACTACACTACTGCGGTTGATTGTAGTATGACCTCCGACCCAATTTAAGCATCATGCATTGATTATAAATTTGAGTTTACCTTTTAACTTCTAGGTTGAAGTAAATTATTACTCATGATATAAAATGGGGTGGAGACGCTCATCACTACCTCTATGAGATTTTGATCAATGAATGAATTACTTTCATAGGTCCATCTTTTGTGGGCCCTATCAAGTGAAAAACTTTTTGAATCAAATGCAAGTATGCTGCCTTCCTTGTGATAAAGGTCCCACCCAAATGCTACAATAGCATCAACTCTCTTCCCTGGTACATAATTTGTCATGTTTTGGCATCCATCACATTAACCTAGCATCTGGTTCCGGAAAAGGAAAGGATTAGATGCCCTGTGATTGGTACATTGAGTGGGGCCCACTGCCTTGGGGAAGTAAGATTCGTTTTATCATCTTCCCTAGAGGTCTCACCAATGTTGCATAATTCATTTGTGTGATAATATCAGAATAAATTATGATTTTGTGTTTGTATTTGACATTATTGTAATCACTATAATGAAAAGATGAAATCTTGAAGTAAGAACTATAGAAATTTTTGTATCAGTGATTAGAACAATGAAGGAAAAATAAAGAACCACAAGGAAGATTTACTTGAAAAGAAGTAAAAGAAATAAAGAATAGTTCATATATTATTCTTGGCAAGGTCATGCCAGCTTTAGCTGTGGATGCCATGTGCAATCATGGCTAAATTTAAGGGCATGTCACACCCATTCAAATTTCTTCAAAAATCAATTTTTTTAAAATGAGATTCCTTCTCTGAATTTCAAATTGTTGTAGCTCTTTGAATTCAAATCTTTTAAAATCCCATGAAACTTTACTATGGCAGCAAATCTCTCAAATATCAGGCATTAATATCCTAATTTTGCACTATCTTCAAATCTCATTAAGGAGAGATGAATAAGGAGAGGTGGAAAACAGACATACCCTCGTAAAGTTTTCCTTTTCCATGCGAGAGACTTTGTAAGTTTTCCTCCATTCTAAAGGGAGTAAAAGTTGTCTCCTGGAAGCCTTACCATCATATGCAGGGTGTATACATGTGTTGCAAGTTTTCCTCCCTTATAAAGGGAGGAAAAATTATTTGCTCCTATAAAACTTCTAAAAGCTTGAATATAAAATTCAACACTAATGTGTTTTGTTTTTCTACATTCAAGTCTCTGTGTCTAAGAAGATCGGAAATTCAGGGCTTCAAAAGTTGGACAAATTATTAACTTAAAGAGTGAGTTACAAATTACGAATATTGATGCATTGTATATTACACTACGATCACTTCTTGATTTATAATTATTCAATATATTTGTAATTTTATTAAAAGAATTGCTTAGTGTTGTTAATATGCTATAATTGTATGACCACATTTGCTTTCTATTAAAACATGATTCACTGTACATTTTGTCATTCATGTATTTTAATCCGTGTGTTATATGTACATTCATAAGCTATTTCTCTTATTTCGCCTTGATATCTGATGAATAAAAATAACATCTTTCATTTAAATGTTTCTATTTTAAAATTTAATTACATCTTTATTCGGCCGCTTTGAAGAGAAGCAACACCACTAAAGTTCATTGCTTATCGGAAAAAAGGTATCTATTTTTTCTCCTTTCGTCTTTAGTTAAAGATTTTTGGTTCATTTACTCTTTCTTTTTTAAATTGGATGCCATGATATATAGAATTTGTAAGACTAACATTATCTCACTCTCTCTCTTTCTCATTTTCTTCTACTAAGTCTTCTTTTTATTGTCTCTCTAATTAAATGATTGAGATTTTGTAATGGAGATGGGAGGGAGAGCAAGATCGTATGAGGAACGGACAACCTTGTAGGATCCAATTCCCAATTTGAATAAGTTCTTTTCCATGTCTTTAGCTTTTTGTCATTTGTTTTAAGGATGAAGGTATCTATGAGGTCTTTGACCTAGCAAGATTAATTCCCCACACACGGCGCCCATTAAACCTACACAAACAAACACCTGGCAAATTTGGGGTTTAATACATTTTTTAAAATCATTTTTTATATCTGAAAATCATTTTTATCTCATACATCTGATTTCGATTCTCCTATATCACACTCACCATTTACCCTAGATGGGAAAGTTCAAGTTTTAATACATTTTTTAGCCCATTGTTATCCTTTGTGATAAAGCCATTTTTCCAGTACCACGTACTACATAATTTAATTGACTTATTTTACTTATTTAATCCTTTAGACCTTTTATTTTAAAGTAATATTTTAATTGTTGTTTTGTTATGAAGTTTATGATCATATTCATTTACAACTCAATTAGATATTTTAAAATAAAATTATTATTTTATCTTGGCCTGCATCTGTGTGGGCCTTTTGGACTAGTACTTAATTATAATTACATCAAGCATAAGATTATACACACCCTAGAGATCCCTTCTAAACCATAATCAATTTTCCTGAAAACTCAGTCCATTTGTAATTACTGATCCCAAATCTACATAAAAGAGGAGGATTACGTCAGACCTAGCATAAAACTTTTGTGACAACTTTAACATGAATTTTGGAAAAGACATAATTTATCAGCATGGTTGAGATAAGGCTTTGATAATGATGGATCAATTGGTTATGGAAAAACATACAACCGGGAAGGCTTGAGATAAATTGATTTAAATACACAAAAAAAGTACAAGCAAAAGAGGTTACAAATAAAATATAAATAAATAAAAGAAAAAAAGAAAATATTTCCATTGGTAGAAATATTAAAAAAAAAAATTTTTGAAAGGGACTGGATGGCAATTTAGTAAAATGCTATTCCATGGCTATAATTTTCCAGTTGAAGCTAATTATTCATTTTTAACCATTATCAATGTAAGATGAGACATCTTTTTCATCACACCCATGTCTACTTCAAGTTGTGCTGGTGATCATCCCAAATTTAAAATTGCTGTGAGAATGATTTATTTGAATTTATTGTAAACATGAGACAGTTACACCAAAAGGTAAGGTTGATTAACTTGATACAATAATGTAATGCATAAAACCATATAGCATGACCTATCTTTGAAAACTTACCAGACCAATTGATATGGAGACTTGCTGAGCCGACCCCAAATAGATGTGATAAAGTTAAGATGATATATTGTTGTAAAATAGACAAATTTAATTAAGAAGTGAGCCTAATAATGTCGCCTAATCACGTCTTTTGGTCGATAATTTGGATGCTTGGATTTTAATGGAAATTCATCTTTTCTTTAATTATCTGAAAATGAAGCACATTGCAGTACTTTTAAAAGCCCCATTCTCTCTACTTGTCGCTTTTGAAAAAAATAAAATAAAATGAAGAGGATATAACAGAGGACAATAAATGTACTCCACCTTGAAACGAGGCATTGAAACAATAATTACAATTATCTATGTAATGAAAATTTAGTAAGTTACATTCCCATAAAAATCAGCATAAATTTTTTTAATACACATTACTGTGTCCCAATTTTGGCAATCCCCATTGCAATTTAGAAAGTACGGTGTAAAGTAGGAAGACATACTGACCCACAATGATTAAGAGACTTTAGGGCCAAATTCACTTTTCGCACTGTTTTTATGTCAATGTCAAAGACTAGAAAATGAAAGGTTGGCATCTTCCATTGGACACTAGGCTCCAAGTCATCATCTTTAAGTCATCCTCCATTAGACTAAAATTATAGCCAATGTGTACTTACAAAAGGAAACTTTGGCATTCTCCTGCTGTCTCGTTACACTTATCAACACAAACAAAGAGATGCCATTATCCAATTTCTCCATCACCAGATGCTTAACAAACTCTCTCTCTCTCTCTCTCTCTCTCTCTCTCTCTGTCTCTCATATTTGCCTATAATGAATTGGGTTTGGATCTGGACTACTAGGATTACTACTAGTAATCATAGTTTCAAACTAATAAATTTAATTAGACGAAAAAGTTTACTGACTCGAGTGAGTTTAAGTGAGTTGAAACGAGTTTCTAAATCATGATCAGGGAATTAGGATGACCTAGGTCAGATCGATCAGATTGAAATTGCCTAACCTGTTTGTCAATAATTGCTTCTCTTTTATTTTGATGAAACCCTGAAGCCCATTTCTATAATTAGCAGTAGAATTTGCTTAAAACATGGGTTGGAGATGTGCGTTTGTGTTCGAGTCCCGCGATTTCTTCACTAAGACTGAATTAAAAAAAAATAAATTTAGTGATGTAATAGTTAGGGCACACTTGTTTGTATGGATGAGTTTGTAGAGACTAATCATAAAATGAGTTCCAATAAAAGGGGAAGGATACATGTTGATGATGTAGACAAGACTCTAAAATTTCTTAGGATTAGATTTATTAGATCGATAGCTACGAATTTACAACTGGCATGACAAATATCCTTTCCTTGTGTGACTGTGCTTACATGAAGTCTTAAGACTCTGTCATGGGCCCAATTAGAGAATCTCAACCCTCAAAAAATATATATATGTCCTCTTAATGTTGTCAGGTTTTACTTTAATAATATAACCATTATGCATAAAAGACCTGAATTCCTTTTAGTGTATTTATAACTTCATACAAGCTCTAATTGATTATGTATAAAAGACATGAAGTCTTTCCATATTTTATTTATATTTCATACAAGCCCAATCTTATGATGGAGCCCACTTATCTCAGAGCAAAACCAGGCCATACTCTGTGAAAGAGGGCATTCATTTTTAAATATAAAGGTTTAGATCTTCAATAAGTGGGCCCACTTTGTAGTTTCACTTCCTCTTTTTTACATGAAAAAGAACCAAATAAATTAAAATTTTAAGACTAAGTACAAATTTGAAAACCAGATTTTGTGTCCAGTATATGTACCAATTTTGTTTTAGTTATGTGATTTGAATAAAAAAGCCTTGGATAAGGTATGATGCTTGGTATGGGTCTAACCCACTACATAACCTAAATAGTAATTCAAATCATCAAAAAGCGAAGAAAGGGATGAATGGTGCATGGCCCAGCATGGTAAAGGTCTCAAATGGAGAAAATCTGATTTGAATTAACATTTATGTCAATGATAGAGATATAATGAAAATAGAAGGTCCTAAGATTAGCTTCACATGGGTATGATCTTAGTGGTAAAAATGTATGAAGATTTAATTTCAGTTGTGGCGCATTGAAGAACTGTAAAAAAGCACTCCACTATGAACTTATTTGTATGGTGAGAGGAGAGGATTTTGTGCTCCGTGGATTTCTTTTCTCATTGGAGAAAAGTATATTGCATTTCAATACTTTTAGAAAAAAAAACCCAAATCCTCTCCATCAAGAAAACCATTTCATTTTAATTTTCTTCTTTCTCTTCTAAGTAAAAGATATTGTACCAAACAATACACAGTTACACAAAAAAAAAATTAAAATAAATCTATCTCAGAATCCAAGAACACTAACTATGTGGTGTGTTTATGCGGCATCCATAGAAGAGGAAACGGCATTTCTTATTCCACAAGAACGCAAATCTAATCCCCGACATAGGAATCACAATTCGTTGCATTGCGTGGAAAACATGCTACAAATGGAGGTTTCCAATTCCTTATCCTCAAGTGAATGGCATGATTTGGGTGCTGTGGGCCACGCCATCACGATCACGACCTTGTTATTAGCAGAATATCTTCATCCTTCAGCATCTCAGAAAGTGAGTCAAAAGATGCTTCAAGTTCAATCACATCTCACCAAAACCACTCCTTTTCTTGTTTCAACGTCCATTGGATTTGTACTATAAGAGGGCTCATCCTGACCACTGAATTTGCACTGCTTTTTGTTTTTTTTTTTTTTTTAAATTGGTGCAAGTGGTTATGTTATCCATTACAGATGTGGGACCCATTTTGGTTGGTGCCGCACAAGAGTGTTGCAGTCGGCAGAATTTTTAGTTGCTAGAACCTTAATAATGTTGTTATTGGGAGATTATGGTCTTAAAAAAATGTTAGTTATTCTCAAATTTTGAAAAAAATAAATAAATTCTGTACATCATATGACGATGCATGATTTTTTATAAATTTATCGATATCGAAAATGAAACCAGGGTTGATTTTTTACTCTGGCCATTGTTAGTATTCTTAAGAGTATCAATGACTCGGATCTTAATACAGGGCCCGCGAAGTTTAGAAATTTAGACAAAATGGATCATTTCTTTTTTACAAATATCTCGAGACTTGTGAATGATCAATGACCAGAATTTAGTATGGTGGTCACTTTAGTACTGTTATGAGTCTATTTGTACCAGCTTATTGCTTATGGACCCAAAATTGGGAAAAATAAAAACTTAATAACAAAACGGACAATGTTTAGATACGTTCAAAACTCAGTCAACTTGCCCTGGTACATGAATAGTCGATTAGTTTTTAGAAACTTTCTCGAGATTTATAAGGAATTAGCAGCTAATTCTTGACCCCATACCGCTTTTGGCCATTCAAAGAGGATCAGTTGTTCAAATCTTGATTATGGTTCCACAAAAGCCCAAAAATTAAAATCAATATTTTTGTTGTTTTTCATAAACATTTCGAGGTTTGTGATAGATTAACGACTGAAATATCACCAGTAACCCATTTTTGGCCTTCTTTAATTAATACTTCAAACTATTTGAGTCATCATTTAGGGTCCCAGATAAAAAAAGAAAAAACCAAATAAAAAATAAGTGATATGACACTACCGCACAAAACATTCTTCCCACTCCACACCCAATTTCTCTGCTTGATGATTGAGAGGAGCAAGTTAATTTGGACCCGTGCCATTTTTCAGGAATTGGAACAAACTTTACAAAAGAAGATGGTGTTTCCAAATGCATTGTGAATCCAATTTTGACACAATGGCAGGTTGGAAATAGCCTTGCCAAAAGGGCACTTAAGTGCCATTGGAATCATCATGGACACTAGTTGATATTCGAAAGAGTCAAAAAGAGACATTGATTCCATCAAACTCAATCCACATCTCACCAAAACCATCCCTTTTTTTCCCTACTCCCAGCTCACATTCCATGGAAAAGCTAAACTATGCATAAAGGAGAGGGAAAGCCAAACAAAAAGGTCAGATAAAAAACAGTGAAGAAACCCAAAAGCGATTCCACCATTTTACGCGGCTCGCAGAAGCCTCATCCATTATGCAGGAGGCTCTTTAAACGGCCCAAAAGATTTCAACTCTTGTTCCAACTCTTCCTGGCCGTTCATTTTGATTCGCACATATGATAATCATTGCACACCTATTGACCTACGTGTCTATGGTCCATGAAAAAAGATAGTCTCTTTTTACTGCTCGCGGTCCGCGGAACCACTGAATTTGTTCTTATTGGGTTGGTGAGTGGTCAAAAGGTGGGTGGGTCCTGCCATGAATGGATAGCTTGAGAGAATGGTAAGAAGTAAGGAGATATTTTGAATATTGCTTTGTGCAACTCAGTGGCCCCACCTGAAGCTATGTTTTGGTTAAAGAAGAAGTGTATATAGGACACGTTTGTATAACTTCCTGTCTATGAAAATAGAGTTCCAGACATCCAGGCATCTGTTAGGAAAGCTTACGGTTGAAGCAACATGTGATTGCTTTGGATAACATACCTTCTCTTTCACTTGGGGATTATTCATTGAATATTTTTGTTTATATGATGGCTAAAATAAAATAAAATTATTTGAGTCAAATCAAAAGAAAGCGAGGGCAGAGGGACCTCAAATAAATGCACAAAATGAGAAAAACAAACTAGTTTTGCACTTTTTTTTACCTCCTCCTTTTTTCTTATTCTCTTGATTTCACCATTTTTCAATTTCATTCGATTTGTAGGGTTTTCTCATTCTCCCCTTACTACTAAGCTAACCTGGTATATGGGGATGTTAATGAGTCCCTCGTTCTTCAATTCTCCAGTGGTTATGATCTGTTAAAAATCGGATTCAGATTCTTATTTAGGCCCCAATGAGTAAATAAGTTCGAGTCGAAGTCCCTTTTTTTTGTGACCCGTGACCTAAATGAGTCCAGACCTATTTCCATCTTAGTTCCGACGCATTGACTCGACATATAATCTCAATTTTCGAGAATTTATCCTGAGAAAACCGGATCCTGTGGGCCCCACACCACCCTCCAGACATGGCCCACCTCATGATGCTCTTTTGCCGCTCTTCGATAGCTGTGTTTCTTTAGGATACTCTGTTTAGATTCTAAAATTCCATTCAAGACTCAAAGTCCAGAAATAGAAGAAGAGATCGAGAGATCCTATATCATCTGAAATTTCCCATCTTGTGTGGGTTTTTTGAGCCAGGATTTATCGATTTGTCTCCACTTCTCCTCTTTCCGCTCTCATTGAGAGTGAGCGTTTTGGATTTGAAAAAGAATGGTGAATCTGAAATCATTCTGGTCCAAGAAGACTCTGATTGGTCTTGGACTGGGGCAGTTCGTTTCGCTTCTCATCACTTCCACTGCATTCTCTTCTTCCGAGCTCAACAGAAAAGGTGAGATTTTTATCCCATTCTCTATCATTTTTTTTCCCATACTCGTAGCAATCGATGTCTTGTCAGTTGTTAGAGAGCATTTGATTGAGATTTGATGCGGAAAGATTTGAACTTGAGGCGACGTTTGTATGGGTCGGTGGAAGTGAAGTTTCGGATTGGAATTCTTTTTGCAGTTCTGCTTCAAATTGTGAGCAGTCGCAGATTTTGTTTAGTTTTTGTTGAGAAAGATTGAATTTTGATTCTGGGTCTTCTTTTTTTATTGATAAAGAGTAGAGTTTTATCCACTGATAAGAGAATTATGTTTATTGAGTTCTTCTTGGAATGGTGAGCAGTAGCAGATTTTGTTTAGCCTTTGTTGACAAAGATTGAATTTTGATTCTTGGTCCCCTTTATTGATAAAGAGCTGAGTTTTATTTGCTGATAAGAGAATTTTGTTTATTGAGTTCTTTTAGGAAATCTAACCAGTGAAATTGGACATGGGGTATGGATTGTAATCTGTGGTATGAGTCGTTCATGCTGCGTTTCTGATTATGGTTGGTCACAGACCCACAGTAGAGATCTGACTGTTTGGGTGGTTTTTATAAATGGAGGGTGGTTAACAAAAAAGGGTTCTTGGGGGTGATCAGCGTTGAAATGGAAAGATATCCGGGTTGGAAGGTTGGATCATCGAATCTGCAAGATAAATATTAGTGGGACCCATCTGACCGATGGTTAGATTAATGTGGATTCCAGTTTGAATGCAGTGACATGTGCTTTGGTTTGATTTCTTCTTAATATTTGGGTTCAGTTGGGTTTTCTTATGTAGATATTGAAATGAATTTGATTGTTTTGTCAAAGATTTTCTTAGACTTAGATGGATTGCTATAGTTCATTTTTATATCAGCTTTTTTTCATTTTTATTTGTACTCTTCTTTGTTTTTTTTAGTTTGGTCCCGGTGGCTGGCCGGAGAGTCTTATGGTTATCAGGAGAGGAGACGAGTTTGAATCCTGTACCTCTATTATGGAGGAGGGATTGCTTAACCAACACACCTAGGGGTTGTTAGTCATAGTACCTTCATCTTTCTGTTAGCTTTATTCGTGGGTGTTCAGTATTTTATTCCCTTTTGTTTTCCCTTTGATTGTGTATTCCAGGGATCAATGCACCAACCTCGCAGTCATTTGCTAATTATGTGCTTTTGGCCATAGTTTATGGAAGCATATTAATTTATCGAAGAAGAGCACTCCAGGTTGTTTTTTTTCCTTTGGCTATTCTCTATCATTTTTAATTCTTGTTCTTCGAAAAATGTATTGATGATGGTCCCATGTGGGTCTTACATTCCAGACCCCATCATTCTATTTGCGGGCTGTTCTCTTCTGAATAAATTTGTATACCTATAAACAGATGCAGATATGAGTTTTAATCAGTAAAACTTATATTCTGTAAAAGTAGCAGGACCTAGTAGTTTACTTTGAAATGATTGCAATTCTTTATTGACAAATTTATTGTCTTCTCACATTTGTGCAGCAAAAATGGTATTACTATTTGATTCTTGGTATTGTTGATGTGGAAGGCAACTTTCTGGGTGAGTAATTATTCATGATATAAGTCCTCATTTCAAGATATTTTTTGTGCTGTGTATTTTTCCCCATTTTGGCATAATCTTTTTAAATTTATGTCTGTACAATGTTTTTCATTTTCAGTACTAAGGATATAGTTTTGCTCTATTTGAAGTCCATTTTCAGCATTGACTGTATCGTATGTATTAGACCGTACTTGTCAAAATCCTTATGTGGTCAATTTTCGTTTTTATCGTGCTTGTCTGCACTTCTGTTTACTTTTTATGCTACTTGTAAGCACTTCATGATTTCAACCGCTTTTTGTAACAGAAACGATGCAATATTAGTGTTTATTTATTGTTAAATTGCTTCTGTCACTGTTATGTCTACAGTGAGAGCAGCTCTCATGTTCTTGTCTTCTTTTTTTATTGGCGTCCTTATCTTACTTTCGAAGACCATTTATAGGAACACTAATTCTATTATCTATATAACATGTCTTTTTGAAGTGGTGAAGGCCTATCAGTATACTTCTTTGACAAGTGTCATGTTGCTGGACTGTTGGACCATTCCCTCCGTCATGTTTCTGACATGGATGTTCTTGAAGACAAAGTACAGATTGAGAAAATTTGCTGGTGTGATAGTTTGTGTTGTTGGACTTGTTATGGTTGTATTTTCAGATGCTCATTCAAAAGATCGATCAGGTAACCATAACATCTGGTATTGTTTTTTTCTTCGCTCTGATATTGTTTACCTATAACACCATTTAGATATTTCAGGTCTTTTGTGTGAACAGTGGTCCTTGTTTGTTCTATTTTGTAACCATTATAAGAAATTATTGTTACCTAGAGCAGAGCCACATATCATTTCTGTTGTTAGCACAAGTACAAGGTTCCTTCTGTTCCATTTTTTTGTTACTACTTACTAGAATTAACGAAATGCACATGATATAACATAGCCTTTTTTTCCTAACTCTCCAAATGCACTTAATAAAAGAATCTGCAAATGTCTTCTCAGAATTGGTGGCGATATCATGCATCATTGAATCAATATAGCGGCTCTTATGTGTGAATTGAATGGTGTCAGAATGCCACAGAACTGATTCCAATTGAAAGGTCATTGAACTACCTTTTCAATGAGTCTCATCGCCATCATCATTTTGGCCTCATCTCATCTTGCTTGGATCAATTTGGAGAATTCTACTTTATAGCTATTGAAAGACTATGTCATCTTATATTCTAACCATTGAGTCTAAGATCATGTTGTTCTAAAGGGAATAGAGTTAGTTAAGCTTCAGTCATGGACGCTTTGCATTTTGCAGTCATATGACATGAGATAATTTTTTTTAGGAAAGTTTTTTTTTTTTTGAATAATGCATCCATCTGCCACACTGGCACATTTTTTAGGAAAGTTTCAAGATCTCATCTTGAGGTCTTTCAGGCTTCTCTTTTCTGGGAAGTTTTTCTTGTTAGATTTACATATTGATTTGAAATATATTTTGAGTTTGAATAGATTTTGGAAGGCTTGGTCATATATCAAGTTAGGACTGCTTAGAAATAGAAATATGGGTGTATGAGGAAGTTAAGAATGAACAAGCGATCTATTGAGTTTTTTTTTTTCCTTATCAAGTTCTCCTTTCTTAAGGCTGTCTTATCGTTCTTTCTTTATTTCTATGTTCCTTTCTCCTTTTGTGTAAAATCTTTACTCTCTAATTTGTAACTATTTTCTTTATTTCTATCTATTCTTCTTTTCCCATGCCTTTGTTCTGTCCCTTAATTTTCTTTGTAGAAATATATGTGTACTGGGAATCAAGAATGACAAGCAATCTTTTGATTTCCCCACAACTAAAGTTCTATTTTTCTTAGACCCCCTCTCTGTTCTTTATCTTTCTATACTTCTTTCTCCTATTCTCTGATATCTATTAGACACCTCTAACCTGTAACTATTTTCTTTATTTCTTTCTTTTCTTCTTATTTACTTGTTTTTGCTCTATCACTTAATTTTCCATTTTTCTTACTTCTTTTAAGTGAGGTTTAGGCTTTTGGTTTGAATAAACACAGTTCCAAAGTGACTGTTCGTGAATCTCTGTGGTACTCGGTCTGTTACAAGTGCTAATGTGGTATGGGAGTCAAGTTGGTCTTCTATTGATCATACTTGGAAGAAAATCAGAGCATGAAGAATTGTGTTCCAGTTGTTGAAATGTGCTTGGGAATTGGGCCATCTAATTTTTTTTGGTACCAATGAAAAAATTAAATGATTACCTATATATATATATATAAATTAAGCTGCCTTTGGATAGTTCTACTGATCCTTTTTGAACTAGCTTTTGATCCCTTGCTGAAAGGAGAAGGACAAAGAAAAGAAAGAAAATTAAATAAATGGCTTATTCATGAAAGTTGATATAGGAATAACTCAATAGCTTGTCTCAAAATTGACCTTAGAACAAAATCCATACCCAATCTTGACATTGGAGGGAAATCTAAAAACAATTAAGTCTCCCTCAACTATCTAAGGAAGTTAACATACATAATTTTGTTACTGCTACTCAGGTCTTTCTATTTCTAGTATCAAGTGGGCCATAAACATTATCAAGAATCCAATATTTCTAATTTCTAATTTCTAATTGTGCTATAACATGCAACCGTCCATATCTGAGATATTTAGGAATCCAGTGGCAAACAACCGACTAATGGATTTGGGTGCCAAATTGGGCGGACCAGAATTGATTTAGTTAGTCCATACTATTGGATTCAATTTAGAATTATTTTGTAATGAAAGAAATGTTATATTTTTTTAAATGTTCCATCTAGGATTTTTTGGACAAGAAAAATCAAGGATCATGTAGAGGCTCAGATGTAGATGGCCTGGCTGGGTGTGCAGGATATATTTTAGACAAAGTTTTAGCCCGCCAGTTGTAGTTCTCTCATAATCCAACCTGTGGATAAATTGGAAATGTTAAATTTCATTCAACTCAATAGCTTCACTGATTTATGGCTTTCCTGATTTGCTTCAATTGTTTGTGTCATAGGTGGTCCGAACCCTATTAAAGGAGATTTACTTGTTATTGGTGGATCAATGCTTTATGCAGTTAGTAATGTTAGTGAGGTATGCTTCATTTGTGCTTAATGGGAACGCCTATATGAAAGATGAGTTGTGCTTTTACTGTTTTAAGGCATTTCAATTGTTGCATTTATTAATTAATATGCTTACAAAGATCAACCAAATCTCCAAATTTTAGTTTGTAAGGTTAACTATAGAACTTAGTCCCTTCATGTCGGACCTCTTGAAAAACCAAAAATATAACATTGCAGTTTATCTCCGTGCTTATCTTGGGCCAGTCAAGATGGGTTATATAAGGAGTCTACTTTTTTATGCATCCATCTGGCTTGTAGATACAGTAGCAGTTTTAAGTCTGTGACCCATTAGCTCTTATAGGTCCATGCTTTTATTGTTTTCCATCTGGCCCTAACATGCTGCTTTAGTTCTTTTTCATCTTTACTAAGGTTCTCTTTTCTCATGTTTCAGATATGTTTATTATTGCCTAGTTGTTTCTCCTTCATGACCTACTACTCCCAAATCCTTTATATTTAGTAGGTCACTACAACATGTTTCTTTAGCACACTCCCATTCAAAGAGAAGGAAAATGTATCTGTCACATCATTTGTTTTTGTCCTTAATACACCTTACATGGTCATGGACTCATGGTATCTAATTTGCCTATATGTAGGCAAACTTATAGATTTCTTTCTCCAAATTTGATTACATATAATACCCCTTAAAACCTTCAATTTGTCAAATTTTGAATCTCAAAAGGAGAATATCTTAAAAGTATTTATAAATACCATTTTTTTTTATCTCGACTTTAAAAGACATTCAGAGCAAGCTATAGCTTGAGAAAGGGACATCTGAGCACAGTACTCTCTGTAGGTGATAGTCTCAGGTCTAAATAAGGTATGGGACCTGGGACCGACCCCCTTTTTTCCCTTTGCTTATTGCCAGGAGACTCTTGGTTTTTGGTATTCGGGTTATGCAATCTTCATGAACGTCCTTGAATTCTTGATTTGAATGAACTGATGCTCCACTATGTCGATTTTTTTTATTATAATGCTATAGATAACATGGATTTCTAATGAGTGGGCAGCCAGTGCTCTCCAGTTTATGTTTCTTGTATATTTTTGTTTGAAAATTGTTGCAAATGCTTTGTGTATCATTATGCAGGAGTTTCTGGTGAAAAGCGGAGATAGAATTGAGCTCATGGCAATGCTGGGTTTATTTGGAGCGGTTGTCAGTGCTTGCCAAATGTATCCTTGAAATCATTCTATGCCTGTTGACATTTATCTTAGACTTGGTAGTAGCTTTTGGCAAATATTTTAATGCATATAGCACTACTGAAAACTAGTATTTGATGCAGAAACTATTTTATCTTCTGTGTTCAGTTTCTTTGAGCCAATGAAGAAAAAATTGCTGCTTCTGATAATTCACTGACAAACCTACAATCTATATATTTATTTATTTATTTTTCCTTGGGGTGTTTTGAGTCAGTACACAGAGGCAACATACGGCTGATTTGGCAATGTTTTGAGTGTCATCAAACATTTTAAGACAGGTCCATGTCAATTACTGTACACTTGCTTGTAACTATCTCGTTGCTGGTGCTGTTTTTTTATTTTTATTTTTTAATTTAATAATGAGGCACACGATGTTCCATTATCAGTTTCCCTTAATCATATTTTCAGAAGCATACTTGAGCGAGAAGAGCTTCGATCAATTCACTGGACAACTACAGCGGTACCTCCCCCGCTTCCTCGCATTTGTCTCTGTGTGTGTTTCATGTTGTTTCCGTTATTTATCTCTCTGAGCTTATTGGATGGTTAGCCCTCATGTGGTGACTTTATTGGTTTTGTCCATGCAAAGCCAAGTTGCAATTATTGTGTAATACACTTTTACTGTATCAAAGTCTTGTTGATGAAAGCTCAGCCGATATCCACATATGTTTGGTGAAGGTTGATGCATAGCTTGGACGTGGCATGCCGCAAGTATGCAGAACATGCATCAACCATTTTAAATTTTGGATCAGATCATTTACCTTTGTGCCCTACCTGATTCTTTTCCTGGATACATGGACTGCATGTTATATTATCAAATCTTCTATTAAAGTAGATGGACCTACAAGTTGAAGCCAGTGCTGTGTTCATTTTTTGAGCATGTATCTCAAAGTCCTACTTTCAAGTGGGTGGGAGGCAGGGCCTGTACATGACAGCAGTCATTTGTTATCTGTGTACATGTGCATGTGCCCTGAAATTGTACTGAATTTATTATATATACTAAATTCATGTCTCTTGGATATTGGAAAAGCCATGGTTGATTGACTACTGTTTAACATTTCAAAACATTGCCAAGCATTTGTCATTTTTTTCAAATAGATTTATTTTTACTATTTATGTTGTGAATTTATGTATTCTTTCTTATCAAATTTTCTATATAGTTTCTTTTCATTGTGTGTTGTTTGAATGCAGGTGCTACCATTTGTTGGATATGCAGCAGCAATGTTTTTGTTTTACTCTGTGGTTCCTATCTTGCTTAAGGTATGTTTTGGATATATCTTTAAATTTGAAGAAATTGCATTTCCACTATGCATTTTCATGTACGGTGGATTGGGGGTGCTTCGAAAAATGGAGATAGATGGGTGATTCTGACCGGGATGGGATTCTAGCATTATTCTTTACTCTTCAGCAAGCTCTCTATCACCACACCAGTAATCCAACCAAATTCGATTACGATATTATTCTCAATACTATAGTGAATAAGAGGAATCATCATTATAAAAAAAAGAGGAAGAAAAAGAATAACCATGCTGAAGCAGCCATTCCCCATAGTCTTGATGTATAAGAAGCTTCTTCTTGAACCAATTAACCATCGTCATGAAAATTGTATTTCCTATTAGAATCTCCACAAACCGCCCTCTCCATTCCCAGTACACCAATGCCATTTCCCCAAAAGAGTACTCATGTCTAGGCACACTGTTTGTAATTTGGAGTTTCTTGTCCTGTTCTCATTTTCTATGTAGGAAATAATGGCAATTCTTTGGCATGCCTTGGATATTTTCACATAATCCCTCCAGGTTTCATTCTAGTAAATATATTATAACCAACCAATTAACCCATAGGTTGATAGTGTCATACCTTGGCATACATGCCACAATGCTTCGACATGTTTATGTGCATCAGTTGTTGTTGTTGCCATTTGTTCTTCTTCAGCAACCTATATGAGTCTTGTTTGTATCAGGTATTTGTTGCGA
Source organism: Umbellularia californica (assembly GCA_028538565.1). NCBI lineage: Eukaryota > Viridiplantae > Streptophyta > Magnoliopsida > Laurales > Lauraceae > Umbellularia > Umbellularia californica. The sequence continues at coordinate 2,473,829 of JAPQWN010000002.1, forward strand.
TTTGTCATTATTAGTCCGTCTTACCCTTGATCTCGCTTGGAAGATGCCAACGACTCATTCTATGCTTTCCAAACTTTAATTTATAAACTGTCATGATAAAAGATCATTTCTTCGTTCCAAATGGAGGAGCTGGTTTTTGTCAACAAAACTATCACTAAAAAAAAATATAATAAATTTTATTAGGTCAATACATCACCACTGTAACCATAATAAACACCCTGAGAGCGTATAAGTAATAATTTGCATCATCAAACCATTTTAATGTTTGTCTCCTTTCTAAATCAGATTGCCTTTTCTTGCTGATGCAGATGAGTGGGTCTGCCATGCTAAACCTCTCGCTGCTCACCTCAGATATGTGGGCTGTTCTCATCCGCGTTTTTGCTTATCACCAGAAGGTTGGAGTTGTTGCCATCATATTGCATCTCATTATAATGCTAAGGGGCGTGCAAATGATATTTACGAGAAGTTCATTGAAGATGATCTTCACATTATATATGCCCATATGGACCAGGAGATCTAGCAATTTATCAGTTGTAGCTGCCTGGAATGTACATTGGTCCAAAAAGACAGGTGGTCTTGGTGGGTCATGTGTGTGAAAATAGCTAAAGAAAAATAGAAACACCCCCAAGGGAGACACGGATCTCACCAACAATCCATATTTAGCTTTTTAAACATCTGGCCCTTCTGAAGAGAGGACTGTGAATGTGTATTACATCAGCCCCAGTCTCCTAGGCGATGTCACTTTGAAGATCATGGTTGAGAGACCCGGTTGGCCATGCAAAATCAAGTCTGGAAATCCTGGATCAAAATGTTTGGGACAAGTACATATGGGCTCAAAGTCTGTCAATTGTCCGAGTAGGGGGAGAGGGAAGAGACCACAAGGGGGCCATAAGTGGGGCCCAAACAGGTGTCTCTTATCAGAAACTGTACATGTATGTTTTGCCAAGAAATCATTCTGATATATTAAATTTGATAAGAGTGACCTCCGTGGGGCCCATTTGTGATCCCTTTCTTGCTCAAATGAAAGATCCCCCCGTTGGCCGGTTGACTCGGTTTGAGCCTTGTAGTGACTAATCCCCATTGTTGATCTGAGATCAACGGGTTCTGACCTTTGACTTTACATGGCCCACATCTTAATCATGATAAATCCGTTGGATTTGAAACTCCAACACCTCTACACCAATTCGTTAATACTGGTCAAGCTTCCCCAGTTTGGATTGACAGAGCCCTGTGCTCATATAAGTGCGAGCATGTGATGTGAGCTCCACAGTTAACAGACAAATGGGTTGGGTCTTGTAAAAGAGCCACAAAGATCTCTTCAAAATGTCTTAATCTGAAATAGTTAAGAGGTTTCTTGAAATTATATTGAAGATTGATTATTGAATTTCACTATGCACATGAAAAAAAAAAAAAAAAAAAAAAACTATCCATTGCAGGTTGACTGGATGTACTACGTAGCCTTTGCTGCAGTTGGAGTTGGGCTTGTAATATATTCTGGGTACCTTTCTCAATCAGATCCTTTTCACTTGAATGTTCCCCATGTGAAGAAACATCATCACCTGGATTCTTTTGTGCAGGGATGCGAAGGAAGAGGAGGAATCTAGTGCTCAGGTAGCCGAGGACAATACTGTCCGTCCCAATGTGCGGGACGAGGAGGCTGGATTAGACAATTCAGCTCAAGGATCTACAGCTGGGAAAATGAAGCTAGGAGATGGGAAACATCAGTCCACTCACATTGAGAACAAGACCATTGAAAGAGTTCATAAGCCCAAAGCTTGACAATAGAGTCATCTTTTATATATCAGGGCCCTCACTGCCTTATCAAAGACAACAAAGAGGGCTGTTCAGTTGAGGATTAGCTGGCCTGCGGCTGCATGGGAGGAGAGAATATACAGGAATTGGCACTTGATTGTCATGCCAACCTTACATCTAAAGCCTCAAAAAATTGAGGGGAGGTATAAATTGCTTTGTGGGTAAAACCATCCATGGAGCTGTGTATATTTTCTCTTTTGACTGGGAAATGAGACATGATGGTGCAGGGGCAATTAATAATTATTTGGAAATTAAAACGTTCTCATTACCACTGATTTTAATTTGGGTTATTTGGTGAGGTAATAGTTAAAAAAATATGGTTCCTGGATTAATCTCTCCTGCCATAGGGCCTCCTTTTATTTGAGATTTTCACTGCTTTGAAATTTTGTTACCTGTTATTACTTTTTACATTTTCATGCAAACATCATGGAACTTTGCATTTTCAGTGTTCTATTTTTCTTTACATTGTTTTTTTTTTATTGATAACAGTAAACACCTTTCATAGGTGTACCGGTATAAGAGAAATATACCAGCCACGAACCATAACTACATTACAGGAGCACTAAGATTACATGATTGATCTACCCCTTGCTTAGCAAAACAACCCATCATTTCATTTACCTGTCTACTAACAGGCTGAAACGAAATATTCAAAAAAAAAAAAAAAAGAAGCTGAAACGAAACCTATAAGCTTGATGCTAGAAGATTAATTTCAATGAGAAGGAATTGCATTTACCAAGGTCCTTTCATAGATTTCACTCAGGAAATGACATTTGCTGAGTCACTCTCCACAATTAGATTTTGTTGATATAAGGTATGACAAATGTGAAGAGCTTCCAATATGGCTAGAACTTTTGCTTCATTGGAAGTCTTTGATCCCAACATGCTTCTAAAAATATAAATAACATTTCCTTTGTGAGTTTTTAGGACATCCCAATGCCAGCCAAACCTCGTTTTCTTTTTGTTGCTCCATCTACACTGAACTTTAGAACTTCAACAAACTTTCATTTTTTTTTTTACTGAAACCTCCTATCTTCAAACATCCTCCCTAACTATGCATGATGTTATCAATCTTGATATATGCAAATTCCTTTCTAGCACATGTCCATTTGGCAATTCTTAATTGCACAAGAGATAATAGCTCCTCCGTTGATGATTCTTTTCTATTAAAAATTCTATCATTTCTCATTCTAAATTGACCAAAGGATGGAAAGAGGGATGATCCTCCATAAAATCATATCGTTTTTAATCAATTGTGTTCCCTTCTATGCCTCAAATAGCACCGCTACAGAACCTGAAAAACACTAACTCACACACTCCTGCAAAGGCAACACACGTATTAGATTGACAACACCTATTAGAAATATCAATCGATACCAACTTCCCCCTTCTTAAATTATCCGCTGTTGAGACTTGAGATCTTGCCCTTTACTGCCAGCCAGCAAAAAACCTCCACTCTGAGAGGGGCAAGTCCCATCCAAATTGATGCACTTGCGGACCGAACTGCACTCGATAGATCAATCTCCCTAAAGGACCTCGAGGAAAAAGATCCTGCAGAATTTGACTTCCAAAGGCGACAATCAGGATAGTCTCAACATAAAATAACATTAGCAAGAAGACACAGCAATGAGAGTCATACTCCCCCAACTCTAATTGACGAAGGGCCTCCTAACACTAATAACCCAAGACAACGTATTACCAACCCAAACATAACACTCTTTTAACTGAATGCTTGTTTCACATTTCCTTCTCGATTTTCCACTTCTTTAATGCTTGTTTTGCATGTTGAAATGTCTGCAGTGATGTACGGGCCTTGTATTTTTAAAGAGATTCAACATTGCTGCAGTACTTTATGCACTTCATGCAGAAGATCAGTAGTGCCTGTTACTAGTCTTATTTTGATGATTGTCTATGATACAAGACAGTCATATTCTTACCTTTGCCTATTCAAATCCACACCATTAAAAATCATAAAATCCCATTGTACTGATGCTGAGCTTTAATTTCACTCTGATTGGAGCCGGGCATATTGTCAGGTTGATCACACCCATGCCATGTGCTTCTGTTAGTTAAAATGTAGAGTTTCACAACTGATATGATCTGTTGCCTTAATTATGCTGGCCTTGGTTGGCTAAACCCATTTCTTTGTTTTCTTTTCCTTTGCCTTTGGTGTGCCTTGTAATCAGTATAGTCCTGTGCTGTTTTTGTTTGATTTTAATATAGTTAATCATTCGGAAAAAAAAAAAAGTAATTGCTCAAAGATTTTGGTTGATTTTAGTATATTATCATTCCAAAAAAAAAAGTAATTGCTGAAAGCCATCCAGATCACCTCTTGTATGAAATCTCACAATCTGTTGTATTCCATTAGGTAGAATAAGATAATACAGTTTTCCATTTGCAGGGGCAGGATTTTATTCAAGCAAGGAGCATAGCAGATTCACTCCAAAAACACTTGAATCCTATCTCCCATTCTATCATTGATGTCTATCAACCTTTTCCCCCTTTCTAGGTTATCATCAACCACTTGTGCTGCATCATCTAACATTGCTTTCAGATTCACACCCCCTAAAGCTGTGTAACACAAAAAATAAAATAAAATGAGAAACACAGTTTATGTATGGACTGCATGGTATTTGAAATTAGAAATTGTTATACAATATATTTTTTTATTTAGATGCCATGGTATCCTTAAGGTTGGTTAATTGGCAACTTGAAACTCTAAAGGAAGTAAAATTGCCTTTACACTGGTGAGAGTAAAATTACCAAGTTATTTTACAAGCTTTCAAGTTTATATGAAATGTTGCAGTCCTGATACTTCATGGTTATACATATTGCACGGCCTGTGAAGATGAATGGTTTGTTTGGGCTTTAATTTTGCACGAGTGAGCCATTATTCAGTCCGCAAATATGGTAAAATGGCCCAAACAATGGATGATGGCTTCTACAGAAATCTCCCAGATGGGAGACAAAATTCATCATCATTGTCATCATCTATTATGTAAGTCCTATCCAATCAATCTGGGTTCGCTATTTGAAACCAGCAATTGACGGCCAGAAGATAGATGGTAACAAACAAAAACACATCAACTTATCCGCAATTAACAGATGAAGTCAGGGTAGAAACTGAATGGACTTTGTAAGGAAGTAGTTAACATCAACAGTTGCATAAAATGAAAGCTTGAAATTTTTTTACAAATTTTAACTTTATATCTCAAACCCGGATGGTTATGTTTTCAAATCCAAAAATTTGTTGGGAGGAAAATACACAAATCTCAACCCAAATCAGTTGTCTAGATTATGTTTCCAAATCCAAACATTTGTTGGAGGAAATATGCAAAAAATTGAACCCAAATCAGTGATGTGTGTGTGTGGAGCAGTACTTGGTACAGGTCAGTCCCACCTTTAAGGTGGTTTTTTTTTTTTATAACGGAGGGTGTCCCAGTCCTTTGGGCCGTACAAATCCCTACGGTCTCAGGGGGAGCCGGGTAAATCCCCTTTGGCCCTAATGTGGTAGCACAGTTTCGAACCCTCAACCTTTAAGTTAAGACATTTCATAGAGTGGGCCTCACAATGTGAGGAACGTCGAAGAAAATTTGTAACGGACAAAATCATCATCCTGACTGTTGGCCTGAAAATGGTTCTTAAGATATCACCAAAGTTTTATATGTGATGGTGAGTCTAAAATCTCAAGGCAGGGATTTTTTTTTTTTTTTTTGAGACTTTGTCTAATCACACATTAGTGGTGGATTTGGTGGGTCCCATGAGATGAATAACCATTATCTTTTGAAATGTTGCACTCTTCTGTATAGAATGCTGCCTGAAGACGCTATGGAAATGTGACTGGCCGGCATTCCAAATTACCTAGAGAGTTAGGTTTTGAGAAAAATACCTGGAATTATATTTGCCATGCCTTCCAAGAAACCAGCCTGTTAAAGCACAAATAGTGTATTTTAAGATCCACGTTAACTGGCATAAAATCTAACCTCCATAAAATCTAACCTCATGCACAAAGCATACACATGCATTCATCTTAGACATACAATGTATGAACTGACAAGGTGCGCATGCAAAGGGAGAAGAGATGCATATGATGTATATACATGGAAAAAGAAATGTACATATGTTAGATGCATAAAATGAGCGTGTTTAGGACTGTATAAAGGTACAACCACGAATGCATGTCCATTGAAGCCCAAGTATGCATTTATAATACAAGGATGATTGTCATTTACATGTTTTTGCTTAGTGGACAAGTAAACTAGCATCCCCAGTCAGATTCATGTTTCAATACCTTAACTCATGAGCAGTGTGTAAGTGACAACGTTCAATAAGATTAAACATCTCTATAATTGAGATGAGATGCTACTTTAAAAACCTTAATTTGTACATTTATGTGTTTACCATGATTTCCTTTTTTTTTGGATTTTCTTGAGACATTTTAGGACCAACAAACCGATACAAATCTAGCAAGGCACGGACTTGACCAAGTCTTGACTGGCATGAAGATCAGCACCAGATTTAAAACCTTGTTCATATCTTTTATATATATATATATATATATATATATATAACGAAAAACCCTTGTTCATATAAATTTGGGTGGAAAAGAAAAACTCACAAAAAAGTTGATGTCTAATAGATAGAATAACGCTTTGACAATAATAATTTTTCCAATACTATTTTTAACCTTTTATTGTAGTTACTTTAATACTGATTATTATTTTGGGGTGCTTTACATATAATTCATAATTCACTAAACTTACAATTAAATATTGGCCTTAATATTTTAACAATTGTATAGAAGTGATGGTGTTTTTGATATTATCTAAAACTAATGTCATGACTCTTTTCTTTAAGTCACTATGTCTAATGTTGAATATGTGTAATGTGTTTTACACTAACATTTGTTAGTTCCAAGCTACATAGCTTTCCATTGCATAGGTCTTTTCTTTAAATCATTTGGTTGGTAATCACCATTTGTCTTGCATAGTCCATCATTGTCACAATCCACTCTTTCTTGGTCTATTGGTGCTGATGGCGCCCTAGATCAGAATTTTCGTAATTCTTTCAAGAAGCGCTAATCGTGCGGCTTGATGAAGATGATAAGATTGCGAGGTCTGGATAAACGCACGGGCAATCCTCTTTTTTTATTTTTTTATTTGAAGAAAAAAAATTATGGAAGCAAAAGAGATAGGACCATGGCTGGCTTGATTGCAATAGCTTATTGAAGGAAAAGATCCCAATTTATAGAAGAAGAAACTACAAACATTCAAAATTTAACTTTTCTAACATCTCTCTCCTAATATCTATATCCTAATATCTATCCTATTATTGCTAACAATTATAATGGCAATTTAATTCATGACAAAACTTGGACAAGTTATCAGAAAGAGAATCTCTTGATTTTTAAAAATTGTTGAATAAGATGGTGATAAGCATCGACCTAGTTAGAATCTCTACTTAATGTCAATATTATTTATATAATAAAAGATAACTCATTGTGCGCAGAATTTTCTTTTCTAAGCCTAATGTACACACAAACAACTAAGTTCAATCTTTCAAAAATTAGACACCATGCCTGATGACACGACATCATCATTATCAAAGCCTTGTCCCAACTATGTTTGGGGTTAGGTACATGAATTCTATTTCACAATTCCCGACTATCCTATGCCAAATACTCGAATAGGTTGCATTTCTTCAAACCCATCCTTACTACTACCATCCATGTCGTCCTCCTTCAGCAAACCCCTTTTCTGGAGGTGCCATCAAGTTGTATGGAAAAACTTTTTCTCACTAGCACTGTTGTTTTGGCCTCCGCATTGGACACCCAATCCATATTAAACAAGTCTCTCTTAATTTATCACTTATTGATGCTACCCTAAATTCTCCCGAATGAGCCCATTTCTACTTCTATCTTTTCTAGTGCAACCATCAATATGATTATGCAACATATTACATGTTAATGCATATGCATGTCATCTTTCCAGCACATTGGTATATTTAGGTATGAACCATATTTGCAATGCAGTCCAATGAAAAAGGGTAGTAGGAACTTACAGGAATCCTAACATCAAGCTTCTCAAGTCCATCCCTTCCTGTGATTTTCACTCTCAATGTACGAGACCAAATTCCATTGAAAGGACCCCTTGATCCATCTGCACCATAGTTATCATACACATAAGGGGTTATTACTTCAACAACAGGATCCCGTGGACGTTCACCTCTTTCCCTAGGATCATCTTGAGAAGTTGCTGGTGATATATTGGATAGTGTGCTTGTCGTTGGTGGATAACCTGGATTTACATGAGATGCACGGAATTAGGCAAATAGAACGAGGAGACCTGTTCAAGTGAGACAAATGCCATACGTATTATGCACATAGGAAAGTCCTTAACATGCAATGCTTGGTCAAAAGTTCTCTGCCTTGACGATGTCCCTAAACAACTGAGAGGGGGTTATTGACCAATCATCACGTGCACAAGCAAGGCGTCCCCAAACAGCTCCGAGAGGGGGTCATTGTCCAAAAATCATGCGCATAAGGAGTTTTCAAGGCATACAATGGTCTTAGTGTTCCTCTGTAAGTTGGAGGAGGATATATGCTTTTTTTTTTTTTTTTTTTTTTTTTTGTTTTTTAATAATGATCAGGCAGGATTTATCATGTTCGAGAATACCGCATGCTTGGCCAACTTTTAGTGATCCAAACTACTCATATGACGGTCCCATCCATGGATGGGAGACACCACAAAAATTTCCTCCGGATGATACTAACTGCCCAATTTTGTCCTTATTAAATGTCTATCGATGTAATTATCCTTTTGTAAGCGGAAATATGATTATCCACAAGGGATATATAAGAGCATGGCACATCTCATGTAGATAGTAGATACTACCAGATAAACGACCTATATAACCCATAAGTGTTCCAGCTGGTACCCGAGCGAAATGAACATGAAACCGTTGCTTATCTCAATGATTGTTCAATAACTCTGACGTGATATGGCAAACAAAATAAAGACAGTCTTACCTGTCTGGTAGGAGTATGACGGTTGGCGGGCACTGGTACTATACCGCATTTCTTCTTCATAGTAGGTATTGAATCCTAAAATTTCCTTTATTTCTTCAAAAGATGGCAAGCTTGCTGGAGGAGGGAGGCGGCCGCCTTTTATTGCCAAAAGTGCATCCTGCAAATATTGCCAGAAAGCCGTTAAATAGTTCCAACATTGGAAGCGCAAAATCTCAAATCCAAATAACAAGCACCTATAGGGTTCAAAAAAGATGTTTCTCTTCATAAAAGAGATTGCACCAACATGGTTTAAGCCAATACCTTATATGGTCAGATTTAGTAGACTATAGCATTGATAATTGATAAATATTAAAAATTTACATTGCTCGGATCATACTAAATAGCCTAAAATGTGTTATTATGCCCCCTCCAATTTTAGGTGGGAAAGAAATACGTGTTAAATTTCATCTATAGGCAGCTGAGATCTGTTTCTTATGCTACAACTTTTGATTTCATAATCTTTTAAAAATGTATAATTATATTTGTTGACAGCAACTGCTTCAACAATAACAGGGGAAATTGCTTTACTATAACCAATCACAAAAATGAAAAAAGTGCTTGGCCTTATAACCTGGTTGAACTGCATATTGTATATAAAATCAAAAGCAACGCATATATAATCAAATGAGCGAACAGGGCATGAGTTTCTCCATATATAAAGTACATATACATATATCAGAAAGTATCTTGCATGAAGTTCAAACGTATAACTAAAATCACGTCAATCTCTACATTGAAATGATGGCAAGTTAAGCAAGGTGACAATTAAGAGCCCATTTCATAAACCAAAATCTCAATCACAAAACCCATAAAAGATAATCTCAAGAATTGATACAAGCACCCGTCAAAAAGGAATGTGATTGAGCTACAGGGCCATGACCTTGAACAATACTTCCACACATGATCTAGTGCAAAAGCCATGGCACATTATACTGTTGTATGTTGATGCATGCGCACCATTGGACAGGAAGAGCTTCCTACAGATGCACAATGCACCATCATCCTGCTTGATGATCCTAGCCATAGGGGGTGGTGACTCACTCTACTCAAAAGTAGATGCCACTATCAGGTGCAAAGGATTCACACACTATTGAATCAAGTTTGAGCAAATAATTTAGAACATGCTTCTCAGAAGTCTTGGGAAATGGAAGTCAGAGCACCACAAAAGTTAAGCAATTAAATCAACTTCTCACAACGGCAATCTGACTCAAATCAGAATTTTCTTATGTAAGTATTTAAGCAAGCAGCAAAAGATCGAAAGTTTTCACCTCCATTGCTCGAATGGACACCCCAATCAAGGACAATGGATAGCTAACAATTCTGAATCCAATCTCCTCAAGTTCGATGGGGTTCAGTATTGGAGTTTTGCCTCCACCTTCAAGCATGTTGGCCTATAGAGGAAAAAAGAAGGCTTCAGAAGTTGCTTGAAAGCATTAAATTACCCACATCAATAGGGTTACACAAATAACGAAAATAGTAAAATAATGATTTCCATCCTATTCTCTCATCAAACTTACGAAATCTTCAATATGAGCACAAAGATGAACAGCTGAAAACATATGACAACTTTAGAACTCCAAAGTATAATGTTGAGATTTGAAAACAGATGCAACAAAAAAAATTTCTGGCCTAATTATCAATAGGAAATCTCACAAAATGGAAATACTCTCTCCCTCCAATCACTAAAGCACCAACACAAGGAGGAAAAAGAGTTTCCATGCTGCAACTAGTGACTGGCTGCCACCAAGAGAGTTTTTTCTTGTCAATTTATTTAGAAGAATGGTAGTTGTCACCGTAAAAGTCCGTCTTTCCTTTAAATTAATTTCTGTATGTCAGTGTAACTATAACTTTACACAAGTTTCAGCATTACCACTTATTTCATGAATTCTTGTAGAGCAGTTTAACAATACTCTGCACTGATAGGGTCCTTATCATTTAAAGTCCTACCAAATTTCTTAAGAGTAATTATGATAAATCGCATGCATAATCAGTTGAATATTTTAACTGTTTTAAAATCTAGACTGGACTAGCCAGTCGAACCAGGATTAACCAGAACTGATACCTTCACCTGTCTGGTTAGATCAAAACCAGGACACTGGTCAAAGTAAGTATGAACTGGTCAAATCTGGTAAAACTAAAATCTAATAGTTAAACTGGTTAGACCCTCTGTTAATCATTTTTCTTCATTTTTATAATTTCCAATTGAAAGGCTTAAACCAGATGATTGAACAAGCTTGGACCAAATCGCTCACTCCACTAGTTCACCCTACACAATCCTGTTTTTTAAACATTGATCATCATCATCAAAGCCTTATCCCAATTATGATGGGGTCAACCACATGAATTCTGTTTTCAGTCTATTTCGGGCCAATGCTTAGACAGGTTGTTGATCATAGAATAGTGTCTCAAAATTCATGTTGTAGATGTGACAAGTCTTAAACCGACTGTCAACCTGATGCAACCCCCTTCATCCAGGCTTAGGATTGGCAGTAAACGGGCAGAGTTTTCCTTTCTTACTTTAAAAACAATGATATTATAGCAAAATGGATGGTTATTTGTTCCACTGCATGAATGAGGTCTAGAAAATGGAATGCCATGCAAGATGTTGCTTTTGACCTTTTCCATCCATTCTCAGAATAGATGATATGCCATTATAATGGTTTAGGGTCAAAACATTAGATCAATAGCATTCAAGTTAATGTTGTTTGCAATTTAGTGACTTGGAGTTGGACAGCCATCTCTTCCACCAAAATAGTCAAACAATTTTTTATTTGGGCCATGGTCAAACACATTCTTACCCTTCAATCATTGAAACAGTTATAAGAGGGATTGATCGGACCCAATGATGAATGGAGTATCGAGTATTCACATTCACCATGGATGCCCAGCTTTTTGGAGTGATCACCATTTGCAACCCAATGAGTCCTTCACATAAGGGGAAACAGTTGCTCAATGCAATCACAATAAAGAGAGAGGAGTAAATCTTCATTGAATGCATAAATGAGAGAACACAAGGGATTTAATAGAAGATAGGATGGAAATCATGTCTATTATTAGGGATCCTTGATAGAATTTCTTTCCTCTCCATGAGATGATTGTCTGTCAATCTCTTTTCTTCTACATAGAATTTTCTTTCCTCTACTTTCTGTTATCTATTATATGCCAATTAGTTATCTTGTTACATGCCAATTAGTTATCTTGCTAGATCTTGGAAATTCTTTTAGGATTTTGTAAACTAAGAATCTGTAGTCTAGAAAATTTGCAAAACTAAGATAGCATGTCTAAGAAATCTTCTTTGAACTTTCTACACTAGAAGGTGACTATAGTTGTGCTCAATATACTGCTTGAGCATGGGCTAGGACAATGGACCAGTCAACTATGGACTTTGCCCGATGGGCAAGTTGAGTGTGGGCCTATTCTTAGGCCTCCTTTTGTAGACTTTGAGACTCATGATTTACATGGACTAATCAGGGATGCTTTACAGATTATATTAACAAAAAAAATTCATGGACCTTGCTCAATGGGCAAGCTGACTGTGGACCTATTCTTAGGACTCATTTTGTAGAGTTTGAAGCTAAAGATGCACATGGACTACATCAGTGATGCTTTTGAGATCACATTGAAAAAGATTTTTCATGTTGGAGTAATCATGATTTTCTAAAATATCCCTCAGATAAAAATAACAATCCCCAAACTGTAGCTCAGCTGGTGAGTGAGTTTGCATGAGTTCGAGTCCCTAATATAGCACAAATAAATAAATAAATATATATATATATACCATTTTTGGAAGTAGAGGAGAAATATCACAGAATGCCCTCATCTCTTCTCTTGAAGCAAGTGCATCAATGAATAGAACATCTGCTCCTGCATCAGCAAAGGCTCGTGACCTCCAGAGTGCCTCTTCCAAGGATATAGCTTGTCGAGCATCAGACCTTGCTACGATAACAATGTCAGATCCACTCTCTTTTCGAGCATCAATAGCTGCCTTTATGCGCATAACAGCCTCCTCTCTGGAAACTACTTTCCTCCCACGGGTATGGCCACAGGCTTTAGGGGAAACCTTTTCAAGTAATGGTATTATTAGCATGAGAAGATTCTGAATAAAGGAATACTGCACTAGAATATAACTTGCACATTTGAATTTTTTATGATCATGATGAATTAGATATCTTCCGCATAGTAGATACTTAAGTTATATTCAGGAATATAAGCAATTCCACCTTCTGCCTATAGAACGCTGAATCAAACTGTAGGAGCCTAAGTGAAGATGATTTTCAACCAACCTTGTAGGCAAAGCTTGTCAGAGGTATGCTAATTTGAAAAAAACTGTTGAATGGGAGATATCCATAGATTACACTTTTCATTCAGTCATGCTCATTATAATTCACAATGAATTAGGCATAATTCAAGTCTTTTGTCATCAATATCTGGATTTCTCAAGCTTCCAGAAAACGGTTCTTCCCATGGAAAAAAGATCAGGCAGAGTTGACAAAAGTTTTTATGGTAGGCTATATAATTTGCAATAAGAGTGGTGTGGCTGTGAAGCCCAACATACCACCAAAAAATTGCATTTCTATGAGATGGCTGGACGTAGTAGCAAAAACTTGATTTTTTTTTTAAATAATAAAAAAAATTGATTTTTATAAGACATCTGAAATAGTAGCAAAAAATTGCATTTTTATAAGATGGTACAAAGTTACCTTAATGGAGCTGAATATTGGGTAACAAAGATAGAGGAAGAAGGCAAAATAACCAGTGAAATGTGGGTCCTAAGATGAGTGTGGGGAGTAACAAAAGATAAATAAATTTGGAATAAGCACGTAGAGGAATTTACTGGTGGATCCAATACAAGAAAGACAAAGGATTGTGATTTGGAACGGTTTGGGCATTGTGCTTAGAAGATCAAATGGGGAAAACAGCCCCACCAGAAGCAATTTAAATGTTGCAGGAAAAGGTCCAGAAGCAGGAAGTCCAGAAAGACTTGAAAAATAGTCTAGTTAGAAGCGATGTCCTAGGTGTGGCTGATGGAAAACTTAGCCCTAAGAAGAGATGAGTGAATTAATAACCACAAAGCCAGCCACATCGAGAACAGGCTGTTTAAAAATAATAGAAGTTCAGAATTACATTTTATTTTACAACTAGGGTTACAAAAGGAAAAAAGATAACGTTATTTGCCCCAATAGGGGATTGGAACATGTTGCACATGGCTGCTTCAGCAATTTTCTAGAATATATTGTCCTTGTTACAAAGCCGTCAATCAAACAAATAGACCAAAGGTTGTGCTCAAGACCTATACATTAATGCATGGACTGGCCTGTAAAAATATTAATCTGGAGAGTTTGCAACAACAGGTTTTATGCCACATCCAAACCCTGCATCAGGTAGCATACAAAAACTAGGCTGGTTCACTCATTGGGTAGGTCATACAGGTCCAGAAGTATGGATCGCTGGAAAATACATTTTCAATGTCCCCATTGAATGAACATCACAATGCACCTAATTTGGCCAGGATTGCCTTAAAAGTTGAACTGCAAAATGCAAATGGTCTTCATATAAAGAACACATCTTTCTTGATAGTATATGTACAAGTTCACATTATCCTCAACTATAGTAAATTAATATTTTGCGGAGGTGACTTCAAGAAAGACCTACAGTCCTAATAATGGGATGGAAACAAATGTCAGTGTTAAAACTTAAAAGATTGCAATGATTAAGAGTGAGTAGTGTGCTTGGGGAAAAGAATCTCATATAGATGTAACTGTTACAGTCTGACTAGCCAATACATTCCAAAAGCTTAAGCTGTTAGGAATCGGAAAACCAATCTACTTAACACTCCCTCTCGGATGGGAAGCCATTTGAATTCGCAACCCACAAGTGCCTACCCATGGGATATGCGTCTATCCACATGACCTGGGGGAACTACGCCTCTCCGGGGTTCGAACCAGCGAACTAGCCTATCTCTGAAGACATGTTCCAATCCAACTAGCCAATACATGCCAAAAGCTATGATGCACAGATGCTTCAAAATGGACAACGTATTGTGTCATATTGTATTTGATACTTCACTTTTTATGTGTAAAATTTATGCCCCTGCTATGTCCATGGTGTATCCCTGCCGTATCCCTGCCGTATCTGGGCATCATAGCCCAAACGCTTTAGTTGTTAGGAAGCGGAAAACCAATCTACTTAACAGTAACCACATGTTCAGAGAGAAAAGATGTACCTGGTCTTCGAGAATTATACCCGCAAAACCAGCTTTAATAAAGCCTTTAACAGTTCTCTTGACATTCATATGATTTCCATAGCCATTGTCTCCATCTCCAATAACAGGGATTGAAACAGCTTGTGTAATCTGAAATCCTTGGTCTACCATTTCTCCGTAGGATGTAAGACCTACATCAGGCAATCCCAACCTGGCAGCTGAAATTGAAAATCCTGCAAAACAGCAAGAATCAGCATCGGTGTAACATGAGAAAAACAATGGAAACGGCCATAATTCCTACCCAAAAAAGGGGGGGACCCATGCATACTTACGAACTTCACTAATAAGGCCCTAGAATAGGACCAATGTGCAGTTTGATTCTCAAATTCTTTTCATAAAATTCTCTAAGCCGAGTCCTATAAATGCATCACTGAAGCCCACCGAAGAAACCAAGCCACACAAAAGCACTGCCTCCCTTCGAAGATAGATTCGCAAATTGTTCTCATAAAATTCTCTTAGCTTAACCCTATGAATCCATTAGTAAGGCCCACCTTAGAAATCCAAGCTGCTCAAAAGCAATGCATTCCTAAGTGTTAACGCTAGTCCATATCCAACTCCAATCAGACCTGGCTCTACCTTAAGATCGCTCATTTTTTCAATCACATGTCTTATGGCAGGTCCAATCCAACTTGGTTGGACTCAAGTTTGTCCTAGATCCAGTATAAAGAAGCACACTTATTTTGACCAGTGAGAATTCTAAATGTGGGCCACAGATGAACAAGATCTCTAGAGCATCCTCAATCCATGGCGGGGTCCACCAGATGAACAGTCTAGATCACAAAGCTCACATGAAGGGAAGTAGACAGTGCAGCAAAAAAATCCGTTTTACTCCATTGGATTGGTGAAAGACCCACCCTATATATTCTCAATAGAACAAGACATCACCCGCCCACTCAAAGGATCATATATTCCCAGTATCCAACAACTTGAATTAGATAAACTACAGTATGTTTCCAATCGACCCAACTCAACAAACCCATTTTCCAACTAATCACAGCCACCACAACTAAAATTCTAAATGAAAAAATGAACATAACCAAGCAAACAATCAATCAAATGCACCACAAATGAAGCAAGAAAAAACCCAACTCACAGTTGGGCCCCATGCAGAGACATTCCCTTCCACTTTTCCATTCATTTTTATCTACTGAGCACACTAAAATCTCACTCAGACATTTACACAAACACTTACCGCTCGTGAAGCAGAGCTTAAACCCAGCTCTCTCTACAAGCTTCGCACTGAGGGCATCGTAGCAAGCGGGTCCCTGATGAATTCCCGGAGTTTCAAGGATCCTACGAAGTGCCTTGGCGGGAGAATCAGAGGCAACGCTTCCTTCTCCAATGGAGGCAATGGGTTTCAGACCCAATCTTGAAAAACCCCTTCTGGGTTCTTGTCTTGAGGGTTTGGAGACCAGTAACAGCTGTTGGAAGGAAGACCCAGTTTTCAAAATTGGGATTTGGGGTGTTGGTGTTGACGGGTGCTTCTGTTGGTGGATTGGAAAGGGCGAAAGAGAGAGAGAGATTGTGGGGTCTTGAGTAGCATATGTTGATATCCTCATGTTGCTGGTGGAAGCAACAGCAATGGAGAGAATGCAAGACAGCAGAAGTCTCCCTCTCTCTCTCTCTCTCTAATTGAGAGATTAGGAGACTATTGATTTGTAGTGGAAAAATGGATGGCTGATATTGTTTTGATCAATAGTAAGCTCTGATGATGGGCCACACTAGATTTGTCCATTTGATAGAAATTGGTAAACCATTTTTCTATCTGGCTCCCACCTGTGATCAATTCAATCCCTTAAATGTACTCGGAAATATTCATAGGTATGGACCGTCGAGGGGGGCCCAAAGTCGTGCAAGCCTCGGACTACGAGTTATTGGGCCGGCCTGATATTTGGTTTGAAATGGGCCTTAGGCATGATATTAGGCCCATGACTATTACGCAGTTCCAAAATCATAGCCCAAATCTGGCCCAATTTAGGATAGGCTTGGGTCAGGTTTATGCATGATATTAGGCCCATGACTATTATGCAGTTCCAAAATCATAGCCCAAATCTAGCCCAATTTAGGATAGGCTTGGGTCAGGTTTGGCCTGGTCCGGTCTATTAGCATCCTATACATTCAACTAAACTGTTACTCTTCAAATTTGTGGCTTCAATTAAATAAATTGAATTAAGATAAAAAAAAAAATTGCACTTTAAGGATCAATAAAGTTTGGGGCTCTAAAATCAGAGGTTAGGATGAATGGGATTAGAGTGATTTGGTCAACTCATATTCCATATCTTACATCGTGGTCTGTTTTTTCTAGTGATTGACATTCATCTAGGTGGGCCTCACATATGCCGGAGTGTTATTTTGGAAAAAAAACTTGGGGTTTGGGAGCAAGCCTCCTTTCATTGGATTGTTTTTAACTATTATAGCAATGGTAGAAGAAAAATAAAATTTGAATCATCAGTCTAAGCAATTCATCAAGTTAACAGTTAACTGTTGCTTTAGCCTTAAGAGGTTGGCCGAGTGGTCAGGACCACGGTTCCTCCCTCTTTTGGAGTTAGAGGTCTTGTTATAAACTCCTAGTTCCCCCTTCTTCAAGAATCGAATATAGAGTCTACTAGTGCTACCACCTTGGGGCCACATGGGTGTTTACCTGGCTTTCATCTGGGCCCGGAGGGATTAGTCAATCCTAAAAGATTGGAACCCTCCGGTAGAAAAAAAAAAAAAAAAAAAAAACCAGTTAACTGCTTTGATGTTCATTAATTTTTTTGAAGAATTACTAGTTTAATTTGGGTTCCTATTAAGTTAGTGGGTAGGTCAAGAATGCCACATCTAAGCATTGATAGGGCAACTATTCCATGCATCTGACTTGATGAAAATCCTTGAGTGAGATGGGAAAAACTGAATGTGACCACAGCCTCGCGATAGCATCTTGGGTCTATTTTTATTTTTTATTTATATATCTTTTGATTGGCCTAAGTTTTGATAGGGCCATGTAACTGAAATACTTTGGCATATGTTGTTTACACTTTTATTATAGAAATAAAAATCTTAGTTTGCTCCTTAATGATTTTATATTTGCTATCATATACTAATTTTATAATTATGAAGCTTCTGCTGTAGTTGTTTGTGAACCGAGAAAATACTACACTTCATTGCAGATCGACTTCGATCTTCAGGGACACCAATTGGTGGCCTCATGTGTTGTATTTCAATTATGTGAGAAAATTTTTAATTAGCCTCTAATCTCATGCACCTAAATGTGGGGACATGTCAGTTTGGAACACCGTAGAGGTGGTGACTTGTAGTAGTAAGGAGGTAGTGATGACTTATAGTAGTAGGGGAATATGAGCTATTGGTGATGGTGGAGGAGGGTGTAAAAGAAGCCGTGCCAGCTACTAGTTGGCCAGCCCAATCGTGCCCGGGCCAGGCCGACCCCATGCCGGACCGTGCCGCCCATAGGCTGGCCCACATGCCCGTTCTATTTTTTTTTTAAATATATAATTTGAAAGGGACTAATGGACTGTTAGGGTTTTAAACTTGAAAAAAAGTTAAAATTATTGAAACAAATGCACAAACTTCTATGAAGATATAAGATGATCAACTTCAATACTTTGTGGTATATTAGTTCAATAAACAAAGTAAACAATTTGGATTACAAATACGAGGCGCACACGAATGAGAAAGAATAAAGGTGCTTGATGTGCCCCTAACAATACAATCACAGTGTAAGAAGTATACTAGTGCCTTTTTTGCAAATATGGTCTGAAGCATTTTCACATTTGTTTTGGTGTGAGAATTTTGATCTAAATTACTTTATTTACACACTATTTTTACACCTTAATACAAACAAACGATAGTGGAAGAGCTATCAATCCCATTGAACAAAATAATAGTTGCCTAAGGGAGGGCTCCACTTTTTATTTTAGAGGTAGAAAGTAGAAGGGTCACTTGATGCTTCCCTAAACCTCAAGCAAAGAAGTTGCCAAAAGAGACGCTTAAAGTACTAAAGAAACCCCAATGCCAGATGCTCTTTTTCAGTTTTTAAACCTTTTGCTCAAAACGTAACATGCTTCTCTTGCTTATTTATTTAGTATTGCTTCAGAATCGATCTAATTGAGACAGGGTTGTGATGCTTTATGAAAATCTCTGATACAAGCTTCTGATCGAAAAACTTTTAAAAGAAATGCTACATTGCATAGATTTGCCATTAGTTTTACCGAGACAAATCTCTCTACACATAGGAGAAAAGATAATTAATTCAAGTTAAACCTCGAGGGATAGCACAGTTGGCATAGGACCAGGGTTTGCTTTCAGACGTTAAAGGATCGAAACTATGCTACCACATTGGGGCTACAGGGGATTTACTTGACTTCCTTACGCTCGTAGGAATTAGTCTGGCCCAAAGGACTAAAACACCATCCGTTATTAAAAAAAAGTTTAACTAATCCTTTTTTTCTATCTATCAAAGGATAAGATAACTAATCGTATGTAATTTTTACGATCTCTAAACACTAATCTCCTACTAGGTCTAACACCCCAACACTGATAACAAAATATAATAGACCCCTTGATCTCTAAAAATAAATAGCACTTCTGGCAGAGACGTTGAATCTCCTTTGTTGGTGGTCACCGTCCGTTGCATCTGTTGAGGAGTGAGCCCCACCTGATGGAGAGTATTGAAAAAGTATTTATGTCTAGAGGTTTTGATAGAAATGGTTAGTTGAGGATATTTAATATGGATTTAGAGCCGGTTGGTCACGAGTTCAAATCTAAGAGGAGCAACTCGGCGTTGAGAAAAGATGTGTGTTACCAAAAGTGCGCCGACCAAGTTCTACTTCAGAGGAGGGTTGAGGAGTAGGCTCTACTCGAGGGGGCATATTGAAAAGTATTTACGCCTTGATATTTTGGTAAAATAGCTAAGAAAATTAAATAGCCCAAACCCCACTCCCCCCCCCCAGTACCCAACAAGCATCATCAGGCTGGTGTATTGCTCCAACCATGCATCCCCAACTGTACCGGGCTTCCAGGTCTGGCAATGTCTCTTGCCTTAGAAATGTTGTAGCCACTGATCAGCGACTGCTCTGCTCTGAAGCCCCACAGCAACAGACTGCCCTCCACATCTCGGCCAAGTTAGGACATGTAGATTTTGTCCAAGAGATGCTTGGACTTTGCAGGCATCTGGTCATGCAACCTAATTCAGATGGCAACACTCCTCTCCATTGTGCAGCTACAAATGGGAGAGTTGAGGTAGTTCAACTTCTAAGTGAAAGCAGTGTAAGTAGAGAAGATGTCAGTCTCTTGAGAATGAGGAACAATCAAGGAAACACAGCTCTTCATGAAGCTCTGATGAAGGGTCATGACGATGTTGCCATCAGGTTATTGCTAGCCGACCAAACGCTATCGAGTATTGTTAATAATGCAGGAATGTCTCCCTTACATCTTGCAGCTAAAGGAGAGCGGCCCAAAGTAGTCCAAGAGATATTGAATAGTAAGTTTTTTCCCCCTCTTTCTTTTTTCCTGCTAAACTTGAAAGATATATTTATGGGGGTCTGATCAAGACTATTCATAGAAAAGAAAATTGTCCAAACAAATTAAACACTTTGTTGGACGTCCCTATCATCTGGAGAGTCCTCTTCAATCTCTGGTTTCGTCTTTTTAATGAAACTTCCTTTTATAGATGTTGCTTTCACATGATTGATTCTCTGCGAGAGGTCCTAATCTCTTGTAGATTTGATTGGAAGATTACCTGAAACACTTGGAAGTCCTTGAGTTTCTTAAAACACTATTTGAAGGGTGATTCTAAATGCACCCACCATTTTTGCTGAACGGCACCCACCCTCCTTTATGAACAGTGATTTTAAAATCACTGTTCATAGAGGAGGGTGGGTGCGTTCAGCACTTTAGGTGGGTGCGTTTAAAATCACCCCTATTTGAAATATGGAATTTGGCCCTGTGAGGCACCCCATGATTTGGGCTTGTGGGCCTAGGACGTCCATTATGGATTAGGTTGAGTATCGGCCCATTTTGACCACCTTGAGCATCTGAAGGATGGGATGTGGAAGACTACAACATGCGGCCAAAGATCGATTAACATTCCTGATCCTTTAATTGGTACTAGAGCAGATCCGCAGAGTCTTCCCACCGTTAAGAACGCTATAGATCTCTGGCCGTATGTCGGAGTCTTTTTACGTTATGATCCTTCATGATCCGGCTTGAGAGTCCTTTATCATGTTGACAGTCTTAACTGAAGAAAAGGGTTTCGGTTTATGGCTATATATGTCCCATAGCTTCAATAGGCTTCAGTGGAAGAGCACTAATCTTAGACTGGCTGGTGACCTGGAAATCTCTCATTGTATTGGCACTTTGTTTTCACTAAAAATCTCAATTTTCAGACCTGGTACTGGGAGAGAATGAAAGAAGAGAAGTGACTAGGAAGCGCGACAGCATAGGAAGAACTGCTCTTCACTATGCAGCAGAGCGAGACAACAGTGAGATAGTGAACATTCTGCTGGAAAACGATCTCGCCGCCGCCTACTACCTTGACAACCCTGGGTATTCTCCTCTTCACATTACTGCTGCAACAGGATGTTGGGCAGCTTTTTCAGCATTGCTTGAGAAATGCCCAGATGCCATGGAGCAGCATGACTTGAATGGCAGGAATGTATTTCACATCTCTGTCATGAACTACAAGTGGTATAAGGATTGGCCTAAGCAGCATCAAGACATGGTAAATGAGACTGATAAAGATGGAAATACCCCACTTCATCTAGCTGCCAAACTTCTCAGCACCCGACTAGTTTTTCAGTTGCTGGAATATGAGGGCATAGACTTGAATGTTAAGAATAAGGAGGGCCTCACTGCTTTCGATGTCGCAGACTCGCAGGTTAAGGGCCATTCTGCTCGGGTATGTTTAATTTAATATTCTTAACTTGGATTGTTTCGTCATCTATAAAAATCAGATTTATTGAATATTTTCAACCATTTTATCAAAAACTGTAAACACTACAAGAAAATATAGTTTTGTCAACGCAGTCACCGTGTCTGGAAAGGTAAGTTTTGCGTTAGCAAAGGATTTCTCAACGTATTTCAATGCGTTGGCTGTGCGTCGGCAACTATATGTAGTCAAATCCATAGCCTGCGCTATTTTAACTGCGTAACGCCGATTCTAGTAATGCGTTGGGAGTTTCCAGTAATGGCCGACGCTGACAATGCGTTGGGAATTCATAGTAATGGCCAATGCTTCTAGTGCGTTGGAAATTCCTAATAATGGTCTGGCTATATCTTTAGGCTGGGTCAGGAAATGCAACTTGGTCAACGCACGTATCACGTGGGGAAATGTTGTAATACTTTTTCTTTTTTGTAACACACACAAGTGCATTAGGAAATATTATTATTTTTTTAAAAAATTATATTTGTATTTTTCCCTGTACATATACCACACATAAAAATCTGAATACATGTTCAAACCAACAAACTTGATGCACAAACCAATTTAAAATAGATTCATCAACAATTCCAAAATAATATTCACAACCAAATATCCTACATCCATAAACCAAAATAAACCCACAAATCTCTAAAATATACAAACATTACTACTTCATCATTTTCAGAAGATTCTAACATCCAGGTAGATCCCTAAGAGTCTACAGCCAGCACGATAAAATCCAAAACCAATATGTAAAACAAAAATCAAACACCATTAGAATACAAGTTTAATAAACTTTCTACACAAGAGGATTTTGAGATCTAACATAAGAACACAAGAGTTTGGAGCAAAAAATGTTGGTTCCATAACTCATACAACAAGATCAACAAGTAATCAATACTACATCAAATTTCTTGTGAAATCTCACTAAATGGAAGACTTGCATAACTCATACAACAGGATCAACAAGCCACACATTGATGTCATACTCATACAGCAGCAGGAGCAATACTTACCCAATGCATTGATTTCCTTAAGAGAGTAACTCATCCCCAATGCTAAATTAAACACATCTACAATATTTTAGTGAGAAAATAAGGAAAGAAAAGAACACAGAAACACCCCACAAGGCAATTAGCAAATTGACCAACAGTTCAAGAATAGTGCAGATGTATAAGCATCATTCCAACACTCAAATAGCAATACTAACAATAAAAATAAAAGTTCTGCTCAAAATAGAAATCACTGAATCTTTTACAATCACCATCTCTCTGTGGTCCATTAGCAACATTGGATGAGTTTGATATTCGATAGATGCTAAATCCACGAATGCATATGTCCGTTGACGAAGTCATAACTTCATAGTCCATGATGTTGAATCAAGGTTTCTGTTGGAGTATGAATGAAATGTGATGCAAGAAATGAATGTACTATACATCTCATTTCTCATAATGTGTGGCATTAGAATACCACATGAGATGCATTAGAGAGAGTTGGAATCCTTATTCGTGCTTTTACTGTCACGACCCGGGCCCGAGATCTGATTACTTCGGACGAACCCCCGAGTCGCGGAACCATACTTACTCCCGTAAATCCTGAATTAACCGAAGTTAAGACAAGACTCACAAGGGATATCAAATCACAATACCTGTCAATGTACAATGTGCGGAAAACATGTATATATACATTGACTACAATTAACTTTACACAAAAGTTAAGTTCCATTATACAAATTTACAGCCCACTAAAACCAACACTGCACACTTAAAATACAATGCAGTTGGTATTTAATCACAATCCAAAATTCTCTATTACAAAAATATTCATTTACAATCGCCCTCCGACTATGCCCACTCCGCTAAACCTCCTGGAGGTAACGGACGGGCCTCCTCCGCAGGCGGCGCGGCCTCGGCAGGACCGGCACGGGCATCTGGGCCTGTGACATCATCAATAACACGTGAACACGAAGGTTCAACAAGATACATGCATTTTCATGATTCTTCATGTTATTTAACAATTCTTTAACAATTCTATACAAGAATTCAATAAGGTAAGAACTTAAACAGTTCTACAATAAAAGAACTTAACAGTTCTATATAACCTACTTCAATTCCATAACAAATATCTATGTCAATCATATCCTTTCATTTCGTTCATTTCGTTCATTTCGTGTCTTCCAACGGAAGCAGTGTAAGCACAAGGCGGAAGGGCAAACCATTCATGGCCTAGGCTTTAAGATTATTCAATTTTCATTTAGTCACATTAATTAAGCACAAGGCGGAAGGGCAAACCATTCATGGCCGAGGCTTCAAGATTGTTTCACTTTTCATTACATGACTTTTCACAAATGGTGGAAATTTTCCAGTGTCTTGATCAGAGAGCACTGGCATTCCACGAGGCTCCGGAACGCCCCTCACATCTACTGCAGCAGGAATTATTCATTCATTCAAGTTACTGTCACCTTTAGTGACTATTCATTTCATTTCATTTCATTAATTCAATTCATGTATTCTGTCATTTCGTGCATTATGTCAATGACGTTCACTATGTCAATGAAGTTCACCTCTGTGTCACTTCATGGATTCTATTCATTTCTTATCAATTCTATTCATACTTCTAAGCCAGACAAACGAGTGAAGCGTTAGTTATCCAATGTACATGTTATTTTTGATGAATATCACTTTATGTATTTGATTTGTACATTGAGACGACCTTCGCTAACACCTATGTAGGCTTAGACATCAGCATGGAATAGCCTGTACAAATTAGGCTTCATTTCCATAATCTTTTCTGAGTTCATCTCAGCTGTCGGTTGGCCTGTCGGCTGACCGACCATACAACGTCGGTTGACCTATCGGTTAACCGACACTTTGTCGGTTCAAGTTCCAGAAGCTGGATTCTTCAGTCCACTTCCTGATACATTCGTCGGTCAGGCTTCGGTCATGTGTCGGCTGACCGAAGATACCATGTCGGTTGACCGACCTATTGTCGGTTCGAATTCCAGAGAGCTGGAATTCACTGAGACAGATTTCAGATTTGTCGGTTAGTCCGTCGGTTGACCTGTCGGTCGACCGACACTACCATGTAGGCTGACCGACACAATGTCGGTCAGAATTCCAGAGAGCTGAAACTCTCCGAGACAACTCCCAGAGCTGTCGGTTAGCTTGTCGGTCAGGTGTCGGCTAACCGACACATGCTCAGAAGTTCAGTTCTGAACTTCGGATTTTCTGAAGCAAAACTTCCCGAAATTGAGTCAAATAGACTCCAACATCTCTAAAACACTATAAATCATAAGAATGCATAAGTACTTGCCTTTTGCGAAGGTTGAATGGATAAAAACCTCCTTCTAGAGCTTGATTCCAAGAGAAAACCTTGATTCCAAGCTTGACACTTTCACAATTTGAAAACAAAGTTGGGGAAGATGAAGTGAAGGATGAAAACTCCTTGAAAACACTTACAAATCCCTTGTTTGCCTCTTGATTGAGTAAGATTGGAAGGAAAGAAGAGAAAAAGCAAGAAGAAAGGTGCCTAGGGTTTGAAATGCTTTAAAAATGAGATAATGATCTCATTAGGGTTCTCTTAGCTTATATAAGCTAATAAATTGCATTCAAGCCCATGAATCTCACTAAATTACAATTTAAGTCAAATGAAGGGTCATTTGACCAGATTCTCGTCAAACGACTTCGAACCTATGATGAAAGTTGACGTACTCGTCGAGATACACGCGTTGGTATCAAGAGTTTCCGTATTCGACGAAATACGCGAAATTTCGTATTTACATAAAAGTCCTTCATTTCTACGTTTGAGTCTAAAACTCCATTTAAACCATGCAAATCCATTCTTTACCATTCCATTAAGCCCAATTCATTCATTTGAGGCTTATTCCATATTATTTGGTCATTGACCATCATTAGCTCAATTAACCGCAGTTAATTAGCCTTAAGCATAACCAATCCACTTAATCTTTTCATTATCCGTTCATTCTATTCATTTGGGACTAACTCATCGAGCTTAGTCATTAATTACCATTAAACTAGTTAAACATGGTTAACTAGCACTAATTTCAATTAACTAGAGTTAATCTTGATTAACTCGGGACGAGACCTGACAACTATCACAACTTTTTGAACCATTCGGTCCTCCGAATGCAATTCAAATCAATGCAATCCAATTACAAGGAAAATAAACAATTCAATTCAAAATTACCTGAACAAATAGCTCGGGACACTTCTGAGCCATTTGCTCCTCAAGTTCCCATGTAGCTTCATTAGGTTCATGATGATCCCAAAGGACCTTGACCCACTTGATCGTTCTAGTACGCAGAACTGCCTCCTTTGTATCTATGATCTGAACTGGCTTCTCAACATATGTGGTGTTTGGTAACACTTCGATCTCTTCATGATGAATGACATGTGAAGGATCATGCACATACTTCCGAAGCATAGAAACATGAAATACATTATGAATACCGGAGAGTTCTGATGGGAGGTCTAGGCGATAAGCCACATTTCCAATTCGACTCGTGACCTTGAAAGGTCCAATAAATCTCGGGGAAAGCTTCCCTTTCTGTCCGAATCGAACAGTACCTTTCATTGGAGAAGTCTTCAAAAAGACTAAATCCTTAACTGCAAACTCTAGATCACGCCGACGATTGTCAGCATAGCTCTTTTGCCGTGACCTAGCAACTTTTAGCCTTTCCTGTATCCTCTGGACTTTCTCTGCTGTCTCTGCAATAATCGTAGGACCATGGAAACTCCGAGTTCCAACTTCTTCCCAGCTAACTGGGGTCCTACACTTCCGACCATACAATGCCTCAAATGGTGCCATCTCAATGCTGGAGTGATAGCTATTGTTGTACGCAAATTCGCACAAAGCTAAATGGTCATCCCAATCACTCCCGAAATCAATCACACTGGCACGGAGCAAATCTTCCAGAGTTTGTATAGTCCTTTCTGACTGCCCATCTGTCTGTGGATGGTAAGCAGTACTAAACTGAAGTCTAGTGCCAAACGAATTCTGAAATGACTTCCAGAATGTGGACACAAACCTGCTATCCCGATCGGAGACAATCGAGACCGGTGTTCCATGCAATCGAGTCACTTCTTTGACAAACAGTTTAGACATCTCACTGAATCCTATATCCTTTCTGATGGGAATGAAGTGTGCAGACTTTGTAAGACGATCAACGATCACCCATACGGCATCGTGCTGCTTCCTCGTCCTCGGTAAACCCGATACAAAGTCCATCGTAATGTGCTCCCACTCCCATTTAGGAATTTTCAGTGGATGAAGCAATCCCGGTGGTTTCCGGTGCTCAACTTTTACACGCTGGCAAGTTAAGCAGGATGATACATAACCTGCTATCTCTCGCTTCATGTTATTCCACCAGAATCTATCCTTCAGATTTCTGTACATCTTCGTACTTCCAGGATGCATAGAATACCTGGTGTGATGAGCTTCAAACATGATAGCTTGTTTAAGATCTTCTTGAGCTGGGACACATAATCTGTCTCTAAAATACAGAACTCCTTCTACTAACACGAAATCTGGCTTCGTGGCAAGGTTATCTCTAATCCTTACCAAATCAAGGTCTTGAAATTGCCTAGCCTTGATCTCCGTGATAAGCATTGGTTCAAAGACAGACATTGCTGCAAGCATTACTTTACTGTCTATCATTTCAATAGCCACATCCAGATCTCTGAATTCTTCGATCATGTCCCACTCACCAACTAACGATGCCAAGTCAGCTGATTTCCGACTCAAAGCATCAGCCACCACATTACCCTTTCCAGGTACATATTTGAATGGAAAGTCGTAGTCCTTGATTAGCTCTAACCAACGACGTTGCCTTGAATTAATATCTTTCTGAGTGAATAGATACTGAAGGCTCCTGTGATCGCAATGAACTTCAAAAGTCTCTCCATACAGATAATGTCTCCATTGCTTCAATGCAAACACAACCGCCGCGAGCTCTAAATCATGTGTGGCATAATTCTTTTCATGTTCCTTTAACTGACGCGAACCGTAGGCAATCACCCTACCATTCTGCATCAATACACATCCCAAGCCAATACCCGAGGCATCTGAGTATATCTCAAATCCTCCTCTTCCGTCGGGTAAAGACAAGATTGGGGCTGAAATCAACTTTTGCTTCAAGGTTCGAAAACTAGACTCACATGCATCATTCCATTCAAAGGAAGAGCTCTTGCGAGTCAGTTTCGTTAATGGCGATGCTATCCTTGCGAAGTCCTTGACGAACCTCCTATAATAGCCTGCCAATCCCAAGAAACTTCTTACTTCTGGCACATTCTTCGGGCTCTGCCAATTGGTAACTGCTTCAATCTTAGCTGGGTCAACTGCTAATCCATCTCCGGAAATGATATGACCCAGAAATGCAACCTGCTGCAACCAAAAGTCGCACTTTTCGAGTTTTGCATACAACTGATTCTCTCTCAGTATCTGCGAGGCTGTCCGCAAATGACGTGAATGCTCGACCTCTGACTCTGAATAGACCAGGATGTCATCAATGAAGATTACCACAAACTGGTCTAGGAAGGGAGCAAACACCCTATTCATTAAAGCCATAAACACTGCAGGTGCATTGGTTAGACCAAAAGGCATAACTAAAAACTCGTAGTGACCGTAACGAGTCCTGAATGCAGTCTTCTGCACATCTTGATCCTTAACCCGAATCTGATGATAACCAGATCGGAGATCAATCTTGGAGAAATATGATGCACCCACGAGTTGATCAAACAACTCGTCAATTCTAGGCAGAGGATACTTGTTCTTGATTGTCATCTGATTTATCTGCCTATAATCGATACACATTCGCAGGGTACCATCTTTCTTCTTTACAAACAATACAGGTGCTCCCCATGGTGAGACACTAGGTCTGATAAAACCTTTGTCCAGCAAATCCTGTATCTGCTTCTTCAACTCACACAACTCTGATGGTGCCATTCGATACGGTGCCTTCGATATTGGTGCAGTACCGGGCACAAGTTCAATTGTAAAGTCCACTTCCCTAGCTGGAGGTAGACCTGGCACTTCATCCGGAAACACGTCTGGAAATTCACAGACTACAGGAATGT
This sequence comes from Umbellularia californica, assembly GCA_028538565.1. NCBI lineage: Eukaryota > Viridiplantae > Streptophyta > Magnoliopsida > Laurales > Lauraceae > Umbellularia > Umbellularia californica. Next base: position 2,502,982 of record JAPQWN010000002.1, read on the forward strand.
TTCGCAATTCCTGTACAGGCTTCTTCTCTGAAACGAATGCGATGTAGCCTTCACTACCACTACGCATCATACGTTCAGCCTTAAGTGCTGAAACGAGCCTGGTGTCATACTTCTTCTGCACTCCTTCAAACAATACACTGGCATTGGCTTCATTAACCCTGAAGGTAATGACTTTGCGAAAACAGTCTAGACAAGCCCTGTACTTCGCAAGCCAATCCATGCCGAAGATCACATCGAAATCATTCATAGGTAGTATCACCAGATCAGCTGGCATTGATACATCTCCAATTCTAATAGTGCATTGTGGAATATATAATTCACACACTACTTTACCCCCTAAAGGAGTAGATACAGTAAAATCATAAGACAATTGCATGATCCGGTCTTGCATGCCACCAGCAAATGCGGGTGCTACAAATGAGTGTGTGGAACCGGGATCAAACAATGCAATTGCAAGTCTATTATCTACAAAAATTGTACCTTCAACCACATTTGTGGCAACATCAGCTTGTTCTCTGTTGACAGCATAAGCCATCCCAGCCATCTGTGGCCTGTTTGGCTGCTGCTGCTGTCTCGGTTGTTGTCTCTGCCACTGACGCTGCTGGCCCTGACGTTGTGGCTGTGGTTGCTGTTGTTGCTGTGGTCTAGGAGGAGGAGCTGGTAAAGCTAATCTCTGCGGGGGAGCAGGAAGTGCTGCTTGACCTTGCGCAGGATACTGGTACGGAGCTCTATCATCTCTCCTAGCTCTTGGACACTGTGCCATTCTGTGTTCCAAAGAACCACAGACGAAGCAGGCTTCAGTATTCCTCCAACATAGCTCAGTCCGGTGACTCTTGCCACAAGTCTCACAGACTGGCAGATTCTCTCTTCTCTCATTCCTAGGAATGAATCTCTGCTTTTGTTTCTTATTTCTAGACTGTCCTCCTTTCTTAAACCAGGAGTCACCACTTCTCTTGGTGTTCACAGTCTCTCTATCTCTCTCTCTCTGAATTTCCTCAGCGGTATATGCCCTGTCTACGGCATCATCAAACGTCGTAGGCTTCTGTCCAGCCATTACGATCGCTTTGTAATCGGGGTTCAACCCAATGAGGAATCTCTTAACCTTCTTCTCCTCAGTATCCACCAAGTCTATAGCATACTTGGACAACTGTAAGAAGGTATGAACATAGGCAGCTACGGTCATTTGACCTTGCTTCAAGTGTAGGAATTCCGATTCCTTTTGCTGCTGCACATGCTCGGGGATAAACTTTCTTTGGAACTGTTTCTTGAAAGTCTCCCAAACGTCCGGTGCGGTCATGACTTTAAATGTGTCCTTGACACTCTTCCACCAAGTATTTGCTCCCCCTCTAAACATCGTAGAGGTGAGCAACACTCTCTGCCTGCGAGTGCAGACGACCGTTTCTAACACATCTTCAATGTGTTCCATCCACTCATCAGCTTGTATGACATTCTCAGTACCATGGAACTCTGTAGCTCCTCTTTTACGAAACCGCTCATAAACAGCATGAGGGTCCGTCTCCTTGTGCTGTAATACTAGCTGAGTCTCAACATGAGGCTGTAGTGGAACAGACGGGGCTTGCATGACTTGCAACATCGAAGTCATTTGGGTTTGCAAACCTAACTGAGCTTCATGGCTTTTCGCAATCTGCTCGTTAGTTCTGGATAACTGTTCCAGAATAGCAGTAAACCGAGCATCATTATCCGATGGTGGGGGAGGTGGTGTAGTACCGTCATTGACAGTAACTTCTACGAAGTTACCACTCCCTGATCCAGAAGCCATACTGTAAACAATATGGAAGGTAAGATAAACATCTATACACTTCCATGACCTTTATATCACATATAGTGAAAGCAATAAATACAAATCCAAGATTGGATTCGTCCTATCGATATCGTTCCTCACTTCGTTCTTAGTTGTACTAAGGCTTTTAAAAGCTCCTTAACCTAGTTCTCAACCTAGGCTCTGATACCATACAATAAGTATGTCACGACCCGGGCCCGAGATCTGATTACTTCGGACGAACCCCCGAGTCGCGGAACCATACTTACTCCCGTAAATCCTGAATTAACCGAAGTTAAGACAAGACTCACAAGGGATATCAAATCACAATACCTGTCAATGTACAATGTGCGGAAAACATGTATATATACATTGACTACAATTAACTTTACACAAAAGTTAAGTTCCATTATACAAATTTACAGCCCACTAAAACCAACACTGCACACTTAAAATACAATGCAGTTGGTATTTAATCACAATCCAAAATTCTCTATTACAAAAATATTCATTTACAATCGCCCTCCGACTATGCCCACTCCGCTAAACCTCCTGGAGGTAACGGACGGGCCTCCTCCGCAGGCGGCGCGGCCTCGGCAGGACCGGCACGGGCATCTGGGCCTGTGACATCATCAATAACACGTGAACACGAAGGTTCAACAAGATACATGCATTTTCATGATTCTTCATGTTATTTAACAATTCTTTAACAATTCTATACAAGAATTCAATAAGGTAAGAACTTAAACAGTTCTACAATAAAAGAACTTAACAGTTCTATATAACCTACTTCAATTCCATAACAAATATCTATGTCAATCATTTCGTTCATTTCGTTCATTTCGTGTCTTCCAACGGAAGCAGTGTAAGCACAAGGCGGAAGGGCAAACCATTCATGGCCTAGGCTTTAAGATTATTCAATTTTCATTTAGTCACATTAATTAAGCACAAGGCGGAAGGGCAAACCATTCATGGCCGAGGCTTCAAGATTGTTTCACTTTTCATTACATGACTTTTCACAAATGGTGGAAATTTTCCAGTGTCTTGATCAGAGAGCACTGGCATTCCACGAGGCTCCGGAACGCCCCTCACATCTACTGCAGCAGGAATTATTCATTCATTCAAGTTACTGTCACCTTTAGTGACTATTCATTTCATTTCATTTCATTAATTCAATTCATGTATTCTGTCATTTCGTGCATTATGTCAATGACGTTCACTATGTCAATGAAGTTCACCTCTGTGTCACTTCATGGATTCTATTCATTTCTTATCAATTCTATTCATACTTCTAAGCCAGACAAACGAGTGAAGCGTTAGTTATCCAATGTACATGTTATTTTTGATGAATATCACTTTATGTATTTGATTTGTACATTGAGACGACCTTCGCTAACACCTATGTAGGCTTAGACATCAGCATGGAATAGCCTGTACAAATTAGGCTTCATTTCCATAATCTTTTCTGAGTTCATCTCAGCTGTCGGTTGGCCTGTCGGCTGACCGACCATACAACGTCGGTTGACCTATCGGTTAACCGACACTTTGTCGGTTCAAGTTCCAGAAGCTGGATTCTTCAGTCCACTTCCTGATACATTCGTCGGTCAGGCTTCGGTCATGTGTCGGCTGACCGAAGATACCATGTCGGTTGACCGACCTATTGTCGGTTCGAATTCCAGAGAGCTGGAATTCACTGAGACAGATTTCAGATTTGTCGGTTAGTCCGTCGGTTGACCTGTCGGTCGACCGACACTACCATGTAGGCTGACCGACACAATGTCGGTCAGAATTCCAGAGAGCTGAAACTCTCCGAGACAACTCCCAGAGCTGTCGGTTAGCTTGTCGGTCAGGTGTCGGCTAACCGACACATGCTCAGAAGTTCAGTTCTGAACTTCGGATTTTCTGAAGCAAAACTTCCCGAAATTGAGTCAAATAGACTCCAACATCTCTAAAACACTATAAATCATAAGAATGCATAAGTACTTGCCTTTTGCGAAGGTTGAATGGATAAAAACCTCCTTCTAGAGCTTGATTCCAAGAGAAAACCTTGATTCCAAGCTTGACACTTTCACAATTTGAAAACAAAGTTGGGGAAGATGAAGTGAATGATGAAAACTCCTTGAAAACACTTACAAATCCCTTGTTTGCCTCTTGATTGAGTAAGATTGGAAGGAAAGAAGAGAAAAAGCAAGAAGAAAGGTGCCTAGGGTTTGAAATGCTTTAAAAATGAGATAATGATCTCATTAGGGTTCTCTTAGCTTATATAAGCTAATAAATTGCATTCAAGCCCATGAATCTCACTAAATTACAATTTAAGTCAAATGAAGGGTCATTTGACCAGATTCTCGTCAAACGACTTCGAACCTATGATGAAAGTTGACGTACTCGTCGAGATACACGCGTTGGTATCAAGAGTTTCCGTATTCGACGAAATACGCGAAATTTCGTATTTACATAAAAGTCCTTCATTTCTACGTTTGAGTCTAAAACTCCATTTAAACCATGCAAATCCATTCTTTACCATTCCATTAAGCCCAATTCATTCATTTGAGGCTTATTCCATATTATTTGGTCATTGACCATCATTAGCTCAATTAACCGCAGTTAATTAGCCTTAAGCATAACCAATCCACTTAATCTTTTCATTATCCGTTCATTCTATTCATTTGGGACTAACTCATCGAGCTTAGTCATTAATTACCATTAAACTAGTTAAACATGGTTAACTAGCACTAATTTCAATTAACTAGAGTTAATCTTGATTAACTCGGGACGAGACCTGACAACTATCACAACTTTTTGAACCATTCGGTCCTCCGAATGCAATTCAAATCAATGCAATCCAATTACAAGGAAAATAAACAATTCAATTCAAAATTACCTGAACAAATAGCTCGGGACACTTCTGAGCCATTTGCTCCTCAAGTTCCCATGTAGCTTCATTAGGTTCATGATGATCCCAAAGGACCTTGACCCACTTGATCGTTCTAGTACGCAGAACTGCCTCCTTTGTATCTATGATCTGAACTGGCTTCTCAACATATGTGGTGTTTGGTAACACTTCGATCTCTTCATGATGAATGACATGTGAAGGATCATGCACATACTTCCGAAGCATAGAAACATGAAATACATTATGAATACCGGAGAGTTCTGATGGGAGGTCTAGGCGATAAGCCACATTTCCAATTCGACTCGTGACCTTGAAAGGTCCAATAAATCTCGGGGAAAGCTTCCCTTTCTGTCCGAATCGAACAGTACCTTTCATTGGAGAAGTCTTCAAAAAGACTAAATCCTTAACTGCAAACTCTAGATCACGCCGACGATTGTCAGCATAGCTCTTTTGCCGTGACCTAGCAACTTTTAGCCTTTCCTGTATCCTCTGGACTTTCTCTGCTGTCTCTGCAATAATCGTAGGACCATGGAAACTCCGAGTTCCAACTTCTTCCCAGCTAACTGGGGTCCTACACTTCCGACCATACAATGCCTCAAATGGTGCCATCTCAATGCTGGAGTGATAGCTATTGTTGTACGCAAATTCGCACAAAGCTAAATGGTCATCCCAATCACTCCCGAAATCAATCACACTGGCACGGAGCAAATCTTCCAGAGTTTGTATAGTCCTTTCTGACTGCCCATCTGTCTGTGGATGGTAAGCAGTACTAAACTGAAGTCTAGTGCCAAACGAATTCTGAAATGACTTCCAGAATGTGGACACAAACCTGCTATCCCGATCGGAGACAATCGAGACCGGTGTTCCATGCAATCGAGTCACTTCTTTGACAAACAGTTTAGACATCTCACTGAATCCTATATCCTTTCTGATGGGAATGAAGTGTGCAGACTTTGTAAGACGATCAACGATCACCCATACGGCATCGTGCTGCTTCCTCGTCCTCGGTAAACCCGATACAAAGTCCATCGTAATGTGCTCCCACTCCCATTTAGGAATTTTCAGTGGATGAAGCAATCCCGGTGGTTTCCGGTGCTCAACTTTTACACGCTGGCAAGTTAAGCAGGATGATACATAACCTGCTATCTCTCGCTTCATGTTATTCCACCAGAATCTATCCTTCAGATTTCTGTACATCTTCGTACTTCCAGGATGCATAGAATACCTGGTGTGATGAGCTTCAAACATGATAGCTTGTTTAAGATCTTCTTGAGCTGGGACACATAATCTGTCTCTAAAATACAGAACTCCTTCTACTAACACGAAATCTGGCTTCGTGGCAAGGTTATCTCTAATCCTTACCAAATCAAGGTCTTGAAATTGCCTAGCCTTGATCTCCGTGATAAGCATTGGTTCAAAGACAGACATTGCTGCAAGCATTACTTTACTGTCTATCATTTCAATAGCCACATCCAGATCTCTGAATTCTTCGATCATGTCCCACTCACCAACTAACGATGCCAAGTCAGCTGATTTCCGACTCAAAGCATCAGCCACCACATTACCCTTTCCAGGTACATATTTGAATGGAAAGTCGTAGTCCTTGATTAGCTCTAACCAACGACGTTGCCTTGAATTAATATCTTTCTGAGTGAATAGATACTGAAGGCTCCTGTGATCGCAATGAACTTCAAAAGTCTCTCCATACAGATAATGTCTCCATTGCTTCAATGCAAACACAACCGCCGCGAGCTCTAAATCATGTGTGGCATAATTCTTTTCATGTTCCTTTAACTGACGCGAACCGTAGGCAATCACCCTACCATTCTGCATCAATACACATCCCAAGCCAATACCCGAGGCATCTGAGTATATCTCAAATCCTCCTCTTCCGTCGGGTAAAGACAAGATTGGGGCTGAAATCAACTTTTGCTTCAAGGTTCGAAAACTAGACTCACATGCATCATTCCATTCAAAGGAAGAGCTCTTGCGAGTCAGTTTCGTTAATGGCGATGCTATCCTTGCGAAGTCCTTGACGAACCTCCTATAATAGCCTGCCAATCCCAAGAAACTTCTTACTTCTGGCACATTCTTCGGGCTCTGCCAATTGGTAACTGCTTCAATCTTAGCTGGGTCAACTGCTAATCCATCTCCGGAAATGATATGACCCAGAAATGCAACCTGCTGCAACCAAAAGTCGCACTTTTCGAGTTTTGCATACAACTGATTCTCTCTCAGTATCTGCGAGGCTGTCCGCAAATGACGTGAATGCTCGACCTCTGACTCTGAATAGACCAGGATGTCATCAATGAAGATTACCACAAACTGGTCTAGGAAGGGAGCAAACACCCTATTCATTAAAGCCATAAACACTGCAGGTGCATTGGTTAGACCAAAAGGCATAACTAAAAACTCGTAGTGACCGTAACGAGTCCTGAATGCAGTCTTCTGCACATCTTGATCCTTAACCCGAATCTGATGATAACCAGATCGGAGATCAATCTTGGAGAAATATGATGCACCCACGAGTTGATCAAACAACTCGTCAATTCTAGGCAGAGGATACTTGTTCTTGATTGTCATCTGATTTATCTGCCTATAATCGATACACATTCGCAGGGTACCATCTTTCTTCTTTACAAACAATACAGGTGCTCCCCATGGTGAGACACTAGGTCTGATAAAACCTTTGTCCAGCAAATCCTGTATCTGCTTCTTCAACTCACACAACTCTGATGGTGCCATTCGATACGGTGCCTTCGATATTGGTGCAGTACCGGGCACAAGTTCAATTGTAAAGTCCACTTCCCTAGCTGGAGGTAGACCTGGCACTTCATCCGGAAACACGTCTGGAAATTCACAGACTACAGGAATGTTTCGCAATTCCTGTACAGGCTTCTTCTCTGAAACGAATGCGATGTAGCCTTCACTACCACTACGCATCATACGTTCAGCCTTAAGTGCTGAAACGAGCCTGGTGTCATACTTCTTCTGCACTCCTTCAAACAATACACTGGCATTGGCTTCATTAACCCTGAAGGTAATGACTTTGCGAAAACAGTCTAGACAAGCCCTGTACTTCGCAAGCCAATCCATGCCGAAGATCACATCGAAATCATTCATAGGTAGTATCACCAGATCAGCTGGCATTGATACATCTCCAATTCTAATAGTGCATTGTGGAATATATAATTCACACACTACTTTACCCCCTAAAGGAGTAGATACAGTAAAATCATAAGACAATTGCATGATCCGGTCTTGCATGCCACCAGCAAATGCGGGTGCTACAAATGAGTGTGTGGAACCGGGATCAAACAATGCAATTGCAAGTCTATTATCTACAAAAATTGTACCTTCAACCACATTTGTGGCAACATCAGCTTGTTCTCTGTTGACAGCATAAGCCATCCCAGCCATCTGTGGCCTGTTTGGCTGCTGCTGCTGTCTCGGTTGTTGTCTCTGCCACTGACGCTGCTGGCCCTGACGTTGTGGCTGTGGTTGCTGTTGTTGCTGTGGTCTAGGAGGAGGAGCTGGTAAAGCTAATCTCTGCGGGGGAGCAGGAAGTGCTGCTTGACCTTGCGCAGGATACTGGTACGGAGCTCTATCATCTCTCCTAGCTCTTGGACACTGTGCCATTCTGTGTTCCAAAGAACCACAGACGAAGCAGGCTCCAGTATTCCTCCAACATAGCTCAGTCCGGTGACTCTTGCCACAAGTCTCACAGACTGGCAGATTCTCTCTTCTCTCATTCCTAGGAATGAATCTCTGCTTTTGTTTCTTATTTCTAGACTGTCCTCCTTCTTAAACCAGGAGTCACCACTTCTCTTGGTGTTCACAGTCTCTCTATCTCTCTCTCTCTGAATTTCCTCAGCGGTATATGCCCTGTCTACGGCATCATCAAACGTCGTAGGCTTCTGTCCAGCCATTACGATCGCTTTGTAATCGGGGTTCAACCCAATGAGGAATCTCTTAACCTTCTTCTCCTCAGTATCCACCAAGTCTATAGCATACTTGGACAACTGTAAGAAGGTATGAACATAGGCAGCTACGGTCATTTGACCTTGCTTCAAGTGTAGGAATTCCGATTCCTTTTGCTGCTGCACATGCTCGGGGATAAACTTTCTTTGGAACTGTTTCTTGAAAGTCTCCCAAACGTCCGGTGCGGTCATGACTTTAAATGTGTCCTTGACACTCTTCCACCAAGTATTTGCTCCCCCTCTAAACATCGTAGAGGTGAGCAACACTCTCTGCCTGCGAGTGCAGACGACCGTTTCTAACACATCTTCAATGTGTTCCATCCACTCATCAGCTTGTATGACATTCTCAGTACCATGGAACTCTGTAGCTCCTCTTTTACGAAACCGCTCATAAACAGCATGAGGGTCCGTCTCCTTGTGCTGTAATACTAGCTGAGTCTCAACATGAGGCTGTAGTGGAACAGACGGGGCTTGCATGACTTGCAACATCGAAGTCATTTGGGTTTGCAAACCTAACTGAGCTTCATGGCTTTTCGCAATCTGCTCGTTAGTTCTGGCTAACTGTTCCAGAATAGCAGTAAACCGAGCATCATTATCCGATGCTGGGGGAGGTGGTGTAGTACCGTCATTGACAGTAACTTCTACGAAGTTACCACTCCCTGATCCAGAAGCCATACTGTAAACAATATGGAAGGTAAGATAAACATCTATACACTTCCATGACCTTTATATCACATATAGTGAAAGCAATAAATACAAATCCAAGATTGGATTCGTCCTATCGATATCGTTCCTCACTTCGTTCTTAGTTGTACTAAGGCTTTTAAAAGCTCCTTAACCTAGTTCTCAACCTAGGCTCTGATACCATACAATAAGTATGTCACGACCCGGGCCCGAGATCTGATTACTTCGGACGAACCCCCGAGTCGCGGAACCATACTTACTCCCGTAAATCCTGAATTAACCGAAGTTAAGACAAGACTCACAAGGGATATCAAATCACAATACCTGTCAATGTACAATGTGCGGAAAACATGTATATATACATTGACTACAATTAACTTTACACAAAAGTTAAGTTCCATTATACAAATTTACAGCCCACTAAAACCAACACTGCACACTTAAAATACAATGCAGTTGGTATTTAATCACAATCCAAAATTCTCTATTACAAAAATATTCATTTACAATCGCCCTCCGACTATGCCCACTCCGCTAAACCTACTGGAGGTAACGGACGGGCCTCCTCCGCAGGCGGCGCGGCCTCGGCAGGACCGGCACGGGCATCTGGGCCTGTGACATCATCAATAACACGTGAACACGAAGGTTCAACAAGATACATGCATTTTCATGATTCTTCATGTTATTTAACAATTCTTTAACAATTCTATACAAGAATTCAATAAGGTAAGAACTTAAACAGTTCTACAATAAAAGAACTTAACAGTTCTATATAACCTACTTCAATTCCATAACAAATATCTATGTCAATCATTTCGTTCATTTCGTTCATTTCGTGTCTTCCAACGGAAGCAGTGTAAGCACAAGGCGGAAGGGCAAACCATTCATGGCCTAGGCTTTAAGATTATTCAATTTTCATTTAGTCACATTAATTAAGCACAAGGCGGAAGGGCAAACCATTCATGGCCGAGGCTTCAAGATTGTTTCACTTTTCATTACATGACTTTTCACAAATGGTGGAAATTTTCCAGTGTCTTGATCAGAGAGCACTGGCATTCCACGAGGCTCCGGAACGCCCCTCACATCTACTGCAGCAGGAATTATTCATTCATTCAAGTTACTGTCACCTTTAGTGACTATTCATTTCATTTCATTTCATTAATTCAATTCATGTATTCTGTCATTTCGTGCATTATGTCAATGACGTTCACTATGTCAATGAAGTTCACCTCTGTGTCACTTCATGGATTCTATTCATTTCTTATCAATTCTATTCATACTTCTAAGCCAGACAAACGAGTGAAGCGTTAGTTATCCAATGTACATGTTATTTTTGATGAATATCACTTTATGTATTTGATTTGTACATTGAGACGACCTTCGCTAACACCTATGTAGGCTTAGACATCAGCATGGAATAGCCTGTACAAATTAGGCTTCATTTCCATAATCTTTTCTGAGTTCATCTCAGCTGTCGGTTGGCCTGTCGGCTGACCGACCATACAACGTCGGTTGACCTATCGGTTAACCGACACTTTGTCGGTTCAAGTTCCAGAAGCTGGATTCTTCAGTCCACTTCCTGATACATTCGTCGGTCAGGCTTCGGTCATGTGTCGGCTGACCGAAGATACCATGTCGGTTGACCGACCTATTGTCGGTTCGAATTCCAGAGAGCTGGAATTCACTGAGACAGATTTCAGATCTGTCGGTTAGTCCGTCGGTTGACCTGTCGGTCGACCGACACTACCATGTAGGCTGACCGACACAATGTCGGTCAGAATTCCAGAGAGCTGAAACTCTCCGAGACAACTCCCAGAGCTGTCGGTTAGCTTGTCGGTCAGGTGTCGGCTAACCGACACATGCTCAGAAGTTCAGTTCTGAACTTCGGATTTTCTGAAGCAAAACTTCCCGAAATTGAGTCAAATAGACTCCAACATCTCTAAAACACTATAAATCATAAGAATGCATAAGTACTTGCCTTTTGCGAAGGTTGAATGGATAAAAACCTCCTTCTAGAGCTTGATTCCAAGAGAAAACCTTGATTCCAAGCTTGACACTTTCACAATTTGAAAACAAAGTTGGGGAAGATGAAGTGAAGGATGAAAACTCCTTGAAAACACTTACAAATCCCTTGTTTGCCTCTTGATTGAGTAAGATTGGAAGGAAAGAAGAGAAAAAGCAAGAAGAAAGGTGCCTAGGGTTTGAAATGCTTTAAAAATGAGATAATGATCTCATTAGGGTTCTCTTAGCTTATATAAGCTAATAAATTGCATTCAAGCCCATGAATCTCACTAAATTACAATTTAAGTCAAATGAAGGGTCATTTGACCAGATTCTCGTCAAACGACTTCGAACCTATGATGAAAGTTGACGTACTCGTCGAGATACACGCGTTGGTATCAAGAGTTTCCGTATTCGACGAAATACGCGAAATTTCGTATTTACATAAAAGTCCTTCATTTCTACGTTTGAGTCTAAAACTCCATTTAAACCATGCAAATCCATTCTTTACCATTCCATTAAGCCCAATTCATTCATTTGAGGCTTATTCCATATTATTTGGTCATTGACCATCATTAGCTCAATTAACCGCAGTTAATTAGCCTTAAGCATAACCAATCCACTTAATCTTTTCATTATCCGTTCATTCTATTCATTTGGGACTAACTCATCGAGCTTAGTCATTAATTACCATTAAACTAGTTAAACATGGTTAACTAGCACTAATTTCAATTAACTAGAGTTAATCTTGATTAACTCGGGACGAGACCTGACATTTACTCTCAACCCCCTCCTCGTTCTTTCTTCTCTTGATTTAACTATTAATTTTATTCCACTCCACCCCCAATGAAAACAAACGTTAAATTTAGAGAATTTTCTTAGGCCATGCATATTAATTCATACGTTGTGCTCCCATTTAAAACCTAAACAACTCAAATTCATTGTTCCTCTTGCATAGGCTTTGTGTCAAAGTAGGACTGCTGTCAATTAATCATGTACAATATATTAGTAATTTAGAGTAAAGTACTATAGAAGTCAAATCATGTATTTTACACATATCAATTTTTCTGCAAGCCAACTCTAATGAAAGTGAAATTGAGCCTAGGGAGAGAGTTATTTTGAACAGTTCAGTTTTCAGATACAGCCCCACTTACCCTACAGCTAAATTTATTTGGCTACCATTTGAGGATTTGGTGTCATTAGTGACTGGGCAATTTCAGTTTCTCTGTGAGCCTGTATATGGATCATGTTTTGACATCTGTATTCTCTTCTTTCTAACTTGATCTAGAGGGAGACAGTGATGACAATTTTAAGAATGAATGGTGTGGGCAGTGGTAAACCTCGGAAACTTAGTCCAAGTGAAGACATTCATCCTAGGGAAGTCGAGAGCAGTGAGAGAAGAGAACTCACAACTGCATTCTCAACAGCATCAGTTCTGGTCGCTACAGTCGCCTTTGCTGCAGTCTTCACCATGCCAGGAGGGTTCAAAAGTGATGGCACGCCTGTGTTATTGAAACATCCAGCTTTCGCCGCCTTCTTGATCTTCAATACCCTTGCCATGTGCTTTGCCACCATTGGTGGCATATGCTTTGCCGTCGAAACATACGTGAGGATCCATGGTAGAGTTTGGAATGTGGATCTCTGGGGTTTCTTCTTCTCTGCTTTAGCATACAAGACAATGCTGATTACATTCATGACAGCAGCCTATGTGGTGGTTGCACCAGGCTGCAGGTGGCTTGCCATTGTTGTCTGCCTTATCTGTAGTTCCCCTATCCTATTTCACTATCTGCTCTTTGCTTACCAGATCTTTAACTATAAACCACCTGTTTACACTGTTGTCACTTCTCCTCTTGTTAACTTTTTTGGTAAGATTGTAACTAAAAAGCTATCATCGTAGCATCACAGTTACTTATCAATTCAAGAACATGTTTGTTGATATAAATTGTTATGACATTCACTAACAACATGTGGTTTCGGTGTTTCTGGTTATTAACATAGTATCAGAGTTGGTTAATGTTGCTCTTCCGTAGCCCACCTATCAGCTTAACCTTTTGAATCCGTAAATGGTTAGTTATAAATGGCTTAATCATGGTGATTGACTTTAAATAGGATTAAAAGTCAGCTTAGCTATTGATGGATGTTGTCATGCTAAGTTGGGCCAGATGCCCCTTTGTATCATGTGGATGATTTTGTCTACAAGGGTAAGCAAATAGGGAAATCAAAGAAAGAAAAAAAAAAACTATTTAGAAAAGAAAGAAAAAAAACCTATTTAGAAAATAAAACCCTTTTCTGTTAACCTGGGACACACCTCATGAGATCATTTAACATGTTATTTACATGATCAAATGAGGGTAGGGTCAAGATGAAGTTTGAGAGATTTTCGGAGATGAAGCATGTAATATTTGTGGATTAGAGATCAAGCAAATGTGACCCAACAAATCAAAAGTGATTTAAAAGCCGGTGACGATGACAACAACAAGGGCTTGCTTAGTTGCTAGGGAAACCTACTTGTGTGACCTCTTCTTCCCACTCGTGTGGGCTCTTTTGGGTCCCAGGCTCTAGCCCCTTCTACACCTTTCACAATAGGAATGTCTCTGTGCTTTTAAAATTTTATTAGGGCTTTAGGATTTAAACATCCGGTCAAAATTAAAAAGCTCATTAATTAGATGTTTTTAAATATTTGACTAAAGTTATAAAGTGAACAAAAATAAAATAACCGCTTATCTTCAATTTATGCCCTTTCGTATGGCAAGCAACATCATCAATCCAACAGACTTAAATGTTTTCTTGTTGGTTAGATTGCAAGCTCTCTTGTATAAAAAAGGATATTGGGCTTCACAAACTCTGCCAAACGTGCTAATTTTAGAAGTAGTGGAGGGCAAATATCTGAGGATGATGAGAAGAATCAGTATTTTCTATTCATAAAATCTTGAAGTGAGGCTCTAAAAATGAAAGGTTAGATGATCAACTGGAGTGACATTTTCAAGAAATGCCTCTTACCCTAATAGTAAGAGTTGTGAGTTCTTACCTACCCTCGCCTGTCCTGGATTCGAATCTGGGCAGGCACCTTCCCTCACCTGAGAGCCGTGCTCCCTCACCAAAGGAGGGCTAGGGTTCCAGTCCCCCAAGTTGGTATTTAAAAAAAAAAAAAAAAGGAGCTAGAGTGACATTTTCAAATCAGAACCATTTCCTTTTCCGTTCTCTACCCCAGTGATGGGCATGATCCAAGTGGGCCACATAAACAAGGGACATCATAAAGCAAACACTGCATTTTGTAGCATTTCCCTGTCAAATGATACCCATATGATGTGGGTGTGGCATTGAGAGTTAAAAGGTCTCCTTGTGTGAAACAATGCATGCAGTGTAAAGATGACGATGGGAGATCCCCTCCAATTTCAGTGATTGACAGAGGTAACAAGCAGCTTTCAGAAGCTGAGAGGGCATTTGTGAACACATGATCCAAACATCACAAGTGTAACGTTAGCCTCACCTGAACAATGAACAGGAATTGTTGTCAGGTCCTCTGATCAAGATATATACAGGGGGACCATGAGTTGGTGATCTAGATCTGATGTAAAATGTCATAAGTGGACCATGTCTTGAAGAAATCCCAGATGGGGAAATCACCATTGAATCCATACAAGGGTGGAATGTAAGAAGATGAGTACTTTGAACAGACCCAGTACATGGAATATGTCATTGTACCTATGGAACTCCTGCGCTCTAAAAAGTTGTTTCGTTGTCAAAGGTGTTCAAGGCCTGCGCAAGCCCAAGCCCAACCGAGCCTGAACCTCATTGGGCCAGATTTGGGCTCTGATTTTAGGCCCATATGTATATCCATGCCTGATTATCTAGCCCAATTATGAAATATCTGTGCTTGGGTCCACTTTATCATTAAAGGCCTGGTTGGGCTGGACACGTTAAGATTATATATATATTTTTTGAACGTTAACGGAAGATTTCATTCAAAGAAAGGAAGGAACAAAATACAAAAGACCAAAGAAAAAGAGGAAGAGGAAGTGCAGGAGAAATGCACCACCTCCAACCCTACTAATAAAAAACACACCCACCCAAGGAAGCAACCTATCAACCAAATACAAAATCACAACCAAGGAAACAACCTATCAACCAATTACATAATCACACCCACCCAAGGAAGCAACCTATCAACCCCTTACTTGGCTAACGCATCTACCATGGAGTTAGCCGATCTAACCTCATGACGGAAGGAAACATTGATTCCAATAGATAATTCTCTAATTTCATTTAGGTGAAAATGTAACTTCCAAGGATTAGTCTTCCGCTTAGACACCCATGCGCTCACATTAGAAGAATCACTTTCCATAATAAGCGTATCATCATATCTACTAGAAAACAAACAAAGACCCTCAAGAATGGCTAGCACCTCCGCTTCATTGGAATCGCACACACCCACCTACTTGGAAAACATAATTAACACCTCTCCCTTACAATTGCGAAGCACCCCTCTAATCCCAGCCGGACTTGGCTTACCCCTTGAAGCACCATCCACATTAAACTTAAAGACCCCTAAAGGAGGAGGATACCAAGGAATTGTTCTCCTCTCCTTAAAAGAGCCACACCCCATACAAGCTCCCCAATTAGAAATAATATCATTAAAGGTAAAATTAGAGAATTCCTTTCTAACCAAAGCCCATTTTGCAATTTTAAAGGTGACTTTGGATATCAAATCTGTTTTTGATGATGAAGAACCCCTAAATGTCCTAGCATTCATTTCCTTCCAAATTGACCATAAGATAACAAATGGTATCATTCTCCATAAGATTCGGCCACACCCTACAAAACACCCACCCAACCAAGACTCTGCCACATCCACAATACTCTTCGGACAGCACCATGAAAAACCGCACTTGCCAATAAAGTTACTCCAAACTCTGAAGGCCACCTCACAATGAAGAAAAAGATGATCTACAGACTCCTCCTTACCGCACATCACACAGGTGTTTGAGATATTGATAGATGTCAATCCTCTCCTTCTTAGATTATCAACTGTGGAGACTTTTCCTGCAACTGCCAACCAACAAAAAGCCTTAACCCGAAGAGGAGCCAAACCCAACCACACAAGGGAAGAGGTGACCCTGTGTGAATGAGTTCCCTCCAACGCCAAGTAGAAAGCATTAGTAGAAAACTCCCAAGAAGTAGAAGGCTTCCAAATCCGAGAGTCCTTGGAGTTCCTGCAAAAAAAGGTGTTAGCAAGTATACTCAACAACTTCTCATATTGACCCCCTTCCAATGGCCGGAGAGTCCTCCTAAATGGCACCCCCCACACTAAGCACTCATTCCTCACTTCAAAACATTCACTTACAGAAGATTCTTTATTGACCGCTAATTTAAAAAGCCTAGGAAATAAGCCACACAAGGATCCTATTCCCACCCAGTCATCCAACCAAAACCTAACTACTTGACCATCCCCCACCAGAAAACCCACTTCCTTATACAAAGTTTCCACCCTTACATTAGAATCATCCCCAATTGAGGCAATAGCCCTCCAAATATTTGATCTACGGTAACTAGGCCCAGGCTTAGGCCACCACCCCCATTTATCCTCACCATATTTAGTAGCAATCAACATTCGCCAAAGAGCCTCCTTTTCCTCCCCAAACCTCCACCACCATTTAGCTAACAAAGCCCAATTTTTATTCTCCAAACTACCAAGACCAAGACCTCCCTCGGATTTAGGCTTGATCATACATGTTAAGATTATTGAATATGTGTATGTAATATAGCGCGCGCGCTCGAAAACGGACCTCTTAGTAGGTCCACCGGGATGCATGATGATCATGATGTCTGTTGGATGAAGAGAGTCATATGAGACCTACCTTTATGAAAAATTTAGACTCCATAAGATCACTCCAATCCTTTGATCCATGGCCCTTAAGTTTAAAGGTTTTTGAGGCGTCATTTTCTTACGATTTCAGTCCCAACAGTGAGGAAAGTTGGATGAGTGTCAATTTTGGACTTGTGCTATTCATGAGAAGGCAGTGTATATGAAAAGACTAGATTGGCTCAAGGTGGGCCTCATGCCCAAAGAGAAGAGGGGCAGAAAAAGGAAGTTTTTTAAAGTAGGGTCCTGAATGTCAGGTCCAATAACCAAATGGCTGGGTTGGAAAGGCTTCCAATTCCAGCCCGTCTCTGTGAACAGTAAGCATACTAGGGGTGGCAATGGTTGGGAGCAGGCTGGGTTTGGGTTTGTTGAGCATGATTTGTAACTTGTATAGATGAGCTTAACGCCTACCCAAAACATTGATCAATCGAGTTAAAAATGTCAATCCAAACCCAGCTTAAAAGCAAAAGGTGTCAATTTGAACCCTTAATTAATTTGTAGGTTTTGGGTTGAGTTGGCAGGTTAGAATGCAATTATAGGCAGCTTGGTTCAGGACGTGGGGTGGAATAACAATGCATATGCAACTTAAACTCAACTCATATACTAATCAATAATATAAAATAAAAAGCAATCTAAACCCTGAATTACTAGGTTTGGGTTCCTATCAAGTGAGCGGGTAGGTCAAGAATCGCCACCTCGCCAACACATTCATGGTTGAGTAATGTGCGCACCTTGGTGTTACAAATATGTCCCACGATCGATCGCCATACCTCTAGGTGGTTAGTGTCACTCTTGGCCAATGCCCAACATAGAAAAAAAAGTCGCCATCTCTAAATTTCCCTTTTGACTGCTGCATATTTGCTTTTTTATGAGAGAATCAAATATTTTCTGAAACAGATTCTCACTTTGTGAAGGTAACTGCAGAACAAGGAGTCATGCTTTATTAATAGACTCTCTTTGATGACCCGTTTTGTTTTTTTAGGTTATCATTTTTTTTTTATTTTGTTATCACAGCTGAGGGGGCTTGACCCCAAGAGACTCGCACACATGGGGAGTGAAAATCACACCTGCAATGAGAGAGAACTTGCACATGTGGGGAGTGGGAGAGACCAGGGCAGATCTCTGGTCTTCATCAACCAACTGAACAACCCCTTGTTCTCAAATTAGACCTGTAGTTGGAATCTGTATGGACTACCAATTACAACCATTCAACCTCTGATCTAGGTCTAAAGCTGTGTTCCTGCATACAGAGCTGTCAATGGACTTGCTCTGGCTCGGAGTGGCTACAGGGATTATTGGGCCTTTATGGGTTGTACACAATTCTCCAACCACACTTACTTGGCAGGCCTGGACCCAAGTCAAAAAGGTTGTATCACACTCGGAATCAAACTCTAACCCTGTAATTTTTATTGGGTTCAAACTTCAACTCAGATGTTACTTCAGCCCGAGTCCAACCCATTCATAGCCCAACCCATATAAATCAAATCTAATTGGATGGCCAAATAAAATCATTCATCAGTCACATTGTCAATTTTGTTTATCCTATAAATTCATTCAGTAAATGCCATGTGTCATCAGTGTCAACAGCGACAAGGCAACAAATATATAGTGACAAGTCAGGAGTGAAGACATATGGATATCTATTAAGGGTGGGGTTGCTGGATTAGGTAGCTTTAAGGTTTGAAAAAAGCATTAGTATCCTTATCAACCTTTTTCTAAATCAAGTTTACAACTTGATTGTGGCCCCACCTTCACTAATTGTTGTCGAGTTGCTTTCATATCTTCTGATTTCAATTGTCGATTACATGACCATGATTGATAAATTTAATCTTTAATGATAAGATCTTTCATTTTAGTAATGGCATCACCAGTAAAATTGTTCCATTTATCTCAATGATTGGATTTAGAGTGATGGTTGGTAGATTCCTGTCCTTTGCTTGCAAGGAGAATTTTGATTGAGCCAACAAGATAGTGTAGTCTTGTTGATGATAAGCATCAAACAAGTCCTAATAATGGCCAAAAAATAAAATAAAATAAAACAAGTCTTAATAAACAACTATTGCTTGGTTTTTTTTCTCCTACGAGCAGACAACATACTGTTCATATGCGGTCTAACTCAACAAAAATAGAGGGTTTCAAGCGCTTCACCGCGGATTAATGTTATACAAAGTGTCAGGCCATCAAAATTCTCTCTCTTGATTTAATGGTTTTACAACTATACAATTTTTTGATTTTCAAGGAATTGATTTTTGTTCTTCAGGAGGCCATTTGGAGCGCTAAGGACGAGTTTATTTTTAAATTTAAAAATAGGAAAACTAACCCCTTGTTAATTATATTAAGGCAGAATTCATGATCATTTAAGCACCATTTTCACAGAGACAAGGTAATTATACTCATAGCCTGACTGGTTCTTGTGATTTTGAACTCTTTCCTTAGACCATGATACTATATTTTTCGGATAATGTATCTAGAAACTTGATTTGCAATTCATGATCCTTTGAATGTGTGTTTTTTTAATTAAAACTTATGTGGTGAAGGGAAGGCCAAAGGCCCAACTCTCAACTCTCAAACAGTCCTGTTCATTGTCTTGCTCCATGAAGTGGTAGGTTCTCTAAGTATGGATTATCTTTTAATTGTCTGTCCAATAAGCTATTTGCTTTATGGTCACTTTTTTAGTTTTTAAAAACCCTGCTATAGGCCCCAAATGCTACTTCCTACAGCTTTCCCATCCATGGAAAGTGACCATTATCATGATGTACGTAGTAGGCCCATGCCCAATCCTTAATCCAAGCATGGACCATTTTTTCCCATTTGGGTCGCACTCACTTTGCAGCCTTTTTAAATGTGGACCACTCACATGCACTTTGTCGCCACATTTCCATGAATTATTTTCCTTCCACTCATTTATTCCATTTCCTTGTAAATTCCGTACATTATTTATCCATAGCTCTAAAGTCTAAAGGCAGTGGGAGGAACCAAGATACCTTTTTTTCTCCCCTCAATGGGAGAGTTTCAACTAAAAAAATGTTCAACCCAAACAATCCCTTCTTGGTTGATGTGGATGATCTTCTTTACAAGGGCAAATGGGGAAATCAGAAAAAGGGAAAAAATAATTTCTATTTTGAAAAGATAACTCTTCTTCTTTTTGGTACATGGGACACACCTGTGATCATTTCAAATCTTCCTATACATATGAGAAATGATCCTCAAATCTCACTATGATTGGATGATGACATACACCAATGAATTTCAGAGAAAATGTCATGAAACATGCATTGAATTTTAAGTAATTAAATACATTAAATGGATATAAAATAATCTATAATATAGAAAAAACTATTCTTATGGACTTTTCCACTGCCTTTCCATTTTACTTCTGAAAAAAAATCATGTATCAATTCACAAGCTTAAGCTTTTAAAGTTAGTGGTTTTCAATATGGTATTAGAGCGGGTTCTGATCCCGTCATTCTTATGTAGCTCATGTGGTAGGCTCGTTCATGTAATATGTTGAGCCCGTGCGCGAAGAGAGCCTAAGTAATGGGTTTGATAGGGCATATTTGAGAGTTTCATTTATCAGCTTAAGCTTTTGAGATGATTGATGATTTCTTACAACTTCTTTTTATATTTTTTTGTTGAATCTCTCCTACTGGTCTCAGTTTTGACAATATTTTCAAATAAATGTCCTCGTAAAATCTTTGAGATTTTAATATTTTCGACAGTGCTCCAAACATATGCCAGTGAATATATCCTCAACTTATCAATTGTTTTTGGTAAATGATCATCCTTAACTTAATTTGGTGGTGACTGGACCATTTGCTTTCCTCAATTAAATCAAATATTGAATGCATTTGGTGGTGACTAGTGTCCTTGCACCTTCACAATAGGAACCTCACTATGCTTTGAAACATTTAATAGGCTTTTAAACATATATTTAATAGGGCTCCAGCTGGATTTGAACATCCAGTAGAAAATTAAAAACTAAATTCATCGAATGTTTTTAACTATTTGATCTAATGTTATAAGATAAAAGCTTATCTTCTAGTTATGCACTTTGGTCTAACAGCTGAGATCATCCAATGGACTTATGTGCTGTGATTGGTTCGATTCCAAGCTCTCTTATATCAAACGGGATATTGGACTCCATAAACTCTGCCATACATTCTAAATTTAGCGGAGAGCAAACCACTATTTATAAAACCTTGAGCTGAGGCACTAAAAATGAAGGGTTAAGATGATCTATTAGAGTGACATTTTCAAATCCGAACAATATTAACCTTTTTCCATTCACTGCTGCTGTGATGGGCCTGTGGCCCACATATAAACATACAAATAGGATGGTAGCAAACACTGCCCTTTTGTAGCATTTCCCTGGCAAATAATACCCACATGATGGTAGTGTGGCATTGACAGTCAAAAGGTCTCCTTGTGTGGAACAATGCATGCAGTGTAAAGAAGACAATAGGAGGTCCCCCCAGTTTCAGTGATTGACAGAGGGGTAGCAAGCAGCCTTTCAAAAGCCGAGAAGGCATTTGTCAAGTCATGATCCAAACATCATGAGTGTAACATAAGCCTCACCTCAACAGTGAGCAGGAGTTGCTGTCTGGTCCTATGATTGAGGATATAGACAGTGATTTGGTGATCTAGATTTCTAATATGCTAACTAACTTTAAGGGTAACTCAGATGGGGAGGTTGAGGGTTTGAAAGAAGCTCATCGCACTCTGGAGACAGCAGATTTATCCCATTTCTTTTATGTCCGTAGGGATTAGTTTAGTTCAAAAGTTAGAACACCCTCCGTTGTAATGATAATAATAATAATAATAATAAAAAGATTTCTGATAAGCTGGACTGTGTTATCATTGGACCATGTCTTGGAGAAAGCCCAATGGGAAAATCACTATTTAAATGACAGAGGGTGGAATGTTGGACCTAGGGGTGTAGGGGAGATGGGGATAAGCAGATGAGAACTTTGAACAGACCCAATATGGTAGTCTGACATGATCAGTTCAAAATACTGGTCCAATTGACCCATTTGTACTTTCTAATTGGATTTCTCAAAAGTTTTGGATTTGGGTTTAGCTCCAGTGTGACTCTGTGCGTATATCCATGTTAGGTCATTTAGAATGTGTTTGTGTGGAAATAAGAGTCTGACCTTGTAGGTACTATTGTGGTTTTTTGGGTAAAACCAGACACTTTATCAATCTTTTATTGATGAAATAAATTTTGAACCACAGGCCAAGAATTTATTGATGATATTGTAGGTACTATTGTGGTTTTTTGGGTAAAACCACACTTTATCCACAGCCTGTTTCTTTACGGGAATTTATGGCTAGAATTTGGGATGTTGGGGTTTCTTTAGACAAAATGTGACATGATGCAACATCTTGTCCCATGTTATTTGAAATGCTCTAATTCTTCTATTAGAGTTTCAAATTCCAACCACCAAAAGACCTTTTGGAATTCTTGGAATTTCACTTTTTATATTATTTGTTGGAATTTTAAATCTTCCATAAAACAGAGGGATTTAGAATTCTACCTGGGACAACTGTTGGAGCATTTGAAATTGTCCAATACATGAAATTTTAAAATTCTAATAAAGAAATGGGCCCTAAATAGTAAAAAAAGAGATTTTTCCTTTTGTAACTGTACAAATGCATGTTGTTTTTTTAGGACGTGACACAAGATAGCACACCCAAATGAAAAGAGAAAGCCCGCACCGCACCATGAGAAGAAGGGCCCACATAAGTGGCAAGAGAAACTAACAAAATATAAAAAAGTGGCATATCAAGGAATTGATCACCAATTGATCTGGATTCAGTAACCTCCTGCTGTGACCAGAAATGCAGTTAGGAGCCAAATCCCTGTGTCAATAAGTTACATTTGAAAAAAGATAGCTCAAAACTTTGTTTTTTGATAATTTTAATTCTCCCCAGAACAACACATTACCAACACATTACCAGACAGACAATGAAGAACTTGCACTTGATTAAAGTCAGGGCATTTTCCTTTGGAATCGCAGCATCCTTGCATTATGTTATACAAACATGCACCGAGAAGGCCAAACTAGGGGACCCACATTCTGACTTCTTATCGTGCACATCTAGCAATGGATATGAATCCAAATAATGCATCATGGAGTCATGATTCATGTCCCCACCACTAAAAGTATATTTCTTTTTGGTACAATCCCCACTAGAAGTATTAACCACCCCAAATACCACATTATTTGGCAATCACACCAAGAAGTGGTTGTTTAAAACTACTAATAAAATAATAAGATTTTTGCCCTTTTCGTTCTTTTCCAGCGGCCATGGACCCATCTCCAGCTGTATGCACATCTTTTTGTAGTTGATTTATCCAGATTGTGGAGTGAGTGGGTGCATGTATACTAACGACTACACTCTGGCATTGTACTATTTGATTGCTGCATATATATACATCTTTTATTGACTTTTGCTTTTTTGCCCTTTTGTCAATGACTGATCTGCTCATACAGAGTTAGAAAGATGGCAATGTAGTTTTCTTTAGCTAGATCATGAAATGAGACTTGTTTAAAGGTGCATGTAGCTGTTGAAGGATGCTGATATATCATATTAGAGTCCGGATCCCTTCTCTGGTTGGAACAGAGGAATCGTGTTTCATCCAATTTCAGAGCTGTCATCTGTATAAAATATGATGTCACTAATTACAATATCTTATTCAAAGGGGATTCAGACTCATCATATTAGTGAGGATACCGGATCCCTATGAGGCTTAGGCTCACAAGAATCCTCAATGAGTAAAAATTTTAAACCGAACAACATATATGTCCGGCCCTCTTGGGATGTGTCTTTTTAAAATTTCACTCCAATAAGAATTGGGGTCACCGTCTTATTAATTATGTATCAAACACGTGAATTCTGTAATATTTTCACTGTCTTATTGATCACATATAGAGCACGAAAATTCCGTAACATTTTATTTGCGAGTTCGGACCTAATGAGGCTTTAACCCATGGTAACGGTGAATGGACTAGCCACGGTCTACCACGTTATTGTATGGCAGCTTGCCCGTGTCAAGACGAGGATATCCAATGGTGACGTAACGGACTGTTGTTGGTAAATCTACTGTCACCGTAAGATAATATATCACAGACGATCCCAATTCTTTATTTACATGATACGCGGTCATCAATTTAACTGTGAGTCCAACTCCATTAGCTTTTACTGTTTTTCCGGGAGGGGGGGGGGGGGATATGGGATTTGATTGTATCAATACAAGAGTGACAAAGAGTTTATATTTTGGATATTTGGACCTCACTCATGAACTCACGATTTCTCCGTGCCAGAGGGACTCATTAGATTTATCCTCTTAACCCAATGATCACAAAATATAGATGGCCCCACCCTAGTAGGGAGACAGAGGAGATATAGGCCTTTGGGAGGCTCTCCTGACTCCTGGTCCTTCTAATAACCAATGTCGAAATTTTTCAAAGCGCACGTGCACCGTGACGTGGTGGTTTGTCGTTGCATTCGTTTTGGTTTTGGGGTCCATCCATTAGACAAGGAGAGAGAGACACAATGTGCAAGAGACAGGAGATTTGAGTGAAAGCTCTTCTTTATTGCAAATGGTGCATATAGCACAAGCTCTAGAAACAAATGCCCCAATGAATAACAAGGCCAAACAAATAGGGCTATACAAACAAGAAATATGATTTATGTAATAACCTTATAAAAGAGAGAAAAAAGAAACCGTCTACAACTAGCAAACACCCAAACCCTCCATTTTAAAATGGTTTCTGTTTTTTGATGGAGATGCCTTGTCCAGTCTCTCTAATGAAGCCAATCCTACTTGAAAATGCCAAAACCAGTGCGTGTAAGATGGCAACCATTGAAGCTCTGAGGTCTGTAGTTTCATGGTCCAAACTCTTCATAGCATGCTCCAGACCCTTATTGCCAATGCCCCATAAGAACTTTGTGGGGGATTGAGACAAGAAACTCCCTTTCTTGGGGCAATCCTTTATTACAGTAGCCCTACTAAAACCTGCAATTCCACAATGTAACAACATGAGTAACATATCCAAATGATAATGAGATTAGAAACAAAAACAAAAAAGTTTAGTGATATGTAGAAAGAATTAATTAAGTTGGATTGTCACTTACTTGATTGACAAGGAGGGAGAGGGACTCCAGAAACTATGCTTAATAGTGGATTGGAGGTGGCGGTGATGCATAGATGTATGGAAGAGGTGAGGGTGGGGTGGGTGGAGGGGGTGACTTGTAGCTGTAGTGGGGAGGAGGAGGTGACGGTGAGGGTGGCGGTGGGGAGTTGTATTCGTAGAGAGGAGGAGATGGCGACGGTGGGGGTGGGGACTTGTAGTAGTATGGGGGTGGGGGAGATGGCGATGGTGGTGGCGGGGACTTGTAGAAGTAGGGTGGGTGCGGTTCCGGGGATGGAGGTGGTGGGGACTTGTAGAGGTAGGGTGGTTGAGTTTCCGGTGATGGAGGCGGTGGGGACTTGTACTGGTAGGGTGGGTGAGGTACCGGTGATGGAGGTGGGGGTGATTTGTAGTAGTAAGGGGGATGTGGTTCTGGTGATGGTGGAGGTGGTGACTTGTAGTAGTAGGGAGGTGGAGGAGATGGCGATGGTGGTGGAGGTGACTTGTAGTAGTAGGGGGGATGTGGTTCGGGTGATGGTGGAGGTGGTGACTTGTAGTAATATGGGGGATGAGGCTCTGGTGATGGTGGTGGTGGTGATTTGTAGTAGTAGGGGGGATGGGGCTCTGGTGATGGTGGTGGTGGTGACTTGTAGTAGTAAGGGGGCTGGGGTTTGGGAGATGGTGGAGGTGGGGACTTGTAGTAGTAGGGAGGTGGAGGAGATGGCGATGGTGGTGGAGGTGACTTGTAGTAGTAGGGGGGATGTGGTTCGGGTGATGGTGGAGGTGGTGACTTGTAGTAATATGGGGGATGGGGCTCGGGTGATGGTGGTGGTGGTGACTTGTAGTAGTAAGGGGGATGGGGCTCTGGTGATGGTGGTGGTGGTGACTTGTAGTAGTAAGGGGGCTGGGGTTTGGGAGATGGTGGAGGTGGGGACTTGTAGTAGTAGGGAGGTGGAGGAGATGGCGATGGTGGTGGAGGTGACTTGTAGTAGTAGGGGGGATGTGGTTCGGGTGATGGTGGAGGTGGTGACTTGTAGTAATATGGGGGATGAGGCTCTGGTGATGGTGGTGGTGGTGACTTGTAGTAGTAGGGGGGATGGGGCTCTGGTGATGGTGGTGGTGGTGACTTGTAGTAGTAAGGGGGATGAGGCTCTGGTGATGGTGGTGGTGGTGACTTGTAGTAGTAGGGGGGATGGGGCTCTGGTGATGGTGGTGGTGGTGACTTGTAGTAGTAAGGGGGCTGGGGTTTGGGTGATGGTGGAGGTGGTGACTTGTAGTAATATGGGGGATGAGGCTCTGGTGATGGTGGTGGTGGTGACTTGTAGTAGTAGGGGGGATGGGGCTCTGGTGATGGTGGTGGTGGTGACTTGTAGTAGTAAGGGGGCTGGGGTTTGGGAGATGGTGGAGGTGGGGACTTGTAGTAGTAGGGGGGATGAGGCTCTGGTGATGGTGGTGGTGGTGACTTGTAGTAGTAAGGGGGGTGGGGTTCAGGTGATGGTGGGGGTGGGGACTTGTAGTAGTAGGGAGGAAGGGGTTTGGGTGATGGTGGGGGTGGGGACTTGTAGTAGTAGGGAGGAAGGGGTTTGGGTGATGGTGGAGGGGGTGACTTGTAGTAATATGGGGGGTGAGGCTCCGGTGATGGTGGTGGTGGTGACTTGTAGTAGTAGGGGGGATGGGGCTCCGGTGATGGTGGTGGTGGTGACTTGTAGTAGTAAGGGGGATGGGGTTCGGGTGATGGTGGAGGTGGGGACTTGTAGTAGTAGGGAGGATGGGGTTTGGGTGATGGTGGAGGGGGTGACTTGTAGTAGTATGGGGGATAAGGCTTTGGTGATGGTGGAGGTGGTGACTTGTAGTAGTAGGGTGGATGAGGCTCCGGTGATGGTGGTGGTGGTGACTTGTAATAGTAGGGGGGATGGGGCTCCGGTGATGGTGGTGGTGGTGACTTGTAGTAGTAAGGGGGATGGGGTTCGGGTGATGGTGGAGGTGGGGACTTGTAGTAGTAGGGAGGATGGGGTTTTGGTGATGGTGGAGGAGGTGATTTGTAGTAGTAAGTAGGTGAAGGTGGGGGAGGAGACTTGTAGTAGTATGTGGGTGTGGGTGGGGGAGGGGACTTGTAATAGTATGTTGGTGTAGGAGGGGGTGGCGACTTGTAGTAGTATGGAGGATGTGGGGATGGTGATGGTGGAGGTGGGGACTTATAGTAGTAGGGAGGATGAGGCTTTGGTGATGGTGGTGGGGGAGATTTGTAGTAGTATGTTGGTGTGGGTGGTGGTGGAGACTTGTAGTAATATGTTGGTGTAGGTGGTGGTGGAGACTTGTAGTAGTATGGAGGATGTGGGATTGGTGATGGTGGAGGAGGAGACTTGTAGTAGTAGGGAGGATGGGGTGATGGTGATGGTGGAGGTGGGGACTTGTAGTAGTAGGGAGGATGGGGTTTTGGTGATGGTGGAGGCGGAGACTTGTAGTGGTACACTGGTGGCTTGATCTTCTCACATTCTTTGTAGGGAGTTTTGGGTGCATAGGCAAATGGCTTGGCCCTGAGCACCACCTCTTCATGTGTCTTTGATTTCACCTTAAGCATGGCACCTTTGATGCCATAATGAAGATTTGTCGGGATGTTGCACTTGGAGTCCTTTGGTGGCATGTGGAGCATGGCCTTGCATGCCTCGGCTCCATATTTCATGTAATCAAAGCCCTCAACGGGGGTGCTGTACTTTCCATTAATTTTGGTCTTGCCATAGGCAACAAGCTCTTTCTCACCAGCCATACATGTAACTTTCACAACCGCACCTGCCGCATTTGTATAATCATACAGCCACATGACACAAACATATGTTAAGAGAAAAAGTCAAGGAACAAGGAAGATATGTTGTCATCAACTAAATTAGTCTTGCAAATACTAAAGAAAGAAGCACGTGTTTGATTAAACCTTCTCAATCACGCACATTTATCTTTTACCACTGTCAAAAAAGTGACAATGGAACATGGGTTTTCTTGAAAACCAACATTGTCAAAATCTCATGAATTGTGTGGAAATTGGAAAAATATAATTTGAAAACCAACAGAGACATCTAATCTGTTTGAATGACAAAATTAAGGTGAATCTTATATGAAAATCTTACCTTCGAGGTGTTTCTTGTCATGGGATTTCTTCGGGTAATCCCAATCATAGCATCTGTAGCAGTAAACCTTTCCAACAACCTTGACAATGAGAGGGTGATGGTGTGGGTAGGGAACTGGTGGAGGTGGTGATTTGTAGTAGTAGGGAGGGTGTGGGTGTGGGACTGGTGGAGGTGGTGACTTGTAGTAGTAAGGGGGGTGGGGGTGAGGGACTGGTGGGGGTGGTGACTTGTAGTAGTAAGGGGGGTGGGGGTGAGGGACTGGTGGGGGTGGTGACTTGTAGTAGTAAGGTGGCGGCGGAGATGGCGAAGGTGGCGGTGGCGACTTGTAGTAGTAGGGTGGCGGAGGAGATGGAGATGGTGGAGGTGGGGACTTGTAGTAGTAGGGAGGATGCGGCTCTGGTGATGGTGGCGGTGGAGACTTGTAGTAGTAAGGCGGCTGCGGCTTCGGTGATGGTGGAGGTGGTGACTTGTAGTAGTAAGGGGGGTGTGGTTCTGGTGATGGTGGGGGTGGGGACTTGTAGTAGTAGGGAGGATGGGGTTTGGGTGATGGTGGAGGGGGTGACTTGTAGTAATATGGGGGATGAGGCTCTGGTGATGGTGGAGGTGGTGACTTGTAGTAGTAGGGGGGATGAGGCTCTGGTGATGGTGGTGGTGGTGACTTGTAGTAGTAGGGGGGATGGGGCTCTGGTGATGGTGGTGGTGGTGACTTGTAGTAGTAAGGTGGATGGGGTTCGGGTGATGGTGGAGGTGGGGACTTGTAGTAATATGGTGGTGGAGGTGAAGGTGAAGGCGGCGGTGGAGACTTATAGTAGTAGGGAGGTGGAGGTGATGGAGAAGGTGGTGGTGGTGAGTTGTAGTAGTAAGGTGGTGGAGGCGGCGACTTGTAGTAATACGGTGAAGGAGGAGGCGGTGATTTGTAATAATAGGGTGGCGGCGGCGAAGGCGAAGGCGGTGGCGGCGACGAGTACTCATATGGATGACCCAAGACAAGTCCTACATTGGACATGAGGATTATGGCTATGGCCACAAGGATATGTGGCCATAGACGACCCCTTGGGGGGTCGCCGGCTCGAATTCTCATCGGATTGCCGGAAATTCACCACTTCAGCCCAATGCCCTTTGGCAGGACTAACCTTGAATTTCTTATCCTCCAAGAGGGAAACTCTCAGAGAGAGAGATTGATAGAAATGGGTCTGAGAGAGGGGAAGAGGAGATGGTCTCTATAGCTTTCCAATGCAATATATTTATAGCACAATATGGTTAGTAAGGAGGGTCACATGGTCCTTATTCTGATGAGTCATTGGTAATATTGTAATGGGGTTTTACAAGCTGGATTATTTTCTGTTTACTTGCCCTCTAGAATCTCTGGGATTGGCCATCTAAGCTGAGCCAACTACCCTATAAAATACAATGTACTTGGTGCCGAATACATGTTTATAAAAATATAGTATTTTGGGGAGCTTTTGAAACTCTTGCACTGTCTTATTACTTGGTATTGTTGGTTGGAAACTTCTTACATTGGTTTCCCCCAACAAAACATATGGTATCTGATTCAAATCTCGAAGTGCATAGTGACTGTGGGTATTGAGTTTTTACTTGTAACTTGTCTGTGAAATAAGTGTTCTTTTTATACAAAGAGAAATGATCAAATTGTAATCCAAGTTCCAACCCTTCTTTTGATGCCCACTTGGGCTACTTCTTGTCTCAATGGTTGGATAAAAAGGGCTATGCATGGATCATGTGCAACTTAAAAAAACATGCTCCATTTGATTATCACAAGCATCTTATGAGCTTTTTTCAAAATAAGCAGCTTGAACAATTCTGTCCAATCATTATCTTGCATGTCTCTAATTAAGCAGTTAAAATCTGGGCCATATTTGATCAACATTGGATCATTCATCCTGGATGTGGGATGTGGTGGTAAGGCCAATTTTGAAAAAATCATCCATCACTGTAACAGGGCATATGACCGTTGCAAGGGGTAAAAAATACTCAATAATGTCATGTGAGAGAAAATTAAAAATACATGAAATAGCTACATCATCTTTACCGTTAACATCTTTCCCAAAACATTTTATTAAAAAAGATGTTTTTGCAGACCTTCATTAATTTGAAATATTGTTTATAATGTACAAGTTGGTAAGGTAAGATCAGCGATTCTCACCTTCTCCCAAGAGAACTGATTTAATACAGGAGGCATGGTAGTCTCAATCAGACCACAGTGCAGGGCCCAACTTTGATTAATCTCAACGGTCGGATCAAAAGCCTCGTAAATCGGTAATAAGCCTGAGAAAATAACCCTGTTTTGATTGGCATTCAAATGAATTAGTGAGGTTCATGTGATGACATTGAAACCAGTTGGATTATGGGCTGGGTCTGAGTACTGCTCCCATTTTCTCTGTGTGATTTGGCTCTTGATTCACAGCTTCATCAGTCATGTAGCTGTATTTATGATGAAGATGAGTTTGTTTTAAATCATGACCAAAGTTGATTGGATTCACAATCTAATCAGATTATCAATTTTGATTTATTATGTATTAGGATTTGATTAGATTAGTTGTAGCTTGATTAAATTATCTTAAATTTACTCTATAACCAGCCATCGGCTATTCTCAATGAAACAGAGTAGAGAATTTGTTAAGATGTAATCCCTCGATTAGTCGACTTTTCAAAAAAGCACCTATAACTTCTGATTAAGTTATAAAATGGCCCTTGATGATTGGGGCACTCTCTAAATCTATTTTCAACTTAAAAAGTATTTGTTTATGATGGGATCCCTTAATTGATGGTGGTCGCATTAACCTTTGCCAACACTAATAAAACAAAGGAAATAACCAATTTGTTCTTAACTCAGAAACCTTAATCACTCAATCATTTTCAGTTGAATTCTTAGGCTGTACAGCCCACCATGACTTGATGGGCAGGGTAAGAGTAGTTTACATATAATAATCTGAGATAAACCACTCATGTTGAGGGAAAGTAATGCTTATGCAAATATGTGAGAGTTGTAAATGATTTTCATCAAGTACTTAACTAATATGATTAGAACAAATAAGAAGAGTGATTTAAAAAAAGTCCCACATGTTAATCATGCTAATCATGCTTAGATAGAAAGAGGCAAGTTCCGTGCTGCTTCTTCCTTGTGATTTCCAATCGACCTCATACAGCCCATTACTTATTTATGCAATGGGGACCTCTCTAAATCTCACCCATTTCACCATAGTACATAAATAGCTATGAACATGTCCATAAACACACCAGGAGTTAAACGAAGATATTGCCATTTAATTTAAACCAATGCCGACAGCTCACATCATTCAAACAGGCAAAAACACCCACCATTGTATATACAATTTTTTTTTCTTATGCATGTTTTAACTTTATATGCATGTTAACACATGGCATTGATTGAGTAGTAAATAAAAAAAGAAGTGGGACTCACCCAAATCACTTGCACCAGAGGGAGTGGATAACTAAAGAAGTCCTTATCACTATAAATGAAGAAAAAAAAATATATAATAGAAGCATTGCTGAATGAGGCTTTTTGGTTATGCTAAAGTTGTTACTTGGTTTATGGACTACTTGTTTTGCCCTTGTTTTGTAGGAATTTAATTGGGTTAGTAGAGTTAGTAGAACAATATCTTTTTAGTTTTACCTACCCATAAAATATGAAGGGATTTCAATTGTCTGTTATGGAGATATTAATATTCTAAGTGGAGTTCATGACCTAAAAATTGATGGGCTGTTGAGCTCCCCATCTTTCATGCATCCAAAAGTGCCCAGGAAACAATTACAGATAGAAGGGTACACACAAAATCCCCAAGCATTATAACATCACAGTACTTACTTAAAATGATTGTTCTCTTATGAATTATTACATTTTAAAATGTTAAAAGTTTGTTTCAAATAGTATAATATTTTAAAATGAAATATTGCAATAAAACTATAATTTCCAAAGGGAAAAAGGTTTACTTTGTAATTAGAAAAAAAAAAAAAACCATGTTGACTCAAACAAGTCAAGACCTTACCGTATTTTGAGGGGTGGTTTTGGGGTACAAAGGGGTATTCAATCCATGATTGTGAAATCTGTTTGGACGTTTTCTCTTGGTAGTTTGTGTTGGTGGATTGGATGCTGGAGCAACTTCTAAGGCAAGAAAGCATGGATACCAGATCAGTGGAGGTAGAGAATAGAGGTGGCTTTCATGTAAAAATATATCCTACTGAAAAGAAGGCTACATTGGCATTTGACAATAGTGGGTACCAACTAGATCACAGCTAATGGTCATCTTTGCAGAATGATCAGGGTCACTCAACGGACAGAATTTCTTGTACAAATGGCCTATTTGCAGTGGGGCCCACCCTATGAGCAGCTTCATTTAGTGGGGGCCTATATGAGGTATTTTTCATTTTTTTTTTCTTGTTCTTTTCTTTGTCTTCTATACCTAATCTACCCTAAATTTAAACACATCATCATCACTATTATTATCAAAGTCTTGTTCTAATTATGTTGCACAAGCTTGACTAAAAGGAGGAGAGCTGCATTAGATCGACAGTCACTTCAAAACTTTTTTCACTTGATCTAAACCATGAATTCAAATCCATTTACGATCAACGGCCTGTGAGGTTAAATAGAATGCATGCAAATTCATTCTAGAAATTCATACTATAAGTAGTTAGAAATAAAGACCCAAGGCGAATATACAAAAATGACCTAAATAGAACCTCCCCTCTAATGGAGAGTAACTCAATGGAAAAACTGATACAAAGTAATTACCCTAGTAATTCTTTTGGTAAAGACCACCCTAGTAATTGAAAAGCTACGAAATTCAATGTGTACTTTTGCTATATTAGCACTTACTTCTTTAATAATCTTTCGCAGAAGCTCATTTGACCATGAATTTCTATATATTCTAAACAAACATTCTCTAAATTAATGTATATGTTTGGACTTGACTAAGACTCAATGGATCTAATTGGACTTAAACTTATCTGAAAATCAATTTATTCTTAATGCATTGGCTGCGGTAACAATCGGAGTTGAGAAGTTCCCATAAAATAAAAAAGAAGAGGAGGATGAAAAATCCAAACTGGAGGGCTTTTGTAAAAAAATAAGGCCAAATGTGAGGTGTACATTGCAAATAAAAAAAAAAAGACACAAAACTGATGAAGAATAGTTTTTCATTTTTTTAATGCACGTATATGCATCGTATGTGTCCACCGAATTGTGTTGACTCCTATATGTCACATGCGGATGTACGGATGGTTTCGATCGTGCCGCGTCATCCGTCTTTCTCAATAATACGCTACCGACTACCGAGTCCATTTTCAAATAGAGAATTGGTATGCCAGCGATAAAGTAACGGGTAGTTTGAAAATTTATTAGGTTTTTTAAACAAATAATATGCCTTTACATGCACCACACGCCACATGCATAAATTAATATAATTTGAAAAACTGCAATTGTGGGGTCGTTTCTCTTTTACGCATGTTTTTGAAAAAAGAGATTTACATATGTAAATATTATATATCTAAAAAATATTATCACTCAGGTATGAATCACCGCTTTTACATGAAAAAAATGAGTGCATCCAACGGTTTTGAATGTATTTAGACTTTCTTGAATTTTTTTAAAAAATTATATCAAATCTTAAGAAGACCTAAGATATAAAACTAGAGTTCCGCCTATTTGCTGTCATCATTAGATTACTGAACTGTTTGGATCATGAATTAAAGGCCCATAAAATTACAAAAATATAAGATTTATAGGTTAGGACTTTTTCATATACTTAAGGATAGATTCTCTTGTGTAAAAAAAAAAAAATGAATGGTTTGGATTATAATTAGAAGGCTCTAGGGGTCTAAAAATATAAAGATAATTATAGAGCCCACAAAATTACAATGACCGCGTTACGCATGAGAATTATTCACATATGTGCCCTATTAGCAAACTTGATATCGTTCACATATTGTCCAATTACATGGGCCTCGTGTGGGCCCACCTATGATCATATCTTCCCATTGGATTGAATTAAGAAACAAACAACTTTAAAGATTGATAAATTTGAAAGTAACAAAATCAAAAGTTAAGATAATCCCATGGAGCTAATTTTCATTCATGACATGACCTTCATTGATAAATGGGCCAGAAGATTTTGAGAATCGAATGTGGCCCACCAAATAAAGACTTGGATCACCAAAGTGGCCCCACATGTAGGAAGTCGAATACCATATAATTTCTAGACAAGACCAGCGTTGTGCTTTTTGTATAGCAGCCGGTCTCCCTCACCGGAAATCCCGGTCACAACTGGTGGCAGTCTGCACTCTGCACACTGCAGTAGAGGGAACCTTTTACATGTTCAAAGAAAGACACCTCATGATCATAATCATTTCATATAGGGAGTTGAAATGACTTAAATGCCCTTGGCCCACCTTTAAAATGTACTGATCACATCCACACAATGGGCCACGTGAGGGCCACGTGAGGATAGAGCCAATTGTGGGGTGGGGGTGGTTTGGCAATTTTGGGTGCAGTTGGTATGAAGTCCAAATTGGTGTCCATGTTTTTGTTTAATGATTTGAAGGCAATTTCCCATCAAGAGAGCAATTACAAGTTCCCATTTGATCCAATTACAACCCCAAATGACAGGGATGAAAAGCTATTGATTACTTTCTTTTGTTTATGAAAGGTAGGATTTATCAAACATGTGTTTTGAACAGTTATTAATAAAT
This sequence comes from Umbellularia californica, assembly GCA_028538565.1. Classification (NCBI taxonomy): domain Eukaryota; kingdom Viridiplantae; phylum Streptophyta; class Magnoliopsida; order Laurales; family Lauraceae; genus Umbellularia; species Umbellularia californica. The sequence continues at coordinate 2,538,169 of JAPQWN010000002.1, forward strand.
GATGATTGGTGGATGCAAGTAGGTGGGGTGGCTTGGGCCCTGGCCCAGGTCTAGTCAGTCCTACTTGAATTGCATGTAGATAACCCCAAACCCAAGCTGTTCCTAATAATATCTTAAATGCATGACTTGGACTTACAACTGATTTTTTGTTTTGTAATGCGCTCTTCCCGGCTCGATAGGGAGGTTAGGCATGGACCCACGTTATCCTGCTCAAGATCAAATCCAGTTTTCTACATGTAGTTCAATTAGGTTGTAGCCTATGCACCACATGTACAGGACAGATTGCCCCATGTATGTCATAAATCACCCCACATGTCCCTCGTTGTGTAGAGGACAACTCCCAAAAAGTAAAATAAGAGTCCAAATCCTCCATCACCCTATTAGATGGTAGTGGGAAAATTAAAAAACGCCACTTGCCTTTCCTTCGTACAAAAATAAAACAATGCAAGGGGGATAATTATAAGTAGAAAAGTCTTATCCCCAATTCCCGATCAGAAATTGATAGAAATAAAGGGTTTGTTTCATAAATATTATTGTGAGTTGTGTTGTGTAGAGTCTTAGACCATCTTAATTTTCTTATACTTGGATATATGACTACTGCCGGTTTTTATCTCCGGTCACTATCCGTCCCACCCAAATAAAAATTCTGGATCCGACACTGTATCCCTCCTCGTTTTTGTCTCATTTTCCTCATTTTAATAGAATTCTCTTTCTACCAAAATGAAAAAACCTATATATGCCTTACACAAGTGTAATTTATGTTGATTAATTAACATAAGTATGCTCAAGTACCCAAATTTATGTAACTGATTTACATCTCAAACAATAGGAAATTTAACAAATGTATATATTTTCTGTATAGCAATGGAACAGTGTCTCAAGCTTCATGATTATGGAAGAAGTGAAACCTAGTTAAACGAAAATGGTGAAATAGAACTCATGCAGTTGACTTTAGCATAATTTTGATAATGCTTTCAAAAATCAGAAAGAGTAAATTGACTCCGAAATAGCTCAACAATTTTTTTTTATTTTACAAATCCTGCCTCGCTTGCTTGCTTGCTGCTTGTGTCAGTTGAATAATCTTTTTAGGCTTTCCTAATAATCTTTTTAGGCTTTCCTCAAATCTTGACTTACAGAAATTCAAACATCGATAAATCCTGAAATCAAAATTTCTTTACAACTTGATAAATCAAGAAATTACCAGTTTCTCATTCCATTTTCCAGTTCCAAATTGATTGCGCATGTACCTTTCCTTTTCTGTCCTTCAATCCTGTCTTTTACCTGCACATCGCTTTCTTTAATCTCATCAACCCTTCATTGATTTATCCAATTTAGAAGCCTTTTTTTCCACGAAGTTCTAGTCCTCTCAGTCGTTGATTTAGCAGCATCCTATGCAGCTCCGGTCCCAGACCCTCTTCTATTGCTATATTTTAGGTGTTGATGGTAATGGTGATATATTTTGTATATGGTTTGGTTTATAAATTATACATGGTACAATGTATATGCATATATTCATATGTAAGTTTGGAATGTGAATCCAATTCGAGTACTTGATGGTCAAACTCGAGTTCATCCAGAATTCTATCTGGGTCTCAAGGTTGAGGATCGAACCCCATTAAAGCTGCATAACCCAACTTTCATCATGGTTAGGTTGGTTGGGTCCTGCAGGTTCAAATTTGGCCAGGTAGTTGCACCCTCATGTGTACCCAGTGTATGTATGTATTCCTTTTTTTTTTCCTTTTACGGCATAGAACAGCAAATAGTACAATGAAAGGGATTGGGTCTATCCAAACAGGCTTTATTATATGTCAGGTTGATGTTGAAAATGATTACAATTCAGGCTTGAAAGCAATCTCTCACTGGCAAAAATTGATGAAGACATCATTGTTGACTTAAATTCTTAAGATCGTACACATTGTTAATGTATTTTTAGCTCATTGTTGAAACCTTAACACAAATCACTATCCTTGTAATCATCTTAGCTGTTTTATAATATCTGTTCAAAGTAAATTATGCATGGTAACAGGACTTTAACTCACAATCAGTCTTTTCGAATTTTTTACTGTTGAAGGATGAGAATTTTTGTAACAGGGTTGTGTCGGTGAGAATAGAATATTACTGCAACACAAATTTGAACTATGGAAAGTTTTTTTTTTCAAGGAATATGGCTTTGACATTTTAGAAATCTTTCAGCCACATGTTAGGGCCAGTTAGGTGTTTGGATGTATTTTCCCTGATGACTTTTGTTGTACACCTCTTTCATTGGGGAGAATTTCTCCCATTGAAAGTTTGATTTGGACCCGCACGTTTGATTAGTGCATCTTTCCTTACTAGTATTTTGCCCCGTGATCAAGTACTATGTTTAATTTTATGCTCATCAAATATTTTACCAATCATTGGATTAAATTAAAAAAAAAATTGTAAGTAAAAGACCATTAAGCTTTATGGCTGTTGATCAAGGGATAAGATAATATGATCTGGCAGACTTTCCTTGTAAAAAGACCTTTCCGTCCATATTCCTCTCCCCATTGATGTAAAAGCATGACCATTAAGCTTTATGGCTGTTGATCAAGGGATAAGATAATATGATCCGGCAGACTTTCCTTGTAAAAGGACCTTTCCATCCATATTCCTCTCCCCATTGATGTAAAAGCGTCTAAATGAGCCTCATAAGCTAGATTGCATTTGTACATATGTGGTCTGCTTGTGTATGAAAACCCTCCCTCTTATTTAAAGTGTTACAAATACGCTATTTTTTTTAAAATACTACAACACGCTCACTCTTTTTTTTTTGAAAAGATGTTAGTGGCATTTAATATATGAGAAATGAACACATCAACACAGTTTCATGAAAAATCCTATAACTTCATCATTTCATAATTTTTTTTTGCTTAAATATCTTTTTGTGACATTACTTCATCAATAACCCAAAAAAAAAAAACCCAAATTTTGGAAACTCGGCTTATTAAATTTACCCTTGATAACAAGAGCCCTGGCACAATGAAAAGTGCTTACAGTTGAAACTTTAAAATTGTAGGTTCAAGTCATGATACCAATCAAGTGCATTGATGAAATTAAAAGGCCTTTAAAAATCCAATAATGTTATGTTATTAGCTCACAAATGCCTGAGTTTATATCGGTAGAAAAGCATTTTCTAATGGAGTTAACCCATTTTCCATAAAATTGCTTGATTCAAGAAGTTGATACCAAATTATTCCATTTGTAAGGTGAATACAAAAGGAAATCTTCACATTTTACATGTTTCAAAACTTTCATGCATCCAAACAGGATTGTGGCAAATAAATGAATAAGATGTGGGTGCTTTTGAAAATTGGCCATTCCATAATGGCCGACAGCCCATGTGGTATCTTTTAATCTATTATCAGGACAAAATGCCGACGGCTACTCGATCAAGGGATGAGATTACAAGTCTTTATCATCATCAAAAGAAACCAATCGTGGACCCAAAACAGCTTCTTCTTAAAATTGATTTGTGGCCCACAAAGGAATGATCCCTGGACATATTCTCACTGGTTAAGCAAAAGCCAACAAGAGGGTTTTTTTTAATAAATTTAGGGTTAGAAAGATATGTGATAATGTGGGTCAGTTCTGCCTTGGGTTGTACATGGCACATGCCCCATGTGGTAGCCTGATAGGGTTTTAGTGGGACCCATTGTGGATGATCTACTGGCCTTCATTGCAAGAAAGCATTCTTTTAAAAGTACATTTGCAAGGTCACATTGGAGCTCATGGATCATGGATTTTTTTTTTCTTTCACTTTTTCAGTGTGGCCCATTTGTTGTGGTTGTGGGCCAAATATAGGTCGTTTGGCTTTCTGAGGGACCCATGTTAGATGGTTGCTAGATAACCCAATGTCACAAATATCATGTATAATCTTAAAAGTATCACAATATCATACAAGGGGGTAGGAGACAAGCAATATTAGCAAGTGGGCCAGCTCTTGCTTGCCACAATTGGGCAGCCCCGCTCCACTTCTGTTTTGTTTTTAGCCATTACATGAGATGGAAGAGTAAACTATCCTAATCTATCAGCCTGAGGGGTCAACCCTGGTCCTCTATGTGGTCCCAGCTCCACTTGAGTAGGCTCCCTTTTGCCCTCCCTGGCTCCAACCCACTCTCAATCATCTTATTTGAATGAACTTTTGCATGTGGAATATTCTTATTTGATTTAGTAGTAGTTTTAAGTAAAAACCTCCCTTAGTTAGAGGGCTCCTTTAGATACATACTCAAAATCACAGAGTCAACATTGGTTGTAGAATTCTAGGTTTAATTAAAAACCTCCCTTAGTTAGAGGGCTTCTTTGGATACTCCTTAAATCACAGAGTCAACAATGTAGGTTCTTTTTCTACAACACCCCCCACCCCCCACCCCCCACCCCCCCCCCCCCCCCCCCCCCCACACACACACACACACACACACACACACACACAAAACCAAAAAAAAAAAAAAAGTGCAGATTCTCTATTTCTTTTTTAAATGTGTCCTTTTAAGTCATTGTGATTCTTGAATGAATATGAACTGCCCTATGTCTATACTTCAGAGATTTGAATCAGGAATGAAACTGATTAACAGTCAGTCATAAAAACTTACCATTTAAGAAATAAATGTCAGTGGATTCTTACCATATATGGTAAGGGACATGACAATATGAATGTGTGATTAATTAAGAGTCCCAAGTGTAGTAAATAACCCTAGATATAAGTTGTTAGGATACATACAGCCATGTGCTCTATTTTTATGTGCTGGCATTTGGAAATCAATGTCTAAAGACAATGTTGCTTTCAACACTTCATTTTCAAGCCAACCAACCCAACTCAATGGTTTGTTTCTAACAATATCATTTGAGGAGAAACAACTGAATTATTTTTTGTCTAGTGTACTAACAAGATATAATAAAATAAAAAAGATTTCTACTAGTCTCTTGTCATTTAGCATCCTATGCTTGGGGTTTATTTCTCTACAGATCATCTTTTGAATTCCTTTATTTCCTTATAATTTATTCCTTCTCATAGATGGTGGAAGTGTACCTATGATGTCACTCACAGCTGTTAACTAGCATTTCTTTTTCAATAGAGCTTGAATCTTCTAGCATTTATGCCCTATTTTTGTGGGAATTCCATACTTTCAGCCCTAGGGGTGAAGAACTAGCATGGATGCCAAATTGCAGATCTAGATGCAGGTCTATTCATGAGAACCATTTGACCATGAATCTCAATTGGTTGAAGAACTGTACTTCTAAAAATCACACACACACACACAATTTTCTTGTGTATCCTGTGGGAGATGACATGTGGGCTTAGATATAGGGGTGGACCAAAGTATATTCATGTGAGGGTGATCGCACCTGATGGACCCCAATCTGCTTCTACAACTATAAAGAAAATTCTAACTCTCTTTTGAAAACTCACCGAAAAATTCTGCCTCCGCCCTTAAAACCCACGTGAGAATCTTGGATTTGCTTCCAAAACCCAATTGCCTATTGGGATCCACACCCCTCAAATAAAAAAATTATGGGTCTGCCACTATGAACATGTTCATTGATATGAGTGGATCATCCAAAACATCCACCCCTTATATGTCAATCAATCGGATCCCCATAGGTCCTCACCAGTTCAAATGGACAAGACTGTCGGGTTGGAGCCTTTTTTTTTATAAATGTTTTGATGTAATTAAAGCCATTAACTTTGAAGGTCATACATAAAGGGATTAATTAGGTTCATCATATTGACTTGAAATTTGATATATGGGGCCTTTCAACATAGATCTTTCCATCCCTTCCAGTCACATGATTTATGGAGCTCCAATAGCATTTGTCTTGCACGGCATCATAAGGATTTGATTTACTAGGATGTGATAGCTTGGGAGTTAATTTCTGACGGAGATGAGGGATGGCCATTTGTAGATTGTCACTTTTGTTTGCGGTCTGCATTTTTGACAAGTTCTTCAAAATGCCTTTCAATGTCTGATTTGTATATCATTTTCAAACTTACATGAAAATTTTATTTGACAAGTTCCAACTCTCCTTTCCACTGAGTTCAATTTCAAACATATATTTGAAATGTTGATATCATTTTCAAACTTGAATGAAAAATTAATTTGACAAAGTTCTAACTCTCCTTTCCACTGAGTTCAATTTCAAACATAAATTTCAAGTGCTACCAAATAGAAAAGGACGGTCCCCATGGTACAAGAATTCAAGGGTTTCTTCATAATCCAATTTCAAGACTATTGCATGTTTAGAAAATACTTTATTTTATTACTAAACCCTTTTTTGGAGTAAAGTAAGAAAGGAGGTGAAGATTTTATCTAACTTGCAGTGGATGGCCGGAACTCAAGAATTGTAAATGAGAAATGAGTCATTTTCAAGAACCAAACCTCCAAAAGCTTCTACCAGAAAAGAAAAAAAAAAAAAAATCAAATTGTAGCATATTGTGATAAATACATTGGATCCATGACAACTATATTTTTCCCTTCTTGTAAGAATAACATCTAATATTGCAAACACAAGGCTTTTAAAACCCTCCTCCATGCCTACCTGCATGGGAACCAATCACTCAATATGATGCCCTCCAAGTTGTTCAAATCAATGATTTGTTTGATTGCAGTGAGAGAAACTCCACAAAGGAACAGTACTCTTTTTTTTTTTTTTTTTTTATGACTTGGTATTCATGTGGTATTCTCACATGACATGATTATGCTCCTGGGCATACGTGTGACCTCACAATACATGTGAACCTGATAAGTATGTAGAGGGACTTGAACACAAGACATGGAAAGTAAACTCAGAGTCACTGAACCATCATCTAACGGGTAAATCGTGCATTCCCGCCCCTCTCATAGGAAGTCAAAATCCTTTCGGTTGAGGTAGTTTGATTTTTTTTTTTTTTTCCTTTTCTACAATGGAAGAGTATTGCATTAAACCACGCTACATTGGGCTGCACAAAAAATAAAAATGAGAAAGATTTTATCTGGGTCATGGATCCTCTTGCTGCAAAAGCTCACCCCATAAATTTTATGGCATTGTCTTTTTTTTTTTTTTGGTAAAGTTTGATGGCATTGTCTAAAAACTTATAATGAATTGAAGGACACCTGAGTGCCAAATTTGGGTCAGTGTAAATTCACCAAGGAATAATGAATATGAATTACTTAGAATGATCATTAAGGTGGTCCAACGCCCACGGGCAAAACAGAGCATCCAAATTCTTGTAGTGGCCTCCCTATTTGTAAAGATTTTAGTGAGAAAATCACATCGACAGCTGCATTCATTGGAGAACAATAGAAAAAATGAAAAAAAAGGGGTCAAACATCATATTGCTGTATTTCTTGTGCGGGGACTATTAATGATGAGGGGACCCCTAGTGCACATCACTAAACCATGCCCCACTTGTAAAAAACAGGGAGGAGAGCAAATTCATTTCACCAATGCTCTCTCTCTCTCTCTCTCTCTCTCATATGTTTTATGGGCTGTAGAGGTCAGATTGCCTTGGATTGCTGTATTTCTGGTGCTGGGGCTATTAATGATGAGGGGGGGGGGGGGGGGGGGGGGGGGCGCCTAGTGCTGATGGTTAAGGTTACTAAACCATGCCCCACTTGTTAAAAAAAAGGAAACAACCACATAAGTAGTAATTAGCAAATTCATTTCACCAATGCTCTCTCTCTCATATGTTTTATGGTCTGTATAGTCCAGACAGCCTTGGTAAAAGCGAAAGCCTAACAGTAATGGATACCCAAAATGGGACGCAATTGAAAATTTTTTCTATTTTGTCGACTGTAAGGAGTATGGGACCACTGACCCACCTACTCTAAGCATGACTCAGACCACACACCAACCAGATGCAATGCCTCTCTCCATAACTAACATTTATATCCACATACTAAAGATGATTTGCTCCAGAAAATTCTTCTTTCAGAAGAGACATTCAAGGCTCCATTTCTAGGATTTCAACTTTCAACTTTCTAGGTTTTGAAAAGTCTTCACTCAATATCTTTGTGTTATGTGTGTATAGAACTATAGATGAAATGACCCATGGAGTATGGTTGGATCATACTCATTGAACCTCTATGTATGACACTTCACAGTGTACATGTTATTTGTTCTGCTATCATGAAGTTGTGGGATTTCAGTTGCTTCATTTATTCTTTTCCATGACATATGAGTTGGGGTAGTAACTATTACATTGCAGTAGATAAATAAACAAGAATATAATAAAACACCACTGTCAATGGGACTTTTGTGAACACCTCCCTTGACACTGTCTACATCATCTCTCATGCGTTTAATAGGAGTGTTGTACTATAGGGCAGCGACCTTACAGGGATTTCTGTGTAGAGCCATGAATGTGTGGCATATGCATTTGTAATAAATGTCTCCAACATTGGCCCCTAGATTCATTCATAAGTTCCTAGTGAAATTTTCAAACTCCTTTAGGTGTCAAAAGCTAAAACTGAAGAATATATTATGAGGGAATCTACTTTATTTTAATACAAGGAACTTTCTTTGTGGAGCCCACTTTGGTTATAAGTCAATCGTGGGAGGAGGAGCATGGGTAGAGATGCATGTCCATTGGCCTGCTGGTCTAGAAGTGGCAACTCATCAATTTTGTTTGTAGTAAGAAGATACTTACATCAACTTGAAGATCCAGGGATTGATTCTTGGGCATTATGTGAAATCGACGTGGTGCCGACACTAGTAAACCATAAATGTGATGGTAGACTTTTGAGATTTTCTTACGTAGAAAAAGAAGGTTCCTTATAAAAATAAAAAACACCAACAATAGAAGAATAATAGGGTTTTAAGGTAAGGAGAGACAAACATAGACTTTTAAAACTAGAAAGAAAAGACTCAACAGATTGTAAAATTAACATATCGAAAGTTTAAAGCAGAATGAAAAAGTAGAACTCACAAAACTACAGGTGCCACTTATATTCTTAATTTGAAATCACATGATGATGATACACATTCTGTCTGGATGCACATGTTCCTTCTTGTGTCCTTGTGTGCGTTTGATACAGTGATCGATCAGAGCCCACGTCTGCAGCGATTTGTTAAGAAAGTTATACATTAAATCATTTATGTTATGCAAGCAGTGGTGCCATGACCCAAGAAAAGAATAAATGGGAGCCGACTTGGGGACATGATAAGCACTAAAAGAGTTCATGATTGATGATGTGGCTCGTTTTGGTGCTTAATGACACTATTTAATTGGATGCATGTAGGGCATATAGCTGTCAACCCCATGTTTATTCTAATAGACAGGTCATTGTTTACCCTAGAGATGGATGACCCATTAAATATATAAACCCCACATGGAGTAAGAGTGTCATTGGCCTTTGGGTGACCTAATCAACAGGACCCAAGGTGCATAAGATATATGTGATCGACTGCTGAGATCTGGTATAAAACTAGGTTAGTGTGCAATCATTGCAAGGTAATATTCTCTAGCTGTCCAAACTCCAATGCTATGTATATAAGAGAGTTGACAAAATTTTAGAGGTAAAATTTATTAGAGATTTGAGCATAGATGATTTGGTTTAAATTGAGGTGAGGAAAGATCAACTTGACTTGAAGAAACTGAATCGACTGAGTCAGTTGAAAACTCAGTTGAATCTACCCGTGCTGACTCAATGAGCTTCCAGTCACTTGGGTGAGCAAAATTTCAGAACCATGGTCCCCGGCCCTGACCATGTAGCCCTAATCTATTGAACCATGACATCATAAAAATGATGGGAAGTAGAAATTTATCCAAATCATTGGGTCAAGAGCGCCCAATCATAATAATTTTGACCAATATTTACTGATTTAATTAGAGCGAAAAGAATGATATATTTCTTCTTTTATACTAGCATGCCATAAGAGTATCAAAAGAATCTGTTTTAGGTCGAACCTTGCACCCCTTGTCATGGAAGGTTATTGCCTTGCAGGGCTATGGTTTGGCAAATTATATGTAATCTCTTGCACTGATGTATTTTTTTTCTCTTGCATGGGTTTTGCATGAATATTACTAAAACCAAAGTGAAATTCGGACACATCACACATGCACCATTTCTAGGGTTTGAGTTTTGTAAATGGTGAACCTACTATGTAAATCTTGCAAATGGAAGGGATTCCTCCAAATGGGTGTTAAGTGACTAATCAATATGTAAATTGTAAAAGCTATTAATATTGACTAGAAGTAAACACCTTCTCTATTAAAATCAAGAGGAATTTACCGCATAAATCCTGGTAGGGCCCCATACCGCTCCTGAGGTCTCAGAAACACCATATTTATGGATAAAGTCCTCAATGTACGTTTTATTTATTTATTTATTTATTGTCGTTTAGCGATTGGTCGATATCGACCATTCTGCAGAAACCCAAATAGAAATTGGATGTTTTCAAGAGGGAGAAGAGGGGAGGGGAGGAGGAGGGAGAAGAGGGGAGGGGTGGTGTTGCATCAACTGCATCATAAGTAGTAGAGGTATGATGGTGTTGCCAATCCCATCCTTGCAAGAAGAATCAAGACCCACCTCTGCTAAAAGCTGCAAAACATCATTGAGCTCCCAACCATGAAACCTTTGCTCGTCCTCCTCCAGGATCCTCAAGACACCTTGAAAACCCACCTCGCAGGGCAGGATGAGTCCCCCTCGGACTTGGAACTCGAACTCCTCCTCGGAAGCACAAGTATGTAACACCACGCCTCCCCTCTTCTGCCTCCTCCTCCCCTCCCCTCTTCTCCCTCCTGAAAATCCAAATTTCTATTTTGGTTCCTGCAGAATAGTCAATATTGACTGGAAAAATGGTCGATATCAATAAAATTCAAAAACGCACTTTGAGGACCTTATCCATAAATATGATGTTTCTGGAACTTCAGGAGTGGTATGGCGTCCTACGGGAATTTATGCGGTAAATTCCTCTAGAATGAAATTGCCTAAAAAATCTTGTTAAATGCTCATTTGGATTACTTGTAGTTAGGGATGTCAAACGGGCCGGGCGGGCATGGCCCGCTCCAGCCTCGGCCCACCCCAGCTAGCGGGCTGGGCCGACACGGCCCTCCAGGGAAAAGCCCTGGCACAGCACGGCCCGCCATGGGCCGGGCTGGAGCGGGCCTGTTCTTTTTTTTTTCCCCTTTTTTTTCATATTAATTGGAGTTTAGTTGGGCTTGCAATAGATCTAAATAATAATCTGAGCCGTTGAAAGTCTTCATCATCATAACGGCTACGCGACAAAATTTGAGCCATTGATTCTTCACGATCCTTGAGATATTTGTGGAAAAAAATGTGGCCCATTATATCTGAATTTCTGGAGTTTGTGAGGCCCATGATCAAGATCTGAACGGTTGAACCTCTTTAGAAGGGTAAGAATGACTTGCAGTCCAAATTTCTTCCATTTATTTCTTCTGGATCTCAAGGAATCATTAAAAATATGTTAGCGATTGATTGTAATGATTTGTTGATGGCTGGGTTCTGACATGATAATACTCAGTTTGTTTTTTTTTTTTTTTTTGTCTCTTTTGTTTTAATTATTGGCCACTTATACAAGATCTGAACTAGTGGATAACTTTAAGAGCTTCAACTACAAATATAATGTCAAATTTGAGTCGTCGATCTAGCATAAATCTTAAGATATTTGTAAAAAATTCAAAACATTAGATCTATATTCATGGAGTTCTATGGGCTCCTAAATAAAGATTTAAACCGTTGATCCTCTTTGGAAGGATGATAGCGGCTAGGGAATGAAATTTCTCTTCTTAATTCATCATAGATCTCAAGAAAATTGAGAAAAACTGTGACCCATTGGATTAAAAAAAGTCTATTTCAAGCCAGTCATTTCTCATACCAAACACTCTATTTTTAGAACATCTATTTCATGCAGATCACCATACAGGTCTTTTCCATGCAGATCTATTTCATACAAATAAGATTTGCCAAACAGGTCCTAAATGGATGGGCCAGGCTCAGACCTGTCTAGTGGTGTGATACTGTGATCCCATTAGTATGTGTTTGGTACTTCATATCAACTGGCTGCCACCTGTGTAGTTTGGGGAAAATGGATCAAAACCACTCATCCAAAGGATCACCTTTCAGTGTATGTCTTTTTTTTTTTTTTTTTTTGGATAAAAGGATAATTTCATTCAACACAAAGATCAAACAAATACACCAAAAAACAAACAACTACGCGACTTCCTCTTGTCCCAATCAACACAAGTTCTAGAAAACTATGACATTTTAGCAAAATTGTCAGATACCCAACTATCTTTAAGGCTCTTAAGGCTCCTAATTATCTCTCCTTTGTCAATTCATATTCCTTTAATTCAATTTACTTCAATTTACCATACATCCAAACACACACATCATGTTTGACTTACACCTTTCAGTGTAGTTGATGAGCAATTTTGAACCATCATTCCATTGGACGATTGCCTTTTACACAAGCAACTAAGTATAAAGTTTATTTAAAAGTCTTTATCAGATAAATATTTACCAATTAAGTTAATTTTTGTCTGATAGGTAATTCATTGTCTAAAGGCATCATTTTTTATGAGATTGAGAAAAGTCCGAGTTACCAAAATCTTATATACCAGTTGGATAACCACAATGATAAATACCAAAGAATTCTATGATTCTATTTCTCAAAACCTAGATTTGCTTAAATTATTATCCAAATTTACATAATCAAATATCTAGATCACTAAGAAGTTAAGGTGGGAATATGGAAATCAAATTAAGGGCTTGAAGTATTCGAGAGTTAGAGTATTATAAATAATACCAATAAATTTAGAAAAAAAAAAATAGGAGGGTTAGAGTAATATAGATTTTGTAAAATTGAAAATGATACAAAATATCCCTTATATGACCGTTTTATGGCTATTTTGAGGGGGGAGGGTAAAATGGACATCTTAAAAAAAAAGTCACTTTTGGGCAGGCCAGGCTGACCTATCTTGTCGGGCTGGAAGCACCAACCCACATGCCAGGCCGGCCAGGGCTAAACGGGCCCAGCAACCCCAGCCTAGACACGGGCCATGGTGGCTACGCCCATTGACTAGCGGGTTCTGTCCGGCCCGGCCCATTTGACATCTCTACTTGTAGATCACATGATTAGATTCCTACCATTGACTTGTTCCAATATTGATGGGACCATGTGCATGGGCACATATGTACATAAGGACAAATGCAATGAGTTTTTTTAGGAGCCAGGAAATGGACTAGAAGCTTCTCTTTCTGGTTTAAAAGACCAAAGTAGCTATTTCAAATCCACCCAAGTGGCACCTAGATTTATACAAGCGAAAAGGGTGGCAGGTACAACTACGCTTTGTCCTCACATGGCTGCCATTATAGCCAAAGGACTGGCCGCCCCCAAATGCCCTTCTTTTTAGATGAACCTTCTCTCATCTGCAACATGTATCTTGGACATGCTGCATGTGTACCACAGGGATAACAAGTAAAAGCACGAGTTTTGTGAGATACTGAGGTGCGAGGTCAGACTTCTATAATATTCTACTTCTTGATGTGATGTGATGTTGATAAGTAGCAACTTTTACATAATAAGGATCATCGTATCACTAATTGGTTTTTACTGTCATTCCCAAACCCTAGATGAAGGACGGTTGTATTAGGCAAGTAGTGTTAGGAATAGGCTTTGATGACACTATGGGCCATAGTAAAACGCAAGCCAAAGTCCATGGGCTCCATACATGTGGATTCGGATGTTCATTGTCATCGTTGTTTATTGTATGGTAATGGAACATTTTCTCCTATGAGAATCTTAGGTACATTTTATGTGGAATTTTAATGAGCGTCTTTAATTTTAATTATGTATTCACTTTTGATTTTTATGGACAAGGAAAATTAAAAATCTCACATCGTCGACTAACAAAACAACCCCGAGTGAAAAATTTCCACATATAACTTCATTTTCCATTCGAGTTTGTGTCATGGACTACTATTCTGTAGAGGTCCAAGTTTGGATCTTTACTTTGAATAATAGTCTTGAAACTTGGTGTCAGATTAGGTGCATCTTTAATATTATGGGTTTGGGGCTTTGGGCACACAAGGGGCCCAACCATTTCTCTCCCTTTCTCTCTCTCTCTCTCTCTCTCTCACACACAAGAACAAATGACAACACATCAATGCCACATGCAAATGAACGTGCACCAACATGACAAGGGGTAGAATAAAACGCAACATGCAAATGAACGTGGCCCAACATGATAAGGGGTAGAATACAACGCATAAGCATATAATTGGTGGAGAGAGAGAATAAAAGTTATATGAAAATACTGTTGAAGTCAATACCATTATTTCATTTTCTGCAGTCAAATCAACAGTCTTTTGAAGGATTGGGCCAGCTGTGTTTGAATGACTTTACTTATAATTGAATAAACCCAAAGGCCCTTTTCATAGTTTCACTTGTAGATCAAGAAAAGATGAGGAAAAACAAATAGTTGAACTAGAAATTTAAGTGAATCCAAAATGGATAAGATAATATACTAATAGCTTAGAGCTAAATAAGGAAGCATAATCAATTATAATAATATTAGTCAAGAGCTGATTGTCTCTCACCGTTCCTCACAAAATGGCAATGGCTTTAGAGCATTGACAATTTGGGTCACCATGTGAAGGTGGTGATGATGGATTGGGGATTTGGTGAAGCATTGGATACTTGACTTCTGATGCCAACTGATGTGATTGGGTGATTGGGATTTGTATTAGATGTCTTTGGAAAAATGATAAGTAACTTCAACATGCTTTTTACGGATATCGAAGACCACATTAGCATTGATATTTGAGTTTTGAGAGATGTGATTAAAACTAAACATAGTTATAGCCGTTACTTTTGAAATTTCTTAGGCAAGATTGGAGTGCCAATCACTGTTTAGGCTAATTTGAATTAGGCCATTTTGACCTACATACATATGGGTTTCAGCAGGGGCAATGAGAATTCCTCAACGAGGAATCCTTGTTTCAGGGGCCAAGAGGGATCTTCAAATCTATGGATTCCTCGTAAATTACTCACCCGTTACATACGGTCCATAAAAGTTTGTATCTTTTACATAGTGGCCCCAACTAGAGAGTAAATTTTCTGGTTCTGCTACTGAGTTTTAGTCAAGATGGGCAATGATTTTATTTTAGATTTAGCCCAAGATTTCGAAAGTATTGGAACTCTATTTTCACCACCTTTATATTTTATTATTAGATTCTTTTTGCGTTTAAAACACATTAAAAACGGTTATCATTTCTTAAAAATGTTCTTCTTTCAAAGAAGGGCTGAAACAAACCAGAAATTTCAGTCTAGGACTGATATACCGCGCGCTGGGAAAGTTTCTAGCTATTTCTAGCTTAAGCAGATTCTAGCATCAAAACTGTGTTTTCAGACAATGGTTCCAATTCTTAAACTGAGTTCAGGTCCATGGTCAGTGCCTAAATGACATATAATAATAGTATAAAACTAAATTATCATTAGAATAATTAATTCTGAATCAAGTCATCATTGTAATGTTTGAGCCCTCTGGGTCTCCAATGCTGAACCTGGATCTGAGCCATTAACATCCCAGCCTTAAGCTTCATGATTTGCTTTTATTGTTAGGTTCTATGGTTCAATAGAAGTAATGAATCTGGTAAACCGGGCCCCTGCATTGTCCATGTTCTATTGTGATTAGAAGTATGTTTATTATAGTAGGTCTACTGTGATTAAGAGGTATTGTTTGGGTGTAAGAGGGTTTTGGAGCTGATATTATAAATAGAGACTGAGAGTCTTTAAGACGTACAACCTCTTCTGATTGCATAGTGATTTCTCTCGTCTTCCCATGGACGTAGGCCAAAAGCTGAACCACGTAAATCTCTGTGTTCTTTTGTGCGTGATTGATCTATTCTTGTAGGCCCTAGATGACAACATTTATTTTGTGAGCTGATAATAGAAAGGTTTCCCTCGAACGACTGGGCCATTGAATAGGTTCTGAACTGTGGTTAGAATCTTAAAAGCACACTTGGATCATTCATTTCATTAAGATCTGTGTATGTCACTAGCTGAGTAGTTATATGGGCCGTGTCGTCCTAATGATTCAAGGTCAAGTTGGGCTTCCCCTTTTCTCTATTCCTTAAATCGAGAATATGGAGATAGATTGGGCCTGGGATGAAATAGGTAGGTAAGGATGCAATTCATAGAGGTCAGGTTGGGTTATTTGAGCTTTACTCAAATATGGTCAGAATTCTAGAGGGGCTATGGCCCAAACCTAAACCCCACTTGACTCGACTTCCCCTGACCCGAACACAACGGCCTGATTCTTGGAAGGACCAACTTTTACCTGATTTTATCTGGCCTGATTCATGTTAGACTTTTTATAATACATCCTTAAATATTATATTCAAGACGAACTTCAGCCTGGAAAAAAAGTACTAATGTCTGAGCCCGGGTTGTTTTCGGCCCACATTCCACCTCCATGTGTAAGGTCAAGGCTTTCCCAGTTTAGCCTGTTATCTTCCAAACCCTAGTCTGGCTAAAAATGCAATGGCCACCAAGTATACAATCTCCATGACTTTATGGGCCATTAATTCCCAGGAAATGTGTGTCAAATCCACTGATCTGGGGCCCAGGTAAGATCAACATGTATGTCTCACAAATTATTAAATGATCAGTCCACCTTAAATGAGAACACCCCCAAGAAATTATTGAAGATTGAAAGATCAAAGTAACACAGTGAATGGGTTGGGTCAGTCCACAAACCTGACCAGTACTCCATTTAACTGTCCCCGGGTCTGGATCATATTAAGGCCAGAGTGGATGACTTTAAGGACCTGATACTATATGGCAACAACCTGCCTGAAAGCCTGAACAACAACAACAACAACAACAAAAACAATAATAATAAATCATGTTTATATGATATTTATGAGCAATGATCATGCATTAACATCAGTACAGAACTAACACAAGCTAATATCTTATGTAACCTATATTTCTCTTCAAATTGAGTGATACACATTATTGGGTTAATCATGTGTGGATATATCTAGATCAAAGTAAAATACTTACTGGTTCATATCTGTGTCTAGATCAAACAATTTTGATAGAGTCAAATAAGGAACATAAGAGGATGGAGTCACCTAGGTAGAAAACAATTAAATAAGGAACATAAGCGGATGGGCACATATAAAGTAAGCCTTATTGTGTACTTGGCTAGGATCTTGTAAGATCGATTCATGCATAGAAAATATAATGGTTATGGAGAAAAAATTATAACACCATGATATATCCTTTTATTCCATGTCACAAGCCTCTTTTTATATGGTTTTAAAGCTTAATCACATCGTTAAATCAACTGCGTCGAGCTAATCTTAGCAAAGAAAAGAACCATAACAGTGATAAAGTCCAATTGTACTTCGAACAATTCATGAAAACCCGGCTTCAAATCCTCAATTCTTCGCATTAGAATCCGCGACTAATCCTTGTTCAACAAATTTCATGTGAGATATAATGTGAGGAAAGACTTTCTTATATGATTCCTCTCCTAAAAGTACATCCGAATGCCCAAAGCCATCAACCACCACCCTCTTATGATGGAAACCAGGATGGTGCAATTTCATGTATTGGTGAGCCAACAATGATGTCTCTGGTGTTGCCACAATGCTCCTTCCACCGGATAAATAGAGCGTCGGGAGCGGAATTCGCTCAGGGTGGGTGAGATAAACCTCCTCGCCGGTGGCATTGACAATATGACCGGTGCTGCCTATCATCGCGATTTGGCGAAGCCCCGACATGGGCAGTGTTACTTGGGCCTGCCTGTTTAGCCAGTGGTGCAAGGTGGGGGTGATGTTCTCATGCCAATATGGGTTCCCAAAGACGCCTGATACCACTGTGCATTCGTCGTAGGTGCACCTCTCGTAGCGCGGTATGAGTCGGGTTATGGACTTTAGGATCCATTGTCTGTAACTTTCTTTAGAGTTGTCAATGAGGGGCAAGATTGTGTCTTTGCCTAGTATGGCCATTGAGATCTGCAATTCAATCAAGTTAGATGAGAATGGGAGTGATCAACATGCATATGGGACTCAAGTAGGACAGGCCCGGACAGGCCCGCACAAAACAATAGAACCCCAGTGCTCATTATTGCAACCCAGAGGTTTTGTGTTCAAGTTATGTTGCTGAGAAAGAGACATGAGTAAGAAACATTCTATAAAACAGAGTGATAGTGGATTTAAAGTTTGCTTGGCAAATCTGATCTATCTGAAATGATTTTGTTTAAAATAGAGTTTTTTTATTCTTAGAGAGCAAGGCATATAAACTTTTCTAAACATTCTAAAACATGCAAACGCTTCTTTGAATTAGTTTTAAGTTAAATAGACCAAAAAATAGACTTGCCAAACGATACTTCACTAGTCCTTATTCAATAGTTTTAAATGTTGGGGTGCAATTCACGTGGGGGCAAAGCCTAAGACACATTGGATTCCTCGCCCAAATGAAAATGCAATTCGGTATGAGTTCGCTCCGGCCCAAGATTAGGCCTGGGTCTTGAGTGAAACCCAGTTTGGGTAAAGGAAAAACTAAACTGTGGGCACTACCCATTTGTAATACAATCAAGGCCTGGGTAAAACTCCCCCCATTGCACCGCTAATTAAATGGTGTCATTCTAGTTTGCTGTTGGATGACTGTCAATCCATGAAATGGAGGTATTATGAGACTCTTAGTTGAATATAAGTAGGCCCCATAAAGTTTGTTGTGGTGTAAGCCCCCAACTTGGGTTTACATGAAATGCACCAAATCATAGTAATCAACTAAAATTTTGCAACTTTGTAAAAAGATTAGAGTTCTTACATGGATGAGAGGCAGTGTCAGCTTAACTAGGTTTAGCTTGGTGAGCTTGAAGTACATTGAAGAGTTTGTGCATGACAAAGATGCTATATTGCCTGGAGAGATATGACCACCCATCAGTGCCATATGGATTGATAAGCCTCCAGCGCAGTGTGCAATCACATGAATTTTAACAGACGGCCCATGCAACTCACATACTTTTGCAATTGCTGCAATCAGAGACAGAAACAACAGAGTTAATTCTACAAAAACTTTCATTCTAAATGCAAGCATGAAATATGGATTAATTCAAGGATTTGGCGGCCCCTAGACGAGAAACAAAATTCATATAGGAGGAACAAGACTTTGATGATGATGATATTTTAATAAAAAGGAGCCACTGATTTGAAAAGGTTGACCAAAAGGGTTTTGTCAAGCAAGTTCAAATCAAATCTACACATGTTGGTCCACCTTCCAAAGAACCGAGCCATTAAATTGTAACCTCATCATGTTTGCCTATGATACGCTTACGCTTGGCTGGGCTCTTCTTCAAAGAAAGCAATATCAATTATTAAATTGAAGAAAAACATCATCATAAGATTAATTACTAAAAAAATGATTACTATGTGATTAAACCGCAATTTTTTGAAGAATGCCTATGCCAATTGGCGAACATTGCAATGAATCATGGACCTTCATAGGCCTTCAAAATTCACATGGAACAGAAATATCTATTCTATAACTATGCTTAGATAAATTACAATTCAACATACAGTAAACAAAAGGAATTTTGTGTTTAATTACCTGATGGGATGTCATACTTTCCAATATCATCCATTGTAAAGTCATTTGAAGGATTAGCAGGATGCAACCTCGGTCGAAGAAGCCATGTCTCATATCCTTCATCAAGTAAGGTTCTAACCATATCTCTAGGCTCAGTTGGCAGACAAAAAACATCATGAACATACCCATTGATTAAGAAAGCAGGATATGGTTTCTTTTCTCCTTCAGGTATCCATTGCTTGCAAGTGATGCCAAATCCATCACCTGTATATATAGTTAACACAACACCCTCATGAAATCATCCAAACAATAGAAACTTTTTTTTCTCAACACTTTTGTGAAGTGATAAATTATTAAAAATAAAAAACTTTTAAGAAAAATTGCAATACCTGTTGTAATCTCATGAAGAATACTTGGGGGGTAAGATTTGAAGGACATGTTGAAGGAACTTAAGTCTGAATGGAGTAATTGTGGTGTCTGCAAAATATATTCCCAAGAATTGGTGTTTTGGAAAAGAAAAGAAAATAGACAATAGTAACACTAAAATAATAGAAACATTCGTCTCTAAAATAATAAATCCTTAAGAGAAAGCTGGGCCGCTCGTAGGGGTGTCCCATGTCGCACGCGTGTCTAGGTATCGATCCCTGGGCAAGTAGGTGGTCTCACAAAGTTTGTACTACTAACCCAACTAGCCAAAAATAAAAACAAGAGTATTACTAGCCAATACCTCCTTATTCCAATCAGGGCTCTAAACTAGTTATCCTGACTGACCTTTCTTGAAAGGACTTTGATGTCTCTTACCACCCGAGTCATTAATTTAAAAGCATATATGTATAGCTTCCTTATGTTGGAAGGAAAGCAAAGAGTATCAGGTTGTAGCAAAGAGTATCAGGGTGTAAATTGAGTCAGGTCAATCCTGAACCAGCAGGGCCCAGGTTGAGATTGGACTTCTTCATGTTCAGTCAGATTAGGGCCTGTTTCTGAAACCCACATGATATTTTGTTTGGTCTTGCCCCCGGGTACCCAAATTCAACCTAAACACCTGACTTATAACAAAAAGTAACAAAAAAAGACTCTACCTTTTAAAAGCATACAAATCCTAAATTTCAGGTATCTGAAAGAACATGAGTCAATCCAACTCAACCTGAATAGATCTTCCATAGGAAATTTGCAATTTGGGTCGGACTCGGGTGGAATATCTACGGGCTCCTTTTCGTTTCGGATTCGGGTTTGGGTTTACTACTAAGCAACTTGGGTTAGGCAGAGGTTGGGCCCATGCCCGACCCAACACCCCCAAGTTGCAACCCCACTTTGGCCAACTCTTGGAGACAACGGTAGATAACATACCAAGATGCCCAACTTTTTATTTCTTCTGCTAGAACTCTGAGAGGCTCTCTGTACTTCTTGTTCCCATTTATAGTGCAAGAAAAGAAGCCAAATTCACAAGAAAAGCAACTCACAAGAAAAATGCTTGTTACCACATCATGAAGGTATTCATTTTTTTGATAACCACATGATTAAGGTATTATAGCATGGGACATGCTCACTAGTAATAATACTTTTCATAGAAGTAGCTAAAATCATGTGATTTAGGCCATTGCCACTGGAAAATTAAAAAGTATTATAACTGGTCTCTTGGGGTGACAGCCCATGTGGGACCCACTTTGATCCCTTTTAAGTAGTACCCCATTGTTGAAGGCTGCAACTGTGATTTATTGACCGAAGACGAAGAGTAGTAACGGCAGCAGATTTGCACCCCCCTCGAGCGATATACACGCAGAATGTGCGTCGTGGACACACGCCAGAGGTTAAACATTTTCCGGACTAGCCACCCCGGATCAAGTCCGACTCGCATGAGCGCATAGGGCTCATGACAAAATGCTCCAAAAGTTGTTAAAGTATATAGGAATAAAACAACATATAAAGCCCTTTGAATATTTTGAAACAGCCAAAAAAACCCAACATTACACTCATTGGCCTCTCCCCAGTTTTTGCTAAACAGCAAAGATTCAGTCTGCTATTCATTTTGGAGCCTTCGGATATTCAAATAATTCAAACCTATTGACATCCCTACTCTCAACAGTACCGACTTAAGAAAATGATGTTAGAGATCAGGTTTAGATTGTTAGAAATTACAGGGATAAATTATGAGTTTGAATTTTAACTTATAATTATCTTATCAGTGTATCTCTCTTGTATAAATTGAGGAGTCTAGATATCAATGAATTCCACGGTGAATTTTATGGAATGCATCAACTTATTTAAAGTTTTTTAAATGATATATGGTCGCACCTTTGCCCCAAACATAAGATGATTATGATGCATTTATGAAGTATTGAAATCCCAAGCTTAAGAAAAATATACATCTATTTCATGCTCTCCAACCATAAAATATTTTCTTGCAGAAATCAGTAGGTATGATATTAACATGAGAAGCATGCAACCATATAATATTGACATGTATGCCAAAATCAATATCTATTATTGTAACTTGTATGGGTGTAAACAAGTGAAGCAAAGCTGTTCTTAACCCAACTTGATTTTGGATTGAAACATTAAACAAGTCGGCACATGTTGAACATAGATTAGATGTTACTAGCAAACTTGAACTTATCTATGTAGATTGATGGCCCCCTAATGAAACTTGCAGGCTCAGAGGATGTGGATGAAAATAGTAAAATTAGATTTTAATAAATACAAATCTAAAGATTTACCCAGGATAGAATGGAATTGAGAAACAGAATTTATGTCGCTGTCCCCAACTTCGATAACCCTAATATAGTTGGAACAAGTTATTGATGATGATGATGATGATGATGATGACCAGCTAACTTTAATTTGACTTGGCAATATGCATATCAGCGCTTTGACTCAAGTCAATCCTCTATATTTTATAAAATATGATATAAGGGCAATATTTCAGATTGCTGATCTTTTCTGTTGCAGCTTTTATGGGCTTCATGTAGGTGCCCATCATTTATCAAACAAATCCCTTCACACAGATCTTACCCTCTTGATTGACACTGTACTGTTTAGAGCTTTTGTTAAATTTGCACCAATATATAGCATTTAAACTTTGATAACCTAGGATCATCTAGTCAACTTGTATGTTTCGAGCTTTGGTCACTATTTGATTATATCACACTAAAACTTGCACTAATATGTCCCATTTAAACTTCAATAACCTAGAATTAAAGGCTAGGATCATCTAATCATTTTGTGATATACCCTATTATTCCCTTAATCCATGTTCAAACTTTTTCATTGTTATACCTTTGTTGGTTGTCCTACATTAAGGTGGGTCCCATGGCAGACAGGGTGGTTTTTTTTATATGGAAAGTCTGGTTTTCGGGTGCCTGTAAATTGTAATAAGCCAAAGAGGACATGACATGACTTCAACTTTAAGAAGTAGATCTCAATCGAGTCTGGCAGACCACTTAGCTTGTACATTCTGAGGAGCAATATTTATGCTCATCTAGCTAGGGACAACTTACAAATAACCAATTTATTGTGATTCAAAATTTTTAAACTTCATCTTACTTTCAATCGGCTCGTAAATGGCCATATCATTATTTGAAGTCTTCGGTTCCAAATAAAGCGGGTATCAAATCTAGTTTTGGATCATATAAAAAATCGGATTGGTTATGAATCCACGATATAGGTACCAAAACATTTGGATTTGAAACTAGATCCGTATATTTTTCTGACTTGAGGATTCAAATACAAGATGGATACAATATTCTTGCATATTTAAAAACAAAATATAGGTTTTAAGAGTCTAACTAGCTTGAGTAATATTTATATTTTGTGATGAAAAATATTCATGTGCATCTATCCCTCATCATATTACGGTGATGGACAATATAGTAGGGCTGACTTTATGAGCTATCTGAACCATCCACACACATAAAATCCCTTGATTTACATTGGATCCATCGGGTTTTTATTGATCCGAATGAATTGGATTGTTGGATCGAGGGTAAAAGATCTTTCTTTAATAAAAAGTCGTTAAATTTGTGGGCCATGGATAAAGGGGTTAGAGACATGTAATTGACCCCAAGCTTGATAATAGGCCCATTCAAGATGTCTGTTTCAATTCTCCAAGTCCCATCATCAGTAGGGCTCTAGGTGGCCCCTGTCAAGTTTGTTCTTCACTATGTTGTGAGGGATGGATGGTATGAATGTCCCCCTAAGAATAGATAGCCTTGAATTTAGCTCAAATCAGAATATATCGAAGAAAATATTTATCCTCACACGGTAAAATATTGAGAATGATATGTGATGCGCCAACTATGATAAATGTATTGAGATTTTCACATTAGCACGGATGGCTAGTAAACTAAAACCTACTGTCCCCCAAAAGTATAAGGGATTTGATAAAGCTCTCCGTGAGAACCTTTTTATGGGGCTCACTGGGGGTCCCATTTTGAAATGGAACGGTGGGGATTGGAAGATTTATATGGGACCATCCCACAGTATAGTTCTAAACCCAAAGTTCCATTCAAAATTGCTCTATCCCAACCATTCCCTGAGAGGAGTGGGTCCCACAGTCAGATTGACTGATCAATCTGATGGTGGCCCATTTGAGATTAAAGTGGGAATTTCACCCAGCACAATCAGTGCTCTGATAGTAATTTTGAATGGCTGGGATTTTATACATGGGGTCCTAGCAATGGATTTCAGTTCACTGGCCCAATCAGAGGATCCGGATTCCCCTTCAAAATGCCCAAATGACACTCAAAAGGCTTCTCCTTGGGTCGAAGTAGAAGAAGAAACGAGTCAAATCTGTTCTAATTGCGAAGGTACGCAACTGCAACGATCTTTTGGTTGCTATTTCTACTTTAAAAATCGAATCTTTAGAAGGAAACCCATTTCATCTTTTCACTGTAATGAGCTCAGTTTGATGGGGTTCCCAGATCATGATTTGGGTTCGTTTGGGTTTTCTAATTTTTTTGGTATTGATGCTGGAGAATTTCAATTATGGGTAGTATTAACATTCATTGGATTGTTATTGGTTTGGATTCAATTAGCGTTTGGATGTACTAGAGATAGTAAGTAATTTGGATACTGGAACTGAAAATCCATTACTAGCACAATCACAAAGTGTTGGTTTGGGGCTGGAGTCTTGAGAACAATCCACCTTATGCTATGTTTTTTTTTATATTCCATGCCCCCCAAATGCACAGTGGAACGGATATTTCACTCATTCTGTGAAATATTTAGGTTGTTTGTGATATGGGTTGCATCCAAAGTGATTGCATCCTGGAAGAATGAAATGGAAGTATGGTAATTTTCATCTTTGAGGGGTGTAGGGTGTACTTTAAAAAAAAAAAACTTAAATGATCTAAGATTATGCACTTGATCTAATATTAAATCAGAGTTGCTGGTGATCACCAGCTTAATCTCACCTCTCTCAGGCCATGACATATATCAAAGGGACTAACTCATCTATCCAACTTACTTCTATGATTACTTGGAATATGCACAAAACAAACATGTTAAAAAGTATCCCATCCTAGATGTTGCAATTTGATATACATTTTTTTTTTTTTTTTGCTAATAATTTGGTATACATTTACTTCGATAGCGGATGCAATAGTTGGGTGTGAGGATTTTTACTAATAATTTTGATAGGGATGTGATTGATAGAGCAGTAAGAATAGCATCAGGGCAACAGGAATCAGGAACGCAAAAGAGTTTCTTGCTTGCACCCATTTTGTCTTGGAAAGTGCAATTGGGTGGGTTTGTGACCGGCCAAATTTATAGCAGTTGTGTTTTGCATCTGATGAATGAAAAACACACTTGCTATAGATTTTTCACTGGGAACTTAAACACCTACCTGATATAGTTTCCTCCTTTGGCAAGTATGGGTTTTGAGAATATCCAAATCATTTTGAAGATGGTATGGAACTGCAGGCCTTGTTATTTGTGTCGCTTCATGTCACTTCATCTGTCTCTCCCATTCCCATGCCCAATCTCAATTGTGTTTTGTTCTTGGTTTCTAACATCTTGTTGTGCTTTTATACGAAACTTAATAGAGTAAATCTTAACTGTGTCTATTCTAGTTTTCATATTATGCTATTTGCCTTATTTAGCTTTTCGAGCATTGTTGCCCTAGTTCATGGCTCCTACTGTTTGTGCAGTGGTGAGCCCACAAAGGATGGGGAAGTTTCATTACTCCAGTAGGGGATGACCAACTGATCCCATTGCTTAATTTTAGACATTATTTCATATCTCACTCCTCACCATGTCTCTACTTCTGTTGCAGGTTCCAAGAAGGTGCACCTTTTTTTCTTTTTAAGTGAAAGAGTGCTTTGCCAGTTGGATGGATATCAGTGAGCAAAAAAGTAAAGCTTTTTCTTTACTCAGTATATTGGCAAGTATGGCATCATACAGTCGGATATGCATTGGAAGTGGCATAAAAATCAGAGATCACTTAGATGGGTTATAGTTCTTTTGGATGCCTTTTGCCAAACAACATTGATGATTGGCTTTGATAATGATTTGGGTAAAACGGTCAATAAGTTAGTATCCCATCGAATGTGGTTTCTTGTTTCTAGGTACTCCAAATGCCTAGCAGAATATATAACTTATTTGGTGCTGTGATATTTGTTGTGTCCAAACCTACTGTCATGCCTCTATCCTTTTCTCTATCTATCCTTTTATTTTCTTTATGGCTTTGGGAAGCTTGATACAATGTAAGACACCATCCATTATGTAGCGTGTGTTGTATGGGTTTGAACCTGTGTAAGTTGTTCTTGAACTCCCTATAAGCAGTCCCTAACGCCCTATCGCTGCTAACTATGATACCTGGATACTTGTTCAAGCCCAATGTATCTGTGTCCAACTGATATGACACTTATATTGGTATTTGATACTGCACCGATACTTCTAGGATGTAAGTTTAACAAGAATATCTTGTGGGACTTTCCAACACTCCCCCTCACGTGTAGGCCCAACAGATTTTATGAACGGGCCTGTCACATGGGCTACACGAGAATGATAGGATCAAAACCCGCTCTAAAGGAGAAAGGAGAGGAAGAGGAAGAAGAATAGTGGAGAGAAGGTCGTGCATCACTTGATGATCGACAATTCTATTTATATTCATATTAGACCTTAATCAAGGCTCTAAATATGTCAAGATTACAAATCAGAATAATGAAGAAAGGAAAGAATACAAATCAGAATAAATGAAAGAGTGGAAAGAATATATCCTAGACTATACAAGGAAATAAGAAGAGGGAAATAAGCTGTACACATTAGATATAAATCTAGACCATATCCCACGTGTGGGATTTATACATGGGCCTTGATTGGCTGGGCCTTCTTAAGGCCTGTTATCTTCTACATATCTTGCTTAACAAGTCCTTTCTTTCCTATAGTTCTTTTAATTTTCTTACTTCTCAACATGAAAAATGCTAGAAAAGAACGTAAACAATGGTAATTTCATTGATTTAAAAGTGATCTAAAGAAAAAAAATTAGGAAACCTATATCCGTATCCGTGTCTTAGATTTTCAAAAGTGAGGAATTATATCCTCAATCCTCCTAGCAATGTTTGTATCCATATCTGGGCATCATAGGCCGCTAGGACGATACATGGTCATTTACCAAAAGCTCTTTGGTTATTCACCAAAGATGCCACTACAGCAAAAGCACAATTGAACTTTTTAAAGCTGTATGGTCATTTACCTCATGCAAATTGTTGAATCACTATGCTTGACGGCTTGAGCAATGAGATAGTATAGGTTTACTAAATCTGTTCCACAACTGCACTTGGTGACACTTGAGTCGCAACTTCTGGCAGAAAGTGTTTGAAGTTGAAATCTACATAAAGAATCACCAGAAAGCTAAAGTTGAGGTCAACAATGACTTGTGAAAATTGTGTTACTCCGTCAACATCATCACTGGTAGAGATGTATCCCACAGGGATGGCTCATCAGTCTCACACTTGTGCCAATTTATTCCCCATCAAGACAATTGCATTTAGGACCTCCATTACCCACTGAACGCAAGTTGACATTTAGCAATCTAAATTTTCCCAGTGAAACATTCTTTATTACTTGTTAGAACTGCCGTCTCTGTAAATTTAGAGAGCTATGCAAACTTTCCTCATGTTTGCTTATTGTGCTGCAGGTGACCAGTATACCTGGTCTCTTTTCTGTCATTATGTGAAACCTCTTGAACTAGTTAGGTTATCGGTTACACCTTCAAAACTCAAAATCGCTTGATTATGAAGAAAATCCTACTATTAGCGTCACTTTCTTCAAGAAATCAGGCCCAAGTTGTATTCATTTGGCCCAAATTTCTTGAGGGGTCAATCTGTAGCATAAAAGATCTTTGAATCTTGGTCTAGGTGGTTGTTGAGGCCTAACTTAATCAGTCTTCACTCTTCAAGGAAGCGCAATAGAGGATCTTTAGCATCTGGGTGTGTGGCACATAATTTTTATTTATTTATTAATTTTTGATAGCTTCCTTTCTTCCCTGTGAGCTTGCTCATGGTGATTTTGGGGGTTTGGCAATGATCATCCTTTAAAATCTGTGTGTTCCATTATGCCATGTGCAAAAGGGTGTGGACAATAATAGGGGGCAACACATGGATCAAAAGAGAGTCAAAACATGTTTGACTTCTTATGAAGTTGTATGGTGTAATGAAGCATCATTCACATTGTTGGGAATCTTGTGCTTCACAAACAGATGCGACATATTGGAGGAGACTACCATTTTATTAGGGAGAAAGTGGTAGCTAACATTATTTGTGCTATATATGTTAGGTCAGGGAATTAGTTAACTGACTTCTTTGCAAAAGCGTTTGGAAGAACTAGATGCTCAGGGTTTTTGAGCAAGCTCGTCACGAA
This sequence comes from Umbellularia californica, assembly GCA_028538565.1. Lineage (NCBI taxonomy): Eukaryota > Viridiplantae > Streptophyta > Magnoliopsida > Laurales > Lauraceae > Umbellularia > Umbellularia californica. The sequence continues at coordinate 2,566,588 of JAPQWN010000002.1, forward strand.
CAATATCTATTCACCGACTTGAGGGGAAGTTATGCAGTATATCTATGTAGACAGGTGTTGTTTGTAATTATGTAAGTTCAAGGGTGTTTTTGTCATTTTTCTTAAGTACACTTATTAATAAAATAACATTTAGTCATGTCAAACTCATACACAACTATTATCCTTATTTTTTCCTTTCTCTTATCTTTTTTTTTCCCCTCATATTCTTCATCCATTCTCTTTTATCTTATATCTCCGTCGACTTAGTTTCTTCTATTTCCCCATATGACACTTGTTCTTATGCCCAGGTCTTAGCATTCTCAGCTCTATTTTGGGGGTTGTAGATATGTTTTTTTTTTTGCATACATTCAGATATACTTATATTATGTTGTAGTCCTTAATGATACCTGGATACTTATACAAGCCCAGTGTATCTATATCAAACCGACATGACACTTGTATTGGTACCTGATATTGCAACGATACTTTTAGGGAACATGTTTAACATATCCTATTTATAAAGTCCTTTATTTCATATAGTTCTTTTAATAGTTTTACTTCTCACAATTAAAAAATTCTAGAAAGGAATGGACACAATGATAATTTCATTGATTCAGAAGTGATCTAAAGAGAAAATTAGGACACCCGTATCCATGTCCTAGATTTTGAAAAGTGAGAAGCTGTATCCTTGATCCCCGTATCAATGTCCATATCCATATCTGTAGCTGGGCATCATAGTATGTAAAAATTATTTCTTCGAGGGGCCCTAGTGTGAAAAACCATAGAATTTTCAAAAACTTTGTCCACCCCCTGCCTGCGGACCCACCTTGCCCCCATCCACCTCTGCATTTACTTTTTCACTTGATATAGATTATTTTTTGTGATATAGAAAGCGTTTTAACTTTTAAGATAGTACTGACACATTCTTTAACTTGTGTATTGATGGATTTTGAACACCCCACTTTATCGTGGATTTTGTTGTCCATGACATGTGAAGCATTTTTGAAATGCAGAGGTTGGAATAGGCCTCATAGGCTTTGGCATCTTTTTCACATTGCTGGGTATTGTTCTCTTCTTTGATAGAGGTTTACTTGCCTTGGGAAATGTAAGTCAACTTGAGCTGCTCAAAATTTTGAACACCCCACTTTATGAAATAGTTGTCACAGTTTTCTTTCTTTGCTTTCTCGTCAGATTATCTACTTGTCTGGGGTAGCTGTTATACTCGGTTGGCGATCAACAGTGCAACTGTTTACAAACAGAATGAACTACAAGGTATTTACAAGGAAGAATTAAATACAAGGAAGACTTAAATCTACCTTTTGTATCTTGTATTTCCTTTGGCCAAAATTTGGTGTTCATTGAACTTGAATTTTGAGTATCTTGCTTTGCATTCTGTAGAATCCATGGTTTAAAAAATTGGCTGTATCTGAGTCAATGCTCGGCCACTAGCAAGTTGATTCAACCTCAGATACACATAAATTTCTGAGTTGTTCATATAGGGTTTATTTCTCCAATTTTTTGTTTGGAGAGGTTGAGGAGGTCTCTTACATGGTTTTTTTAGGGGTGTTTTGAAGATTCAAACTAATATCCTTGCCAGAGCCAATAGAGGTTATATCCTTCAGAACATAAATAATGAACCTCAAAGCCAAACAAGGTATCCATAATTACTTAAAATTATTAAAAACAATTAAAATACGATGAGTCATTGAACTATGTAGTTACATGAAATTTACTAAGCTTTTATATGGGTTTTGTGTGTGATTGGTTGAGTCAGCTTGACTTGAAAGTGATCAAGTTGCATCCTTGGTCCAAATTTTAAGACCATGTTAGTAGCCTTATGAACCTTTGTGCCATGCATTCCTCAGGTGCAAGGCTACAATACAGCTATGACTTGCACTATAAAGTTATCGACATTGATGTTGAACAACTCATGCATTTGCATTTTTCATTGGTTTTACATTAATAGAATGTCTAAATGTCCCTTTTGAGACCAAATACTTGGTGATGACTGCGGATCTTGATGGCTTTTAAGGAGTTTTAGACATTAATGGTGAATAGTTTTTTTTTTTTTTTTTTTTTCCTTGATTAATTTTTCATTTTTAGTATGTTTAGACAACCAAAATGATCCCAGAAAGTTGGGGATGGTTACTGATCTTGCTTGTTCGCTTATGGCTTTCAGCCAGCAGTTTAAATGAAACATCCTTTCATTTTCTTGCAGGGCTCTTTGTCCTTTCTAGTGGGACTCTTTCTCATATTTGTTCGATGGCCTATAGTCGGTATTGTTTTCGAAATATATGGGTCAATTGTTCTCTTCAGGTTAGCTTTTGTTCTTTATTTGCCGAGTCATATGCCAACTTTCCCATGTTATTGACCTTCTGATGTATCAAGTTCTCTTTCTTAATTTTACCAAAAAACAAAAACAAATCTCTTTCCTGCAGTGGTTTTTGGCCTTCCGTCAAGGTTTTCCTATATCAGATACCAGTTGTGGGATGGATTGTGCGCTTTTTCTGGTGACTGGTAATTCCACTGTTTACATGTTTGGTTTTCATGGCAGGAACTTCATTCTGTGCTTCCATTTGTTTTTTTTTCTTTCTTTTCATCAATTATAGGTTTTATTTTAGGTTTTGTAAATTGCAAACCTTTTCCGTTGCAGATTATCGATCTCTTTTGGAGGGCTTTCTCTGACATGCCAGTACCAAATGGCTGCTTTCTCTTGTGTTTTTTGTATGCCAATGTACTGATGTGCTGCCTTTAATCATCAAGGCCACTACATCAACTGACTCAGCATAAGCAGTCTTGACCGGGTGATATACATAGGAACTTAGGATTATCATGCAATTTGCTAGTAAATTGTTTTGGCCTTAATAACAAATGAAGGTATTTTCTGTAATACAAATTATCTCTTGGTTGTATCACATTTATTGTTTTATAAGCTAACAATAGTGTCCTTGATCCTTATAGCTGTTTTGATTGCCAGTTGATACTATATATTCAAAATTCTATACTATATTGAGAAACTCATTACCGATAAAAAAAAAGAAGAAACTGATGCAACCCAATTTGAGTTTATTCAGATCGAAGAAGCCACCCAGCAGCCAAGGTATATAATGAAGGGTGAAAGCTTGGTTTACCAGTTTAGAGGAGGACCCTGCCATGTAACTCAAGGTGATTTAATTGTGTACATGCACAATTTACTTAAGTGAAAGAAATTAGCACATGCCTAATTACTAGTTAATTTTAGGTGTCTTTAAAAACCAGAATCTCGTGGTTTTTGAGAAATGATCATATCTTGAGTGTCAAGTGACCTCTGAATGACATAAATTAGTTGTCTTGATGAGTTATTCAGTTACTTATCCAGAGGTCAGATTTCTCGTGGTTTTTGAGAAATGATCATAGCCAGAGTTCAAGTGATGGTTGCAATTATTACTTGATTTGAAGAAATTATGGCCCATTTATTTTTAAGCTGTGGTCTAATTTTGAGTTTGAGTGTCTGTTAAGAGTCTTAGTGGGAGTCATCTGTAGTAGTTTGAGTTGTCTTTGAAGTTAGAAAACTTTGTCAATAACATTAAGGGTTGGTGATAACCAAGCGTCTAAGTATTGATGTAATTCCTCCTTCAATAAGATTGAATACATTTTTTTTGATTGATTTCTTTAATGGTGTCAGTTCATTTGGATGTATGATTGCTTGAAGCTTGATTTTGGGTATTGTCGATCTTCTCAATCCTCCTGTCTCTTTTAATAGGTGTCCTAGCATATACTAGCTCAGCCACAGCTGACCGACCTACACCTTTCCCAAACATTACCTGCTTGTTGGATTGGTTCAATATCTGTGATGCAATCGTCTAATGTGGGTGAAAAGTAACTTGCCTGATTCACAATCTGTATTTGTGATGTGTTTTGCAATGTGACATGGTAGAAAGTAATGAACATCTAACCATGAAAAAAAATCTTGGTTGTGATTACAGATTCATTGCATTTGTCAAAGCTCAATCACTTGTATGTGCATTATGTATTTGTCATTTTAACCTTCTCATAGAAAACTATCGAAGGGATCGGCTTTTGTAGTAATTCTCTGACGGCACAAACCTGTGCTTGTGTGTTTTACACTTTTTATATCCACATTTGGCAGCAACGTGGTCACACGGTTTATGATTTGAATTGTATGATTTATTCACCATGTCATGGTTTTTACGATTCATGATTTATGGATGGTAACTTAAAACCTCGAAATCTGCAAATCCCTTTTCTAATTATTTTTATTTGGAAGGCCTTTCATTCGTTCTAATACTAGACATACATTACCCACATTTTTAGATTTGCAAAAAGTTTCGCAAACCCTCAAAACTTCCTCATTTGTGGAACATATAAAATGGTTTTGTTGTGTTGTTTTTGCAAGCCCATGAATCAGGAGCTATGCTGGCCTAACACTGAATGTGATGAATTTCATTCTCCCAATCCATAATGCTTCCTTCACACCAGTGTGTAATCGTCCATTTTGTGAAATCAGTAGCTATATTGCTTATCATTGAATGAGGCGAAATCTGACCCTCCTAAATGCCACTTTACCCTTGTGAATTGACATGCGTCCAAGTGGGTCAAATGGACTGTTTCTCATATCTTTCCTCTGAGAATTCTTAATGATGATGAATATACATTTCTCAATAATTTAGGGGTTGTTTGTTTTTTTACATATGTAAATGACGTGTGAATCTGTTTCACATGCAGATGATACACATTTGGAACATATTCTAATGTTTGTCAAAACCACCATTTTCATGAGTAAATGAGTACACACACACCCAATGTTTTAGTCTTCTAGATGTATTTGAATGCTTTGTACATTTTTCACAAATTTCTCAAAATCCAAGAAGAATTAAGATAGAAAAATTTCCTCTTTGCCATTTTTAGCCACATATAGAAGATGAACAGTTGAGATCATGAATTGGCAGCCCACAAAAGTCGAGAGAATTAGATCTAACAGTTTGAACTTTCTTCACAAATTTCTCAAAATCCATGAATAATTAAGATATTAGATTTGACACCTAGCCATTGTTTAGCTATATAAAGAAGATGAATTGTCCGGAACGTAAATTAGGGCCCAAATAAAGGTTTTTGATGTCCCCTACGGGAGAAAGAATATACCGTGAGTTGCATTGTCCCAGCACCTTTTGCATTTGGGCTTGTGAAATGGTTTCACACCCATGTGGTTGTGAAAAAGGCCTCATTTTCTCACCTGATTTATGCACCACATGCATAAATTGCATCAAGCAAATGTGACACATGCATAACCATTATGCATTCTGCATTTAAATCTTCCGCATACGTTCAATGAGCACAAACAAATGACTCCTAAGGTCTTATGATCAATTTTTTTTTTTTTTTGTAGTTCAATATTTTCACTACCTTCAAACATTTAATGTTGAAGAAAATTTGTAAGAAATTAGGTAATGAGAAACTTTAGTACAGGTATTACAGTAGGATATTGTGAAATTGTTTCCTTTATTTTCTAGTATTTACGTCAGTATTCTGTCCTGATGATACTGCTAAGCTACCGGGAACATTCAAGTTATCAGGGCTTACAATAGATGATCTGTCTCGTCTTCTACTGTTAAAATTAATATCCATCTATTTGTTGTTTTGTTCAAACCAATCTATCTCTTTGATCTGTGTGGGGGTTGATCTGGCTTGTGTTTGCTGAACATATTTATGCTTAGCTTATGTAACCAATGAATTCTAGTTTTCTTTAATTAAAATAAATAAATAAAATTGGTCCTTTTGCTCCTTGGATATGGCAGAATTTGATAAGTTACATCTATTTTCCATTTCTTTTGAGTTTTCATGATCTGGTTCATTGATCTGATTATTTATTTGGGCACCTCACTTGTCAAGGATTTCATGGGTCAGGTTTGTTTCATATCCAGGGCAGTTTATTACTAGTTTTTTTAGGAATACTTCAGGCAATTGGGTGTATTGGGCCCATTTGCCACCCTGACCCATCTTTCTTTTTTTGCCAGGAAATTCAAGACTACCCTGCAGTAAAAATATTGGATGACCAAAATTTTTTGGGTGGTTGTAAGTAGTAGTACAAATCCCAGTCATGTAGGATAATGGCAAAACTGCATTGTATTTACCTTTAATTATTATAAGTTGGCAGATGAGTACTATCTTTTAAGGAACTGATAAACTCATCTTGAAAAGTCAGATACAATGAGGGCTTATGAAATGGCAGTAGTATCCAGAATTGAAAGGACCTGAACCGCATTAGTGCTCACTTGGGAGGAGAATCAATGAAGCATTGAAGAACACTTTATTAAGGACTATGGTGTTTGACCAGACTTCCCCTTGGGAATCATTACCATCCATGTGATGGGGTTTCATGAATTGGGCCATTGATCTCTGTTCACTTTGTGCACGGTCGGAGATGTGTTTGTGTTTCTTTTTTTTTCTTCTTCTTTTTTTTTTGAGAGTTTTTCGAGGTTTTTTTTTTTCCATTTTCAGAAATGTGGAATGAGACTTAGGTCTGATATGATTTTAAGGCCATTATTGTTGCTGTTTGTTTAGTCATTGAGGGGCTCTGCTTGTTGCAGGTCTGAATTGTGATCTAAAACCGTGGCAGAAACTACTTGATATATCTACAAATTAATACCACCCAGATGAAGTTTTGCAGTAGGCTGTTCATTATTTCTGTTCCAATGCTCTGTTCTTTATTTCCTGAGAGCAATGCTATGGAAAGGGATTTTTATGAAATCCATGAAATACTAAAGATGGACCACTTACATTCACACCTTCATGATGATAACACTGTGTTGACATAGATATGTATTAATTGATGCACGGTGCAGCAGAATTTTCATTCTGTCATGTGAATTAGAAAAGGTATGTGTGTGTGGAAAGGTAAATACTCACACACCCAACCGTAAAACACTTTAACCCATGTCGCTCACCATTAGCACTATAGCTAGTATCGATTCTGTTTATGTTGAATGGAAGTGCCTCACCAACTGAGCTACTGATAGCTTCCTCTCTAAGGGGTGGAAAAACAACACCTTTTTCTTTAGCGAAATTGTGCATTTCTTATTTGTTTCAAACTGATATGGTACCATTTAACTTTATTTATTTTGAGGAATTTTAAATAACTTTCTCGGTTCAAATCCAAACATAGTGGATAATAGTTATTTGCGAGGGTGGTGAATCTCCGCAAGGGGATTCCCAACATCTCCATATTTCATTTCTGCACCAAGTGTGGATTCCTTTTCCATTCTCTTTATGGAAGAGGGTTCTAAGGTAGCGTTTGGTTCGCTGTAATGAAGGTCGAAATGGAATGGTCATTCCAACAGAATAATCATTACCACGTTTGGTTTGTAAAAAAGTATCGGAATGACCATTACCTCCGAAATCACTATTCCTTTATGTAGAGGAATGGTCATTCCACTGGGGAGGCAAAGGAATGGCCATTCCATTCCTGCCTAACTTTTGGTTGAGATAAAAATACCCTTTCACATTAGCCCTAAAAACTCTTTTCCAGGCGGAAGTCGAGGTTGGGGACAACAGAAAGCTCCATGTCACCGTCTGGAAGTCCACCTCCTCCCGCCGGTCGATCTCCGGTATGACACCCCGGCCGTCAAACCTCACCAGAGTTAAGATCTACAGCCTTAGCTCGTCGAGGAATCCGACGCCACGGGGATCGAACTTCAACTACTTTGACTTCTTCTCCGGCGCCAGTGGTGGGAGGATGTCGAATTTCGGGCAGGGGGAGGTGTTTTCTGTCGGGCCGACGCCGAGGCTGTAGAATTTTGATCAGGAGGGGGTGTCGCCGAGGTTTGGGTTCTATCCAGACGATCTGCAAATCAGCAAAACTTGACGCAGCGACAGCCGACCTCCTTCTCTGGGGTCGGCGATAGACCAGAATCCTTCTTTTTCACAATATAATGCAGACCCAACCTTCTACGCTCAGTTCTAAGTGTCGCCAACCAGAAATCTGATTTCTCTGCTTTGATCAGCACCGATGAAACCGACGCAACTCTCATGCCTTCTTCTTTGTACTATAGCCTAATTGAAGCCTGAACAAGATCCTCAATGATCTGGTCATGACCCGTAGTTCAATTGGTGCTGCAGCAAACTAATCTCTTCTCTACTGCAACGCAAGTGGCCTACCAAGATCAACTGCGATCAACCTAGCTTCTTCTCCGTTTCCCTCTTGAAACGAAGATCAATCTAAACTTTGAGATTCAATCCGTCAATCGAGATAGAAACTGAGCAATCCGAATCTCAACTTTTTCATAAAAATTCATACAAGGGTATTTTGGTTAGTTTTATGTAAATTTTATTCCATTCCGGGCATCATTCCAGCATACCAAATGCAATAACAAGAATCCTGAATTTTATTACTGGGTTGATTCCTCAGCGTACCAAATGCTGGAATGGAATTGACTATTTTTGCTTCATTCCATTCAAGACTCATTCCACTCTCCATTCCATTCCAGCTTAAAACCATTCCAGCGAACCAAACGCTACCTAAGAGTTTCACAATAAATGTGGCGCACATGTACTACTTTTGGGTTGGAATTATATCCTGAAAATCAAGCTCGATTTAGACTATCCTAACCAACTGCTGGTCCAGACAGCTTTCCAAATTCAATGGGCTTAAGCAGGTGGTTGGAATTGTCAAATAGAGGAAGGGTCTCTTTCTTCTTATGCTTTTTGGGTAATACTCTCCAAGTAGAATAATTTTCATGGGTTTTCAATTTAGGCTGTTAAATGCTCATTTGACTGTTTGGTTTTTATTTAAGTTGTTTAGATTTTAAATAATTTTTACTGAAAGATTAATGACAAAAATTCCACCTCTAAAAACCTCTTCAAACTATATTAGTTTATTGGGTTGTTAAAATTTGAATCAGCCTGGCCTGGTTAATTCAGCCCACATAGGCATAGAATTCTATGGGCCGGCATGGATGAGTTTTGCTTTGCCGGGTCGGTTTTGGCTCGACTTAAAATTCCTCAATCTAACCTGTTCTTGGGTTCAGCCAGATCAGGTCGGGTTGGGTTCAGGTCCACCTAAAACTGGATGAGAATTCGCTCATTACCCAACCCAACCTAACCCGGCCCAGTTGCAGCCCCATATGTCTATACCTACCTAAGATTTAAGATACACTGTTCTATTAAATGTCTATGGCATGTAGTAATTTCTCAATGTTTGAAACTGTTAGTACATTTCAACATTTAACAAAGCTTAGTAATGAGAAATGATCTCTATCATCACCTCAACGAATCCTTTAACCTTTTATTCATCTCATCAATGTGGTAAAGTTGTGGAATGGTATGGAATTTCATGTGATCTATTTTAACTGTTTTCATGGCCATGTCAAAAGAATTAAAAGAGATTAAATGTTAGAAACACTCTTAAAATGGCTTTGCTTAGCCCTTCGAGTTTTTAACCAATTGGGTTGAGGTTATCCACAGGGCCTATTCAAACCCCAGCTTACTACTTTTATTTTTATTTTTTTATGACGAGGAACCCGCCGACCCCCTTACGGTTGATTATTGGTAAAACCCCGGATACACAAAATCACCCACTAGCACTGTGTATCATGTAAGGGTGGGCCAATGGTTTTGTGATCCAGAGTGTTGATATATAAGACTTAGGAGACTTGGTCGCAAGACAATCTCTTTTGTCAATATCATTTTTAGATCTTTATAAAATCAATATAGGATTGGCTTAAAGAGTTCTCCTTTAAAAAACCCCAATTTTTTTGTGGAAAATAGAAGTAAAATGTCCTACTTCCTCTCCTACAGTCCTGATTGGAACATATATTCCTCCCACCCCCACAGTGTTAATGAAACTTTATAAGTTTTTCACATTGTGCCCCTACAAAATTTTGTTTTTTAAGAGTGGCCCCCCAAGGCATAGTCCTCTGTCTCCCTGTCCACTTAATAAGGATTAGAGACCAGAGAGCATTGATAGGACTGACCATGGTAGTCACTGCAGTATATTTGGTCAGATCTGTTTCTGATGCACATAGATAACGTGCACGTCACCTGCTTCTTTCTAACTGCAGTTGGAATTAATAAATAACATTTCCTTTGGTGCCTGGGAAGGGTCCTGGAAATATAAATTCAAAGTTTAAAACACTACTTAGAGGATTATCCCATGACCACCCTATAATTTACTTAGAAGATTATCCCATGACCACCCTATAATTTACTTAAGCATGTAGCTCTCTCTCTCTCTCTCTCTCTCTCTCTCTCTCTCTCTCTCTCTCTCTCAAGTCTCAATTCCTTGTAACTCTTAAAATAAATAGTTGTTTCTTGAAAATTATAATGAGCACAGAGTTGCCAATTTGGCTTAAGCAGAGGGGTAAATGGCCTTCTCTAAATGAAAAATGATGATCTACAATTGTAGAATCAAACAAATTTTGGCATCATAGATGCTTCTTTAATAACATGTCAAATCATAGGTGTAGTAGGAATATAGTTTAATCATAAGACCTTAAGAAAAAAAGCACTTATTATTAATTCACAAACCTACTAAGTAGGTGATTAGGAACCATTTTTCATTGAAATTGAAACTATGATGGTGATATCTTGATAATCTACTGTTTTTCAATTGAGAAAAGCAATATTCACCAAACCCCAATTGAAGATATATACAGGGCTAAGTTGTTGATGATGAAGAAAGAAAAATTCCAACCCCATATGTCAATGCTTGGGGTTCTTATTTTGAATAGATTATTAGCTGAAAGTGACTAGGATTGAATGGTCCTAACCATCTTTTTTACTCACTAAATCCGCATCCTTCATGTTGTGGGCCTCATTTTGAATGGAGTATTTGTTGAAAGCAACTGGGATTAAATGGCCCTAACCATCTTTCATTACTCACTAAATCTTAGACCAAATGCCTATTAGTTTTCAACTGCACATTTAATTGTGAAGGCAAACAATACCCCAGATGAAATTGAAGAGAAGTTGATGGAAAGGGACTGAAATCCGTAATGAAGTTGAAGGTGACAAAGAAATGAATTTATAGGGCATTGAATGGGTTCATGTTCCAACAGCTAAAAGAGAGGTGCAATAATTTATTGTTGCTGTTGGCGCTGTTGGAAGGTCCATATACCTGCTTCATTTATTCATGAGGCTCCTACCTTAATTTTAGGGGAGTTACATTGGATCATATTTAAGCACACTTAGCTGTACACGTGGCATTAATTAAACGTCGATCTAGGCTGTTCACATCGTGGGCCCCATCTGCAGATGGATCTTGATTTGTTGATTAACCTGCTTCATTTGTATCATTCACCACTTTGACATTTTAGGGGTAATTTAGTTCTTCATCCAAAAGTTGCCTGTAAAATGGCTTATTAGTTATTCCTGAGCCAACTTGAAAACTTAGGTGAACAAGCCTTTGTACAACAAACAAGATCCTGTGGCCTTGTGGGTTTCAGTTTCTAGAACTTGGGATTGGTTATTATGACTATTCTTGGGCTTCCTTTTTTAAACAAATTAGGGTTTAGATGTAGCCATGAATGCTCCCATTGCCTGTGGCTTTTCATGATTCATGATATTTAATGCCGTAGGTATAAACTTATTAGGATCCAAGTAAGATGAAGTGTGTGAAAAATGGCTGAGATTTCAGTTTGAGATGGAAACATTTGGCCTGAAATTGGCTCCATTAAATTACTTAAAACGGTCCTTTGGGTGATTCCTCTGCCCCTGTTTATGCAAATAATTGGACTAACCATTGGAGGGGCCATTTGGGACCCACCCAGCTGTCAGTTGAATGTGGGAGTATGTAGGTCCACCATGGATTGTAAAAGGCCTAAAAGTCGCCCAGGTTGAATGATGATAACTATGAAGTTGAATTAAGGTAAATCAGAAAAGTTTGACTGACCACAGATAAACTAAGATCAAATTTTTTGTTATCATCATCCAACCTATTAGTCAAGGTAAATTAGGATGATGGAAATCAGTTTGTTCTGAGAGGTGTAAGGAGAATGGAGCCACTTAATGTTGCAACCTTTATTTCTTAGATATATTGAAAACTTATCTTATCTCGGTATTGACGTAGGCACATTGTTGAACCACCATGTAAAAATTGCTTTATTCCTCTTGTTTGCCTTCTGATTTGTTGCACCGCGATATTTACCACTTGAAGAGTAAATCATTCAGCAACATGCATGTAAGTCTAAGCATAAAGCATTTAGTGACAGATCACTTCCAATTCAAATAGAGCGAGTATTTATCAATAGAGATCTATGATTTAAACCAGTTTTGATGGGTACCCCACATGATAATTTCTCACTACATCTAAAGTAAAGGAAAGACATAATTCTTGGTAGTTTGGTTATGAATTTGTTGTGGTCGAGGTACAAGAGTTTAATATTTAGATGTGGTTGTGTTGGGTGATCTTTTGAACGCCAAAGAACAGGATTTAGACCATTGATGTTCATTACACTTGTCACCTTTAATGCCTGGCCTGCCCATCTTTTAATGGGTTTGATGAAGGCCATTTAAGAACCCTCCATAGTACATTGATCCGCTCTTCCATGAGCCTTTCAATTGTATAAATGTAACATGCATGCCTTGAAGTATCAACCTCCCTCACCTGCCCTTCTCTTGTAAGCAAGCTTTTCTCATTGGGTCCTTTTGGTTATGTTCATATAAAGATAGAATTAGTAGATATTGAAGATGATGGTCAAGGAGTTTACATTTCAACAGAGAGGGGTTTCTTCTCGGAAGGAGGAGGACAAGGAGAGGAAAGAGATGAGGCATTGGAGAGTGATGGAGAGCCCAGAGCTTTCATTGGGTCCATCTGGACTAGCCGGAGAAAGTGCCGATGGTTACTCACCTATGTTGGCGGTCAATCGTTGTCGGAAGAGGAAGTCTCCTTGGGATCACGTGAAGAGTGGCCACCCCATGATTCAAAGTGGTTTTCAGCTTCAGCCTAAGAAGACTTTAGATTGGGAGCAATGCCTAGATCTTGAAGTATCTCTCTCCCTCTCTCTCTCTAAGTTTTTCTCACATATCGCACCATCTCACTTGATTGTTTCTCGTACACACAACACATTTATATGTCATCATTATCATAGTCTTATCCCATATATCTGGAGTTGGCTTAACGTGTCCTACTGAAGAGACACGTAAAAAACTCTATCTAAAAATTCTACTATTGGTTTTTTCCTAGCATCAGTTTGTGAATTTCCAACTTCAGTTGGTATCACTTAAATAACCTTGAGTTGCTTTTCTGGGAGGGGTTGGTTTATAATATTCATATCTGTTAATATGGACACACACATACGAGATAACCCTATGATATATATGTTAAATCTGTGACCAATAGAGCATTATTCTAAACTTTAGTAACCAGATGATCCTGCCATTTGCTTGATGGCCTATGAGATGATAGAGAGAGTTAATCTGATGGGTCTCACTTGGTCACTTGGATAGGCCTCTTCATCATCATCTTTTTTTTTTTTTCAGTGTCATTTGATTATTCTATTGTCATCCGTCTTGGGCCCAAAAAGTACAGTGGATATTTAGTTGGGAATGGACAGCCAACAGTTGGATGGTTAGCATCATCTGATTTGATTTTTGTGCAGTGGCCTATCAAAGGTGGGCTAGAAGTATGAATGATAAAGAGTACTAATTGTTCTTTTGGTACCTCTTGCAGAAAGGAAGAATGTACTACATGAATAGAAACACATCAAAGAAGACTTGCTACTGTCCAAAAGATCAAAAGCTGGACTTGGATCTAAACATCTCAACACTCTCCAACCCCAATGGAAAGGGCTCTGACTTTCTTGAAGATCCAAAGAAGCCCAGCAATTCAAACACCAACATGGTTGCAGTTGCATGTTTCAAGTGTCATCTCCTTGTTATGCTCCACAGATCCTCTCCAACTTGCCCAAATTGCAAGTACCTGCACTCGTTTCCGAGCCGACAAAGCCCGCATCCAAACACTACAACAAGAAGGCCCATGGAAACACTAAGCCTACTAAATTGAGAAGGCCCAAAAGGCTTCAAGAATAGGATGATCAGATGATGCCTAACAACAAGGCCATGTTTAGTTTCTGCTAATGTAACAAGGATATTTGGTATAGGAACGTGTCTGATGTTTTAATGTAATTTTTCTTGTTAAGGGCTTGCAGTTCTTGTTATTGCTATAGAGGACTCTTATGGGATCAGAGTCATTTATCTGGTGGGGCATCACAGGTGTGATGCATTGCAACCTTTTCGGTTAGCAATTATATACCGTTCATCTGTATGTGATAATTGTGATGGATACTATGTCTTCGAATTTAATGATTTTTGGACTATGATGATGTAGGGGTGACCCACAAGATGATCACCATAGACAGTGACTTGACATTCATTGTCACAACTTGGGGCTGTTAGTGGGTCCGGGTACCATGTGGGTCAGCTCTTAGGACCCATTTCGATGTGGGGCTGCACTGAACAGGCTGTTAATGGTTCGATTTGTGTTAAAAAGTAGGGGCGTTTGGTCGTAGGTTCCTCAAAATATGACTTTGTTGCAAGCAGTCTAAAAAAAAAAAAAAATTTATACAGCCAAAGGTCCTCTAACACATTCTCATACTTGATATGTCTAATTTACCATTTCTCTAAATCATATCTCATATTTGGTGGGATATCTCATTAATAATGGTCAACTACCATTTAATTGGCCAAATAATTTTCAAAATATACAAATAAATTTAAAAATATGTAAATAAATTTCAAAAGATCCAAATAAATTTCAAAAAAATATAAATAAATTAAAAAAAACGAAAATAAATTTCAAAATAAGTAAATAAATTTGAAAAATACAAATAAATTCGAAAGAATGCAAATAAATTTCAAAAAAAGCATTAAATTTCAAAAGAACGAAGAGAAATTTAAAAAAACGGAAATAAATTTCAAAAGATCCAAATAAATTTAAAAAAATATAAATAAATTTCAAAAGATGAAAATCAATTTAAACAGACAAATAAATTTCAAAATATCTAAATAAATCAAAAGATGAAAATCAATTTCAAAAGATACAAATAAATTTCAAAAGAGGAAAATCAATTAAAAAAGACTCAGATAAATTTCAAAAGATCTAAATAAATTTCAAAAAATATAAATAAATCTCAAAAGATCTAAATAAATTTCAAAAAATATAAATAAATTTCAAAAGATGAAAATCAATTTCAAAAGATCCAAATAAATTAAAAAAATGCAAATACATTTGCCACAAACTTGGATGGATTTGTCTAGAACTTAGATAAATTTGTCTCAGAACTCAGATAAATTAACCAAAAATTCAGATAGATTTGTCCAGAACTCAGAGAAAATTGCTTCAAAACTCAAATAAATTTGCGCAAAACTCAAAGAAATTTGACAAAAAATGGAATACTCAAATAAACTTGATAACACAATGGGGCCCAGAACTTGATGACCCACGGAAGAACATGTGATCTTCTTCTTTTTCTTCTTCAACCGTTCTGTTATGCAACCAGAACAGAAGAACAGCCCTGCTGTCTTCTCCTTCCACGGCAACAACGCAGCGGCGACGGCGGACCTCAGATCCCGTGGGCAGTAGCGGTTGCGGCGGTGGCGACAAAGGTGATTTCGGCATACCTACCTCTGCGATTCCGACGTGCTGTCAGATCCGCGAGCAACCCTTCTGGCGTGCTGTTAGATTCGTTCACCCCTTCTTCTTCTATTGATGCGTAGACCTCTCGCCGTTCAGATGGTGCAGCGGTAGCCCCATGATCCTTTTGCAACTACAGATGGTGCAGGTAGCCCATGATCCTTTTGCAACTTCAGATGGTGCATCGGCAAGCGATAATCGACTATCTTCTTCTTCCAATGGAGTTTTTCGGGACAATAGAAAATGAGAGAGAAAGAACGAGGGGGAATGGGATATTTGAATTTTTAAAAGTTAAAATTTCATGCCTAAACAGTTGAAAGATTTCATGCTTAAACCGTTGAAATGGCAAATCAGTCATAAAAATGTATGAGGTGGCGTATCTAGGGACCTCTCGTTGAAATATGTCCAAGCTACATGGACTACAGGCCTTAGAGGAAAAGTTGATGGACTGAAGGCCTTACAAGACCTCTATGAGGGACATTTCGCTAATTTTCTCTAAAAAGTAAGGCATTTCAAAAAAATGGATTATTGCAAGTTAGGTTGCTTTAATGGGGTGTTCGTGGAGCGGGCCAACACAAGCTCAAACTGGGCCTAGTCCACTTTCGGCTGGGCTTGGGGCTTAGGTTCTAATAGATGGGTCGGGCTTGGACTTACTGGTAGAGAGCCAAGGGAGCGATGAAAGGGGGGACTCGAACACATGTCCTCTTAGAGAAAAGTTTAATCGGACCAATTTAGCTACAAGCTAGGTCATAATAGAGGCTGATTGTTTTTCTCTTCTTTTGTTCTTTTAACTCTGAGTTAGAGTTGGGCCGGACCCGGGCATTCCTCAGCCTGGCCTGGCCCATTAACACCCCTAGGTTTAGGTGTGTCAAGTTCATGGGTCTAAGGTTTCGACATTGGGTTGGATCAGTACTCCTATAGTCAGGGATTTAAGTAGGCTTTTGGCATCAAACCTACCTCACATTCATGAAACCCCTATAAATTGGCACTCACCCCAAATTGAATTTCAATTGAGGCCCAAACAAGAAAGGGCAAGAAAGAGTAAAAAAAAAAAAAAAAACAGTGAGGCCTCAACTCTGTGTGTCTCTGTCCCTGCAATCCACTTGCTCTTGTTTCTTGGCAAGAGGTTTAGGCTTTGAGTTTTTTTATTTTAACCTTCAATGGTTCTTTGGCAAGTTGGCATTGAGTTCCTAGGACTTGAGAGAATTCATAATAATCTGGGATGTACCTAAAAAAATATCAAAGAGTGAAGAGAGTAAAGAAATATGAGGCCTAATTATGTCTATCAAGTATACCAAAAAAATACTAGTTTTAGGAAAGAGTAGAGTTCCATGGGCCTGATTGGGTCAGGCCCATCACATGTCCAACAAAAAAAACAAATGAGAGAGAATAAAAAGAGAAAGGGGGGCATTCCGAGAATTGAACTCGGGACCTCTCGCACCCTAAGCGAGAATCATGCCACTAGACCAAATGCCCTTATGTGTTAGAGGTCAAATTTTATATATATAAGAACTTACAAGATATGCATGTACACAATATTTCTACTTCTCTTTCCTCCCAAATGAACCGTTGATGCTTGTGCATTTGACAGAAGTGGGCCAATCACAAAACAGAGGGACCCATCCAACGGTCCATTACCAGCTGTGGTTAGGAAGTTTAGTTTAGGCTAACTAATTCCTAAGTTGAATTTGTCCATTTTACCAAAAAAAAAAAAAGCTGAATATGTCCTATGCTTGTGCTTGTTGTGTGACCTATCACACATTCGTTGCTAATTTTTCTCATTTGTTGTATCCAGTTAGAAAGAGACTCAGTGGTTGGAAGGCCAAGTTACTATCCTTAAGTGTCCTTCATTGTTTCCTAGCTCTTTCAGTCCCTTGAAATATCCACAAATAGCTCGGCAAACTGATGAAATAGTGCTAGAGGTTAGGAAGTCCAATAATGAGCTGGAGGTTCTTGCTTCTAACTGTTTGGCCTTACCCCATGCAGTGCTAGTGGGTGGTGTTGCATATTTTAGATTTACCAATGATTAATCGCATGGGGGTTGGCGGGTTCCTTAAAAAAAGAGGAAAAAATAGTGAAGCAAGACTAGAGGCTAATCTGGGTCAATTGCAACTCCCTTTGCAAGCCTAAAGGTGCCCTTGGATTGCACGAGATGCTGGATCTTAATGATGCTTGTCATTTCTGTGTTTCTTATATGTAATAGTAGTATTCTCGCAGCCAGCCAATAGTTTTGAGTTTGAAGATATTATGTGGATAATTTTATGGGTTTATTTATTTATTTTCTTTTAGTTATTATGATGTTTTCTTCTAGTTCTTATTAAGTGAGTAATTTACGTAATTTTTTTTATATAACTACTTTGTCTAATGGTGGGCTTGATTGGATAGGAAAAAATTGAGTAAAGTGAAGTCAAATGGGCCTTTACTGTTTAAAATTTTAACCCTAGCCCATTTGGATGAGGCTGGCCGACATATGAAGTATTTTTGTTAGCTCATGTATATCCATTTAACTTCAACCCTAAATACTCACATTTCCTTCAAGTACAAGTTGATTCTACTCCAAAGTATTTTAGATTTTACGTACCAAGAATCCAAATAGAGTGAGGTGAAGTACTCTACTTTAACTTCAAACCCGCTTCTCTCTATTTCACTCTTTCGGCCTGTTTGTTTGCATTAGGGGAGGAATAGAAGAGTAGTACGATGTCACGTTAGTATAAAGTTAAAAAATGAGTGAGTTGAAATAAATTAGTAGATGAATTACTTTTTATGTGTATGCCTGGTTGGTGTAAAATAAAAGGATTTAGATTTGTAGTTGGTTCGAAAAGGAGACTGGGGAATGAGTTACTCTACCCCATTTTATTATGGTATCTCCAATTAACCATGGCAGAGAAAAGGTAGAGTTAGGGCTAATTAATGCAAACAAAACACAGGTAAAAAATCCAACCGTTGGAATATATTTTAACCCTCCTTTATTTTTCTCTTTTGCAAACGAACAGTCCCTTACTCCTCATTTACCTGGATGTAATAGAGGCTGAAAGATGACATATCTCATGAGGGAACGAAACTGACAACTAGAAAATGAAAGATGGAGTTTAAATCTTTACTATCATTTTCCAGGCCTTCGAATCAGATCTATTAAACATCCAAAGGGCTTGACTTTTCCTACTTGGTTGTATCCCAAAAGTAAGGCATGATTGTGAAGTCCATTCTTTTCCAGATTCTTAGATGATCCTAAAGTCCTCTCTTACCCTAAAAAATGTTCTCTTAGTCCTAACCAGCAGGGCCTTTAAAGGGTAGGATTTAGCCTGCCATAGACCTTTACCTGTAAAATTGATCGCTCCATCATTCCTCCACCTGCATTTGGCTATTTCCATTTCCATGAAAATGTTCAATATTGTCAGGTAAAACAAAAAAGTGCATGCTCAGGGACCACCATTGAGGCCCAAGCCCTTATAACCTGTTTATATTCCTATAGAAAAAACATTCGAAACATAGATATAAATAGACCAAAATTAATTTAAAACGAGAACCATTTCCTGTATGATGATGATCATGTTATTATTTTGCATGTACAAGGTCTGATATTAAAAAGAGACTTTTCTGTCAAGGATTTAACCATATCTGAAGTTCCAAAATGCATAGCAAGTGATCATCCACCCCCATCCTCACCTGCTATATCTGAACTTCAAGTTAAATATTGGTTATAGTTTATAGTTTTCTTTAACCAACAAAATCCCTCCAATCAGGAGAGCTAAACCATATAAAATCTCTTAACCTTTTGACAACTAAACCATGTAAATCTCTTTACCTTTTGACCCCCTTCTATTTCTTCAGCAATTCCTTGCACTAATCTAAGTATCATTCCATACACTGAAAATAGGAGCTCCCTGACCAACACCCAGGTTGTTATAATACATGTTTCTTCCTGCATAAGAATCAGCTGAGGCCAACATGTTTTGATCTCCAAAATTTCCATTGTTTTGTTGCTGGCCCTGATCAGCAATCACTGTGTTGATAGGCATTATATAGCCACCACTTCCGCCCATAGCACCTTGATAATCACCATTGCTCCCACTGCCGCCACCACCGTAAATGACCGAATTAGACCCGGAACCCTGTTCTAGAGCCAACTGCTCCAAGCTCAGCACATTGGGGTTGGGCATAATTGATGGCTGCAACATGTTGTGGGGGTTACCCAAATGCAGCTGCTGAAGACCATGCAGCCCATGTGAAGCAACAAAATTATCAGGTTCTTGTTTCAACCAACCTCGTTGTGGGTCATATGGGTATTGCATGCTCAAAGGCTGGCCTTGCTGGAATGCTGGGGTGGGCCACCCGGGGTGGCTAGATCCATAGCTGCTGATTCCATCAGTGAGTTGTGATGCTATGTTGTTGCCCATCCTCCGTCCGTTCATGCTAGATTCAAGCTGCTCCGCCTCCTTCAAACGCTTCGCAGCTCCCCCGATTGGCAATGTGGTGCTCTCTATTATACTCTTCACATCATACCTGCTCATATCAAAGTTGGTTACAGCATTGAGGCCACGGAATTTTATCGCAGCAATGTCATAAGCTTCTGCTGCTTCTTCTTGGGTGCCTGCAAAGTTGACACAAATATGAGAAAAATAAAAAAATATGTTTCATTTAAAAATTGATGACCCTAAGATGGAAACTCATTTGCTATAGTGACTTTCAACTTACTGAAAGTTCCCAAATAAAGATCCTTGTTTCCAGCAACCCTTCCGATTCTAGCTTGCCACCTTCCATGCTGATGGTGCCTAAAACATATCAATAAACCAAGATGATTGACTGGAAGCTTAAAACAGCGAACTATATCAAATACTGGATGTACGTCTCTCACAAAAAGTGACCCTTTTGTTACATTTTAATTAAATAGGCAAAATGTGAGTTACTGTTTAGTATTTTTTTTTTTTTTTTGCTGAATTGCAAATTAAATTGAAAGGAGGAAAAAAAGGAAAGGAGAAACAGAAACCAAAAGAGGCCAAACAGAGGCAGCAAAGAACTATCTTACAAGCTGATAGTGCTGATTACATAAAATAAAGAAAGATTGTAAAGAAGGACTATAAAAAGTAGATGACATATTCCTAAGAGAAATAGAGGCATCCTGCAAGAAGAAACTAACAGCTGAGCCTAAAGAAGGAGACTTGTTAGTAGTTAATTACATAGTCTTGCGTGTTAGATTAATAATAAGATCGATTTGGTGGGTTTGGGAACAAGAAAGGATTTATCTGTAATTTGAGAGAAGGTATGGGATATTTTAACTATTAGATTTTTGTGTTTTCGAGTTCGATGGTTAGAAAATGTTATTTTGAGCAACTTTTGCTTTTCCACTTTGATGATTTGGTGTATCATTTAATCAGAAATGTCGATTTTCTACACAAGTAGACGTATTTGTAGTTTTTAAGAAAATTAGCTAACTCCTTTACATTCTAGAGATTTCTCTCATTTTCTCCATTTCTCTCCTTCTCTCCCACTCGTTCCAGCTGATTCCAGCCAACTGCGGCTATTTTACTCTCCTTTTCTTTCAAGCAACCAATTTCAACATCAACCTCACATAATTCCATCATCTTCTCTATTTTACTTCAACTTCTTCTTATCTCTTATTTTGGATATATAGTAGCTCAGTGGTTTGAGTTTTGGAGAGAGAGTTGGTCAGAGACTAAGTTCAGAGACCGAACCAAGGCAAATAAACTAGTATAATTTCATTACATGTTTGTTAATTTTATTGAAATCCAGCTCAAGCATGTTAGATACCCATTTTCAGCTCAAAAATTTTTAATGGTGTTTATCATGTAAAATGGTTTTCCATTCTTTAGTGTATAAGTAGATATATACTGGTATATATGAGATTCGGTTAAAAAATAGAGGAATTCAAAATCAAGTTGCAGGTTTTTTGTTACTTACGACTAGTCATAAGTCACCCAATGGCTAGCCGTAAGCCCACAATAATTTGTATTGTGGTTGCAAAGACAAAATTAAAATCTCAAAGATTTTACTTTATGGCTAGCTGTATGGCAAACCGTAATCTCAAAGTGAGGCTAACCGTAAAACAAATCACAGTTAACCTTGTTGAGACCATAACTTGAACTTGTAAGTTTGTTTTTCAGACCTATCCCTTTGAATCAGATACAACAACGCTAAATCGATAATGTGTTACTTAGGGGTCATTTATAATAAATCAACATCGGTAATGCCTACGATAAATACCTTTATGCCACATAATATCGATCAGTGATGCTCTTTGGCAATCCAGTCTTAGGAATGACCTTTTACAGTAAATCGCCATAATCAGCATATGTACTCACAAGAGTAAATCGTGTTTTCCTATGTCATGTTTACTTGTATTATGTATACTGTTTATTTTATTTTGCCTATTATGAATAAGATAACATGTTATATGTATCTGCTAGATTAAGTTAATCTTATTTTTAGAATATGAATCGGGTGTCATTCGAAATGTATCCAGTTTTATTTAAAAATTATTCTCGAGTCAGCACCACCTAGTTTAGGTCCTCCTCTAATTGGACACGGTGAAAGATGGACTGTACAAGTTAGATTGGTTGTAGCATAGTCCCATGTATGTTATGGGAGTAATTATACTCCAGGTTTCCCATGTTATAGATAAGTTGACCACGCTACAAATTACGTTGGGTATCCATGTTATGTTTATTATGATTCATGCTCTCTTCACAATTACGATTGTACTAAGAGTATTTAACTTAATGTGGTTATGCCATATGGTTTTCTAGGATTCTTTATGTGTCTTCATCTATCTATCTATGTTTCATATATCCATGAATGTCTGCTTCTTTTTCTGTCATTTTATGATTTCTTATTTTATCTGATTCTTCCATTTTTCTTACATTCCTGCATGTTTATTTTGATTATTATATTTAATACATTATGTTTCTGTTACTATGGCTAGGGAACTCTTCAGGTAACTTCTCTCTGAAAATAGCTTGGAACCTCTTGAGATCTCCAACAGACGAAATGAAGTGGGCCTCCCTGATCTGGAACATCTTCGTCAGTCTGTGTTTGGCTTGCTTCAGCTAACGTCTTCTCATAGGAAAACTCCTATAGACTGTTGGGTGAAGTTCAGAGGTATCCAATTGGCGTCCAGATGCTATTCTTGCTTCCTTGCTAAAGAATCAGACGCTCATCCATTCTTTGAATGTCTTTTAGCTCAGCAATTATGGTCCTGGCTCCTTAGCCTTATGGGTCTCTCCCTTTTCCCCCCCTTTCCCCTTCTGT
Organism: Umbellularia californica; assembly: GCA_028538565.1. Classification (NCBI taxonomy): domain Eukaryota; kingdom Viridiplantae; phylum Streptophyta; class Magnoliopsida; order Laurales; family Lauraceae; genus Umbellularia; species Umbellularia californica. The sequence continues at coordinate 2,589,458 of JAPQWN010000002.1, forward strand.
TATTTGGGTGGCTATTGCTCAAGATGGAAATGTCCCCAGAAGAAAAATCGCAGCGGCCATCTTCTTCCATGCAATCTTAGTTCTCTGGTTTCTTCGGAATGAGTCTAATACGCAAATTGGAAGCCCTCTATGCCTAGAGTGAAGATTATCTTCCTAAACTGAATGAAAGGATTGGCTAGCTCAATGCCAGTGTAGAGCCTTCCAACACAAGTTCATCATATCCTTGTTCAATTAAGGGTGCTAACTTAAGTCTTAGTAAATTTTCTTCGGTTTTTGTTTTTCTATTAAAAGGCCTTATTTGGTCTTGTTTCTCTGTTTTGGTTTTGCTCTTCTATTATACTTTCTGTAATGGGGGCTTTTAGCCCATTTCCTTTCGTTTCTTTAATACAAATTTACCATTTAGCAAAAGAATTTTTATGTTACTATACTTGTTTACTTGCTTAGTTTCGTAATCTTTAGTGTTACATGTGATAGTTCTCTTTCCTTGACTAGAAAACTGAGGTTGTTGAGGATACTCCTTAGTAGATGGCACTTGGTAGATAGTTGAGTCTTGATGATGTTATATAAACATCGAGTTATGTGAGTTATGTCATGTACGTTGTGATGGTTTATTTTAGAGGATGTACTGACCATTATGGGATAGTTAAAAATACTTTTGTTTTATATATGTTGTATACATTGTGAATATAGTAAAATTGTATATGCTGTGTTTATCTCACATAGTCGTGATTTATGAGGTATGTTTGAATTAATAGGTCACAAAAAGTTTCCACATGAAATTGTTATATATTATGATGAAAAGTGATATGAAACATCATATTTTCATGTGGGTGAAAGTGCAAGGGGAAAATATTATAAAAGTTGAAATGACTCAAAAGGAACTCAAACATAAGAGTCCAATGGCTATAAAATTTATTGATCCATTGTAAATAATTTAATAATCTTTTAGTGGAACCCATCTATGTTGAATGTAAACCTTCACATACACTTATTAATCCATGTAATGGTATACCTGCCTCATTTTGGCTCATCAAACTAATATAAACCAATGGGCATGATTTGAGTAGTACAATTTGTGGTCCACTCCCAATATAGGTGTGAGCCACCAATTGATCACCCTTTCCCCATTATTGACATTATCCTCACTACCTGTTAACCATCACAAGCTGAGTTAGATGTCTATAATTAACTGCGTTAGGTAGTTCTCCATTTTGGAGTATAATTAATACCTAGTTTTTCATCATTTACTTTATTCCTTCTTCATTCAAATGTGACAGTTTACTATCGTTATATATAGGCATTCTCTAATTAAAAAAAGTATTAATCAACTTTGAAAAAAAGAAAAGAAAAAAGGACAACAATAAACCATTTTTGCACATTCTATAATTAAAACACTTTTTAGTCACTTGTAACCAATGTCACGACAACGATAAATAATTTTTGCACATTTTATAATTAAAACACACTTTTTAGTCACTCGTAATTACCAATGTCACGAAGATGATAATAGTGATGATTTACCATTACTAGCAGAACTATGGGTCAAATTCTAATTAAAACAAGTATTAATCAACTTTGAAAAAAAGGGAAAACGACAAAGGAAAATTATTGAAAGTTATTGTGATCTCTCCCATGCAATTTTGGTAGCACTAGACGTCAAATTCTAATTAAAACAAGCGTTAATCAGCTTTGAAATAAAGGGAAAATGCAAAGGAAAATTATTGTGATCTCTCCCATGCAATTTTGGTAGAACTAGACATCAAATTCTAATTAAAACAAGTATTAATCAGAAAGTTATTGTGATCTCTCCCATGCAACTTTGGTAGAACTAGACGTCAAATTCTAATTAAAACAAGCATTAATCAGCTTTGAAATAAAGGGAAAATGCAAAGGAAAATTATTGTGATCTCTCCCATGCAATTTTGGTAGAACTAGACATCAAATTCTAATTAAAACAAGTATTAATCAACTTTGAAAAAAAAAATGGAAAACGACAACGATAAACCATTTTTTCACACTCTCAACTTTGAAAAAAATGGAAAACGACAACAATAAACCATTTTTTCACATTCTATAATTAAACACAATTTTTTGTCACTTTTAACCAATGTCACGAAGAAGATAACAGTGATGACTTACCATTACTAGCACATACTCTAATCAAAGGAAGATTATTGTGATCTCTCCCACACCAAACCTTGGAAGACGATGATGATAAACCACATAACTCTTTTTAGTACATTCTCTAATTAAAACACACATTTTAAACATGACATTTACAACAACTACACCATTCATCCACGAAGTCATAACGAAACCATTCAAGCAATGCTGGGACTTTGTGTTCCACTCTCCGCTTAAAGGTGATAATCTAATTTTCTCCTACGCAAATGGAAAATACGATTTTTCATTATTTTAACATCATTAAAAGTTATCAACTATTACAACACATAGTTTCAATAATTATTATGGACCATACATTCGGCATTGTGATCATGCATGGCTCATTTATTACAATACATGTAATTCCTATCACCAATATGGACCATCCATTTGACATTATAGTCATGCATGGCTAACGTAAAATTCTATGGAATGTGCAGATATCTAAATCCACCATACTAGTAGTGTGTGTGCGCGCGTGTAGGACAATGCAAATGCCATGGTATCTCTGAATAAATATTTGTCTTGACAATAAGATTTCAGAGAGATTTACACAAAAAAATACCTTGTTACTCCTCGATACATGGACGCTCCACGAGAGAAACCACTACTCTTTCTGAATTAAGAAGATATATACTGTGCAGTTAGCTTCATGTTTTATCTTCTATAATAATCTATATATTCACATTAAGTAAATGTCTATACATGATTCAAAGAACTCTAAAGTACCTTCTAAGAGATGCAACATATTCCTGCCTAGTCATGTTCTTCATCTCCTCCAACTCCCTCTCATAGTTACTTATCTAAACAAACAAAAAGTATGCATAAATAGGATTAAGAGACATAACAAAAATGACAAGAGACCAGAACTCTCACATGAGAAAAAGTCTGCCACTTACTGGGAAGTTTGTTGTAGTAGTGGAGCCCCAATACTTGAGAGCAGCCAAATCATAGGCCCTAGCAGCTTTTTCTTCTTTGTCATAACCTCCTATTCAGAGTGTAGCATTAGAAAAAGCAAAAGAAAAGAAGAAAGGAACCTTTTTTTTATTATTTTTTCTTTCTTCATGTAAAATGGATAAGAAAGACAATAATTCTTGCTTACCCAAATAAACTGTAACCAGTAGAGACCACCGAAAAGGCCAAAACATAAGAAAAGCCCAAAAGGGGAAAAAGAACAAGTTAATACAAACACAAAATCTTGGCTGGTAAATATAAACCAAATGCTTAGAGATTTAGAGAAAATGAAAGAACACCTTGCCGGCCCTTGCGAGTCTGTCCTTCTCTTCTACAACTGTTGTCCCATAGGTGAGCTTCATATCTACCAGTCCATCTATGCCTGGGAAATTTTTAACAATAATCATAAAAAAATGGAGTCATTCAAATTAGACCATATCCATAACAATCTAAAATAAATGACATAAAAAACCTGATGACAATACAATTTAGAAACGCAAAAGGTTCTATATATGTTTCTTATGATATGAAAATCATGTGGGTTTACCAGTACATTATGAGAAAAGAAAATTAAAAGTTAATAATTGAGATCTATTAGCACTATGGGTTGATCACAATCGTCTACTAGGATACCTATTGAAATAATTAATTGAAGTCTTCTTTAGTTTTTTGTTTCAATGAGAGTTCCATCATATCTTAATCTGCCATCCTCTTCTTTATATGAGTTCGAGAGAGACACAAAAATGAGGGACAATGAATCTAAAAGTGGTACTATTTATAAGAACAATCCTATATATTTTTTTATGAAAAACTAGAGAGAAGAAAACCCTGAAAGTAATTTTCTCCAAGGTTTATTAAGAGTGACCTTGTTACGCCGCGATAGATGGAAGTTCTCTGCCCAAATGTATCAATAGATTTCCGGGGCACAGCCTCTATAGCACCAGTTTGGCTATCAAGAGCATTACTAGAATTAGCTTCCTGCTTATTCTCCAGAGAGCTCTCTCCTCCTCCTAGGCTTCCACCACCACCTGAACCAGTAAGAAGAGGCAAAGGAGTGCTTGACTGCGAGCCAGTGCCCATTGAAAGAGACAATGCCTGTGCATTAGCCGAGGCTCCAATGCTCCCTGTGACATCTCCACTGCCACCAGCATCATTCTTACTATCTGGCTGTGTTGGCGCTGGTTGGCTCCTCAACCATGTCTTGATCATTGACAATCCAATGGTGTTGCTGCTGCTGCTGTTAATTCCATCGCCGCATCCATTTGTTGGCATTTCCACCATTGTTGTTTGGGAGGGAAGCTGCTGCATAGAGCAGTTCGAGTACATGTAGTTACAGGAATTGGCATATGAATGACCCCCAAGAAAATCCTCCAGCTTTGGCTCTCCTTGGTTTAGGTTCTGGTTGCTGCTTGAACCCACTATCATTGAAAGGTCGGAGCCTGTTTTGAAGTGGGTCTCACCTCCTTCCATACTCCAATCTGAGAGAGAGAGAGAGAGAGAGAGAGGAGCATGCAAGGTAAACTTCCATTTGTTATTTGATCTAAAGAAAATGATGACCTGATGCATGAAAGGAAATGGATGATGACTGTTAATACTGACCTTGGGGCTGATGGGTTCTGTTGTAAGCATCTAAAATACCAAACTGGCCAACTGTGGAGTCAGATGGAAGATCAAAGTTATCACTAGAGACCTCACAAGAAGAGACTCCTTCATTGGAGTTGAAACCAAGGCCAGAAGAGAAGGCTCGTGGAGAATGGCTTTGAGACTGTGGAGGTAGTTCTTGTGAGTTAAGAGAGAATGCCAACCAGTTGTTCATGGATCCCATCAAAGTTGATTGATGTGAAACAATGGAGAAAAGAAAAATATCTATCGATTCAGTTCCTGCAGAAAAAGAGCAAATCCGTCAGTAAAGTAAGAAGGAAGATGAAAAACTAGGCAAGAGGTAAGGGAGATGGAATAGGTTTCTGGACCTTGCAGAGAGATTCTCAGTGAGATTTGAGAGAGATGGAGAGAGAGGAGGAAAGCCAAGAAAACCAAAGGAAAATTGTATCCTTTTCTCTCTATTCCTATTCCTGATACAATGCCAAAAGACGACCCAGAGCCAGATCATGGAAAATCTAAAAATAACAAAAGGACATGCTGTTTTTTTTAAAAAAAATGTATCTTCTAGACCCTAACAGCTCTGATTCTTCATCTCACCTGAATTTTCAGCCCTTTGATAAATTTTCTGATTTGGTTTAGACCCTTTAGCCCCATCAACTTTATGTTACAGACTCTTAACAATGTTACATTGTTAAACCCATTAGATCAAGTTTTTATACTTCATGTTAGAGCTTAACCTACATCTTTCTCTATCTAACACATCTTCTTTAGAAGGAGTTAGGCCCACCTCTCCACGTTACAAGTATCATCAACACCTATGTCAATGTTCCTTAGTCTTCCTATCTCTCTCTCATGTTTATCTTACAAATTTTTATACTAACTCTAATTTCATTTGGGAAGAATATCTCATATCCTCTCTCTCTCTCTCTCTCTCTCTCTCTCTCTCTAATAGAATACAATACATGCTCACCTGTAACAGCTGCTGTTTGACAAGGTGCGACAAATAGAACCCACACGTATACCCTCGTCCACACCCATTTATTCAGGCCCAGTTGGACAGAGGTCTTTTCATGTCAGTCTTCTCTGCCCCCACCACTCTCCCTAACCATCCCTTTCCGGTTTCCATCTCTCTCACTCACTCTCTCTCACACACACAGATCCTCTATAAAGAAGACCTCCACAAAAGCCCATCACTTTCTTCCATTCCATCCATGAATCGATCCACCCAAACCTTAATTTTTTATTCTTTTCTCATCCTAATCATCAAACTGCCCCCGCTGCACCCGGGCTCTCTCTCTCTCTTTCTCTCTCACTCACATCACTCCTGGCTCCCTGCCTCTCTCACATCACTCCTGGCTCCCTGCCTCGATCTCTCACATCACTCCTGGCTCCCTGCCCATGACTAATCCATCATACATGCATCCTCTTCGATTTTCACCAAGGAAAAGAAAACCCCAATATCCCTTTCAAATCACAACATGCAACAGAAAGTAAAAAAAGAGGAAAAAACAGTAAAAATTAAAAAAAATATATACAGATACATCTACACCAGAAAAGAGATGGGTGTGCTAGATGCACCCCCACAAGAGGACACGAACCCTTGTCTTCCGGGTCTTGGGTATTATTTCATTCCCAAGATTGTGAACCAGATAGGAGGGAAATCAGAGACAGAGGAATTGGATGTACTCAAGCTTTCTTCCATCCATTTCTCTTCACATTTTTCTCTTTCTCATTAGCTTTCTCCATCTCACAAAGCAGATAAGGTGAGAAAGGTGAAATGGGTTTTGTTTGTTTAATTTAAAGAGAAGGTGGGATAAACGAAGAAAGAGAGAGAAAGAGTGAGAAAGAAAATTCATCTCGGTGTGTGTAAAACCACACTGTAAGTTTGACCGTCAAACGAAGGAATCAAGGACGGTAAAACACATGGCTTTGGTACTTTTCTTATATTACTTTAAAGCGTGCACCATTGCAATAAATAAATTATCTCGGTAATCTCATCTTAATCATACTCAGCTCACAGAGAGAGAGAGAGAGAGAGGAAGAGCAGTAGGCCTTTTGGATACAATGACCTCCTTCTAGGGTTTACAAACATCTGAGCGTATCTATCTCTGAAATCTTCAAGTATTCAGACCTTTGTAACATTAATTTCCTTCCAGGTTTTAGGGGGTGCATTTACGGGGCATTTACTAGGCTAGGGAAAATGACAGTCCTTATGCGAAGTACGTATCAACAACTTGTATGTACCAAAAATGGTGTATGTAGTTGTCTACATATGTTTATTTCTTGGACTTGCCTCTTCTGTTTGGGTCCTCTTTTTGCCTGAAGAATCATTTGTATGTCGGTTTCTATATATGTTTATTTCTGGGACTTACCTCTTTTGTTCGAATCATCTCTTTGCCTGAAAAGTCTTAATTTTCTTTTACCAAAAAAAAAAAAAAGAGAGAGAGTTCATTAGACTTGTCCACTACATTTTTTTTCACTTGGGCTTTCAAAAAGATAAAAAAAAAATTAAGCATATAAACACCCTAAACGACTCCATGAGAGAGATTGCTTATATGAAATGAAAATGAATATTCTACTTAAAATTTTATTTTTCGTTCATTTTTATAAATTGACACTAGACCTAATTTGACACTCATTTTAATTGCATCCACCATTAGATACAAGGTAAAAATCTTGTTTCTATTTTTTTCACACAAAGTTTAAATGGTTATGAAACAACTTGAAATTCAATCATGTGGATATCTCTTCTATCAAATCCTAAACTTTTCATCAGATGGGCTACAGTGAGAAAATCTAACATATTTAATTGTAAAACTAATTAAATCATTTTAAAAATCTAAGTTGGTTTGAATCAAAATTGAGGGCATCAATCTTGATAAATTGTTTCTATGTCCTTTCGAATCAATGCTTAAATTTTAATTCGAATTATAGATCAAATCTAAATAAAATCCCATCATTTTTAAGATAAAGGTTAATATAGAGGTAGCTCTTTGTACATATAAAAGACCACAGGAAATTATACATAATTTTCAAAATGTAGAGGTGTTTTCTCTACAAAACTTCCATTAAAAAACCTAGGGTTTCCATAAGGTCTTCACATGTGCGAACTAGTTGACACGTGCGATGGCTATCAGATGAAGGAGATTTTCAGAGAGAGTGAGAAAGATATGCATGCACCTTCTTCAAACACCCCATGCATATGCATGCATGTATATGAAGAAGGCGCACGTGCATATGGAAGCTTATATGCCGGAATACGTTACCGCACGTGCTTCATCCCTCCTTCAACCACTCTCCAACTCCAAAATCGAGATCGAAGGAGCGAGAAAGAGAAAAAAAAATAATCAAAGAAACAAAACACAAGGTCATTTACTAATTTCCAAACACAAAGTAGACATTCATACCTTAGCCACAAAAAAAAAAAAAACCATCTTTATCTTCTCCATTTGATGCAAATTTACTGGGTTTCATCCCATTGTAAGTGGTTTTGTCATGTGGGTTCTCTATTATAGGTGGTTTTCTCTTGTGGGTACCAGCCCAAAAGGCCAGTTTCCAGTGACAAAAGCAGTTTTGATACATGGGCTTTAGAGAGAGAGAGAGGTGGTGGTGGTGGTGGTGGGGAATGTAGGATAAGGGAAGTACAAGTGGTGAAAGGGCGCAGAGATTGATGAAAGGGCACACCAGTTGGAGGAGAGAGGGTGTCTGAGGAGGACCGACAAGTGGCGTTTGGTCGGGTGCTCAGTTTCAGGTAGGTTAGATTTAAATATGACAGTGAAATTCTGAGTGGCCAACCAAAGGTGCCTGGGAGAGAACGACGTTTCATCCCATGTAAGGGGAGAGTAAAGTGCAAGAAATGGAAAGAAGAGAGAAAAAAATCTCGCCGACTGAGAAGGAATAATAGGAAAGGAAATTCTCAAAATGGTAAGAAACTTTTTGATTATTTTTTTAAAAAACTTATAAATAGGTATGAATTTTTAAAAAAAAATTTAAAGTTTTATATAATTCTTTCAATCAAGTTCTCTCCATAAAAAAAATTTTGAAAAATAAAAAAAAAATACTTTTATGTCATTTTTAAAAGTTTTTCTTGAGTAGATTATTTAAGAGAAAAGATTAAGTATAACACCAAGAGCTAGTGGGGCTCACTTCAACTTTCTTTATGCATGGACGGTTAAACAACGGTATTCCAAATAACCAAAAACTAGCTTCATTAAATGGTTACGAACGTCAAGATTAAAGTCATCTGTTTTGGGGAGGAAAGTAGTTAAACAAAAGATAAAACGTATCGTAAAAGCGGGTATTTCCGTCATTTCTCAAAAACGTTTATGAGGAAGACTTGATAGAAATAATTATGGATAACTTTTATACGTTTTTTAAATCCAGATAATATTCAAGTGCATCCATCCCTCACCATTTGTGGTGTCCCTCACCACAAATGGTGAGGGATGGATGCACTTGAAGATCCCCCTTTTAATTCCTCCCTAATAGGAATAACAAAAAAGAGTTTATGGGGTTTTAGAGTTTTGACCAGTATTTTTTTTAGTTTTTTTAATTTACCAAATCTTTTTAACAACCAAGGGGTTTGGACCCTTCAAAAACTCAACTGACTATGGAGTAAACCCCAGTGCACGACAGAGAGAAGACCATCTGCCCTTCAGGGAAGATGACTCCAGGATGAAATTTTGGGTAGTTAAGTGAGAGAACGAGACTCCCAACAATTGGGCTATCCCTTTATTCTTCAAGGTTTCCACCATGTTGTTAGTGGAGCCTTTTTGGAAATTCTTGACAGTTAAGTTTAATTTAGGGTTAATTAAAGACGTTTAAGTCAACATTTTGAGTTGAGTTCATGCTTAGCTGGAACACACAGTTTAGGGTTTGGGTTGAACTTTTTGAATTTATTTGGATTGGGTTTAGTATGAGATATTTACTCAATTAAAAACTAGAGTTTTGGCTCAAATTAAGAGTATTTATGTTAAGAGAGCTTCTATTGACACCTCAAAATTTTCTTTCCCACCGGAAAAAAAATTTCCTAAGCTACCCCTCCTCCCTCTCCCACCCTCCCCCACCCTCTCCGACGGAGAGGGAGCTCCAGTCGGCCTCCCTTCCCCTCTCCTCTCTCCCTTTTTCTTCCTCCCTCCCCCTCTATTTTCTCTCCCTCCTCTTCTTCTCTCTCCTCCCTCCCCCCTTTTCTCCCTCTTCCTCCCCCTCCCAGTCGTTAGCATGGAGCGAGATCAGGCTACAACAGGCAAAAAACCCAATAACAGCCTAAGGGCTGCAACCAGATCTCCCTCCCTGCCGACGACTGGGAAGGGGAGGGAGAAGGAGAGTGGAGGAGGGAAGGAGAGAGAAGAAGAGGAAGGGAGAGAGGGAGGGGGGAGGGAGGCCAACCATGGTTGCCGGACGAGGCTCCCTCCCCGCCGGAGACTGGGAGGGTGGTGGGGGGAGAGGATGAGGGAAGACGGTGGAAGGGGAGAGGGAGAGGGAGGAGGGGGGGATAGGTAGTTTAGGAAAAAAAATATTTTTTTGTCTTTTAGTGCGGTGAGGAGAGCAAAATCGGTGGTGCCAATAGAAACTCTCTTATGTTAATTATAACGTCCAAACTCAATCTGAGCCCGAGTAGATACAACTCATTGTCATGCCTACTTTGCAGAAGAATTTTTATATATAACTAGAAGGGAGGGAATCCTTTTGCTTGCACGTGTGGGTCTCACCTTCGGTCCATCCAAGTGGACCGAAACCCCCACCCCCAATAGTTCAAGGGTCCCACCAACTTTGAGAGATACGAATGGACTGTGCACTATTTGATCAGCTGCACATCCATGTGAATGGACTGTACACCATTAAACTTGTGGGCCTGAGTGAAGATGATATGTTGATTGGATGGGGCTAATATTTTTACATAGGATGAGATATCTTTAAATTCCCCCCAGACCCTGCCCCATCCCCATGTTGGCCCCAAATGGGCCCTACAAGCATGAGCAGATAGGTTCCCCATCAGCTTTTGCGCAAAGGAGGAGGCCCTATATATAAAATAAAGAAAACTATAAAAAAAAAAGAACCCTAGATGGCCACTAACCGAAAAACAGGCCACTGGTCAATATTGCACGCAAGTGGTTCCCCGTAACCACTTTCGTTTGTTTTTTATTAAAGATTTAAACGTGTGACGACATCGTCGCTTAATATCCCATTTAAACGTATGACGACGTTGTCGCTTAATCGCCTGAAATCCTGTTTTTCCCATTTTCACCTTCTTCCTCCCATCATTTTCCCCTTTTCTCTAGCGGTTTCCTTTCCCCCTTCCCCCAGAGAAAAGAAGAATACGATGGGAGGAAGAAGGAAAAAATAGGGTTTCAGCGATTACGCGACGACGTCGTCACATGTTAAAATATTTAATAAAAAAAAACGGAAGTAGTCACAAGGAACCACTTCCATACAATATTGACTAGTGGAAAATGACCATCTAGGGTCATTTTTTTTTGGTAGTTCTCTCTATAAAATATCTACGAGAAAGGGCTGGAACAGCCTCAAAGAATTACAATTCTTTGAAATATTTATATAATGAGAAAGTACGAGTTTGTCATGCAGGACTTAATGAAACCACGTCCTATATGAAGGATGGGTGGTTATGATCGAACAATACAATATTGGCGCATTAGGACTAAAACTCAGATTTGATTAGACGATCATTGCCATCAAATCAAGAGCATCCAAAATGAATTGTTGCATGACATTTGTTCTAACCAATTATATTATATATAGTCCCCTTATGTTATCACTATGATCAACAAACAAGGAGAACTTTATAGCCATAAGATAGAATCTATGGAAACACCTTTCCATGCATCCAACCACCAACCAATACATATGGGTGGTCGAAGTAGGTTTAACAAGAAATTAAGTGTCGGACTAATATTGCAATTCTTCCTATTGGACTCCCATCATTTCTCAACAATACATGATATGATATATGGCGCCTGAACAACTTCGTACCATGCTTGTGGGTTGGTTCTCAAAATGGAATACGCATAGCCATTAAGTCTCAAAAAGTAAAATCCCAGGGACCAAATCAGGATAAGCAATTAGAACCCTGGCCTACAAGGCCCACTTGGATGCATGTTAATCCTGACCAATTGGAATTGAAAACGCCCATGTATAACATGGCATTTTGGAACAAATGAACATCTTAATTCAAGGGTATTTCAATTTTCATGGACTTGATAATTTTTTGGAAGAAAATCTTACAACGTTTAGAGCGGATTAATGGATGAGGAGGGCACAATTTTGTTGGCGAACTGCTACTGCTACTGCAGATGCCCTTTCCAAGTGGGCTGCTCCAAACTATATATAATATAATTTGCCTTCTCATATCTTTAGCATTCATTTACAGTATCTGAGGACTGCGGTTGTGATGCATATCAGAGGGTAGGACTGAAGTGGAAGGTAGTGAGTCAAAGGCTCCACTTTAGGAATGTTTGATATAAGATTGTAACAGTTGTAGTGCTTATTTTTTGGTTTTCCTTATTTGTTTTGGCAAATTAATATACTTTTTCAGAAAAAAAAAATTCGAAGGGCCTCAAAATTGAACAATTTTCAACCCCTAGATAGAGTTTATGTCTCTTGCTTGTATCTTTTGCATGATCAATCAAATGGTAAATAGAGATGGAAATCCAACAAATATTGTAATTAACAAGAAATTGAAATCCTGCCTATTTCAAATTGAGGCCCTACATCTTTTACTTTGACTGTCTAAATTGAGGATTTTAGAAAAAAAAATTGTTCGTGGAGCATAATAATTATCGAATTTTTCTATATGTGGGAGTTTCCATCACCTCTCATGTGCGAGTCTCACAGGTCCCGGCCCCTTAGCACAGATACCAAAAAATATCAAGTGTTATTGTAAAAGATTATTGTTATTATTATTACTACTAATAAAAGGAAAGAAAACCCCTGATGGAAAGTGGCTTGGCCTTGGAGAAATCAGCGGAGTGCCCGTGCCCGTGCCTCCTCGGAAATGAAAGTACATGGATATTGCCATACACACAAGCACAGGAAGGTTCAATACAAAGCAAACCTCACATGAAGAATCCGTGCCTCACATCACAAAGCCCTAGTCGCTTACTCACACCCCACTTGGAATCAATAACATAAGATGAACATGATATTTCCAAATTGAAACACAAAAAAGTGGGTGATTGATTAGTCATGTACATAAAAGATCACTTTGATTAAAAAATCAATTTAATTTAAGAAAACATCATTTTTCTCATTTAAGGTGAGAATTGACACTACACTATAGTTTTTATTTTGATTTTTAGTTCTAAAGTCTTGATTTTGAAAAATGACAATGTTTGTTATCTTACAGATGTCTAATTTATAAATTCCTTTTAATTTTGTGGATTTAGTAGGACTCCTTAGACTACTACATTGTTTACTTTTGTAATATTAATGCGGCTTGGATTTGGTGGTAAAATGTGACAGCACCCATCTCTTGTATTTTGTGGGTCTGTAAGGTTACAAATTTTGGCGTTAGATTTTTTGGTAATTGGCAAGTACATGTTGACAAGAAACAAAATACCCAAAGAAAACAGCATCAATATTAAGCCGAGAACATCAGCAACTAAAGAAGCACCCAAAATGCCAAATAGGAGAACAGAGAACTATGAGTCTATGATGGTCAATACACTTATATTCAATTATTAGAGTCAATAGCATTCTAATGCGATCTGGATCAAAATTTAAGTTTCAAGTTCTATTTTCATTTTTCTCGTTTTCTATATTGGACTCGGGTAGTCGGATGATCAAATAGCGATTGACATTCCTATCATCACCCCCATCCAACCACCCTCTAAAAGTCTTTCCTCCTCTAATAGTTGACTTGCGTCTAAGTGGCCCTTACACGTACCCATCTTCGGAAATCATGCTCACACATACAACATGTAGTCTTGCAGTGGTGATGCTTCTGCATGGTTGTGGGACCCACCTCTTGAGTAGTTTGGCATTAAGACACTCGACTGAGCTTAATAGTCCTTGTAAACCATATGCCTAGTTGGAAACCAAGGTTATATATATAAACATACAAGCTTTTGCATGCTTTGATTGGGTGTGTTTGAAGGAGGTGTTAGGGGTGAGTGTAGGATATGGGTTCTGATTATTTTAAATATTTAATGCATGCCTGTCTGTGATTGTCCCTATTAGACCTATCCTTTATCCCAAATAATATCCAAGAAAGCCTTAGGAATGCTCTCATCCTTTTTTAATTTTGTACATGTATGCAGTAATGGTAAAACATTAGGTATAAACAAGAGTGGGGAAGTGGGGACTGTAACCATGTTGACTTGGACCACCATCCTTTGTGAGAAGAACCCTAATTCTAGAAGTATCAAGTCATAGATGAAGTCCTCCAAGCCATGGTCAAACTTGAACTTACAGAAACATTTCAGCAATTGTGACCACGTATGTGAGTGGGAACTTTTAATTCAAGCCAGTCAGATAACGCCCATAAATATTAATGGAAGTTATTATCTTAGTAAGATGATTTTTGCCAAAATCGTATCCGACATTCTCCAATGTTTAGCATGCATCTAAGTGGGTGCCATAAGGGAGCTGATCAAATTTTACCTCTCCTGACCTAAGCGTCCCTATGGCAAAATGCAACCATTTAGTAAGTGCGGCCAATTAGACCTTAAGGGCCTGTTTAGTTGAGACCATTTCTAATGGGAATTTCGCTTGTCAGGAGTTCTTGATAAATGTAGGAGCTGTCCCTCATAACTCTAGATTCCCTATTTGATAAAAGTTTAATTAATGGTGACAATCTGTTTAGTTGGCATATGCATTGTCAGTTTTGGCCATGTCATATCATTAGAATTCTGTATTTGAGAGTGTGACTAGACCCTTGATCACTTTGGAATTCTATTAGGTGGGACAATATTTGGAATTCTCCGAGTCCTCTAAGATAAGAGACACTTAAATGTTTTCAATCAAAAAATCCCTCTAAGTCATGCATAGATAATGGAGTCCAACATGCTCTCTCTCTCTCTCTCTCTCTAATGATAATTTCTCCCTTTTTTTAAAAGGTAGTACTCGCACACCCAACCCATGCAAGTCTCCACCAACAATGCTCCAGCGAAGAATTCATTCCTAGTTGTTTGTGTGAAAGAAAGTTGCGTCATCAACTGAGCTATCAGATAATTTCTCGCACGTTTTCCTTTCTCTACTCAATGAAATTTAAACTACTACATGCTTCCTACCGTCTTCTCTATGGTTGAATTATGTTAGGTTTGAGCAACTGGTAGATCCTCCCTCACAATATACTTAAGAATGCAATTAATATCATTTGTGCTTTTGCTAATTTCACATTGAGACACCCCCCAACAACCGTATATGAATACTGTTAGGGTGTTGTTGAAGATTAGTAAGCATTGGGCTTGTGGTTTTAAGGGTTATGGTCACATGTGGTGGACACCCCTGTATCAGACATCGAACTCCTTTAAATTTTTATTCTATTCCTTTCTTTTGGTCCTATCTCTAGTTTTTCTCTCTCATGGGAAGGTTTGAAGCGTTGTTTGGTCCCTATGAAAGTTCCCATGCTTGTAGGTAGGTCCCCTACCTGACATAAAAAATTCAGTCAACAACTTTTCAAGGGGACTTGAGATGGTTATCATGCCCCAAAACTATTTTATAAATCATCTGTGAAAGAAAGGAAGCTAGGCTTTCAATTAATATATATATATATATATATATGCTAGGATGACCACCTCATCCTCCCTTTTGTTTAAGTGAAACAATTGAGCTCCCAATCTGAGAAAATCAGTTCATCAGGACCAGCACTTGTAAAGGTGTATGAATCTCACCCATCATTGATAGAAACCATTTATGTAGTGTTGGATATATTAATTTTTGTATTTCAAGTCATTCGGATCAGTATTTGGGTCAGCCAGGACTCAGGTTTATGGTTTAGATATACTTCACTGTATGCATCATATGTGTGTTGATCATAGATTTTCACAGTACACAACATGTAGTGGGCCCTACCATGATATTAACAAGAGATTAACCCACAAAAACTTTCATTTTCTTACATGATATTTATGAAATGGGTTTAGATTTCAAGGTACAATTTTTCATCATATTAACTATTTGTTGCTTTCTTTATCCCTTAGTTTCTAACAACCTTAAAATAAATTGAAATATAGTGAAATGCTTATAAAAGTCAACTAACAGAGCAAACAAGAAGTATTTTTTGTTTTCCTTTTAGTGGGAAGTATCTGTCAAGGTACTTAAACTGGCTTGACGACCCACTTTTTAGTACTAATTCCACCTTACTATAAATCTATTTGCTATTGGCCAATGCCTTCTTAACTACCCTGTCTTTCTTAGGTGGCCTTTATTTGCAAAGGAAAACCTTCTAATTTCTTTACTATCTATTATATAAATTCATGTGGTCGACATAAATTACTATTATTGAATAATATGAACTGATATAGACTATTATTTTATTATTCAAAATAAAAACAAAACCACACCTAGCTGATGCATAAGATTTTTCACTCCATCAGGGTCCAATATCAAAACTTGATCCTATAGCCCCACTCAATGGAAGACCCAGATCATCTGAAGATTGCCCCACCTGTAAGATATGGTCGGCCAATAGGCACAGCCCTGTATTTTATTGGGTCATTGTTTAATACTACTATAATCCCCTTTCCCTTTAATTATTGTTAATATAATTATGCTTCCATAAGGTGCATTGACTGGTCAGAGCAAGGAGGCCTCACGTGACATTGGGACTTTCTTCTGTTTAAGGAAGAAAGGACAAAAGGGTATTAGAATAAAGCTGAGATTAGATTCGGGGGTGCTGCATGCAAGATATATCTACTCATTTTGAAAGATTTCCCATGCCAACAACTCGTATCTAACAAATGTTTGAATAATGAGAGGGACCTTCTAATACCATCCACATGTAACACATTTAAGTGTCCACCTTATATGGTTTCGAATAAAATAAAGACTATAAAGCCAATCATATGAGGATGTGGCACTAGGGACCATTTTAATTATATACACTTGGAGTTCCTTTGCTTTTGAGATTTACAACTTTCACATGCATCTACAGTACACTCTTTGTAGTAATCAATGTGGTTTTCACATTCTACATCTAGAGAAGGTCAATTATTAGTCTAGTTAGGGGCCTCTTGGTTTGGTAGGTGACAAAAAACTTGAATAAAAACTTGTCAATGTAAAATGTTCGATTATGATTAGCGAAATCCTTGATTTCTACATTAAAGTAAGGGCATATTTGTGCAATATAAGGATTTTGCAATAGAGAGAAAAAACTTTCTAATTAGCCATGTATGGAGGACTTTAATAAATAATGATACACAGATTAAGTCTCATACAAATTGAATATAAGTTAAAATTAAGATTTGAATTAAGCATTAACGAATAAGAAACACATAAATTGAGTGAAGGATGGAAATCCCAGTTTGATGGCCATTTCATCCTCAAATTTGCCTCAAAGATGATACACTCAAGATCTGCTTCGGTCAGCTGGGCTACTTTTATAGATTTTGTCTCTTGGGACAATCAGTAGGGTTTTCTCTTGCCTCAAGATGCTACCTTTGCAATCAGGACTCAGAAACTGAGATTTGGAGTTGGATAGTGCCTTCTTCAGGCTTTTAGGTGCCTCCATCTTGGGATGCCTTTTCTGCTTCCTGTGACACTCTAGTTAGGAAAGACTGGCCACATTTTTCATGACAATTGTTCTATCCACATATGAAGGACAAGGAATGAAGTCACTTTTCAATCAAAGAAAGCATCTCTATCCACACTGAAGCATTGGATCATGGAACTGCTCCACTTCTGTTTGGATAGCATTTCCAAGCCATTTATAGGAGCACAATTGTGTAACCTTCTCCATTTTGTGGGATCTTCTGCTCCATTAACCTACTGACCACAACTGATTTTTGTTTCTTTTCTTTGTTGCTCTGTTTTGATGTTTCCATTTTTATATGATGTATATTCTCTGCTCTGGGGGCTTTTGCAAGCCTTTATATCTTCTTCTCTTCTAATATACAATTACCTTAAGCAAAAAAGAGAAAAAAAAGAGTGAATGATCAACCTGTTATGTAATTATCAAAATATAAATCCATTTTATAAAAGAAATTCATATAGAGGACTTTACCAATATATAAGCAAATATCGATTAACTAATTTGAGACTCTTCAAGCTTAAACTACTGGTATATTTACTTATTTAGTTAATGATTATTGCTCGTATCACGCAAATGAAAATTTTGAGCCCGCGTTTTGAATAAGTATATCGGTGGATGGTGGTATCTGTCATCTAATAGTTTCATGCAACTAGTCATCGGTTAATATTTAATCTAGTGGGTCCCATAGAGATGTTTGAATCTAGTGGGTCTCCTGTAGATAATATAAGATGCATATCATGATCTCTTGCCAAGTAGGTTCCAGTTAGATGGGTGTATGTTGGTCGAGGGGTAATATATATATCTAGTACTTCTCACCTAGATGGTCCATGGATGTTCCACATATGACAAGAAGATGGTCAATTGATGAAGCCTCAACTCTTTCACAATGCCTAATAATTCAAAGCGAATTCTGATATACGATGCACCTCGTCAAAAATTGCTTCCTAACTCAGCTTCTCAGCCTGGCTTAACCCAAGCTTTGAAATGTCTTCTATCCCATCAAGGTGATCCTGTTGAGTGGCACGACTGGGTTTTGTTTAAGGGTCATACCCGGAAGCACTTTTTCTTAGCTTGGCTGTTTATGCATATTTGCATGTGTGTTCATGTCATGATGGTTCTTTTAGTGCAGGTACACTAAAGATAAGTGGATTCATCGTCCTAATTATCCTTTCCATATCTCTATCTTAATAACCCACCAAACTAGGCTTGAGGCTTTCCCTGAGCTCCTTCACAATTCATGATAGAGCTTTGCGTCCTACTGCCCTTTTTGAGTTTTCCAGCACTGGTTTGGCATGTTTGGAGAGGGCGCAAGCAGAAGATTCTTTTTTCCAACTCTAGTAAATCAAGCTCTGCAGCTCATGAAGGCATATTTAAAGAAATTCAATTGCGTGCTTCTTTTCTCAATAGCCCAGTTTATTTAGAACGTGTTTGTACATGAGCTGTGGAAGAGGTCCGGAATCTGACTTATGGTCAGAACCAAATCACTGAAAGAGGAGAAAAGAGGCATTAAAATGCCATTTTCATTGGTGAAACGCTACTTAAGCATCTCCGACAGATGCTTTATTTTGCCATGTCAGCCTCCTTTTGCTCTAATTGGCATATGAGAAAGACTCCAACAGACACTTCTTTTGCCTACCTGAACTTGAAGTATAAGATGGGATACCAAATTTGGCATACCATAAAGCATACTTCAGAAGTTTTTTTTGAATAAAATAATGGTGAAGGCCCATTTGCATCTGAGCTTTTGGATGCAAATCTTTCTTTTGCATAAAATAATGATCATGGGCCCACTTGCATTTGCATTTGACATCTCTCTTGGAGTTTCCAAGTTACATATGCCACATCAGCCTTCATTTTTTAAAAAGCATATCCAAATTTAAAGTATCTCTTAGAAATGCTCTTAGTACACCAAATGCAAGCAAGAGGAAGATATCGGTAAAGCTATCCCTTTTTCATCCTCTTTATGTGGATCTCTTGCTGCGCAAACGCATTCTTAAGAACTATTCCCAAATGATCATTCTATTTTATCTTAGATTTGCTCCAGGTGATCCCTTTTCCGCATTGGTGGGCCTACCTGTTTTCTTAGTATTTACCCCACTGTTGGTCAACTTGGTATCTATGTTTCTACAATAAATAAATAAATAAGAGAAACTGGGTACTTACGGATATCTTGTTGTAGGTGGTGTGGATTTTTCAAGATTATTGATGGCCAGGTCTTCCACCAGCATATATAGTGAGGGAGAATTTAGCATAAGAGTAATTTTACGATACCCTCTTTAATTTACAACCGATTCCTTATTCAATGCGATCAAGTAAAGCAAGAATTACTTAATGAAGCCCTAGTTAAACTTCTGACATTTCAATATATTGCCTACTTCATATTAAAAAGTGGGACAAAACGAGGGTGGTTGGTTCTCTGTGTTGTCCAAGGTAAGGAGTACAGTTTCTCCAAAATTCAAGTGTTTTCGGATGCTTTTCAGGTGGTAATTGCGCTTAATGGAAGCAGATTGGTCTATTTTATCATGGATTTTGGACATTATGGATTGTGTGGATGATTTTGATTTTGTTCATGTTTAATAGAATTTTTCTTTGTACCAAAATAGAAAAACCTCTAAACATTTCTATTGAAAGGGATTTTACATAATTTGACGAAACCATTGTCCTTACAATCATTTTCTTAGTATAAAAAAGACACGGCATTTTCAAATGCCAAGAGACAACCATTACATCATGTCTCTTAATTCCAGGGGAATTCAGAGACATGATGTAATGGCATTTGAAAATTCCATGTCTTTTTTTCTTTCTTTCCAAAATGCCAAATTTCAGCCACTGGAAAAGTCTCATTTAATATTTGGCCCTAACTCAATGCAAAGTTAAGAACAAATTATTTGACAAAGCCTATGATTTATCTCGTTAGAAACAACTACAAAAATCAACTTGGAAAGAGTTGACCGCTTGACAAGCACAGAACACGCCCCTTGTATGCTATTTTAAATATGACCCCCCTCAAAAACTACTGTTACAGAGTGACCCAAAGAAAAAAAATTTGGGTCCGCCGAACGGCCTTACAACTATTTTGTGGACTAGTTAAAAAATGTAACACATGCAAATGCTGAACATGGAATAATGTAGGATGGGCCTCATTAAAATATGTAACACATGCAAATGCTGAACGTGAAAACATAGTGGAAGAGCATAGGAAGGGAAGATTGCGTTCGGGTCCTAAGTCCTAACGGAAGGTTATCCTTCAAACAAATGCATTGTCGCCGAAACAATATTAACTACATTTGCTTTACAATCCATTGGCAGGTTATTCAAACAGATGCATTGTACACTACACCTAAACCATATATATCACCTGTATTTGCTTTTCAGTGGCTCATAATTTGAAGGGATACTATCGGGCAAGAGTTTAGTTTCTTTCAAGTTCAGGTGGTCTTGGCCGTTACTTTCAAGTTTAGGTGGTCTTGGCCAAGCGTCCGAAATGACTTGGCCCATTAGAATTCCAAGCGGCGCCCATTTTTGGGAGTGGCTTGCCTAAATTTAATTAATAATGGGCCCTGATGTTTGGGCCTGAATCACTATATATAAATAGTTACCGGAGGTAACCTTAACAGAAGTTGAGACAATCTGATGACGACGGTGAAATAATTACTGGACTCCGACCTGATCTAACCCTATCCAATACACCCTAATAAGGGAACCTTGTTAACATCTCTCTTTGTTATAAGCCCTTAATATATGTGGGACATTCCATAACAATTCTAATCACCACACCCAAGAACTAATCTGAATAATAATCTCTATTTGGTTAAATTCCAAAGGTTTACTAATCTGAATAATAATCTCCATTTGGTTAAATTCCAAATGTTTCTAAAGTAATGTTTTTCATAAATTTTAATCCGACTGTGATTATTATTCACCCTATATATGATCATAAACTTATTTGATCTCTCTCTCCTCTCTCTCTCACACGCACAACCACAACATGCACACAAACACAAATATGTACTTAGTTGAAGGAAACACAAATTTGTAATAATACATGGATTTATTTAATCAACATCGATGATAATATTTCCTGCAAGAACTTGGTTTTATTTTACACAACGAAGGATTTTATGAGACGGGGATTCTCTTCATTTCGCCGGAGACTGGGCCCTGCTCTTCTTTGGCACGTAAGGCCTCACCCAAACATGCTTCCCTTTGATGACAAATTTCGCCTTTTCCTGCCCTTGGAGGATCAAGGGAACCGTGGCCGGCGAGTACAAAACAAGGCGAGCAAAGAGGGGTTGAACTCCTTCTTCAGTCTCCTGTATGAACAAGGATTGGATACAATCCCCCCAGTGCCTACAAAACCATCAAATTAATTAGAGAAATGACCCAGCAATTGTAACTCATGAAATACTTGAATGAACTCAAAAACCCTAAACCTTATAAGCGTAGAGGACTAGTTCGTCGAGTTAACATGTCATTTATATGCTGTACACTTGCCAACACTGATATCTAAAGCAAAAAAATACATGCATGCATGGATGAGAGGAAGAGAGAGATACCTTGTAAAAAATTCTACAATCTCTGCTTCACTGAGTGGATAACCCCGGGAAAAGGTCAGGAACATGGTCCGGTCCCCCTGAGAAGCCTCATCCTCTGGGGCCCATGGTCTGGCCCTAGGGTTCAGGTTAGGTCCATCCATAAAGGCATTGATGATATCCACGCCCCACTCTTGTGGCTCACCTACAAGATTGAGGAGTGGATCTATTTGCATTTGGGGCACTTGTGCTCCACCTGCAAATGGATGTGCCCCATCCAAGGATCCCATAGGATGTGGGCCAGGGTTAAAGAAAGGTCTAAATCGCGGGCCCATCATCATCATCATCATTTCTGCAGCATCAAGAGCCCCACCTTGCCTGCTTGTTCCCTCCTGATGGGGAATGATGGGACTACGAGGACACCCCATCTGACCCACATTAGTGGACAGATCGGGCGGTGGCATTAGGGGCCCCACATTCATTCCGGGCCTGATGTTGGGCCTGACTGGGCCGGGTGGGAAAATGGCTGCTCTCATTCTTTGAGCCAGTCTTTCGACTATGTCATCAAAGATACGAGAACATACATCATCCATAATGGTTTTCATCCCCGAAATAGCCCCCTGTCGCCTCTCATGGAGGAATTGGAGCGACAGGGGTGGCGCAGCCAGGCCCCTGGTGATGGGGATGTCACGGGAAGTAGGAGGAGAAGGGAGGAGGTCGAGGTGGAGGCATTTCAGGCACTCTTCAGCCTCATCAGCAACCAGATTAAGTATGCCACTCGGCAAAGCAAGCATTTTCTGAATCAAGTTAGGAAATCCCAGTCTCTCGATCCAAAGCCACAGGGCTATCATCTGCATCGAACGAAATGGGTCTCTAGCCATTTCCATTACCAGGCGTCTAAAGATTTCCCTTTCCATTGTATGGAAAGCAAGGAGCACTTCTTTGGGGACGGAAGAAGAAGCCATGTCAAAAGGTCGAGAATTTCTTAAAGCTTAATAAGAAGTTGAGGGATGTGGTGAGAATTGAGTGATTGGGTTATCATTTTATAGAGAAGATTAACCTATTTTGGTGTCCTTTTGGACGTGTCTCTTGAGGTGATAAGCATCCCTTGCCCAAAGAAGAAAGAAAATAAATGGAGAGAGAGCCAAAACTAGAAAGAAATAAAGAGCAACAGATAGAGAGAGCTTAGGGACATGGCATTTGGGCCTGTAAGCACCCCTTTGGAAGAGAAGTTGAGGTTAGAGAGAGAGAGAGAGGCAACGGTTGAAATTTTGAAAATATCAGGCCAGGTTATGGTCCACTACCGGGAAGTCCTTTCTGGGTCATGTAAGATATTTGATGGCCCTATTCAGGCAAAGTCTATTTCATCTCCACCCAATCAGCCCCCCCACAGTACACTACCCCTCCCAGATGGACCCCATTGGGCAATGTTGATCTAAGATCAACACATATGTGGGGCCCACTTCTGGACCCACTTATGATCCCTCCCCTGCTGCAGAACCCACCACCACCCTCTCAATCATAGAACACAGAAGATCTGTTGGATTAAATTCATCCAAATCTCCCCCCCTGTAATAAATGGACCTGATTCAACTCTCTAGAACTTGATACCCAAAAAAAAAAACTTTTAGAACGATCATTTATTTGTGCATGGCTGTAAATGATCTAATTTCAGGGTGTCCCAGAATCCTATGAAGATCCGGAGATAGATCCAAATGAACCTTGTCCCAGCCCTATCATCATCTGTAAATGATCTAATTTCAGGGTGTCCCAGAATCCGATGAAGATCCAGAGATAGATCCAAATGAACCTAGGTCCTAGCCCCAACCCCATCATCATGAGCTGTTCATATATAATTGGTATAAAATTTAAGAGGGGTGTTAAAAGGAAACATGGTCAAATCTACCCGTTACAATCACATAATAAGATGAAATTGGTTTGGCGCACATGGGATGGGACCCACATTCGATCGATCTGATCCAATGAAAACTTGTGTACCATATCCTATTTAACTAGAGTGGACTCAACTGGGTCACCTGGATCACTCTAGGTACCAACTTCTGATTTATAATTTGGGTCTTAGCAATGTAGATCATGGGTCGCTTCTTTTTGGGTCAAACACATCTTTCATGATTTGGTTTGACTTTCAAAATGTCGATTGCTTAAAATCTAGTCCTCTTGGATTTTGACTCAAGTTTTCATGACCTAAGATTCATATCGCAAATGCATCAGGACCAAAACATTGGCCCATTTTATCTACTGCTCGAAATCTTAATTAGATATAAAACCCGCCCCCCGTTTTAAATTAAAGAGTATGAATTATCTCATCCTTACCCCAGTGAGCATGGATCACTGGCATTAGACTAACTGCTATCAACAAACCATGAACTAAAACCCTGATATGATGATCAAGTAAGTAATCCTGGACAAACCACTTCTCCAAACCAAACAAAATCTATCACTAGATTGAAGATAAACACGATTAAATCTCCCAATTTATATTTTTGATGAAATGTTTTTCCCTTATACTAGGGCTCACTTTTTACTGACTGATATCACAGATCAGAGCTGAAAATTCTCTATTCTGTAAACATGTAAAATTTTAGTCTAACTAGAGAAAACATAGTCATCATGCTAATTAGAG
Source organism: Umbellularia californica (assembly GCA_028538565.1). Classification (NCBI taxonomy): domain Eukaryota; kingdom Viridiplantae; phylum Streptophyta; class Magnoliopsida; order Laurales; family Lauraceae; genus Umbellularia; species Umbellularia californica. The sequence goes on from JAPQWN010000002.1 coordinate 2,614,062, forward strand.
GTATCTGATCCACTGGTCAAGATTTCTCCGTACTGTTGGCATCGTGATTCTTATATTTTGCTGGTTGGCCTAGTGTACAGGAGATTGAAAGTAAACCTATCCGCCTAGAGATCAATCCCTCGATTTAGCTATGGGAGCGGGTGAGTCATCCATCATCTAGCCCTGTGATTCCTGATCACGATTCTTATTTATGGTGACAATTATGATAAAGGGTTCGAGTGGACTTCTCCTATGGGCCAATCCAACACTTCACTGACTCAAAGAAAAGGACAACCCAGAGTTTTAAAGAGAAAGTTCCAAGACTCTTCTTATCAATGCCATGTTTGTACAAAGGATTGCACAATAATGAGACAATTCAATTGTTTGGTGCGACACATTTTCCTTAAAAAGAAGAATTTTTTTTTTTTTTTTTTTTTTTTTTTTTTTTTTTTTTTTGTAGAATAAGAGCATCATTAAAAGGAACAACAACAAACAGAAGAACAAAAGCCAATCAAGGACCCTATCCTCGTCCAAATAGCACTCAGTCAATTGAAGACTTAACATTCCTGCGAGAAGCAAACCTAGCATACTCATGAGCTACCACATTATAATCCCTCGGGATATAAGAGAAGACTATTGAGTCTAAACTATTTGAAAGATGCAATTAATATCCTGCATGATAGGATCAATGGGCCAATCAAAATCTTTATTGATTGCTTGCACCACCTCAAGCGCATCCAACATTATGTGGGCTTTGGAGAAGCTTCTATCCTTCAAGCTTTTTACTGCAAAAAGAATTGATCTCGCCTCTGCTTCTTTAGAGGAAGAAACATTTGGGCCTTCTCTTGGCGCATTTTTTTTATAGAGAGGATTTAGATTTCCCATGAGAGGGATGGGAATACACAATTCCTCTCTCCTGCAAAAGTAGAAATCCATGGTGCAAAGAATCTTCTCAGTGCACAAAGTCCTGAATTAAGTACTTAATTCCCTAAAAAAAATTTAAGGAGACCTCTCCAAGAAATTAAGAAGACTCAAAAGGAAAGGGAGACTCGACCCCTACTTATTTCTCTTCATAAAAAATGTTCAAGATTTCTTTTTGCTTACATGAGTTTTCCAATACTTCCACTTGGGATTAGTTAATAAATAGTTTAAATTTTCTAGAATTTCATATTTTACGCGAACAAGTGGGGATGCATTCAACTAAGGGTTGCTCAGTTGGTTGGCAACCCTCATTTGAATTATTATTAGGAAATAGGAGTTTTAGGGTTTTTAACTTTTATGATTTTCATAAAATCTTCTATAAAATGATCCATAATAATGGGCCAACTCTTTAATTTTCTCTCTCTATGCATCCAATTTATTTCCACTAGAAAAAAAAAAAGAAAAAAACGTTCATGTCCCTGATGCCATGGAGGGACCCTGTTGTTTTAATACACCGTCTAGATTCATTTCAGTTGAGCCCCTTTGTACACAATGTGATTTTCTTAAAAGCATGATCAACTATAATACTTAATCAGAAATCTTTGCAAACAGAAAGAAAGTCACTAATGCAGAGTTGATTTCTATTACGAGTCATCAACCTAGCCACGCTGAACCAACCATTCATGCATAAAGAAATCAGATAAGGGAGGGCCGCACAAAAATCAGCCCCATCAGATTATCTTAGCCATTGATTTAGTGGCCTTAATGAACCATATAATTTATGAGATTCAATCCAAGAGCTACTAAAGGTTTGATGAGAAAAAACTAGGGCATGGTGTTGATCATGGCTTGGCCAAATATCGCTTTGGATAGATGATAACAACCCCTGGTAGTAGGATGTATGGGTCAATGGTGTCAACTTGAGATGAAAGTATTATTTGTGAGTGAGGAGCTGACCTATTTATTCTATTGCTGAAAACGGATTTTGGGTGTAGGTCTGACTGGACCTAAACCTGGATCCGAATGCGAATCATCTACAAAACATGGACCTGGATCCAGACTCAAAATTAGACCTCCAATTGCGCGGTTTAGGTAAAGGTCCCAACCTGAAAAATCTTGGTATGGGCCTCAGTTTAAGACCTTGACTGATAATCGGGAACAATTCCATGTCCACAATTTGGGCCCCGTTAATAGTCACGCAGTCCAAGGCTTGGGTCCAGACTCTGCATACCCAAATGTATGATGTATACTAGTATAATGTATATATTATTATAAAAGCAGTTTTTTAGGGACGGTTGGTGCAATTGCATTATGATTTATGAGCCCCAACCCAACTTGATGATCTCACTCAGATTGAATAACTACTGGATGGTGTTTCGGTTGAGCCTATACATGTTATCCATAGTGCTCAAACTAACGTGACTCATTGCCACCATTGCATGGAACAGCCTAGCCCCACTATGATCAATCTCAGCCTCTCAAAAACCCAACCCAACTGGAAGGCCATTGGATTCATGATGCAGATTGGCCATATAAATCTATCAAGCTAGGATTTAATAATCTTGAGACCGCTACAAAAAAATGTGTTGAAAACCTGACTCGACATAATAACTTGGCCGATATCAGACCAAGCTTTGACCTTCTAACTTTGACCCAGAGAGAACAGCTCCTTACCTAAGTGAGAAGGAGCAGCAGTTTCACCTGGTTGCCCAAGTTCGAACCCTGAGTATGCCACCTCTACTCGTGTGTGCGGGCTCCCTTCCTACATGAGTGGGCTATCTTCCCCCATGTGTACGAGCTTTCTCTTGGGTCCCAGCCCCTTTGACTAGGGTACCCAAAAAAGAAAACTTCCACCCATAAGCAATATGTACGGTCAGTCACGAGTCAAGAAAACCTGAACCACATTCAGTTTAGTTGGGTTTGGGTTGATCTAGATAACCCATTTAAACAAGTCAGGTTAGGGTTGACCAGCATATCTAAACTCATTTAATCATTTTGGTCGTTTAATATTTTGGTTAATTTATATTTAACGGAATGAGCTGAACCTGTGTTGGGCTATATCTAACTTACAGTGAAGCCCAATTTTTGTTACTTCGAATGGATTAGACTTGGGCGTTTTAAAGGGATTGACCCATATTGGATGCGGGTTGTGCGGGTCAGATTGGTTTGGCCAACATTGGGTGCAGATTGGGGATACAGGCTATTGGTTGGGCTTTAACCCATAGAAACCTATGGTCAACTTAACCGCTGTTTTACCCAACCCAACCCATTGACCTTACTGTCATGCTTCTAAGTGGGCCTCATAGACCAAGACATTCAATGAAGATGGATGACCTATCTATTCCTGAAAATTAATCTAACACGTGATTTTATAAAAATAAAGAGCAATATATTATAATACTTGGGCTTGAAGAAGGCCTGGAGTTAGCTTGAGTCCAGTAGAGTCAGTAGGAGTTGGCTCCATGCCAACTTGTACTGGGTCTAGTAATAGCGGGCAATAATTGAGTCAGGGTCCTCCATGAACCTAACCCGACCCTAAAATGAGCCCTCCAAGGTTTAGACCCATTTCTTCTTCTTCTTCTTCTTCTTCTTGAGCAAGGAAGGAGGCCATGATGGTAAATCTTATAAAAGGTTAATCCTAAGTGATAGCCATAGTCCACTACCCATTTTGGCAGCCATTTGATTGACTATGCTTAAGAATCACCCAATGAATGTTGTGATATGAGTGCCACCTAGGATTGATTGTGCTCTTTAACAAAATCACTTCTGCCTGTTTCTTTTGCAGAATTCTGGCAGTTGATGTTTGGAGAATTTAGAAGTTTTTCAAAAGTTATCCCTTAAGTGGTCCTCTGCACTGAAGCTTCAAAAAAATACCAAGGAGATCGAAATTCTGTATACGAAGAAATTTAGTACAATAAATTTTCATGACAAACAATCTATATTAACACTACCCTCTTTTTTTTCCCTAGGCTTGGAATGTATAGATAATTAGATATGCCAATGCACAACATGTGACACAGATAAGAGTGTTGATTTCTAAAAATTTAAACTTTAGTTTCATTTAGGCCATTTCTATTTAGCTTTGCAAACATTGTCGTGGATGTGGGAAGGTCCTGTAGTTTGTAGATCCCTAGTCATGGAGGGCGGGGATGGGAATTCCTTGGTGCTGGGGGACGTTTGGTAAATGTAGAAGATGTTAGACATGAGTGGTCCTCACGACCACATGTGCAATATTGTTGGAACTAATTTGAGGGAATTAAGGAAATTTACTTTTATTATATTTCTTTGATGGTAAAAAATCTCTCTAGGACTTATCTATATATATGGTTTTTCGGTCCTCTCTCTTAACATACAAGATCTAAAAAGTAACCATCAACTTCACGCATATTGAAGTGGGTGTAAGGGAGTTAGGAGAAAACCCTATTTGAGAAAAGAGTTCCGCTCATCATCTCGATCATGGCCAAGGTACGCTTTTATATTATTTGAGATTATATATTGTTTAATGCATAAATCTAGATCCATAGGTTTGATTTATGTTGCAAACCATATCAGATCTTACAGAAGAATCCTTTGTTTAGAGGATTCTCTCCATTTCTAAAGAACCAATACATCCTCAAGAAAGATTCCCAATGAGAGTTACATTGTTGGATGGAGGGAGGATTCCTATAAATTGTAGAATGTATGATCCGATGGTCACAAACATTTTTATAAAATTTTCAAAATCCATGAAAAATCAAGACCTCGGCTTTCACCTCAAAGTATTTTGTGGTCGTCTAGAGAATCTGTACGTTTCAAATCGTGCAAAGGCAGCCCACAGAAATAAGAAATTAATATTTTTTTATAAATATCTCAAGATATGGTAAGGATCAACAGTTGAAATTTAGTCAACTAGCCGTGTTTGACCTTTCAGAAATTACCACCGGTTCAGATCATGATCTTGGGGCCCACAAGAACCAAAAAATTGGAAATAATGGGCTGGTTTTAATCCCCTTTTTGGCCCACGCAATCTCAGAGATTGCAATCTAATAGTTTGGACGGTTTTGAAAATATCTCAAAATCTAAGATGAATCAACAGCAAATTTTGTGAGATGGTAACATTATTAGCGGTTTGGATCTTGATTGTGGGACCCACAAGGTACATTGCCAAAGCAAAAACCTCTTAATCCACATTACCGTCTCACAACACTGTGTAACATTGTAGCTCTGCTTTTCCTCCATGGCGTGGATTCTCTCGGTCTGACAGGGGGGAGTTTGATTTTGCAAATAATACCATTAGAGGATATCCTCATGTCATTCCTCTCAAAATCCTCACCCAACCAAACGTGGGAAATCCTCGAAGTTGTGGAAAATGGCGAGGATTCCCTGGCGATGCCCTTTGTCAAATGTTCCCTAATGTCCTCTGAGAGGAATCCTCTATGGTTTTCCTCGATTCGAGAAAACCCTCGTTTGGATGAAAAGAGGAAAAGTGAGAAGATTTTTTAAATCCTCTAAACCCCATAAAGAAATCCTTTTTTCCACTAATTCCTCGGTCTCCATCTCCCCCCATCGGATTTTACAAATCCACAAAGGCAAAGAAGTCCCTGAGTTATAGAGAGTGACACCTCCTTGGTGTTTCCCAAACCTGGAATGCAATGATTCCTCACATTAGGAATCCTTAAATAGGATAGCATGGTTTCAAGGAAATGAAGGAATCCTCTGAATCTGTTTACCAAACGTGCCCTAAAGATGCGTTGAATTTCCACCTATAATTATTTCTTCTCTGTCTTCTAGTCATCCATCGATTGATCGTGCAAAAAGAAACAAGAAAGGCACCGAAAGCTCTCATCTTTATCCCATTTTCAGGTAAAATGAACAAAATCATGGAAAACTATACTGGGAACAAGGAATCCCTTTCATAGTTTCCACTTCTTTTTTTTCCAAGGAATTTGGTTCTGAACTTGGGTGCGTTTGGATGTTTGATTGATCAATCTCCCATCTTCTTTGACAGAATCCCTACTTTTCTATTTTCATTTTTCTTGATACAATAGTTACCTTGGTGTTAGCCCTAATAAATCCACACAAACGCACATCGGTAATTCGGCTGGTTTCGAATATAAGACGTGGGGAGCAAATCCATGCCTCATGCCACTCCACCAATTCTCAGGAGGGTTCTATAAAATCACCTACATACCCTATTTTATGATTATGAAACCTAAAAACATTTAAAAAGAAAAAATAATAATAGGTACTTCATCCATGATAGAATGTACCTAAAAGGTTCCTGAACTTGTGAGTTCCTCCGTCCCTCTCCCTTGTACTTAATTTCTCTCACCTCATCTCACTAGAAGTATGAGCAAAACAACAAATTATATTTGGAATTTCGAACTCCACCAAAAAAGTCTGGACGGGGCTTTGACTTGGAGAAATATTAAGTCGATGGAGAAAACATCACCAAAAGAGTCTGGGTCCTCATACCAATATACATTTGTTTATTATCTGAAAATCATGTATGAAATAGAGCAAGGTAGCTATTGCAAAAAGATGCGAAGTGGCCTATTTAGTGGCTAGTGAGTGGTTATCCTATTGCTCAGGTATATAACTCTAGGTTTCGATCCAATGGAGTTTTGTGTGTTTTTATTAATTTTCTTAATGAATCTACTTAACTCTAATGTAGATGGGACCTTGACTTCCCTAGGATTTGATTTACTTGGATCATGGGTACTGGTTTTCCAACAAAGGGTTGATGGCCATTTATGGATCTTTTCATGTTTTTCCTTCAATTTTATTAACCTTTAGCAATTAGAATTCCTAGGAACTCAATTCCATACTAATAGAAAGCCCCCCTCTCTCTCTCTCTATCTCTCTCTCTCGCGCGCGCAATTCTTGATTCTCAAATGTATGTGTGCTCAGCCCGAGCCTGACCCTAGCCCATCCCACTTTGAGACGGGCTTGGGCCTTAGGTTTCACTACTTAAGGCTGGGTCTGGATTTAATATTTGGGTCCATTTAATATATGGGTTTGGCTTGGATTCAGTGAGCCCAAAGCCCGGCCCTGTTAAATAACAAGCAGCAAGTAATCTTGTGAAGCCCCTTTCAGTTTGATATATATTTTCGTTTCTTCCTCCCCTTTAAAAAGGAAAAGATTTCCAATTTCTCCACTATATATATATATATATATATATATATTATCTTTATTTTTTTTGTAAAAACTCTCTATTACATCTTGAGAAGGCACCCATCTTTCATTGAGACGAGTAACCTGTCCTTTAGGACGTGAATCTGGCCACATCAAGCACCCTTGACAAAAGAAGAAAGAAATCAAGGAGAGTGAGCAAAAGAAGGGAATCTCTGTATTATCCATATAATTGATTGAATTTGAACCCATTTGAAATGATATCAACAAGTTAGATCAAATAAAGGCGGACACTCTACATTTTAAATCAGGTCCTAGTTGTAGTGGTTTTTTCCCCCTATGTTTGGACTAGTGGTTACCTCGGTAATACTTAACTTGAGGACCCAAGGAATTTAGGATCAATTCCTAGATATGTTTGTGGTACTAAGGTGCCAACATTATTCAACGAGGAGTGTATTGGCAGTCCTAGTTCTAGTTTCTAAGAACCTTCAGGGAAGGGGTCAATTTATCAGAGGTCAACTCCCCTTTGGGGATCCAAATTGAACCCAACTTTTTATCAGTTCCTATGACCCAGTGCCTTATGTCTTTTTGGGGTTTTGGTGAGTTTCGGCTCTGCTGGCAGAGTCTCTGGATGTTAGGTTCTTCTGGGTAGCTTTGTTCGCTTTGTGGGTTTGGTTTGTCTGGTGCCTCTATGTGGTTTGCTGTTTGGGTGCTCCTCTATTGGATTTCTTGGTTGTTGTTATGTTTTTTTTTTTCCTCACTAAGTTGGAGCAATAGTCTGGAGTGGTATTATAAACTTCAAAAACATAGAGATCCCTGTGCATGTCTGTAATACTAAGGTGCCAACACCACTCATCTCTAAAAGTGTGTTGGCATAGTTGTTGGTTTAATGTAATCATCCTCCTTCCCATTAAAAACAAGATGGATATTCTAATCGATATCTGGTCCTGCCTGTAATCCCTAAAAGTGGGCTCAAAAGGATTTATCTAACATGTTATTTATCCCACATCTCCAGTTATATCTCTCGTCCATAAACTACTTGTATTCTATACACGGTTAGAAAACTTGTGACTTGAACTCGACTCGTCTAAACAAAAAAAAATAGCTCGGATAGAGTCAACGCGGAAACCTAGAAGAGTCATGTTTTTCTTAATGTTTTTTGAGAAATATTAAAAAATTAATTTATTATTAAAAAAATATAAATAAGGAAAACGCAAGAAGAAATATTGCATGTCACATAATTTGCTAGTCCAAATTTTGAATGTAAATAAAAGTTTCAAATTACATTTTAGTCGTTATTTTAAATTTATGACTCCAAACCTCATGCATAATTATTTAAAAGTAAATATTAATTATTTAGAATTATATCTACATATGATGTGGTTTAGAATGGAAATAACTTATTAAATTAGATGACTCGGCCAACTCTCCCATATGTTTGATTTGGTCTTCTATCAAAATGAGATGGCTCGGGAGTGTCAATAGTTAACTCAAAGAGTTGAATTTCCAATCACAATTCTATACGGCAGGTCAAGTTTTGTTACCACTAACACCGGTGCTAAGTTCCGAGGTCGAACCCATGTCTAATTTTCCTTTTTTCTAAAGATAAAGAAAGAAGGTGCCCAACCATTTAGATCACAAGGGATTGGCAAGTGTACGTGCATGCCTAAAATGGCACTGTCTGTTTATAATCAAGAAAAAGTCTACTTGTCCCGGAATTTAATCCCGGGACAAGGCCCAACTCCACATGGGAGGGGCAAAATGGTCCAACAAGTAGCACGGCTGTATAATCAATGATTTTAATTTTTTATGGAGCACGAACACCGTCTACTTTTCTCTCTCATCTTCAGTGGCAGGAGGAAAATATCAGATCTTGTGGCTCACAACTTCACAAGTCACAGCACATAGTTCCCTGGCGGAAAAATCTTCACCTAGAAGCACGTGTTCTCGATCTAGTGGAAAAATCTTCACCTACAAGGAGACGGCATACATCTCAGCCCTTCAAGACTTCAATGCTTACTGTGACCTAAGCCAGTCAATCTGAACCGACCAAGACGTGCGTTGACCACCAGCTGTATGAGCAATCTCAATGTCCTAGTGTAAGGCACAACACAAGATCAGGAAATCACCACCCATCAGCTGAAGAATCTCTAGTCTTTATCTTGTTCAATCTTCCTACTGCCAGGCATTTATCAGGTATGTGATCATCTCAATCTGGATACAATTTATGTCACTATTATGATGTGAGAACTTCTGGCTTTTCTTTCATTTTTTTTTCTTTTTGTTATTGTTAAATTGTGAGAACTCATACTTTTCTTTTGAAAGGATTAAGATTTTTGTTTTTTTCCCCTTCAATCCTAGTTTACCCTCCTAAGTTGCCCTATGACAACTAAAAACCTCAAAATCTTTGATTAAACATAAAAACTCTTCATACATGATTGCCCAGGGTTCGATCTCTGGGTAGCCTTCCTCAAGCTTTCTTTCCCATAGTCAGGGCTTCTAATGGTTCCCAAGTCCTTGCTTGGGTACCAAAATAAAAAATTAAAAATAAAATAGAGAGAGAAAAATGATAATTTTACTCCAAAACAAGGAGAAAAACAGATCTCTAATCGACGATCATCATGTATTAATGTTGATTATTCAATCCCTGTAGAGTGTCTTCAAACTTTAGGACAAAGCTGAAACTGATACTTTATCACAATAGTCCATAATATACAATAAATCCATAATTACAAGACTCCACCTCGCCCTTAAAAAAGGAAAAAAAAAAAACTTGCCAAAGAAGTGAAAAACAAAAAACAGTCCTACTCTAATTGGTCAAGATACCACTCGGGGTGGGAGCCTGTGCTCTATATTTAGTGCACGTTTGTGTAGCCGGTCTTTCGTGGAAAATTTGAGAATTGTGGAAATGATTTTCTGCACTACAATAACATCCACATTTAGTGTGGCCATTTTCCTTCATAAAAAAATGCAAAAATATACTAATTTTTTAAGATTCCTCGGAAAATAAATTCTAGTGGGGTAGTTGGAAAAATACTTCCACGGAAAAGGAAAAATCCAAGGTACTGTTTTTTTATTACTTGTATACCAATGCGTGCGTTGTAGTGACACATTCAAAGGATTCAGAATCTTGAACTTTGCGTTAACATACAATTTATACCATGTGGTCTTATACGACTTGGTGAATTGCTTTATATATCGTCCTCTCAATCACCTGCATTAGGGCCCATCAAATGATCACAAATAACCAATAAATGAATTTTGTAATTAATGGTGTGTCAATTAGTTTTCATCCGATCAATCCGGCATGGGTACTACTTTGAATAGAGTAAGAAACAACTCTAGGTGCTAAAAGAAAAAAAAGTCATTATTTTAAAGCAATTTGGACTCATTATAGCCGTCATGTTGTCATCATCAAAGACTTGTTCTAACAATATTGGGTCAACTACATGAAATCTGTTTCTCTCTCATTTAAAATAATTATAAATTTGTCTCATTTGAATAACCATATTGTGTTCATATTCTAACCTATTTAATAAAGTTTTCAGAAATTATGTCTTAAGAATATTTAGAGTGCTTTTCAAATTTAGGAGTTTTCTTTGAATATTAAAAAAATGTAAAAAATTTATTTTAAAATGTAATGAAAATGAAAGATTAAAAAATGTAACCAGTCATCCATCACTTGCCCCTCCACAAAAAGAAACCGAAAAAAAAAAAAAAAAAAGCCTCCACCATTGATTCTAACTGCTCCTAATGGAATACTTTAATGTCCCTTACCAATTGAACTAGCAGCTAATAAAATGAAATTTGTTATTTGTTATTGTTGTTTTTGCGATGTGTGTGCACCCATTCTTTATATGTACATATATATATATATATGTATGTATGTACATATATATATATATTACATACATACAAACATGTACATGTACATATGTATATACATACTTTTTTTTTTTAGATAATGGATATTTATTACTTCAAATCCAAATATAAAGAGTTACAGATAAAAGAGGGAGGAGTAGTCTCCCATACTAAAGAATCTGACGAAGAAATAGCTGCTCTAGCTAGGAGATGAGCAACATGATTCGCAAATCATTTTATATAACCACACTTGAAGTTTCTAAACTCCATAAGTAGTTTCTTGCAGTCGTCAATCACTAGACCAAAATGTGAGCCATCTTCAGCTGCAGACTCTAGAGCTTAAACTACCAAGAGTGCATCTGTCTCCATCAAAACATTATCAAGACCCTTAATTTTAAGCCAACTAAGAGCCTCACGAAAGCTTAAAGCCTCAGCAACCTTTACTTCGGAACAGCCCCACACACGCTTACTACTAGCTGCAATAAAATCTCCAGTTGAATCTCTTAGAACACAGCCCAAACCTGACTGATTATCACATGAGAAGAGAGCCGCATCGACATTACATTTGATCCATCCATTGGGAGGTTTTTGCCACACAGTCATATTCCTTGAAACTTCAACAGCAGTTGCTAATATGCCCGTACTCCGAGCATCACGCCACTGATTTAGGACTGAATAAGCAAAACTAATAACCTGATAAACAGATCTGGAAATACCCTTCCATAAGATATCATTGCAACCTTGCCATAAGCTCCATAGAATCATTGCCGCCTTGCATTTATCTTCCTCTGCACACCTACAAAAGAGAGCTTTAAACCACTCCATAAAGGATGCCTCCATTCCTCCATTTTGGCCCAAACCACAATGCAGCCAACATTCCCGAGCAAATGGACAATCTACAAACAAGTGAAAACAAGATTCAATGTTGTCGTTACAGCGTAAACATAAAGCTTGAACTTCCACTTGTCGGGCAAGAAGATTGTCCTGTGTAGGTAAACAATTTCTACACAATCTCCATAAATGAACACGAGCTTTAGGGGGTATATTCAGCTGCCATAACTGCTTCCATATGCCACTCTCAGTTTCTAGCTGAATTGCCTCAACATTATCACTTTGTCTTCTCTCCAGTAGGACACCATAAGCACTTTTAACAGTATAAACACCCTTTGAATCTGCGCCCCCCCCCCCCCCCCCCCCTCCCCTTCCCACACCCCCAAAGAAACAAACATCTTCAATATGACGGATACTAAGAGGTATACTTGATACCAGTTGCGCATCTCTACTATTAAACAGAGATTCAACCATAATCTTGTCCCAATGCTTCCCCCCAACTTCAATAAGGTCTACCACCTTCAAATCCTCCAAACCTTCAATGATTGGGGTAGTAAGGTGAGCATCACTTCTACCTGGCAACCAATGATCATTCCACACATTTATATTCTGCCCATTACCCACCCTCCACCTTATGCCATCATGAAGAAGATTTTGAGTAGCTAAAACACTCCTCCACACAAAGCTAGGATTATGACCAAGCTTTGCATCCATGAAAGAAGTAGTTGGAAAATATTTAGCTTTAAATAACCTGCTAGCTAAAGAATGAGGTTTAGTAATAAATCTCCAAGCTTGCTTGCCCAATAGTGCAAGATTGAAATCATGTAATCTTCTAAAGCCCATACCTCCATTTACCTTCCTTCCACACATTCGATCCCATCCCAGCCATCTAATACCTCCATTATCACCATTCGAGCCCCACCAAAAAGAATTCATCATCTTCTCAAGGTCATCACACAAACAGAGAGGAATAAGGAAAACACTCATGACATAAGATGGCATAGCTTGAGCCACTGATTTTATAAGAATTTCCTTACCAGCCCTACTGAGAGACTTTCTTTTCCAACCTTGAATTCTTTGCCACACCCGGTCTTTGAGGAAACCAAAAATCTGTGATTTGTTTCTCCCAATCAAAGAAGGTAGACCCAAATAGTTGCCATGGTCCACAGTTTCAGTGACCTGCAGCAAATTAGCCAACACACCTTTGACATCTTCATGCACATTAGCACTAAAAGATATCGAAGACTTTTGAAGATTAATAGATTGACCTGAAGAATTTTCATACAAACTCAGCAGATTTTTAACTCTGGAACTCTCCTCAACTGTTGCACGGAAGAAAAAGAAACTATCGTCCGCAAAAAATAAGTGAGATACTGCTGGAGCACCACGGGCAATTTTACAGCCATGAATCAAATCGTTGGATTCAGCTTTGCGGATAGTAGATGATAAACCCTCAGCACAGATTATGAAAAGGTACGGTGATAGTGGATCACCTTGACGAATTCCTCTACTTGGTAATATCGGACCAAACTCTTTTCCTCCATGAACAATTTTATAGCTCACCGTTGAAACACACATCATGATCAGAGAAATCCATCTAGAATCAAAGCCAAGCCGAGACATCATCTGCTGAAGAAATTCCCATTCAAGTCTATCATACGCTTTGCTTATGTCAAGCTTTAGCGCAGCAAAACCCACTTTACCTTGAGTACGCCTTTTCATGAAATGCAGAACTTCAGAGGCCACTAGAAAATTATCCGTGATCAATCGTCCAGGGACAAACGCACTTTGGTTATTAGAGATAATATGAGTCAGGACCCTCTTCAGCCTATTTGCAAGGACCTTGGACAGAATTTTATAAAGAACATTGCATAAGGATATTGGCCGAAACTCAGACATAACTTCTGGATTTGTCTTTTTTGGAATTAAAACAATAGCTGTATCATTTAGATCAGCAGGCAAAGCACCATCATTGAGATATTGCAGACAAGCATTCACCACATCTGTATCTATAACTGGCCAAAAATTCTGAAAAAATGCAGGATTCATGCCGTCTAAACCAGGGGATTTATCAGGATGCATCGAGAAAACAGCTTCATAAATTTCAATAGCAGTGAACGGCCTCAACAATTCTCTATTCTGCTCCTCAAAAACACACTTGTCCACACCCAGAAGAACTTCATTCAAATCACACCCACCAGAAGTGAAAACAGATACATACATATGTACATGTACATGTATATATATATATATATGAGAGGAATGTTTATGTGCATCCATCCCTCACCATAGGGTGAGGGATTTATGTGGCTTTCCCTCTTTGTACATGAACATTCCTCTCTCTCTCTCTCTCTCTCTCTCTCTCTCTCACCATAGGGTGAGGGATTTATGTGGCTTTCCCTCTTTGTACATGAACATTCCACTCTCTCTCTTGAAAAAAAAAAAGAGTAATGGAGACTTTTAAGTGCCTCCACTCATGGATTTAGTGGGGAAATTATTGCTTTAGGTCATTTGTTATTTAATGCTTGAGATATGTAAATCAAATTAATTTACATATTAATTTTTAAATATTGAAACATGACGATGTGTTATTGCAAACACAAACTTCATATCATTCTCAATAGTCATTCATTGTACTACATTTGTTTAAACTAGATATGTATATATAATATATGAGGTGGGAAGAGGAAGAAGAGAGGATTTCTAGTTTCTGTATAATTTAGTGGGCTCCAGGACCCCAAAACTTTACTAAAAATAAAAAGTGCATTCTAGGCATAGATAAGATTTGGATCATGAACTTGGGGTCTACAAGATTGCGATCGAAGAAATAAAAAAGGGGATTGAGCTGGTTTTTCTAAAAAGGAAAAATGGGTTTCGCGCCCAGTATAGTGTGCAGAGGAGCTATATATATATATAGAGGGAAGTGCTCCTATGAGAGACACTCTCACCAACTTGGTGAGAGATGGGTGGGGGCCCTCACATTTAAGTTGGGGGTCCTTGCATTTAAGTTTGTGAGAGTGGATATAGAAGTGAGGGCCCCCACCCATCTCTCACCAAGTTGGTGAGAGTGTCTCTCATAGGAGCACTTCCCATATATATATATATATATATATATATATATATATGGAGATGCTCCTATGAGAGATGCTCTCACCTTATTACGAGAGATAAAGTGGGGGCCCCACATCCATATCCAATGCCAACAACTTAAATGTGAAGGCCCCCACCTCTATCTCTCACAGTAAGGTGACAGATACTCTCACAGAAGCACCTCCCTATATACATATGTATGTATATATGTATGTATGTATATATACACACACATACAGACACACACAGATATATATATATATATATATATATATACATATGTGTACGCATATTATATATATTAAAGCAAACAAGGAGGAGGGCTGTAGAGGGTGCCACCTCAACAACCCAATAATTCTTTTTTCAAATAAATATGGAGAAAAAATATAGAGTGCTTTAAGGTGCCATGTCATCACATGCCACAATTTTTTCTCCAAAAAAATCTCTTTACCCATATCCTCTATCTCCTATAGTCTCTCAATCAATATCCCCTAAAATCTCTCTATTTTGCTACAGTTATTATCTCTCTCAACACCATCTATCTTCCATCTTCTCAAGATTTTCATCTTTTTATTTTAATATTTGGGGCTCACCTTTCAACAATTCACACTAATAAATTTTTCATTAAAAATATCATTTTCTTTTAGTTTCCAAATAGAGCTCTACTCTATTCAAAGATTGTCACATGTGAACAAAAATTAGATCCAGCCTTCTGGTAGACCACCTCATGGATGGGCTTGTGATAAAAATGTTTTGAGGTTGGAGTTTTTCTTTTATTGAATCTTATAGGCATCCTTTTTTTATCTGATTATATAGACATATGACCCTAGGTTTAGCCCACCATAAATTACACTTCCGTGGGCCCACATGGACTCATAATTAAGAGATATATACATCGATCCAAGGTGGGCCAATTATTACTGGGATCAAATAACACTAGCCTGTGGTTTTAAAGTCTCATAATTTATGGCTTTTAAAGTTAAGATGTTTATATATTTTATTTTTAAAATATAGAGCTAAAAAACGGTTTGATTAGTTGTAAATGGTATTGGTGCTACTTCAAAAGGGTAGACAAGAAATTTGTACGGAGAGATTGAAATGACCATTGGCCTATATGAAAATTAAAAAAAAAAGGGTGCATTTGTGCAACGAGAGGATTGCACATTTTTATGATTTTCTTTATTAACAATATTATGTTGTTTGGTGTGATGTATTTTCCTCGCATAGAGAAAAAAATGAATCGTCTTTCCTTAATAGAGAGGACTTTGATTTTCCACGAAAATACAAAATTACATTCTCATGAGGAAATAAAAATATGCATACTCCTTTCAAATAAATATGGAGAAAAAACATAGAGTGCTTTAAGGTGCCATGTCATCACATGCAACAATTTTTTCTCCAAGAAAAAAAATATATCTTTATTCATATCCTCTATCTCCTAAAGTCTCTTAATCAACATCCCCTAAAATCTCTCTATTTTGCTACAGTTATTATCTCTCTCGATACCATCTATCTTCCATCTTCTCAAGATTGTCATCTTTTTATTTTAATATTTGGGGCCCACCTTTCAACAATTCACACTAATAAATCTTTCATTAAAAATATCATTTTCTTTTAGTTTCCAAATAGAGCTCTATTCTATTTAAAGATTGTCACATGTGAACAAAAATCAGACCATGCCTTCTAGTAGACCACCTCATGGATGGGCTTGTGATAAAAATGTTTTGAGGTTGGAGGTTTTTTTTTTTTAAATCTTACAGGCATCCTTTTTCTAATCTGATTATATAGACATATGACCCTAAGTTTGGCCCACCATAAATTACACTTTCGTGGGCCCACATGGACTCATAATTAAGAGATATATACATTAATCCAAGGTGGGCCAATTATTACTGGGATCAAATAACACTAGCCTGTGGTTTTAAAGTCTCATAATATATGGCTTTTAAAGTTAATATGTTTATACATTTTTTTTTTTAAATCTAGAGTTAAAAAACGGTTTGATCAGTTCTAAAATGGTATTGGTGCTACTTCAAAGGGGTAGAGAAGAAATTTGTGTGGAGGGATTGAAATGACCATTGGCCTATGTGAAAATAAAAAAATAGTACATTCATGCAACGAGAGGATGGCACATTTTTATGATTTTCTTTGTTAACAATATTATATTGTTTGATGTGATGTATTTTCCTCACATAAAAGAAAAAAATGAATCATTTTACCTTAATAGAGAGGACTTTGATTTTCTTCGAAAATACAAAATTCCATTCTCATGAGGAAATAAAAATCTGCATAAACTAGAATCCTCTTGTTTCACAAACAAGTCCAAATGGGGTGGCTTTGTTTTATTGGGCTTTGAAATTATCAATGGGTAACAAAAACTTGAATGCATTTCTTATTACTAATTTTATATATATATATATTAACAAAATTGAATTTTCTATATCTTCTTTAGTAATTATTGTTGGTATTATTATTTTTATGTTGTTGTTGAATGGATTTTTTACTTTTATCTTTGTAATAGTTTATTGTTGATGTTGACCACTTGTATTTATGGTTGAAGATGTATTGACTGCTTTTATATAAATATACATGAATATATTCTTATATGTTTATGATTAATTTTGATATCTCATAAATTCAAAATGTAATATCTTACTTTTTGTCCCGGGCTAAGCACAGGGCGTTATTACTAGTATATATATACATATATGTCTACACTTGTATCTATATATATACATATATATATGGAGGGGTCTTCCTATGCATCTATCCCTCACAAAAAATGGTAAGGGACACCCCTTTTGGGGAAAAAGCAAGTACAAAGGTGGGGAAAAGGCAAAGTACAAAAGTACACTTTGTACTTGCTTTTTCCCCAAATGGGGTGTCCCTCACCAAAAAGTGGTGAGGGAAGGATGCACTTGAAGATCCCCCATATATATGTATATATATATATATATATATATATATATATATATATATGTATAGGGAAATTCTTCAGAATGCCCCATTTGGAAAGGGGCGTTTTTGCCCCTTTTTGGTTATCCAATGAAATAATGCCAACTCACATGTGCATAACCAAATAACAGAAGACCTTAGTAGAACCCTTAAAATATATCTAATTTTAAGGAGAAGATAATTAAGTTGGATTGATTGGCTAGTTTTTAGGAGATTGGGTACTAAAAAAAAAAAGGAGGTTCCCATTAATGTCTCGGGATTTTTTGTCATGGACGTTAGGAATTCCACCATCCTTAGTGGGGTTTGCTAATAAGAAATTAGTGACTCTTTTTTAAGGGACCCACTTTAAATAAAAAATGAGAAATGTGTGGCTCTCCATTGCGGGGTTCACTTATGAAAAATTATTGATCCTTTAAGGGGCCTACTTTATAATAAAAAAGAGTTCAAATCAATCATTGTTGGTGGCTTCATAACCTATGGGTCCTAGTCATTTTTTGTTTTAAAGTGGGCCCACTAATGAAATCTCACTTTTGTTTCATTGAATTACCATATTTCTCCTCCATTGGGCCCACTAATGAAAAATCAAATTGATCAATTGACCTTGTATATCTTATGACCATTTTCGAATCTCCCTTTCTTTTGCAACACCTCCATTGGTCCCACTTATTAAAAATCCAAACAGATCAATCACTTTTAATTTATGGCCATTGCCAAATCTCACTTTCTTTAGTGACAACTCCATTGGGCATACTTATGAATAATCCAAGCCAATCAAAGACCTTGTATTTTATGCCCATTAGGCCCATTACCAAATCTACTCTTCTTTCAAACTTATTTTAGATTTTTGGACCCACTTCAGTGTATAAAGGGTCCCAATCATGGGTTATAAATGTCGTGAGAGGACTCCCCACTAAACTTACAATTTCGATGAGGTAATTAAGGATAAACTTACGATCTCTATGATGTGAGAAAAACAAGGAAGATACAACTCATCCTTCTTATTGTTTGTTAGAGAAAGAGAAAAAATAGGAGCCATCAATGCTATGAATTCGTTAAATTCCTCTCTTCCCTTTTCTTCATCACAAGTCCATGTCATTAGAAGATAATTTTTTCATTGGCTAAATAGTTGGGCCGTTTTACTTTACAAAACGCCCGGGGAGTTTTGTAGCCCTCCTCATACATACATATATATATATATATGAGAGATGCTCCTATGAGAGACACTCTCACCAAGTTTATGAGAGATGGGTGGGGGCCCTCACTTCCATATCCACTCTTACTAACTTAAATGCAAGGACCCCCAACTTAAATGTGAGGGCCCCCACCCATCTCTCACTAATTTGATGAGAGTGTCTCTCACTAGAGCACCTCCCTATATATATATATATATATATATATATGAACAGGGCTCTCCTAAGCTGCAGCTTAGCTTATCCTAAGCTGGAATATGGATGGTCTTACAAATTAAATTTGATTATATCTGTTTTTTGCATAATGGAACTAAAAAATCCAATTTTGATTGGATTTATCTTGATTTTGAAGATGATCATCATCCAAAAAATAGCATAATCGACTTTGATTTTGTGGGACCAATCTTGTTTCAGCTTAGGATAAACTAAGCTGCAGCTTAGGAGAGCTGGCCCCTATATATATATATATATATATATATATATATATGAGCAAGGCTCTCCTAAGCTCAAGCTTAGGATAAGGTAAGCTCAAGTGTGTGGTGGGGCCCACCTGGGGACCCACATGGGGATGGGGATGAGGGAGATTTCAAGGACTCCCTGGGATCTTCCTCTTTGCAAAAAATAAACCCCAACCGTAATTTCAATCATCTTCATATGGGCCCAAAAGTTTAATGGTCAACAGTCCATTTGGATCAATACATAGTCGATGCAACGGTCCAGTAAATTCGGATCTGACCGAAAGTTGGTGGACATCTGAAATTTAGGAGGGTCATGTGTTTGGTCCATTTAGATGGACCAAAGGTGGGCCCAACAAGAATGAGCTTACGAGATTTTATCCTAAGCTTGAGCTTAGGAGAGCTTCTCTCTCTATATATGTATAGATATTATATATGCACATATAGATATGTATATACATATACGCACAAACACACACAGAGCAAAACTCTCCTAAGCTCGAGCTTAGGATAGAAATTCATAGGCTCATACTTGTGGGGCTCACCTTTGGTCCATCCAAATGGACCAAATACATGACCCCCTAAATGGCACATGTCCACCAACTTTCGGTAAGATCCAAATTTACTAGACCGTTGGATCGACTATGTATCGATCCGAATGGACTGTTGACCATTAAACTTTGGGCCCATATGGAGATGATAGAAATCACGGTTGGGGCTTTTTTTTTTTTTTTTTTGCAAAGAGGAGGATCCCAGAGAGTCCTTGAAATCCCCCCCCCCCCCCCATGTGGGTCCCCCAGCTGGGCCCCACCACACACTTGAGCTTAGGAGAACTAGTCCCATATACATATATCTATATACTAGTGCACTAGGCCTATGCCCAACGCATGCCATAATTAAGAAATTATTAGAATTTCTAATTAGAAGTATATCTAAATATTCAAATAAATTCTAAATGAATATTATTATATAATTCATAATAAAGATGGAAACTCATTAGAGAAATTTTAGGTAGGTGGAAATATTTTGGGAAAGATCAAGTAAATAGTAAAGATTTTAGGACATTGATTTGATTATATTTGTGCTTAGCCATAAATTGAGTGCCATTTCAGAATTAAATGTGGATTTTGGAATTAATTGGCTTCCACAATGGGCTCCCCAGATTAATTAATCCTACCAAATACCCAATGAAAAATAAGGAGAAAAATGTCCATAATGGGCCCCACAGATTAATCTTACTAAAATATTGAAAGGAAATTAAGGAGAAAAAAGTAGTACAATATAGCCTATGAACGTGGCCCACGCTCTGTTATTGAAAAAGCTCTTATTGTATCGGTATAAAAAAAAGTGGACTCTGTAAATTGTGAGTTTGGAAATAAAGAAGACTTTGATTTCATAACTAAAGAGAAGTTATTATTGTATGCTATGTTTTAAGAAAGGGATAAGTATCTTATTTCAAGCATATTTTAAATTTGCATTGAGATATTTTAGGTGATGAGATTAGATGAGAAGGGCAATTTCGGAATGTGGCATTGCAAAAAGTCTGAGGATGCCGCCACGTGTCGCTCCCCCACGAAAAGGGTGCTGCTTTACTATATATATAATAATAATAACTAGCAACAAAGCTCCGTACTAAACTTGGGGCCAAAATTAAAGATATATAAAAATTTTAAGAATTCTTTTGAAATATTGTTAAGATAAAATAAATATAAAATAAGTTTTTTTATTATCTTTGAATATTAAAAAGGTTTCTATGTATGAGAATAAATATAAAATAAAGTAAATTTACATAACATGATGACCCCTTGAATTTAAAGACATTGACCATTACGACCATCTCATTTATGGATATATTATACCATTAATGATTGAAAATATAAGGAAAAGAAAACAAACCGGATGGATCTACATCTACTAAAAAGAACCAAAAGAAAGGGATAAAATAATTATAGCCTATGAAAGTAGCCCGCGCTCTAGTATTAAAAAAGCTCTTATTGTGTTAATATAAAAAAAAAAGTGGACACCGTAAATTGTGAGTTTGGAAATAAGGAAGACTTGAATTTCATAACTAAAGAGAAGTTATTATTGTATGATATGTTTTAAAAAAGGAATAAGTATCTTATTTCAAGAATATTTTAAATTTGCATTGAGATATTTTAGGTGATAGATTAGATGAGAAGGGCAATTTCGGAACGTGGCATTGCAAAAAGTCTGAGGATGCGCCACGTGTCGCTCCCCCACGAAAAGGGTGTTGCTTTACTATATATAAACTAATAATGTATGTATATATATACATATACTTATACATGTATATGTATATATATGTACATGTATAAGTATATGTATATACATGTATGTATATATGTACATATATATACATGTATACTTATATATATAGGGACAAGCTACAAAACTCCCCGGACGTTCTGTTGTGAAAAATGCCCCTCTTCTAATTGGTGTATGCATTCATCTGGCCCTATTTTTTAGAGAGAAGTCAAAGCATGTAAAATCCCTATTTTCTCTTTCTAAATAAAGCAACAAGTCATGTTATTCTTTCCCTATTTTATCTCTCAAAACATCACTTCCATATGTGAGTCCAAGAGCCATAAATATTTCCTTTTTTTTCTCCTTCTCAATGAGCCATCTTATTTACGTGATTAAGTCAATGTCATTTAATGGTTTGATTGGATATCAAATTTATGCCAATGTGTTTTATTAATCATTGCTTGCATTATCGCAAGGCAAATTACAAATAAAAAATCTACTAGTGGGACCCTCTTAATTTTACGATTAAATTCATTGAAGTTAATGGGCATGACATTACTTGAAATCTACTAGTAGGACCCACTTATTTTGTCATTATAACATGGGAACATTAGAAATCTATCAGTAGGACCCTTTATTTTGTCATTAAATCCATTCATAGTTAAATGATCGGATTAGTGACAAATTGAAAAAAAGACCAAATTCATAGAAGGTAGGTGAATCAAATGGCTCGGATTTATCTAAATATTTATGTAAAAGGCTTTATCAAGGGTGTGCCCCACTATAGAAAATGAAGAAGGAATGGGTAAATTAGCCAACGGTCCCTAAGCATGGTATTCTAATGCATCAAGTCCAACAACTTTTTCTCTAATGTCTATAGTCCAGACAGCTGGAGATATTTTTGTGAGAGGTCCCTAATTCGCCACGTCATATATTTTCATAACTAATTTGCCCCTTTCAACCCTCATTCCTAGGCCAAGTTCTCTCGTATTCTCTGTTGTCCCGGAGAACTCCTTCCGTCTTCTTCTCTCTCATTTTCCATTTTCAATTCCTTTCCATGGTTATGGAGTACCGTTGCAGAGCACCTTCCGTCGTTACCATGATTTCCAATTCTCTCTTTCATTTCTTCAAAGATAGAAAAAGTTTTACTTTCTCTTACTCTTTCATCTGAAGTCTCTTTCAAATCTCTCTCTACAACTGATTTGAAATAGAGCAGTTTGCTTTTTTCCTTGTTTTCCCTCTCTCTTTTCTCGATTGGATCATGGTCATCAAGTGTTCTTGTTTTGGATTTCAATTTTTATTAAAATCTAATTTTCTGTATTCTGACTTTTGGTGTCGCCGAGCTCAGATAAATCAACAGAAACTCTGATAAACTGGACGAAAACTCAGACAAATTTGCCAAAACTCAGATAAATTTATCTGAGTTTTCGGCAAACTTACCTGAACTTCTGGCAAAACTCAGATAAATTTATTTGAGTTTTGAACTTTTCTGAGTTTCGAACAAATTTATCTGAGTTTGGACCAAAACAAATTGATCCGAGTTTGAAAAAAAATTATCTAAGTTTTGCCCAGACCCATGTGCAAATTCTCTTGATGATTTCTCGTTCTCAGATAAATTTATTTGAGTTTTGTCCGGTCCCACGTGTAGATTTTCTGGATGATTTATCCTTCTTTGAATTAGTTTTCCCATTTTCTTTCTCTTACCTGTCGTAATCCTTGATTTGTACAACCAAATAATCTTCACGAAATTGACGGATTTTCTCCCTTTGTTTTCTCCAAATGAAACTCTTAATGAAATCAGTTTTTCTTTTTTGAATACTGCACAAAATGTATTAAGAGGGGCATTGTAGGCTTTTTAAGTGTTTAAAACTTGAAAATGGACCTTTGGCTCTACGGAAAAAACATGTGGACCGTTTGCAATAAAACCCACAGTTGAGGGACCTTCGCCCAAATGCCCCCAAAATAAAAAGGTTTGTGTCAAACTCACATCCTGTCATCCTCTCTCAGTATCCAATTTTCAAAAAAGGTATTTTGAAAGAGAGAAAACATAGGAATATAATGGATTTAAACAAGAGAAAAGTTAGGAAAAGATTTATTGCTTTTGAAAGTATGATAGTTATTGCCTTTAAAGAGGAGAAACAATAGGCATGTACAATATGAGATGGCATTATCTCATTGGATAAATCAAGAGGGGAGAAAACGCCCCTTTCGAAATGGGGAGTTTTTGTCATTATCTCATTCAATCAATGCTATTTTCTCTCCTATTTCTTCTTTTCTCATTATCTTATTGTCTTGGAATTATAAAAGTTAATTATTTCATGGCTTGTGGCTAATACCGATGGAGGGCTCGTTTAATCTATGTGATGTGGCATTATACTAGTGGAACATCAAAAGGGGGCAAAAACACCTCTTTTATAATGGGGCATTTTGTAGAATTTCTCCATCTATATATATATATATATATATATATATATATATAAATAGATAGAAAAGGAATGAGAAAGACCCCATGGGACCACTCTGGTTTCAAAATATCTATTGGGGCCTTTTTGGTTTAGGGGCCATCAAGGGTGATTTTGTCGCTTAAATTTCTCATTATTTTATTTTTTAAAATTTTAATCATGACAGAACCAAATCAAAACATTAAAAACCAATTTAAACAATTAATACAAAATAAGAAATCCACAGAAATAAATCAATAAAAACTATAAGAATATCTGAAAATTTGATGTGCCCATTGAAAGAATATCTTGCTTTTAAAAAAATTGAAGGTGAAATCTGCAATTGATTTTACACAAATTCTGATACTTTCTAGATTAATGGTTTTGACCCTCACATATTCTTGATCCTAGATTTTCTCCTTTCTATCAATGTTTCTTTTCTCTAGCACACATATAAAGAGTGGTTGATATACTTGAGGATCTTGATCTCTAACCACGCCCATAAGATTCAAGTATCATTCAAATTTTTAGCTCTCTGTATTTTTGAATTAATGAATTCCTTGAAAGCGTTGTCTGTGTAATTATATATCATTTAAAATTTTCAAAAATTGTGATAGAATATCATTTAAAATTCTTAGAAATTCGTGATAGAATATTTTATAATTTTCAAAAAGCCGCTCCTCACCATCCAAACAGCTCATTTTAGACTTAGAAATCACTTATATTGATTACAGTCTAACCATATAGGGAATCGTAGCGGGCCTTGAGATTAAAATTTTACTGCAACTTTATAGACATAGTGATCCACTTGATTTGCCAGCACATGTATGATTATTTCAGTGGTGGGCCTCACATTTTTCTCCATCTATTTTCTTAAAACTATGCGACTCTTCTATTTAATGTGTTGGTTTCTGTTCATTCGGTTTTTTAACAAAATTTTTTTTTTTGGTTTTTGTTTTATTAGTACAGTGATTTGGTTGTGGGCTTCGGGTTTCTGCCTATAATCCATGAAGTCAGGGGTCTTGGGCTCGAGAGTTTTTGGTAGGGAATAAAATATATGAGAGCTGATTGAGTCAGGTTACAGAAACTACTGAACCTGGGTTGTTGCTCACTTGCTCGGGCTGAGAGGTTAGTTTAAAAGTCAGGTTTGGATTCAAGTTGTGCTGGGATTGTGTATGTTTGGGTCAAGCTCACATTGGCCTCAACACTATCCGACCTGACCATACTCATATTGAAGCCTAGTTAGAGGACAAAAAATACCCCCTGCAATACTGTAATTTCTGAACTTTAACCTTGAAAAGGAAAACTATGGTAAGAATATTGTAAAACATTTTGGTTAAAGTTATTTTAATTTCAAACAGTGTCTGCTGCAAAGAGGTATAAGGTAACAACATTTTTGTCTTTTATAAATATGCTTGTTGAATTTGACATAAAAAGATAGCTAGGTTTGACCGTCGATTAAGCCAGTTGACGGATATACTAAATGATTGTATTACTTGTATTGAATATAAAGATAAAGTCTAGGGGTCATTATGTAATATTAAAAGGGTGTACAGTTATCACACATATATAGCAAAATCTTCATATCAAAAACTATTTCTTTCATTTTGAATATCCAAACCGTTACATGTGTTTTTGAGTATTACATAATCTGGATGGTATTGATGCTATTATTCATCTTTTCCTAATTGTCTTTTAGTTTCTTAACAGGCATGGAAACAACTAAATCAGTTTTAGAAACTGGGAAGCTCCTGTATGATATTTTTGGTAAGCAAATTGGTCACATTACAAATTCCGAAAAGAAAATGGAACAACTGGACAAAAATGCACGGTATTTATTTGCCCGGAGGGATTATGTGGAAGAAATAACTAGAGAATCACCAAATGTGGCAACAAGCGAAAGTAAATTGTGGCTTGAAGATCTGAAAAAGTTAGAAGTTGAGGTGGAGTCCATTAAAAAGGAGCATAAGCAGTGTTCTAATGTTCGCTCAAGCCTAACATTGGGCAAACGTGTAGGTGATGTTATCGAGGAAATCACTGACCTTAATAATAAACAACCAAAGTTGAAGGGAAAAGAGTTTTCTAATGCACCATTGGAGAAAGTTGAGCCACAAGTTGTAGAACTTAATTCATCAACCGACTCCGAGCCTACATTGCGGAAGATATTGGGGCTTATAGAAGATGTCGGAATCCGAAAGATTGGGATTTGGGGGATGGGCGGCATTGGCAAGACAAGAACTCTGAAATTGTTGAACAATCGACTAGGAGAATCCCACATGTTTGACATCGTCATCTGGGTAACTGTCTCAGGAGAAGGAAGTCGAAGAAAGGTGCAAAATGATATTGCAGGACGTCTGAACTGCACTGAAAAAGATATGTCCAATGACGATCGGCTAAGAGCATCCATAACTAAAAATTTAAATGGGAAGAAGTTCTTGTTGATTTTAGATGATATTTGGGAAAGAATAGATTTGTCTGAAGTTGGGATCCCAATTCTAAATCAAGATAATGGGTGTAAGGTCTTATTGACCACTCGAGACTTTGGCATATGTCAGCAGATGGAAACAGATAAGGAAATACAAATGGAGAGACTATTCGAAGAGGAGGCATGGAGGCTATTCAATGAAAAAGTTGGAGATGTTACCATGTCTCCTCGTATTGAACCAATTGCTAGAGATATCGTTAAAAAGTGTGGTGGTTTACCACTTGCCATCCTAGTAATTGGTTCATCATTGAGAAAGAATAGTGATGTTTGTAGGTGGAGGAATACGCTACGGAAACTGAAATTACCATCTACGTCTTCGATTAAAGGCATGGAAAAGGAAGTGTTCTCCTGCTTGAGAATCAGTTATGATCGGTTATCTGAAGATTCTGAAAGGAACTTGTTTTTGTACTGCTCATTGTACCCAGAAGACTCTCAAATATTGATAGCTGAATTGGCAGAGTATTGCTAGTTGGAGGGCTACATTCAAGAAGTTGATAGCATTGAAGAGGCACGGGATGAGGGTCACGACATGGTAATGAATCTTGTCGATGCATCATTGATGGAGAGAGTTGATCATAGAGAAGAGTATGTCAAAATGCATGACATTATAAGGGATTTTGCATTGAAAGAAGCTTCAGGGTTCTTAGTAAAAACCGGTAGGCATGTAAAGCAACCACCAGAGGAGAAGGAATGGTTGCGATCACAAAAGATATCATTAATGGGCTGTAGTTTGTACAGTCTATTGGAGTTGGAGAGGCTGAAGTGTAGCCTTTTGTCAACGTTATTGCTGCAATCTAACTATCAGCTAACAATGATCCCTGATTCCTTCTTTGAATTTATGTATTCTCTACGTATTCTAGACTTGAGTAACACACTAATAAAGTCCTTGCCGTCTTCCTTGTGCAACTTGGTTAATCTCCACGGTCTCTATTTGAAGGAATGTTTAAATTTAGAAGAACTTCCATCCCAAGCAGGAGCACTCACGCAACTAGAGGTGCTTGATTTGGGAGGCTCCACAGCAATTAAATATCTGCCTAGAGTGGTTGGGGAACTAACTCGTTTGAAACGTTTGATAGTGGGGTTTAAAAAATGCTATTGTTCTCAAAATGATGACGAGGACACTAAAGAATTGAACATGAAGTTGAGAGTTCCCACTGGAATAATTCCAAAGCTTCCATATTTAGAAGAACTGAGCTTGTGTGTCGAGTGTGGACCAATTTGTGTTGAAAAGGAACAGTGGGATGATGAAAGCATGGAAGTCGTGGTTGAAGAATTATGCAGGTTAGAACATCTTACATATCTCGATGCATACTTTCCAAAAGTGGAGTGTCTCGACCATTTTCTACGTCATAGCAAATCGGTGAAAGCAACCTCCTCCTGGTTTAGGAGATTCCGGTTTCGGGTTGGCACTGAGATAAGGTATACATCGATGTCGTATTGGCCCAATCTACAATGGGAAAGATGTTTGATATATAACTGTGGTTTTGGGACGTTACATGCTGCCATTATGAAGACTCTTGCTCATTGTTCCTTTTTTCATCTCAGCGATCATCGCACCACAAGAAAGCTATCAGAGTTGGGGCTGGCAAACATGAATGAGTTGAAAGAATGTAGGATTATATACTGTGATAAAATGGAAACTCTCTTTGATGGAGATGAGCAACAGGAGACTTGTGCACTGATACCCAACTTGAAGAAGCTTGAGATTAAAAGTCTTCCAGAATTGAGGAGCTTATGCGATGGTCCATTGTTGCCCGGAAGCCTCTCCAAACTCACAAAACTAAATTTACGTGATTGTAATAACTTGAAGAAGGTTTTCCAATTGGGTATTATTCGACAACTCTGC
Organism: Umbellularia californica; assembly: GCA_028538565.1. Lineage (NCBI taxonomy): Eukaryota > Viridiplantae > Streptophyta > Magnoliopsida > Laurales > Lauraceae > Umbellularia > Umbellularia californica. The sequence continues at coordinate 2,642,495 of JAPQWN010000002.1, forward strand.
AGTTTAGAAGAACTCTGGGTTTGGGATTGTTCGAAGATGGAAGAGATAATTGAAATTGAAGAGGAGGAGGAGATGTCTGTCGCAAGCCATGCCCATGATGTCATCCTCCCTAATATCAAGGAAATTCATCTATGGTTTCTTCCGGAATTGGTTAGCATTTCCCGAGGGTTTTCTAATTCCGAATGGCCATCACTAGAAACTATTGAAATTCATAGATGTCCCAAGTTGAAGAGTCTCTCCTTCCTCTCCAATGGCACCAATATTGTAGCACCTGCACTAAAGAAGATTATAGGCTCTAGTTCATGGTGGGAAGCAGAATTGGAGTGGGAAGACAATGACATCAAGCAACGACTCCAACCGTACCTTTTCACAGCTGTGAAAATCTAATTGGCTAAGTAATTTCATGAAATTTTCCTTAATCTCTCTGCCTCTTGTTAATCATCAGTTGGATCAAAAACAGATAAAAATCTCCTTTGAAATCTCTTCGAAATATGCACTATGTTTTTTTTGATCTTTTAATTAATAAGGTGCTTAGAACACAAAATCACAGGCATAGACTGAGTCTGGAAGTTGACTTACGAACCCAAAAAAGAGATGATATCTCGCTTTGTTTAATGATATGCAAGGCCAAAAAGAGGGATAGAGATTGAACACAAAAACCCCGCATCTTTTTGTCTTTGTTGCATAAGATGGAATTCAATCTCATCTGCCCACAAAGTGTTTGATTAAATGTCTCAACCAGTTCACCCTTTCTGAAAGATGCTTGTCCCCTTGAATGGGCGTTCTGTCACCTCTCTGTTGCAAGTTTAGAAACTATTGTTCTCGCTACAGCTAAAGTTCATGCTTGATCTTCTAGGACTTTTTTTTAAGTGTTTTTCTATTGTTTGTATGCTTGCATTTGAAATTCTGCCATAATTTATCATGCTTAATTTAGCTTTGTCTATAAGGTTATGCAATCATTTAATTTGTCTATAAGAAATCACATTCACATGGAATTTTTCTTTGACAATAAACTTGCTCAAGAAGTTTATCATGGTTTATATTTTGTATAAAATATATCTCGTTAGAATGTAAGAAACCTGATCTATTTCTTTCTGTGTGTCAAGTGTTTGTATAATGAATGGAGGGACGTATTTGGTTCGACTTTCGATTTGCATTGGCTACTTGCAAGATCGTAAAAAGAGCTTGAGTGGACCAATTTACAAAAGGTAATTTCACAGCACCACCACTCTTTCATTGATTGGATTTTGTTCTCCCTTTCTGCTGTTGTTATTATCGTTGTTATTATTTTTTTTAATTTTTAATTTGGAAAATAGTTGTGCAAAACCAAGTTCCTAATCTACTAAAATGTCTGGAGAAATAATTGGTGGAGCCTTGTTACCCTTCTATATGATATGTCAACCAAATTGGAAAGGTCTCTTGTTTAAGGTCCTATTTGGATGTCATCTGTTTTTCCTTTTATGAGTGAAGTGGTTTTCTTATGACCAATATGTCTAAGGTGAACTTGAACCATGTTATTCACATCTTAGGGTGAAATATATGTGCATAAAAAAAGAAGTCTGTTTAGTATAGGTGGCCTTTGTAGTTTAGTATAGGTGGCCTTTGTATGGCTTTGTTCTATAATCTATTCTGTCTGCAACATGTCGTAAAGGAAATGAGTTCTGTTAACAAAAAAAAGACAGAGAAAAAAGAAAAGAATATCTGTTGAGATGATATTGAGTGGAAATATCTTCCCTATATTTCTAATCATAATCGAATCTTATCTCATCCATTTACGATCGGCATTGAGTACTAGATTTCTCTTGCAATACGGTTGAATGTGTCTCTCTCATTTGTTATAGATAAAGGGTGCCATTTATAGGATACTATGATTATCTAGACTGTGTTGTTGCTCAATCACATGGATAGAATTTGTATTTGTTTTAATTTTTTTATTTATAAAAATTGCATTGTGACATTCTGCATCTCTTCTCTGGTTTGGACACATACAAAGCACATGGGAATATGAATAAGTTGTTGGTCTTGTATATGCAAGGGGAACTTTGTTACTTACCACCAGTGCTTGATCCCAGGTTCTGATTCTGTTTTGTTTGGTTAGGAAAGTTGCATTTCTGTTTGTTATGGTGTGAGTTGTCGATGTTTGTGTTTGTGCTGGTATTAGTGAGTGAATTGTTTGGCCTGTTGCCAAAATATTAGCTACTGCAGTTACTGGTCGTGTGAAGAGTCGTGGGTTGTTGCTAACTTGTAGGAAGTGATGGATAGTATATTTAATGTCTATTTTTAATAGATAATGCATCTGCTTTCCTTGTGTTACTCAAACTAAGGAGGTTAGCTACCCCCAAAGTAGCCACTGTCTCCCAAAATGGCAAAGAAGCAACAGTCACGTAACAAAATTTATCTATGCCTTTACTCTTAAGTTGTTGGTTTTGTATGTGTTGAAGTTGATATCATACTTCCCTATTTATAAATTCTTGCTTTGTCCTGCGCTTGCATTGTAATTTAACTGGCATTGTGCTTCCAAACAAGCCCTAAATCTCCCAAAGGAAAATGTCTTTTCATATTTAGTTAGGATGTTTACTACGTTATTTAGTTTTGCCAAGTCTATATTGAGAAAGGAATGTTAGTATGAGTGACCATTCAAAAAAAAAAAAAATGTTAGTATGAGTGTGGTCTTTTTCTTGTCTTTGAGAGATAATGGGATTTTATTAGAACTTCATTGAATCGGTCAAAATGATTAGTAGTTTCAGTTCTTTACTACTTTATATTCTTTAACTGCAAGCACTTGCGTTCACATATCAACATTTTATCTTTTAGGTCATTTGAGAACTTATATACTGGCTTCTTTTTTGCTCCTGTACTTCGTATATCACAGTTATTAGCAAGGATGAAAATAGCGGTAGCGGCGGGCGTAGTGGCCTGCCGCCAAAACGCTACGTAGCGGTGCGATTTGGAAAAATCGACCAAAAAATATGAAAAAATTCTAGAAAATCTAGAATATTAGAAAATGAGAGAAAATGTATTTTTTTTTTTTTGCAAAAATAACTAAGGTAAGGGGGAGTAGCGGTCCCCTCACTGTATGAGGTCCTGTATCGCTGTATAAATAGAAAATAATAGTAATGATCATTTTTTTCACATGTGTTCATGTTGCTTAGTTATGCTAACTTAGAAACTAATGAAAGACTTATAAAAGAAAAAACTATGTCATGAAGTCAAGACTTAAGAGTACCTAGAGAAAAAAAAATACATCTACCAAAGGGGGTGTCTAATAGGATATACTTAGAGAAGAATCATTAAGAACTCTCTGTATCGACTGTGATTTGGCGAGATCATGTTCTTTTTTATGTTCTTTTAAACATAAAAGGGTAGAAGAGTTGTGTAAAAATGTTATTTGGAGAGAAGAAGAAAAGATATAAGTCTTATTGTAGCGGCCCCGTAGTGGACGTGGCAGCCGCTACGGGTGCGACGGCCGATAAATCGGCCGTAGCGTAGCAGTGGCGGCCACTACGGCCGATATAGCGGCTGCTACGCTACGTAGCAGCCGCTATTTTCATCCATGGTTATTAGAAGTGATCATTACTTTTCTTTTTATTGCAAAGGATCTATCTACTCTCACTAATCTCATCTTATAACTTGAATGATTACATATATTCCGTGTTATCTTCATCTTTTTATGTTTGTCTATAATTTCATGAGCATGACCATTCAGTTGCAAGATGATACTTGAATACTTCTAGCCCATTATTCTCTGTCCTTATTTTTCATTTATTTTCTTACTCAGGAAAGTGGATGCTCCCATTCTGATTAGGTTTTGAGATGGTAAACATGCATGCAAGTTGGTTCTCAGTGGCAATAAATTTGATAGTACTCAATGGGTGGGGCGAAAATCAGAAGTAGGGCCATTTATTTACTTGGATGGGATGCTAATGTTGGTAGGTGCTAAATCAAATATGACCTCACCTTGGTAAGGTTTGGTAATTGGAGATGTTTAGGTTTTGTTCTTGGCGATTCTTCCAATGGCTTGTGGAATTCATCTTAGGTATTGTAGAAACCTATCATGATACAATTTTGTAAAAATTTTTATTTGTTTCACAGTTCAATTCCTTGATACAGAATGGCTGCTTTACAGGTTCAGATTGGCATCCTAACATTCATACCAAATAGAATCAGCTTGTCCACAATGATGCTCCATGGTTTATTATGGAATCCTATCAAGAATGCCGTCATCCCCCGGTTTGTTCTTACTTGACAAGCAAGAACTATTGAATTTCTTATTATTCTTCGTGGAAGATGTGGGGATACTAAAGAACTTTTGATTTGACTTTACAGGTTTGACAATGATGGTGTCAATATTTGTTTGAAAGATAATCCAGATTCATCCTTTCTTAAGATGGCATGTTCAAGGTCAGAACTAATGAAGCCCAAAATTTGTAAAGAGAAAACAATGCTTATGAAACCAAGGTACATTCTATTCTAATCAAATGGGCAAAAAAAAAAAAAAAAAAAAGTTCTGATGCATTCTATTCTAATCAGATGCACAGGAAAAAGGGATGAATCTAGAGGAATGGGGAAGTTCACGCTGTGTCAATATTACGACACCATAGAAGGTATATTCTTTTATTACGTCATCATCACCACCATCATTAAAGCTTTGTCCCAACTACGTTGGGTCGGGTACATGAAAATTCCGTTTCCCCATTTCAATCTATCCATTATGTCTACATAGCTCTTAAATTTAATTCTATTCCATTAACTAGCAAAAATAGATCATGGATTGAAATTGTGAAAGGACTTGTTTGTTGATTTTATGATAAGAACATGTTTGTAGTTTGTACCTTGTACAACTGATGGGGGTTCCAATGATGCATTGATGCAATGGTGTAAATGAGTAAAAGGACCTACTGGTGCAATGAACTTGATAGCAATCTGAATTTCCTCCCCTTTTTTCACCCTTTCTTATAATGTTTGCGAATGTGATACTTGGGTCTAGGGACATTTATCTTGGACTATTCAACATTGGAATTGAAGCTGCACAATATCACACATAAGATATCTTGGGACCATGTGGGTAGTTGTGACGTTTGTATCCATGTGGGTAGCTATTATGTTTGTGGCCACAGCTTCCGTCTTTGTGACCATGGTAAAAGTCTTCTTGCACAAGATCTCGCACTAGTTGTCACGGTCTATAGTGCCTTATCTTTTTAATTTTTTATTTAATAGTCAAATGGTCCTTCAACGTGCAAATCTGGATGGCAGGCAATCCCATTCGAATTGTATTCTTGTATACACCGGCTTATCCATTTGTAAGCATATTTTGTGCACCAATTTGCCATACTGTCATTGAATATGATTGATATATTCTAGAAGTTTAATTACAAACCAAGTATTGATTACTACATTGAGAGATATTTCCCTAGTTGAAGGTATTAGTATCGCAAACTCTCAAGTTTTTTTTCAATTAACATCACATTATTTGTTTCCAGTTGTTTCCATATATTGGAGAACTGAAAAAAATCTATTGAATGGTCAATCATAAGATTTAAACACGCTCCATTGATGTAAAACAATATTTCATTGTTGAAGTGTCCAACATTTAAGGTAAACGTGACTAGAACTGAACAAAGATTCATTACAATGAGTAGATGTTGTCCCAAACCCATATTGATTCATATCTTCTATCAAGTCCAATTTTATATATATATATATATATATATATATATGAAGCGAAGTGGATCCAATTGAGAAATTGAGGAATTGTATCCAATTGATTTTGACCATTTTAAATTATCTCAAGTGTCCCTTGACTGGGCCAATCTTATTCTTTAAAGTTTAAAAACGGTTAAAGGAAATGGTGTCTCGATTGAGTGACTCTTCCCCTTCATCTTCCCTCTCAACGTTACTTCTCTAACTCCCATCAGTGCTTCTATCTCAACGCCCATCTTCCTCTTCCTCTTCCTCTTCCTCTTCATCCTCCCTCTCCCATCAGTCCTCGGCATCGATTGCTACGATCCCCATGGCATGTACCTCTCTCTATCTTTCTTCCTACCTCTCTCTTGCTCTGTCTCCTTCTTTGGCTAAAGAGATGAAGGAAATAATAAGTGGGGTTTGCCGTATTGCAGGATATTCGTTTGGAGGAGATAAAAAGAGGGAAAAAGAAAAGAGGATTTGGAGAGGAGAAGAAGAAAGGGTTGTTGTCCTCATAAATCATGTCACTGTGATAGCCCAACGTGCCCTTGAAGTCTAGCTGCTTCCTCTGATTTCTGGTATATGCCTTTTTTATCTTATTTTATTTACTCCTCAATTGTCTACAATGTAATTTTATTGTTATGTGGGTTTTTCACTACTTCTCTGGTAGGTTTTTTTCTTTGCTATAAATAATTAAAAAAATTAATTTCTTTCCTTTTCTCCTGGTATCACTTTTGTTTGATTCCGTTTTTACTCAACTGTCCAGGTTTTGCCTGACAAATGCCTCTTTGTTTTGAGGGTTTTTTTTTATAGGTTGCCTATTTGCTATGTTTGAATCATATGATCAGACAATCCACCAACCCATCAATAATGTAATCCTAAATATGAGCCAACAAATAGTATTTTATTTGAACATGTTGTTTTGTTTATTCTTTTTGCTCACTGTTGATTTATTTCTTTACTTTTTTTAATCATTTAAAAAGCTCTGAATTCAATGTTAGAGAAAAGGGCCTTTGAGGAATTCAAATTAACAATATCTAATATGTTTGCTACGTTGACGGATGGAGTCCAGGCACAATTTTTTGGATTTCCCAAATCTGCCGGTGCATTGAGATTGGGTTGGAGAATGATGAGTTTCTGCATTTGATTGTTGTAGTATGTGCATTAAGGAAGATGGGAAATGAGTTCTTTTTTTTTTTCTTTTTTGTTGGAGGGTTGCTTTATTTCTTACTAGCAATTATTTAATAAATTGGATCTCTTTGGTTCTTTATTATTCTTTTTCTTTTTCTATGATTCAGTCATGGGATTCTATAAGTTCTCTCTCCTCTCAAATCCATAATTCAACTGAATTCTCTCCATTATCATTTTTCTCATTTTATATTTTGTTCGTCATTTTTTTTTGTATTGATGCTCGAACTTATCACATATAGCAGAAGTATATTTTATTTTGTCTACATTATTTGATTGACTGCTGTTTTTTGGTGTTTGAAATGTTGACTTGCAAGGTTAATTGAGAAATCAGATTGAATTCCTTCAATTGACCAGCCAATTTGTTTTGACCCCTCTAAGATGGATTTGTAGCTTTTCTCTCTGCATTCCAACTTTATCTCTCATACTTAACTCCATGGTTGGTTTTTTGTTACACTAAAGCGAACTGAATTCTACCAACTTTTCGGCTACCATTTTTTTTAGTAAAAGGCTACCATCTTAAAAACACATTCTCCTCTTACGTTTCTCCCAATTCCCTTTTAACTCCTTTGCAATGGTTTTTTAAAGTGTCTGCAACTCCTCATCTTTGCTTCTTTTCTCTAACGTGCAGACGTGCAAACCTTCTATCTTTGAGCCTTGGGTTGTGGGAGGTCTCTTTTGGAAGGTGGCGAAAGAGGATGGCGACCCCAGCAACGTGACAGGGATTTTTTACCAGGTTCCGATTATCTTTGACCCAACATCCCGCTTTTGTTTCATCTCCGATTTTTTTTTCCATTTTCAGAAAGCCATCTCCACGTTCCTCTTTGACACCTGTGCAGGGACCTTACCTTCTACACATTTCGGTTTTCTACTTGTTTCGCTCTTGGCAGTTACTCAATTTCAAGTCATGTAAATGCAAAGATGATTACTGACTCTTCAAAAATCCTCAAAACTAACTAGAACTCTTGTGAGTCATGAAAACATTCAGGCCCCAAAATCTCCTTCGTCCCTCATCTCTTTTCAAGGTTAGTTCCAATCAATTCATACGGTTTCTCATTCTCTCCTTTTTCTTCCAAATATGTTGAGTGCTGCAGATATATTGAATTTATGTGATTTGGTTGTTGAATTGATGTTCTATTTAGAGATTCATTGTTATTTATGCAATCTATATTGTTTGTATGGAATCTGTTTGTGGCGAGATTTACATTTGCATTAGTTAGTATATCTCAGTGTCATGATGATTTGATGAATTTTGCATCTGAATTTTTTTTTTATCTCTTGGATCTCTCATGTGTTGTAACACATGACTATGATTTTTATCATGCATGCATGTGTTTCTTTTTGGAATAACATTCATTTTTCTCTATGTTAGGTTATGCATGCCAACTATATGATGAAAATTCTACATGAATAATAATGCAGCTAAGAAGTTTGTATCTTATCCAACAAAATAAGAATTTCCAAGGTGACAAATGATATATTCATCAAGTGCCCCATGAAACCAAGGTGACAAATGATTTATTCATCAAGTGCGCCACGAGATACAACAGATTTTGCAGATAAAATAACATGTTAATGTTGATGGCAATGGCAATGGCAATGGATGTCAGAGGTTTTATACCTTCTCATTTTGTCCATCCATGTGATGAATTGCATCATGACGATGGCAGGTTGGGTTGATTAGTTGGTTGCGGTACTCCAAATTTTATCACTTTGTTTTATAATCCACTGATTAGTTAGCTGACGAGTGGTCCCCACACTTATTAATTTCTTCTCCGATTCAATTTCTCCCTGTTGCCATCCAAGGTCTACAGAGACCCTCTCACTCTGCCTACCACGACCCAATCACTGGTGGGCGCTTGCCAACATTTTTTTTTTCATTTTTGCTTAAGGTGTTGTATGTTTTTCTTTTGCTATAATGATTTCAAATGTGGGTGTTTTCCTTTAGAAAACAATAATGTAGCTGTTTTTCCTCTCTTGATAACAAAATTTTTTGATATATCTTTGTGTTTCATTGGATTTCATGTTCAATAGAAAGTTGGGGTTTTTAAGGGATGTGGACTTTTTATACTAATCTACCATTAATTGATTTTTCTTTTTCTATTTTTCTTTTCTGCCTTAATAACAAGGCTCAGATCTGTGAGCTCCAGTGTAATAGAACACAACTCAACCGTCAGGGTCTTGCCTCAAATTAACAGTTATAGGTTTCTTTCAATTGCAACATGCCCTCGCTCAGACAGATTTTCCCACGATAGTAATTGTTTCCAAAAAAATTTATCTAAATAAAGTTGTTAGAGTTCTCCTTTGTGGTAGGCTGTGGATCTTTGTTAAAGGCTTTCTTCCTGTGAGAGTTTGCTTGATAGGGTTTTATAGTTTAGGTATGCATAGGGCTCATGAATGTAGTCTGTTCTTCTCTCTTTAACCCACATGATGAATTAAGCTGTCTTCTTTTGACCAATGGGTGTATCTTTTAGGTGGGAACCACAAAAAACCCTTTTTAATTGTTTACTCACTTCTTCACATCACAACAGTAGGAACAGTGTGCTTGGCTGATTTGAGAACTTTTTCGTCCTATTTGCAAACTAAATTCCCCATTTTATGGAAAACTAAGATGAATCCGATGACAAAGTCTATGTCTAGATGATATACAAAGAGAGCTTAATAAAGTAAGTATTATCGAACACCCCATCAATGTTTGACATGCCTCGCATCAGGCCTATGGATTCATTGTATAGTATAAGGGACATATAACGGAATGGGTGTTGACCTTTGTATTGCATGTTCCTGTGTTGCTTTACCTTTATACAATGATCATATTGCTACTTTTAATTAAAATATCACACCATATTGTTTTGAGTGATGTTTGTGGATTATTGAAATGAAATGGTATTTTGAAATTTGCAAGGACAAGCTCACATGTTTTCTCCAAGATGTGGACATGAACCTTGAAGGGTATGTTGTTTCTATTTAAGTTTCCCTTCCTTTCTCTAAGTTTAGATTCATTGCTTGCAAATCTATGTGCCGTTTTTTAATAAAGAAACTAAATTTGAAACTGTTATTTCTTTATTTCATTCTATGAGCCCTTAATCATTAGTAGAATTTAGTCTTTGGTTCTTTCCTTGTAGGTTTTAGGTTTCTCCTTTCCTTCTATATATGTTTCTACTAAGTTACAAGAAAAAATATGCTTCAAAACTGTTTCTTCTATTGGATGATGGTAAGTCCCTTTTTCCAAAAAATTACATATATACACAATTTTTATTGACGTTGAGCATCAAATGAAATGGTATTTTGAAATATGCAGTAACAACCTCACATGTTTCCTCTAAGATGTGGACATGAACCTGAAGGGTATGTTGTTTCTATTTTAGTTTCTCTTATTTTCTCTAAAGCATATATTCATGTGAAGAGCATTTCATAATTCTCATCCTCTTCATTCCTTGCATTTCATAAACGGCTTGAAGTCATTGATAAGATGCAAAACTCTCAGTAACTCTCTCCATCGATCTCTCCAAAAGTCACTGAGCTATTTCCCTTCTTTCTATCTTTTTCACTGGTTTGGACACATACAAACCACATGGGAAAATGAATAAATTGTTGGTCTTGTATATGCAAGAGGAAATTTTTTATGTGCCACCAGTGCTTGATCCCACATTCTATTTCTATTCTGTTTGGTTAGGAAAGTTGTGTTTCTGTTTGTTATGGAGTTATGGTGTGATTTGTCCGTGTTTGTGTTTGTGCAGTTATTAGTGGGTGAGTTGTTTGGCATGTTGCCAAAATATTGGCTACTACGGTTACTGGTGGTGTGAAGAGCCAGTAGGTTATTGCTAACTTGTAGGAAGTGATTGATGGTATATTAATGTCTGCTTTTTAATAGATAATGCATCTATTTTCCTTGTGTTGTTCAGACTGATTAAGGCCACAGTCTGCCAAAATTGCAAAGCAGCAGCAATCATGTAACAAAATTGCTTGTTTGGCTTGCTGCAAAAATATTAGCTATTGCAGTTGCTGGTGGTGTGAAGAGTAGTGGGTTGTTGCTGACTTATAGTAAGTGACGGATGGTGTATTTAATGTCTTTTTTTTTTTTTATGAATCTCTTCTCCTTGTGTAATTCAAACTAATTAGGCCATTGTCTGCCAAAATTGCAAAGAAGAAGCAGTCATGTAACGAAATTTATGTATCTGCAATTGAGAAGTTTATGCATTTACTTCAAGCTGTTGGTTTTGTATGTGTTGAAGTTGATTTTGTACTTCCATACATGTTTATAGATTCTTGTTTTTCTTGCACTTGCATTGCAATTTAACCTGCATTGTGCTTCCAAACAGGCCCTTGTCTCCCAGGGAAAAATAGTCTTTCCATATTTAGTTAGGATGTTTACTGCTTTATTTAGTTTTGTCAAGACTATATTAAGAAAGGAATGTTAGTATAGTATGAATGACCATTCAAAAAAAATTGTCAGTATGAGTGCAGGCCTTTTCTAGTTTTTGAGAGAGTGGAATTCTATTAGAACTTCATTGAATCAAAGGTCATAATGGTCAGTAGTTTCACTTCTTTACTGCTTTATATTCTGTAACGGCAAGCACATCTTTAGCATTTGGACATTTAATCTTTTAGATCATTTGAGAACTTATTTCTTTTTATCACATTTATTAGAAGTGATCATTACTTTTCTTTTTATTGCAGAGAATATACCTATTATCACTAGTCTCATCTTATAAGTTGAACGGTTAAATATATTACGTGTCATCTTCATCATTTTATGTTTGTCTATAATTTCATGAGCACGACCATCCAGTTGCAAGATGATATTTATTTTCTTACTCAGGACAGTGGATGAACCCATTCTGATTGGGTTTTGAGATGGTAAAAATGCATGCAGGTTGGTTCTCAATGGCAGTAATTTAATAGTACTCTATGGGTGGAGGTGAAAATCAGAAGCAGGGCCATTTGTTTATTTGGATGGGATGCTAATTTTGGTAAGTGCTAAATCAAATATGACCTTACCTTGGTAAGGTATGGTAATTCGCAATGTGTAGGTTTTGTTTTTGGCGATTCTCTAATGGCTTGTGGAATCTAGATTATGTTTTGTAGAAACCTATCATGATACAATTTTGTAAAATTCTATATATTGCACAATTCAATTGTTTTACAGGTTCAGATTGGCATCCTAAAAATCATACCAAACAGAATCACCTTGTCCACAACGATGCTTCACGGTTTATTATGGAATCCTATGAAGAATGCCATCATCCCCCACGTTTGACAAGCAAGAACTATTGAATTTCTTATTATTCTTCCTAGAAGATGTGGGGATACTGAAAACTTTTGATTTTACTTTGCAGATTTGACAATGATAGTGCCAATATTTGTCTGAAAAGATATCTGGATCCATCCTTTCTTAAGACGGCATGTTCAAGGTCAGAACTAATGAAGCCCAAAACTTGCGGAGAGAAAAACAATACTCCCGAAAGCAAGGTGAATTCTATGATTATCAAATAGACAGAAAAAAGAAAAGGTCTTATGCATTCCATTCTAATCAGATGCACAGGAAAAAGGGTTGAATCCAAAGGAGTGGAGAAGTTCATGCTGTGTCACTATTATGGAACCATAGAAGGTATATTCTTCGACAACATCACCATCACCACCATAATAAAAGCTTTGTCTCAACTACATTGAGGTCGAGTACATGACAATTCAGGTTCCCCATTCCAATCTATCCATTATTTCTACGTAGCTCCTAAATTTAAATGTATTCCATTAACTAACAAAAATAGATGGAGGATTGAAATTGTGAACGGACTTGTTTGTTGATTTTATGATAAGAACATGTTTGTAGTTTGTACCTTGTACAAATGATGGGGGTCCGATGATGCATTGATGCAATGGTGTAAATAAGTAATAGCACCTACTGGTGCAATGAACTTGATAGTAACCTGAATTTCCTCATGAACCCTTTTTCACCATTTCTTAAGGTACATTCTATTCTAAAGAAATGGACAGAAGAAAAAAAAAATGCCTTGTGCATTCTATTCTAAACAAATGGACATGGAAAAAGGATGAATACAGAGGAGTGGAGAAGTTCATGTTGTGTAAATATTACAGCACCATAGAAGGTATATTCTTCTACTACATCATCATCATCACCATCATTAAAGCTTTGTCCCAACTACGTTGGGGTCTGGTAGATGAATTCTATTTCACCATTTCAATCTATTTTTATGATAAGAACATGTTTGTAGTTTGTACCTTATACAACTGATGGGGGCCCGATGATGCATTGATGCAATGGTGTAAATGAGTAAAAGCACCTACTGGTGCAATGAACTTGACAGTAACCTGAATTTCCTCATGAACCCTTTTTCTCCCTTTCTTATATGGCTCCGAATGTGATGCTTGAGGTGCAGGTACATTTATCTCGGACTGTTCGACATTGAAATTGAAGCTGCGCAATTTCGCACACAAGTTGTCTTGGGACCATGTGACGTGGGTAGCTGTGACATCTATGACCATATCTTTCGTCTTTGGGTCCATTCTAAAAGTCATCTCGCATAAGATCTCACACAAGCTCTCATTAGTGTATAGCGTCTTTTTTTTTTTTAATCAAATGGTCCTTTAATGTGCAAATCAGGATGGCAGGCAATCCCCTTGGCAATGTTTTCTTATATTCACTGGCTTATCCAGTTGTATTAATATTTTGTACACAAATTTGCCATATTATTGTTGAAAATTTCACCAAATAAGATGGTCTATGTTGCATTTGTTGGATACAAAAATTTCAAAATTTAAGTTATAATTGATGTGATATTTTTGGTTGAAGATATTCTCTTTGTTTGTTGAATAGTTTGATGAAAAGGAATTGACTGTGCACTTTTTAGACGACATGAGATGTGTTGTCACTGATATCTCTTATCCTGAAGTTAATCACTTGCGTGTTTGAGAGAACATGATGCATCCAAATTGTTAAAAACAGCTAGCAAATTATATACAATGTGGCCTCACCTTTCCAGAACCAAACCATTGGATTGAATTTCTATTTGCCTCAAACATGATATTAATTAAAGTATCAATTTGGTCATGGTCAAAACTTGTACTACTTGGGCAATACAAAATCTCTTTCAACATCCTTCTAAACCTGCTTGTAAGAAAAAGACTAGGATCGCTCAGCTCAATCCTTCAACACATAATTGTCTACTTGTTAAGACTAAGAAAAGAACAATATAGAATTACAGTCGTATGTGATATATAAACAACCAGTACTGCAGTGGAGTATTTTTAATATTTAGAAAATTTTCTTTGAATGTTTACAAAATTGTATAATTTTCAATTTTAAATAAGAATAATCAATGATTAAGAAACCTTGATTTTCTTAATAAGAATTATCAACTGTGATATTTAATCACATATTTAGGAAGAAAAAAAAACTCACTAATCCAATGGTAATTTCTTTTAGGAGTCATGGACCTACCTAAGCGGGCTCATTTCTTGAACAGTTTAGATATTCGAAAGGCAGCCCTTAAATGCAGAAATTTGAGCTGCACCTAAAGCAGGTTCACCTTAACCAACCATTCTCTTTTTTGGCCTTGCAACCCCTGTTTCACATATATGCATTACGTCTTTCATAGGGGCTATCCCATGAATGCTTTTAATCAAAAACATTGGGAGCTATTTACGTTAAGACCTAATTTAACTAGCTCTTTTTAGACTAGTTGATAGTTTGAAATTGGACCCTTAAAGTTTAAGTGGGGCCCACCTTTTGATCATCCAAATCGTTGTTGATATACCGGTAACACCCATGGTATTTACTTTTATCTAAATATTAGAAGTCAATATCAATAAGCCAACTGCTGGATTGATTAGTGTGTTTTACCCACTTGTTCTTTCAAGATGTAAGTAGCCAATGGAACAATAGTTTATATGATGTCCTTATCACAATGGGTGTCAGAGGTGAATCTCAACAATTAACTAATGGAAAGGTGGTCCAGGATTGGGTCCAGCTGGGTCTAGAATCTGTATACCCAATTGTACAATACTTTCAACTTCAGGGACGGGTGATGGCGATACTTGACTGATCTGAACCTGACTTAGCCCAACTAATTGCATTATGAGATGCCAACCCCAGTAAATACCACATAGTCCTCAACCTGGCCTGACTCAACAGCACCCCTACATGAAACAACCATTCAAAATCACCCTGTGATAAATCTTAGCCACTCAAAAAGCCAATCCAACTGAGAGGCCATTGAATTTATCATGCAAATCTCGCCATTGAAACTTATCAGGCTATGATTTAATAACCTTGAGGCCCCTCCAAACTATGGGTGGCAAAACTTGATCACTCGACCTAGAAACCAAGTTTGTGTTTGGGGCAACCTGAACAAACTAAATAACCCATTTAAACGGGTTAGGGTAGGGTTGACCTGCATTTCTAAAGCCACTTCAATGGTTTGGTGATTTATTATTTTTTATTCCTAGAATAGTTTATATTTAGTGGAATGAGCTGAACTTGCATTGGGCTTTTCTGGCTTTTAATGCAACTTAATTTTTAGCCTTATTGAAAATGTAACCAAATCTCCCACATGAAGCAAAATTGAATGGATGGAAGCTCGCCGGAGTAACAAGTACGCCATGGACCTCTAAAGTGGTGGGACACATATAATTCAATTGATGAATGGATCCAAATCGATGGATAGGGTTATAAAATATGTCATATACAGTTATAAAAGGGTGGGGTATAAATAAAATGCTCCTGTCAATACACTTACTTTTGAGTGGTGTTGGCACCTAGTTTCACGCACATGCCGAGGGTTCGATCCTAGCGTCAGCAAGTTTATAGTATCACTTCGGATCAATAGGCCAAAATAAATAAAATAATAATAAACTGCTCTTTAAATTCTTAGAATCCCTTTTCTTATTCCATTATTCTTACATTAAATCAAGAGAGGTTTAGCTAAAAAAGAAAAGATAAAAATTGTTCATAGACCATGCAAACTTTTTTTTTTTTCTTTGAGATGAAGATACTTGAGAATCTAGGTCCATGCCCAAAACCCGAGATAAGGGATAAGGGAGCTGGGACCCAAGGGAGCCCACAGACATGGGAAGAGAGTCCCCACACACGGTAAGGAAGCCCACACAAGTAGGGTGAAAGCGCACAAGTGGGTAAGGGTTAAACTGTTGTTTAGAGTTACACTAGACCACATAGAGCATGAAGGAGTATCCCACATAGAACTGAACAAAGATTCATGGCACGATGCATTACAACGATTAGACGCTCTCCCAAAACCATATTGATTCATTTTCTATGGAGCCCAATAATGTCAAACAATTTCCCATTTTAGAATACATAAATAATCGAAATGTGATTCAGTTGCAAGCTTGAGAGTTTATATTTTATAGATGTCGAGGTTTATTCTTGAGCTTGAGATTATACTCAGCGAGTTCGAGAGTTAAAGTTCCACCAAATGAAATGGTCTAAGTTGCACCTGTTGGGTATAAAATTTTTAAAATTAGATTATAATATATATATGTGTGATAATATTGGTTGAATATACTCTCTCTTCATTTGTTCGACAGGTTGATGAAAATGAATTGATGGTGCACTTTTCAGACAACTAGTGAAGCCTTGCACGTGCAAGGCATGTGCAAAGTCCGAAGAATGATATAAGGAAAAATTCAGGTGACATTGGTGTTAATTGCTTTACAAATGAGCAAATCCTCGCTGTTGGATTGAAACAGTTGATAAGTGTGATGTCTGATGTAACTCAAGTAAAAGCTTGTATTTAATTCGCTTTGCTTTTTTTTTTTTTTTTGTTATTTTGTTGTTGTTGCAGACACTTAGGTCTTGTTTTTCTCCGCATAAGAAGCGTGTTCTAGTATTATCTCAAGCAACAATGAAAACCACCTTGTGAAACATCAGTCCACAATTCCATTTCTTATTAACAACAAATTTAATCAATGTAAAATAAAAAAGTACATACCATTTCAAAAAAGAAAATAAAAAAGAGAAAATAAAAATCACCAAGAACAAGTGACAAAAACATGGCATGCCTGCTTCAATGTTCTTGTCAAATTTTGCTTCACGGACTCCTTTGATTTGTCAAAACGCTTTAACGACAGTCCCCTCCAAAAAAAATGGCTATAGAAAAGCAAGTATACTGAAAGCACAAACTACATATGAAACAAAATAAGTGAAGACCATTCAACAATAAGCAGACATGAAAACAAGGGTTTCATGAAAATCAATAAAGAAAAATGCAGGACTTCGTGAAATCAATAGAGAAAAACATTCTCATTAATTACCTTAAAAATAAAACCAGAGAAAGAGGTTTAGCATGCATATATTAATCATTGGAGAAAGTCCTAAAGGGATGGCATTTCATTATTTTGTACTGCAAAAGTTGAAGGAAAATCTGCAGTTTTTGAGAAATCCAGCGCAAGCATGAGATGTCAGAGAGACCATATTGAATGCATTTGCATTGCTTTAATATGTTAAGAAAAAAGGGGAAACCAAAAATCGTCAACAACCATTAAAAAAAAGATCATATATTAAACATTAGAGGTCCTAAAGAGGTGGCATTTCATTACTTAGAAAACCAACAGTTTTTGAGAAGTCCAAAACAAGCATGAGATGACAGAGAGACCACATTGAATGCATTTGCATTGCTTTTATACATTTAAAAAAAAAAAGGAAAACCAGAAGTTGTCAATAACTATTAAAAATAAGATCAATCCATTAACCTATAGCCCCTTATTTATTCGTAACACAACTGTAAGATCAATTTTTTTTTTATCGGGCATTCAAATTGAACAATAAAAAGATGAACAAAAAATTCACATAAGCTTTGATTTCCAGCATGCCTTTGACAAGCGATAATATAAGTAGCTGTTGAAATTATCAAGAAAGACCTAAAATCAAATCACCATTTCCGTAAATTGGAAAAACCAAGATCCCTTTTGCATATAATAATAAATAATAAAGAAACGTAAACAAAAGAGATTTTCAAGGAAGAAAATCCAACTCAAGAATAAAAAGAACAATGCCAACCTATATGCAGATAACACAGAAAGAAGACATTAGTAGCACTCAATCACTTGACAAAGCAGGATACTATGCACAGCTAGTGCATGCTCTGAGGACACACACTTCAAATACTCACCTAATAAGGGATTGTATATGCCAACCATGTTCACATGACGAGAGTTGGGCAGGTAATCAACCAAATGGTCCACTTATACATACTATACTTGGTCAGTGACAAACTCGTTCAAAAAAGTAGGAACAAGTTGCAACTACATCCTGTGAAGAAATAGAATGTTTACTAATATCACATGGAAATTAAGATGATATTATAGAGATTTTTTTTTTTCTAAAACTGAAGTATTTCTAATAGTGAAAGCCTCAATGCACCACTAAGATTTTGAGTGGAAATGTAATCGCATAGACCCATCACAACTAACATCATTTTTACATGAAATTTTGAAAAGAGGAATCTCTTTCACCAAATAGGAAAACAGATGCCATTAGAAGTAACCCATATCAAAATTCCCACACACCTCAATATCATGGATCCATTTCAAAATCATTGCCACTATGAGAAGGTTGATTAAAGTCTATAAAAATGGGAAAAAAAAAAAGCTGACATTCAATTAAAAAAAATTCAAAGTAGGAAACCTGGCATCGCCCCATCTAAAAGCTCCCAATTGATTGAAGTGACTTTTTCTTCGTTTATCTTAATTGGGTGTTTGGATTTTGGTTTTTTACTGTTGTTTTGGAATGACAAGACAATAGAATATATTTGATTCAGCTGAACTGTGATTTGAAAGAATTAAATTCACTTAATTCTATTAAATCCACTTAATTCTATGTGTATCATTGATTTCTGAAGCGGTCAAACAGTCAATGACAGGATTGTGGTCATATGCATCTATATTTATTCACAACGAAGGACTCTTGCCTAACACATTGATGAAGGCTCCAGATCTTGTAGCCATATGCTGAAGAGGAGGTGGTGACAGCGGTGATCCACCTCTCAAAGTTGTCTTCACAAGAGGAGGAAGATGTCAAAGGCAACTTAGCAAAATTGATGAGATATAATAAACAACATAGCACAGTTTACTATTTATGAGCAATAACGTCAGAAAAAACTGACGAGATCCAAATTAGAGTTCCATAAACCACAATTTATCAGAATTTGATTTTGTGGGTATTGGAGTGAATAGGGTTGGTATTCTTGACTTCTTATGAGTCTCTTTTGTATAATGGGAGGAGCATTGGACGGCGAATGGGCCAAGTCTTTAAATTTTTTTTTCAGGTGTTGAATAATGTTTAAGGTTACAATTTCCAAGATGCATAAGAGCAGGTCTTTGATATATTTTTGTGTGAAGATGTTAAAGTTTACAGTTTAGAAAAATGTCGAACAAAAACTACTCCAATTTGTGAAATCAAGTTCATAATAAAATAAAAATGTGGTTCTAGAGCAAGTGTTATAACTAATGTTTTATAAAAGCGGCAATTTCCAGAAAATGAGCCCACAATGCCTCCATGCATAAACCTGAAATATTTCATTTCAATAGAATTACAAATTAAGAAAATTGGAAAAAAAAAAAAAAACCTGCCCGTTAGGCATATAGCTTACCGCAGCAATTATTTCTCTCGTATCATTGAAGTATTGACAATTATTATTCCAATAAGTGGACATTTTAGGAATCCCTTACCAACGAGATGGACCGCTGAGTAGGTTAGCATTAGTCGATACAATAGCTTTGCCTCCAACTTTAAGCATCTCCTATACTTCATCTGTGTTGTGAACCTAAGATCCAACAAGTTTGTGCCTCCAATGACCATATAAAAGTATCTTAAGCTTAGATTCTAGAAATTCTTCAAAGCCAGATAAAGAAGGCTAAACCATTTCTTTCTGTTTCTTCTTTTCATTTCTACATCGAAACAACTAAACTTTCTTCTATTGAAAAGGTGAAGGCTGAAACTGCTACAATTAAAATTAATTAAAAATAAATGTGCTAGTATAGCAAACAAGTTTGCAAAAAGAAAGTCGGTCAGCTCATCAACACATAGGCCACACTTGTAAGTTAAATGTGGACTATTGATCGGTATCTCATTGCCAAGCAAATTTCTTTTTTCTATGCACTTATGTATTCCTCTAAGAATCTAAACTACTTAACCAATCAAGAAGTTGCAGAAATACCCAATCCAACAAAATATGATTTTTTTTTGTTTGAAAAAACAACATAATATGATATAATCCAACATAATTAAAAAATCAACAAAATCACTAATCTAAAATACCTGAGAATGAAAACAATTGCAGCTCTGGTTCATGCCTAGTTCGCGTCCCAGTTGGGAGCAGGAATTGGAGAAGATCCAATATACTGCTTGATCAAAGGAGAACTTCATCTAGTAATTGTCTCTACACTAATATCTAAAATTTATATGTGGACAAGAGATCTGTTTCAAAATATTGCAAGGGCATCAAAGAAGGTCATTATCATAACCTAGTGAAGTAAGGGTAAACAGATGATATGGATAAAGATACAAGGCAACTCATATAAAGATTTGATGAAAAGTAGGAAGTAAATATTAAAATATCGAGAAAATTAGAAGCAACTGGACAACAAACTGGGGGAAATTGAGTTACAACTGAGAAGATTAAAATTTTAGAAGGTGCATAAACACTAAAATAATATATCAATGAAAAAAAATGAGATTTTGCCCTAAGTTAGCGTTGGGCTTCCACTATGAACATAATCAATTTGGTAGACAATGACCGGCTTTGGTGATATACAATTAACTATCAATAATTTAATGTATACCTGAGATATAAATTGTCTTTCCACAGCTTCAATCAACTATTACTTTGAGGGATGGAAGTTCAGTTCATCCTTATCATTGAGTAACGGGGCATAAGTAAAGAAAAAAATTTGACAACTATATATAAATAGCACCACCAAAGATTGAACATTCTATAATTCAATAATAAGTTCAATGGGCTAATAAACTCCTTAACCTGAGCGTTGATTTGGTGGCTACTTGTTTTCTTGGTGCAAGTATACAAATCATAAGAACTAAAAAAACTCATCCAACCTAATGATTGGAACAGCTAAAAGAAAAGTCATTCAACAACAGTACTTACAACTTTAAAATGGCTCCAATATCGCCTCAAAGAAGCTGTCTCCAAGTTCCTCAAAATCACAGTCTGCAGGGCATTTAAAATTTTAACACAATTAATTAAATCAGGAAAAATCAAACATGCTGTACTAACATTCCCAAGTAATTCATTGAAGAAGTCCAATCAATTGCATGTAGATGACACTTTAAGTCCAACTGAAAATAATGTAAATACAATCTAAAATCCAGTCTCTCAGTATGCCAATAAGGGATGCTAATTACAATTTATTCATTTCATCTAGTAACGCTAATTAGATTTCAATCCAATTCAATTGGCATTTGAAATTTCAAATTCAGCTTGAAATAATGAGATGCAATAATAACAATAAGTACAGGAAATGACAAAAGATTAAATATAAACCTTTTGCCAAAAAAGGCAGTTTTTTTTTTTTTTTGGGAATTTTGAATGCACAATGTAAAACTATGGAGATCTGATCAGTTAACGATCCAATTTTAGACTTTAGCTACATACTCTTCATCTTATGCCTTAAAGGCTTAAACCAATAGCATCTATAGTACTATCATATTGGAGATGTTTTAACAACAACTATGCATAGCAGAGGAAAACAGATTCTAGAGTTCCAATTATCTAGGTGGACTACCCTCAACTTGAGCAAAAGCAGTTCTATTTTTTAGCTTCCTTTGTTACAAAGCATGGAGGTTTTGAAGAGGATGACGGTTGGATCATCTCCTTCACTCATTATGAAGATACAAATATATCTCAAGTACATTCAATTTTCATTAGCTCATCCTCATCTCAACGCTATACACCAACACCTATGAAAAATCCTAGAGTTGTTCAATAACCGCTAAATTAAATTCTTGGAGCTTGATTGTGACTAAAAATGTAGAAAACCTTATCTTCTGTAATTCACATAAAGAAGTTACAGAGGCATATTGGGACCACACCCTATCTCATAATCCATTATAAAATCAGATAAAAAAACACTTGAAAAACTAACAAAGATATTTACACGAGAAAGTTTTTTTTTTTTTTTTTTGTCAGATTATGGTATTAAAAAAAATAAAAATGGAATGGATGTCGAGATAAAAATTAATACAAAAGTTGAATTATTCAAAATAATTTTAACATTAATATGTACTAATTTATATTTTAAGTTTTTTTTGGTCTTGGGAGAAAAGCCTTTTTATATTAGCTTTTAAGAATTGAATTAAAATTAGTGACCCTGGCAGAGGAAATGGCCATAGTAGTATGGCAGTGAAAGGATTGAGGTTCAGCTCATTGGAATCGTCATGGGCGAGCCTGTTTCATGAATTTTAAAAAGGTTAAAAGTATATAAATAAAATCCTAAATTGGTTTTTCCCATTCAAATCAGTATATAAAAGTCAGTTTAAAATGAGTCTTATTTTAGTCTCTTGACATCAAAAGAGAAACCATTAATCGTCTAAAATGCAAAGTAGCTCAACTCACCTGTAGAGGTCAAATCAACTCAGCCAAGTTTTAGTCACGTAAACAAGTTATAAGAATACCATTACCGAGTAAGCAATCAAACAGTGATAGAAAGTTCCGTAATAAAAACATAAAATCGATTCCACCATTCAAATGCAGCTTTGTTCAAAGACTCTACCACCTGACGCTAAAACCAGATTCATTTTCTGGTCTCTGGACTTGAAGAAATCCATAAAAGACATCACTTGTACTTGCGAATCAGTTTGCTGATAATTTTAGTGTAGGAGGATGAGACGACAGGACCAAACAAATTTCAAATAAAATAGTTTGAAGATTTGGATTATCCAACGCTTGTCCAAGACGTAGATGATTCAAACACCAAGAAATCCTTAAAAACATAAGGCAGAAATCAAACTCAGAAAAAAAAAAAAAAACAAAAAACAAAAAAAACCAATCATTCAAATGGATAATCCATCATTATAGATGATTCAACATAAATCCCAATGAAAACATAAGCCCAGGAACTCGATTGAATTAGAAAAAGAGAAGAAGAGAGTCAGGAAAATAATAGCATCTAAACCAAATTGAAGCCATAATCTTGCAAACCTGGGCACAAATTGAGAGATCCTGGAGTTCTTTCACAACAACTTGGAAGGGTCGCAAGAGCAAGATCTGATTATTTATTTATTTTAAAGGGAGTGGAGAGGAGAAATGAAGAATGGAGAAGATAAACAAACGGTCGTGAGGTTGGATTTGGAGCAGAAAAGAACGAGAATGGGGAACGATGAGAAAAGGCTTCCTAAAAGTCTCTAGCTGGCCCATGAACAGATGTCTGTAGAATACAGAAACACTTGCATCAAGTGTACCCCACAAGCAAGTAGGCCATAGTGGTGTAGAGAAATAGGCAAGCAGCACACTTCTTCCCTTTTATCTAAGGGCATGTTTGGATATACGGTGAATCGAAGCATTAAATCAAGAGAGAATAAATTATAAGGTGTTATGATGGTGTTTTGTTTTTAAATTGTTTGGTAAGGAATCTTTTTGACTTTTTGTATAGAAAAATGGAGTTTTTTTGTCTTTTAGTGGATAAAGGAGGTTGCTTTGACTTTTTATAAAAAAGATGGAGGGAATTTGAAATTGTGTACTTTTGATATGACTCATTATCTTTTCTTGTCTGAATAATGGAGGTTTTACCTCACCTCACCTCACCTCACTTCACCACACTGCCAAACACAGCCTAAGGGTAATAGATAATAGATATGAGATGTTGGTCCCAGTTGGGTTTACTGAAATCTCTTCTCCTTGAAGTTAGTAAAAAAAATTAAGCAATCGACTATTTTCATAAGAAAAGATAAAAAAACCACACAATTGAACGAACCATAGTTGAAAGGAGCCTATGTGGTATATGTTAAGGACGCAAGAGATATCCATTTTTTCTCTTTTTTTTCTTACCCCGACTATAAGGGTTAGGACCCCCCTTGGATGAGGGTAGTAGACCTCAAGTGAGGTGACAAAGCCCTCCGGTGAGAGAACGTGGCATGTCCAAAGTTATAATTCTGAGCAGCGAGGTGAGAACGGCCGCCTCTAATTTCTAAGGTAAGAAGCTGTTCTCGAGACGTGGGATATATTGAAACCACATTATTGAATGAACCATAGAAGGAAGAAACCTATGATGTTTGGGATATATTGAGAGTTGAAACAACATAATAGAATGAAAAGGGGGTTTTCCTCTTACTGAGGCCATCATTATTATCTACGAAAATCCACTCCTTGACGAAAGTTGAGAAAGACATTCTCCATATAACTAGTTTTGTGTAACTATCGCATTTGTTTTTTGCAATATTATTTAATTCAATTAAAATCTTACGATATTATATAAAATTATATTGTTATATTGTTATATAAAACCTTAAGCTAATCTAATCTTTTCACACACACTATCCTCACCCACCAAATGAATAGTCACATGTCCAAAATTGACACTCATTCAAATTTTCCTCGCTATTGGATTGAAATGGTAAGAAAATTGTGCCTCTAAAACTATTCTTTCTCTTTAAAGTTGAATGTTGGTTGCAAAAAAAAACTCAAAAAAAAAAAAAAAAAATCCTCAATTCTGGACTTAGGATAAGCCACATCAGCTTATTGGGGCCCATTTGTGGATGTGTACTTTCAAAAACACATAATATGTGCATTTTCAATAAAAGGTGTCTCTTGAGCTAAATATGTGCATTTTCAATAAAATGTCTCTTGGGCCCATTTGTGTGGATGTAACACAATTCAAAAGGATGCCTTCCAACTCTATAAATTAAGGTTATTTTTAAAGTGTTTATATAGTATTTAATATGAGCATAAATGCATATGAATCCTTTATTTTATGTTTCCTAACATGGATTAGGCGATAAAAGGTTTGGTTTTCATAATTTTTTGGTTGATTTGAATTTTTTAATTAGTTTGTTATACATAAATTTATATGAATGGGATATTAGTTTTAATATATTATTCAAGACTTAACATGTGCGATGCACAGGGGCTTTATGCTAGTTAAACTTTAATGCTATAAATCAAAGGGTTAGGATGATCTTATGGAGTGTAAATTTCCCTCGTTGGTAGCTCTCATGTAGATCTTTCTATCTAAGAGGCTTCTACAATCATCATGCATCCCGTGGGTCCTACTAAAATGGGCATTTTCCTTATCTTACCCTTGAAGATTTCTTTTTTTTTTTTTTCTACAAAAGAAAAAGAGGAATTTACAGGACAAATCCCCGTAGGACCACATACGTCCTACCAAGACCCCGTATCACATTGGACACGGGAAAGGTCCTCATGTGGCCTTTTTCTTCTTTTTTTTTTTGTCGTTTTGCAATATGGTCGATATCGACCATTATGTCATTCATATTTTCTTCAACATGCAACTGTCTTATTTGCTGAACACAGCAAAATGGTCGATATCGACCAAATCGCGAAATAACAAGAAAAAAAAACGAATCTGAGTTTTCTCCCTTGGAGGATGAGGATGAGGAGGGAGGATCGCCTCAACATGCCCATCTTCTTCTCTTTCCCCATTCATCAAACGACTTCGTTACACACCACCAACCAACTCAATATTGACAAAACCGACGATAACCCATCCCTTCCCTCCACTCAAATGCTCATATTCCGACTCTTCTCCTTCTCCTTCTCCCCAAACCCCACCAACCAAATCCCTCAAAACCCATTTCTTCTCTTCCCTCGAAATCCCCTTTTCCTCTTTCTTCGATCTCTCCACTCTCACCCCTCTTTATGTCTGCAAATGGGCAGGGATCATCTCTCTCGCCCTTGCAGCAACCAAGGGAGAAAACCCATATTCGTCTTTTTTTCTTGTTATTTTTCGATATTGTTGATATCAACCATTCTGCTGTGTTCAACAAATAAGATAGTTACATGTTGAAGAAAATCTGACTGACATAATGGTTGATATCGACCATATCGTAAAACGACGAAAAAAAAAAAAGAAGAAGAAGAAGAAAAAGGCCACATGAGGACCCCTCCCGCGTCCAATGTGATACAGGGTCTTGGTAGGACGTATGGGATCCTACGGGGATTTATCCCATAAATTCCTCAAGAAAATGGTTTTTCATATAATTTAAAGATTTTACCATTTTCTTCTCATTATTGACTACTGAATGGACAACCCATCCGCTTTTCTCTCCCGTTCCAAAAAGGGCACAATACATATCTTGTGGCCGACGCCACATTTTACCCGGTGAAAAAAAAAAAAAAATCTTCCCCTTCAAGCTGATAGCATACTATGGTCCATAGGCGCATACCGCATAGCGTGCTTAAATGGACTTCTACTGAGGGGGGTGGAATAGATTGAAAGTTCTCGTTATGGATAAGGGCCATGCGATGGGTCATCAGCTGCCTCAAATTATCATAGCCCTTGCTTTTAATACCCTTAAATCTTAATGGTCTTTTAATCCCACAATTTTTTAAAGTTTGATCCAACAGTAGTGAGCAAGAGTCCCATGAGTATGAAATTGGACATGGTGCTAGGTCATGCATGTGGGATAAAAATGTGAAAGTAGCTACACTGATCAAAGGTGGCCCCAGTGGAGTTGCCCCTAACAGAGAGGAGCTGTATGAGTATGAGCAGTCCACTCAGCATGAGCAAATTGCCCTTTCTAGTGGTGACTAGTGATACTTTCATCTTAGCCCTTTAACATGGAAATGGTACCTACCACCTTTAAGCTGGTCAATCTCAACAGTCCAAGACCTGTGTTAATCTCAGGCTATTTGAGCAAAAATTGTCATTTTCATAAAAATTCAGCCCAATACCAACTTTAGTTGCTTCTTGGAGATATAGAAAGTATTAAAATGAAAAGAAACAGCTAAGGGCAAGTGACTCAATACTGAAATAACAATATCCCGATTGTAAATACAAGAAACTATTTTGATTTAGCCAGTGAATTATGATGACGAGGTGCGGTGCGGCCACAGCAGATCAACTTGGCCTAGCCAATTAACCTGAGCGACGACTAAAGTCTCTAAACTCTCCAAGACACACTAAAATCTACTAGTGTTGTAGACTTGTAGTGCACCGTAACTTTTTTATTTCTTGAAAAAGAAAAGCTTCTGCTTTGAGGGGTCGGTGTTTCCTCCTTTAAAAAAGCACCTTTTCATTTGGAGAAGCTTTCTCTCTCTCCATCTCTTTCCGGAGGGAGGTCCTCTCCTTGGTGAAAAAGAAACACTTGTTTCATTCGCGATGAGAATTTGTGATGTCTTGTTTTTGGTTTTTTAAATCTAAAATTTCATTCACCAGAATTTTAAATACCAACCATCTAAAATGTATCAAATGAGGTTTTGGAATTCCTAAAATTTCACCCTCTATGCTTTTTTGTTAGAATATAAAATGTTTCATCAAAAAGATGAATTTGAAATTCCACCTATGTGGATACAGTTTTTTTTTTGGAGAATTTAAAACTTTTTCAAGAATCCCTTGTTCAATGGTCTCTCTGTCTTTTTTTTTTTTTTTTGTAGGCTCTCTTGTTTTATACAGAGAAAGCTTGACAGGAAAGAACTTCCATCATTTAAATCTGGGTGTGGAACTATGGATTCATTGCTTCAAGCCTTGGATTGTGATGAGGGACAGGACACAAGGCTCCCCAATAATGTGGTGGAAGCAGAGACATGATCACATGATAAGCCTTGGAACTGTGGATTCATTGCTTCAAGCCTTGGATCGTGATAAGTCCTTATTTATAGGTGAACCAAACCCTTTAATGTCAAATTAGAGCTTTCTTTTATAATTTTATAGCACATTAATTGGAATTTTCAGCTCAAAACTCAGGGTTTTTCTTTAAGACCTCTATCTAATTGGCTCCTCCTAGATTAAACTAGAGTTCCCAAACGTCCCCTTTTCTCGAAGAAAAAAGAGAAATTACAGAGAACTCTTACGAAACCACATAATTAAACCAACCATAGCAGGAAGGAGCCTACGTTACACTTAACTTTACTTGCAAGTGGGTCATGCCAATCGGACAATGAAAGTCATAATATTATTGAGCAGTCCACAACTAGGGCAGCACCCATGTCCTGTGTGTTCTATCATGTTAATAAAGACTACTTAGCCAAGTTAATTAAATATTTTGGCTGAATGGTTGGTTATAGGCTTTATTTTTTTTTACTGTTTTGGGCAGGGCATGAAGTCAAATAGAGGCTGTTATTAAGCAGTACCTCACACCTAATCACGTCTCCAATTTTCACAAATGCGAAGAAAGCAAGGCAAGTGCCCTAAATTCCATAATTTATACATGTTTATCCAATTATTGGCTTTTCAATATATACTTTATTTCACCACTGAACATGATGAAAGTAAATGGAACAACAACACTTCATCCTCACAACAAGACAGAGATGAGCACAAAAAATACAAACGGGTGTTGAGTCCTATGAGTTTTTAGCATGCTCAGATTCCTGACGTTGATTCACCACGTGTAAAGATCATCATTATGTATTCCGCAAATGATTAATTCGAGAGTGTATATCACTTCAGTTGAAGTTAAATTTATGTAAGATATGTGATATGAATAAGTTAATCAACAACGGCCTAGCTGCGGCCACCACCATAGTAGCCACAGCATTGTATCATTCCTTATTAGAGCTAGTAACAGTACATCTTGTGTATTTCTACATGTATAGATTCTGGTCTGAGAGGCCGATGCCAAATAGGTGCAGGCAATGATTTGATGATCTGACTGCCCTTGAAGTGGATCCAAGTGAGAGTAAACTAAACTGATGTAGCAACTAGGCCCCACAACGTGGCAGATTTCCTAGATTTTCTTTTTGTCAATTCCACCCAAGTCCAGCAAATTGGACCTAAATATGGTCTTCTTGTCACAAATGAGATGTCCATGCTCATTAACCCCACAATGAATTGACAAGAAAGTGAGAAACAAACAACAGTCTTTTTTTCCCCTGATAGGCACAGAAACAGTTGTTGCTCAGTTCATGCACCACGCGTACATCCCTGATCACAAAGATAACCCCTATTTTAAAATAACCCCTATTACAAAGATTAACTATATTAAAATGTTCTCAAAAAATTAATAAAATCTGAAACTCCCGAGGGGGTCCCCAAAATCTCAAGCAAGTAAAAAAAATACCTTTGAGAAGTGGGAGGCGAAATATTATGTAAAGTTGCCAGTGAGCATAGATCTTTTTCTTTTCTTTTCATCTTGTGTTCTTCAATAAATCGTAGATTTAGATATTTCCAAACAAGTCAATCTTTCAAAGCACTTGTAAACGAAACATCTTAGATAGCTTGAAGCAAAGAAATCTGAGGCAATTTTCACATTACTGGCACACACACAATTTTTTTTTTTTTTTTTAATGTGATTGTAGAAGAAGCAAAAGAAAAATCATGCAGCTATGAGATGTGGTAGAATGCTATACCCAAGAAGGATAAAATCCTGCAGCCAAAGGAAATAAGATAAAAAATTATATTATAATGGTTATTCCTCTAGATTTCACCATAGTTTCACATATTTTATTAAAAGCCTATATTGTATGAGCTATAATATATTTTAATAAAATTGCATATATTTCATATTACTTTAGCAATTTTTTTTCAATTATATCCTAAGTAAAACTGAGCACCTGAGTTTTTCTTTGAGAAAATAATATCAAGAGGGTCCAAAGGAAATAAGACAAAAAATAAAAAATAAAAATTCTAATAGTTATTTTTCTAGATTTTCACCATT
The DNA here is from genome assembly GCA_028538565.1 of Umbellularia californica. NCBI lineage: Eukaryota > Viridiplantae > Streptophyta > Magnoliopsida > Laurales > Lauraceae > Umbellularia > Umbellularia californica. The sequence continues at coordinate 2,672,190 of JAPQWN010000002.1, forward strand.
GTTTCACATATTTGATTAAAAGTCTATATTTCACGAGCTTTAATATAATTTAAGAAAATTGCATATATTTCACACTACTTTTGCAGTATCTTTTTCAACTATATCCATTGGTTCACCGCCTAATTACCGAACCGATTGGTATATTATATAATTTGAGTATTTAGATTTTAGGGTTTCATTTGGATTTTTATCTTTGCCCTAAACATTAGAATAAATGCAAATGATGAAAGTGTCATCGTTTTGAAAATTTTAATTTCTGATTAGAAAAAAAAATCGTTTTAACCGCCTAAACAGAACCGAATACTTAGGTTCGGTTCGATCTAAGCCCCCTCCATTAGTCGGGTTGGATTGGTTATTAAAAAAATCGATAGGTTCAATTTGGTGGTTCATTTTAGTGTGAAATCGATTTAAACTGCCCACATACAGCCCTACCAAAAATTGGGTATTTTATTCATTCGTTTTACTGTTACCTCTCGATTGTTGGATGCCACCAAAGTCCATCATTGGATGCAATGAATTCGATCCAATACGCTTTACAATATGTGCATTGCACAGCGGAACAACCCAAACAAATGGATATTTTTGTAATGGGTAATGTTCCAAAATGTCACTTTCGCTCCCTTGTTTTTTTTTTTTTCTTTCATGGGCCCACCTTAAGCCATTCTAATCTTTTCATACGCACTATCCCCCTCTTCAACGAATGGCCACAAGTTCACAAGTTAAAATTTGAAACTCACTCAGATTTTACTCGCTGCTGGATTGAAATTATAAAAAAGTAACGTCTCTAAAACTATTAAACTTTAGGGCTATGGATCAAAAGGGTTAGAATGATCTCATGGAGTCTAAATTTCACACAAAAGTAGCTCTCATGTAAATCTTTTCATCCTATAGACTTTTATGAACATGTATTTCAGTAGGCTCTATAGGAGAGACGTTTTTGGAGCGCTGCTTTTTAGAATTAAAATTTTCATATTTCTTTCCCTCCGAGAGAAAATGGTTTTTCATATAGTTCACTTTTTCTTTTGGAGAAACTCCTTTCTCTCTCCATCTCTTTTCAAACGGAGGTTCTAGGTGAAAAACAACACTTTAAAAAAGAAGGAAAGACTTTTTCAAAAAGCCCCTTATTCAATGGTCTCTTTCTTTTTGATATAGAGAGCTTCTGTTTTTTTTTTTTTTGGTAGAATATAGAGAGCTTGATAGAAAGGAGCTTCCATCACTTAAATCTAGTTGTATAAATATATATATATATATATATATATATATATATATAAAAGAAAGAGAGATTTCATTAACAAATGAAGCCAACAAGCAAGCTACACACACAAAAAAAACTTAGACACCAACAAGAAAACACACATAGGCCTATTCACGATGAGGCCATATAAAATTTATCCCAGATTGTCCACATTTAACAAGATAGTGGGCAACCATATTTAAATCTCTTAGAATGAAAACTGTCTCAAAAGATCCAAAATGCTTTAAATATTTCAAAATATCTCCTACGGGAGGCTGGATAGATTAATCTTTGCAGCCCTTAAATCTAGTTGTGGTTTTGTTGCTTGAGGCCTCAGACGAAGAGGGAACACGACACCATGTGGCTAAGGGACGCAAGGCTCACAATAATACGGTGGAAGCAGACACAAGATAACATGCAGCAGTGGACCACGCATAATCAAATGCAGAATAGGGGGAAGGAGAGCAATATCACTCAATCATTTATATATATGCAAGAGGATTTTACGGGAAAAATTCCGAAAACTATACCATATATCCCGAAAGGTCATCACAATTTGTGTAGCACAATGAGGTCCGTCAGGCCTTTTTTCCTTTTTTTTTTTTTTTTTTCAACTTTGATAGGAGCGACGCTAGCGGCGCTCGTCAATGTCTAGCGTTGCTCGTCAGCGCATCTCCTAACGCCTAGCGTTCTCGTGTCTGACGTTTGCTAGTGGGAGAGATGGAGAAATATACACAATTTGCTATATCGTCACTCGTAAAAAAATCACCTAATGTCTTCTTATTCCTCTCCTCCTCCTATTTCTCCATCTCCCCCACTAATGACTCGAAATCTTTCCTCAAAAAACAAATTCCTGACTAAAAAATATGAAGGTGTCGTTTGGACATGGAGAATGCAAGAGGACGACGCTGTAAAAATTTCGAAATAGTAAATGGTTTCCCTTTTCTGGTCATCCAAACAGACCCTGTGAAAGAGTTTTGAAAAGTTCTTTTTATTTGTAAGTGTTTGGGAATTCACACTTGAAACAACAGGATTTATGTATCTAACTATTCGATTTGGAGATCATAACTAGTATTTCCATGGTTCGCATGTTCGAATCCCGTTGAATCTAACATTGGGTTTTAAATGATTACGCTAAAAAATACAATCTTTCCAAAGAAAACAGAGTTGCAGAATTTTAAAATCCAAGAAAAACGAAACAACGAACTCTTATCATGAAAAAGTTGGTTATTGAAACACAAAAGGATTGATTTATGAAACGAAACTTTCACTGCAATCAACATTCCTTCTCAAAAAGAAGTTGGATTGGATCTCGACATGAGTACCTATTGAATCGGGTCGAAATTGATTTGACTTTTTTTTTTTTATGGAAGGAACCAAATTTGTTGAAGTTGGTGATGGAGGGCGGCCTTATAAAAAAGTGGAGGCGGAAAAGGAAGGTGGTTCGGGTGCTTTTTTGAGCTAGATGTGGCCAGGCGTAGGCATTGTGGTGAAAAGACGGGTAGTATTAGATTTTTAGAGGGATTTTAGAGTCGGTTCCCACTTTTTCAAGCCTCGATTTTTTAGTTTCCTTTCTTATTTTCTTTGAAAGGTCTCAAGACTCAGGTCTCAGGTCTCACACAGATAGTGTGGAGGAGAAGGAGAAGGAAACATTAGGCGACGCTAGACATTAGGAGATGCTTCGACGAGCGACGCTAGCGTTGTCCTCGTCAGACAGGAGCATGCTGGGCATTAGGAGATGCACTGACGAGCGACGCTGGACATTGACGAGCGACGCTAGTGTCGCCCACATCAGACATGAGCGACGCTAGTGTCGATCCTATCAAAGTTGAAAAAAAAAAAGAAAAAAATAAGGCCTGACGGACCTAATTAGTACTACACAATTTACGAGGACCTTTCTGAATATCTAATTATATTTCATGATTTTTTCTATATAATCCTCTTCACTCTTTCTTTTGGACAGGCTTTTTCTCTCTCCATCTTTTTTCAAACGGAGGTCCTCTCGTAGCCCTAGGTGAAAAAAGCACTTTGAAAAAAAGGAAAGACTGTTTCAAAGTGCTCCTTGTTCAATGGTCTCTCTCTTTTTTATACAGAGAGCTTGATAGAAAAGAGGTGCCATCATTTAAATCTAGGTGTGGATTCATTTCCTGAGGCCTCAGACGTGAAAAAGGGACAAGACACCATAGCTCAGAAAGGGACAGGACACAAGGCTCTCAATAATGTGAAGGAACCGCGGAAGTAGGCACATGGTAACATGCAGAGGTGGGCCACACACATGATCACGTGCAGAATATAGGGACTCAGACGTTATTGCCGAAGTAGAGGTCGGCCATACACATGATCCCATTCACATGCAGACTAGAGGGAAGGAAAGCAATATCACTCAATCATTTATATATATAGGGGAACATTCATGTGCATCTATCCCTCACCAAAAATGGTGAGGGACACCCCTTTTGGGGGTGTTTCAAGTACAAGAGTGGTACAAGAGGGGTACTTTGTACCTCCCTCTTGTACTTGAAACAACCCCAAAATGGGTGTCCCTCACCATTTTTGGTGAAGGATAGATGCATATGAAGATCCCCCATATATATATATATATATATATATATATATATTTTGCTAACGGAGGATTCCCAACCCTTTGGACTGGACTATTCCCTCCGGGCCCAGAAAGATGCCGGGTAAAACCCTTGTGGCCCCTAGGTGATAGCACAAGTGGACTCAACCTTCGTGTGAGTATCCAAATACAATTGGGACTCTTCGTGTGAGTGTACGACACTGAGTAGGAGATCCGAAAATCTCATTCTGATCAAAATGACCCTTGAATTGTAACCACACATTTAAATTGTACCCACATTTAAATGGTTGCCCACTTTTTACCCACGCTTAAATTGCTGGAGTGGGTGGGAAGTCCACTAATGAGTTATAATTTTTTTTTTTACCCGTCTATGGTGGGACCATTTTTTTTATGGAGCTCGGTACACCTGAGAAGAAAGTCAACAAAGTGGGAAGAAAGCCTGGCACATCCAGAAAAGAAGCCCAACGAAGTGGGAAGAAAGCCCGCATATACACATGCAGGAATATACAAGGGGGAGGTGGGGGTTGAACCCCTAACCTCCCCAATAAAAACTCAAAACCCCTAACCTCCCCAATAAGAACTCAACTCCTTACGAGTGGGGCAAGGAGTGGTTATTCCAGCAATGAGTTGGAGGTCCTCGCTTCCACCATTGGAAGCTGATCCGATACACAGTGCTACTGATTGATGTTGTGTATTCGAGATTTACTAGTGATCAACCGCAAGGAGGTCGGCCGGTTCTTCATCATAAAATAATTGTCCCTTGAAATATCTTGTAATGATGCAAATGCCCTTGACTATTTGTCTTACCACCGATGTTTTCAAGTTAAAAACCAAATTTTTTAGTAAATTAGAGAGAAATACCCTTCTATAGGCCCTTATTTATAGGTCTACCAAACCCTCTAATGTCAAATTGGAGCTTTCTTTTGTAATTTTATAGCACACTATTTGTAAATTTAATATAAAAACTTAGGACTTTTCTTTAAGACATTAATCTAATTAGCTCCTCTCCGATTAGAGTAGAGTTCCCTTAAACCACATAAATTTTTACCAAAATAAAAAAAAAATACGTAATTGAACGAACCATTGCACGGGTCAAAGCGGCGTCAGCTTATATAATCATGTTAACCCACTTTACTTGCAAGTGGGCCTTACCAATCGGACAAAAGTAATGATATTATTGAGCAGTCCACCACTAGAACAAAACCTATGCAAAACCAAAATTCAAAGCTATTCTGCTTTATCATGTTAATAAAGACTTACCCACGTTAATTAAAGGTTTTGGCTGAATGGTTGGTTACTGGTTATGCTAATTGTTTGGACAGGGCATGAAATTTGTGTAAGTATCAATGCATGCATAGAGAGGCTTGTGATATGAACAAGTTAATCAACGATGGTGGATCTTTCACATGTTAAATCAGGTCCTAGCTGCCATCAGCACCATAGTAGCAGCAACATTGGATCATTTCCTTTTTAGAGTAACAGTACATCTTGTGTATTGCTATATGTATAGATTCTCAGCAGAGGCCAATGCCAAACAGGTACAGGCAATGATTTGATGATCTAACGGCCCTTTCAGTCGATCCAAGTGAGGCTGAGTGAGCCCTAAAACATCTTCTAGACGGCTTTCAATTTCATCCAGTCTTTCTACCAAAAAATTTCAACCAGTCTGTCACTTTTCCAATAAGAATCTTTTAGATTTGACTCCATACCTTAATTTTTGGCTCACAAGATTTCGAGGAAGGAGAAATAGAGGCTCATCCTCTTAAAACGACATGCTCCCATTTTGGTCCCGTGAAAAATAGAGGCGTAGAGGCGGAAGCTACTTTTGTGGACGAAAATACCCATAGACGGTGATTTATTGACACCAAAAATCCTCTCAACAAAACCCATTTTCTTTGAACGGCCAAAGCTGGAGACGAACACGAGAGGGAAAGAGAGAGTAAAGGGAAAGAGAGGAAGATCTAAATGCAAAATAGGAAGAGGATCGAGCCTTTGTTTCAAGAAAGGTCTGAGATTTTTAGGGAAAAAACCCCATGAACCAAAGAAATCAAAAAAGATCTGAAATTCTAGGGCAAAAGCATAAGGCGATGGGTACTTGATCGCCATCGCTTGTGGTACTCGATCGCCATCGCCATTTGCAACACCACGTTGATATGGATAGGGAAATCTGATGAGTAGAAGCAATTTTTTATTTTTTTAGGCTTCAATCAAAAGAGATTTGTTTGCTTTCTGGGTTTTTTTATTCATTACTATACAATGAAGTTAAATGTAACCTGGCTTGTTTTTGGTATGGGTTCTCTTCAGTATGGGATATCAAATGTTGTAAGTTTCTTTTTTTCACTTTATGACATAAACTACCCCTCTAAATAACAGGCATTAGAGGGTATACCAAACAATCTATTTAAAATAGATTTGTGTAATGCCAAACATGTTTTTGCTTTTGGCCTCTGTTTTTTATGGCTCTATTTTGGATGCCTCTATTTTATATGTCTCTATCAAAAAAAGAGTAGACATACCAAACAAGGCCTAAATGTATAGATTTTGAGAGGCCTATGCCTACCAAACAAGGCCTAAATGTATAGATTTTGAGAGGCCTATGCCATAATACAGGTGAAGGCCTATGCCACCATTGGATTACAATATATAGATATATTGGGGAAGGGATAAATGTAAAAATAAAAAAGCATATTAATTATCAGTTTTTAACTGTTTTCAACCCTCACACCCTTGCACCTGGATTTGCCCTTGCAATGGGGCCAACAAATGATATTTCCTAGTGATAAAATCTCAATGAGATGCAACTCATGCAAATTGTGGTATTAAAGATTCCCATTCCAACTCCGATAAAGAAAACAGTCAATTAAATGGAGAGTCTTCAAGAAAGAAGACCTTTCTTCGAAAAACTATGGGGTTTTTGAATAATTCATTTTCCATTTGGTCCAAATCTTATATATTTTGATTGCTTGAGAATGCCACTGGACTTCCATCACTAAATACCTTTCAATCCAAAATACTTGAGGGCCTATTTGTTCACTTTAAAATATTTAGAAATCGAATGCAAAAGATTTATGCCATTAGGAGTTATAAAAAGAAAATCATAAGTTTATTTAAAAAAATGATTATTAAATAGCTTTCCTTTTGATGAAAATATAATCAAAAGAGAATAAATGGGAAACGAGTAACTAGCTATCTCCTTAGTTTTTCATTTTCCATCTTCCTCTATTTTAATAAAATAAAAGATTATTTAATACTTATTTTTTAAATTTTATTTTTGGTATTCATATTTAACCATTTGCAGTATAAAATATACACTCCCCACTCCCACTCCCACTCCCACTCCCACTCCCACTCCCACGCACTATTAATTAAATTCTATAACCCTTGAGCTAACAATGGGTTGGCAAGTCTTCTTTTAGAAAGGAGGGTGCCTAGGTTACCACTGAGGAGCTAACGATGGGTTGGCAAGTGGGCACCATCATGGAGTACGAGTGGACCCCACGTCTGCCTTACTCTCTGACTTTATAATCGTGATTTTAATATTTTTTTTCTAAAGATAAGGTTCTTTCTCCTACTTTAATGCTTTGCCCTGCTTTTTCCCTTGCATTATGGAGTACGAGTGGACCCCACGTCTGCCTATCTCAGTATCTCTCTTACTTTGTAATCATGATTTTAATATTTTTTTTCTAAAGATAAGGTTCTTTCTCCTAGTTTAATGATTTGCCTTGCTTTTTCCCTTGCATTACGGAGTACGGAGTGGACCCCACTTGTACCTTTCTCTCTAATCAGAATAAGGGTAATGTATCATGTAATTGGCCGACAACACATGACCTCTGGTAGAAAAATCTTCACCTACGAGGGGATGGCACACCGTAGCTATAGGGTCCACCATGTGAGGCTCACTTAAATGCATTTCTTATTTATGAAAAAGGATAGGTGGAAAGGTTTCCTTGCGGATAAAGGTGGTGCAAAAAATCAGCTCCATTAGATTATTCGAGGCCCTCCATTTACAGTTTGTCTATATGAACAAATTCATGGATAGAATTTGAGACAAACTATCTACGTGGCGTAATTTGTTTGGGACAGTGCATTTAACTTTTTGAGAGAGTCCAATCACGTTACGCCACGTGGACAGTTTGTCCCAAATTCTGTCTATAGAGTTTGTCCAAATAGACTTTTTGCTCCATTTAATACCCTTAAGTTTCAATAGCCTTTTAACAGTACACTTTTAAAAATTTTAATCCAACGGTGGTAAGCAAGGGCTCCTCAAGCACTAAGTCCAGGAACGGTGGCAGATTATTGGGGATAAAAATGTGAAGGGAGATGCACTGATCAAATATGGGCAAAGTTGCCCTCATAGAGCGCTGAGCTGTACATGCAGTCAGCTCGTGAGAGCAAATTGTCCTTTGTAGTGATTCATACATCTCAGCCCTTTAAGATTTCAATGGTCACTGTGACCTTTAAGTCAGTCAATCTCAACCGTCCAAGACTTTCATTGTCATTTTAGAGGATGGGGGTAAAATGGAGTTCTTGCCTTCGGGGCATGTGCAATCATGTCATGTGGACTAATAACACATTTATAGAAGACTTGCTCACAGGTTCTCACAAGTCACAACAATCTAACAATAAATTAATAAAATAAAATAAACATTGATCAAGACAATTAGAGGCATAAAGCGTAGGCAGCCCTTGACCCAAGAATTGCGTTGACCCCTAGCTATATGAGCAATATCAGTGTCCTTGTATAACGCACAACACAAGATCAGGAAATCACCACCCATCAGCTGAAGAATCTCTAGTCTTTATCTTGTTCAATCTTCCGACTGCCATGGATCAGGTATGCTATGATCTCAACCATGGATACAATTTATGTCATTACTTATTATGATTTGAGAACTTCTGGCTTTTCTTTCAGTTGTTTTCCTTTTGTTATTGTTATTAAATTGCTGCCCTATCAAAACCGAAACTTCAAAATCTTCAACTAAAGAGAAAATCTCACCTACAGCGATGGGTTGCAGTCGGGTGCTCCTTGGTTGCATACCAAAAAAAAAAAAATTCACTCCAAAACAAGGGGAAAAGGCAGTTGATCTCTTCTAGTTCTTGATGATCATAATGAATTAATGTCTGCATGTGTTTATTCAATCCACTGTAGAATGTCTTCAATCTTTAGGAGAAAGATGAAATCATTTAAAGAGTCCATAATATATAATAAAACCTTAATTACAAGAGTCCTCCTCGCCCTTAAACAAGAAAGATTTGAAAAAAAAATGCCAAGAAAAAGGAAAACTAAAAATCATGTTCTCTGGTGGAAAAAAAAAAAATATTGTGGCCGAATGGGAGAAAAATCATTTCTTGTAGCGACACCACATGTGTTCTCTGGTGGAAAATTAATCTTTTTTATTTTTTGAAAAACCTATTTTTTTTTGAAAGATATCGAAAGATGATTTTTTTTTTCTTTTAAAGATCTTCATCTACCGTGGCCCATACCGTAGGGTCCGCTTGAATGGATTCCTATGGAAGAGAGTGGGAGAGGTAGAAAGGTCATGGGTTGTAAAGCAAAAGATCAGCAGCCTCAAATCATTCTAGCCCTTGCTTTTAAGACCCTTAAATTTTAATGGTCTTTTAGCCATAGAATTTTTTTGAAGTTTGATCCAACGGTTGTGAATAGGCCAAAGGGTATGAAATCGGGTATGGTGCTAAATCATGCATATTGGATAAGAGTGTGAAATTAGCTGCATATGGGATCAAAGGTGGCCCCTAGTGGCCTCTCGCAGAGGGGAGCTTTACATGTGGTTCGCATGTAGGAAATAATTGTCCTTTCTAGTGATCCTTTACATCTCAGCCCTTCAACATGCAAATGGTATCTGTCACCTTTAAGCTGGTCAATCTCAACCGTTCAAAACCTATGTTGCTCTCAAGCCCAAAATCTCCTTCCTATCAAAGGACCCTTGAAATATTTGGTAATGACGCTAATGTCGTTTTCAAGTTAAAACCAAATTTTTTTTAAAAATTAAACAGAAATAATCAAGGTCCTAAAATCTCTACACTTTGCTTTAATATGTTTCTAAAATCTATCGGATCCCTATAACTTCTTTCATGAGTTTCCATGTTTATCAAGAAAAATTATTATCATTTACATTTACTAATTTATCTAAATGATAAATATGCAGAATCAAAGAAGCAATGAAATACAGTTAAGTTTAAGATGTTGGACCAAGTAATAGATATAGTCTTCCAAGCATGAACATTTTTTATAAATAAACTCACTCTTCGTACCATCAACTATTCAGATTAATTATTCTTTTATATGTTTCCTTCTTCATTACATGTTAGATTATTCATAATTATTCTCTAACTTATCCATTTTCTTTGACTTGTTATTCTATGTAATTGAGTCATTCTTACAATATCATCTATTAGATAATTTTACTTATTTTTTCCTTTCAAACTTTGATTTTTGAAGTTAAATTTTAGAAGAATTTACAGGAAAAAACCCCAAAGAAGGGCGCTACACAAGAATGAACCTAGTAAACTCTTTTAAACAGAAAGGGAACTCCCGTTGCTTTTCTGCCTTTTTCTTGTGTTTTGCGACATGGTCGATAACGACCCTCATGCAAAACTGCCTTATATCCCGCGCAAGTATGCTTTTTCCTCTTTATCGTGTTTTGTCTCTTTCCTGCAATTGTGCTCTCGCGAATTCTCTTTTTTTGAAATACTTGGATTGCTCTAAGACAGTGGTGGTTAGACTCCATTAAGAGATTGGTACACACATTCATCGTCTTTTATACTAGAAAAACACGCCCGTGTATAATCATAATATTAAAATTTATAAAAAAAATTCATGATCGGTTTCTTTGAAATTAAATGCAAAAGGTTTTAGTCTGAGAGAGGAAAAAAGAAGAAGTCTATAAGAATTCAATACCGAATACCATATAACTTAAAAAAAACACAAGCTCTCATGAAAATTGAAGATTAATGATCAAGAAAACTAAAGAACAAAATTAAAACAAACAAACAATATAAACTATGAATAAAATTCAATGAAATTTGAAAGACACATAGCAATAAAACATAGAAATCAAAATCCATAATCAACTCAATAACATAAGCAATTTAAAAGAATCAAACACTCATGAGAAAAAAAAAAAAAAAAAAAAACTAAAAAATGGAGCAAAGAAGGGCAAAGACAAAAGAACCCACAAATTTATGAAAAACCATCATAAAAAAAAATCTAAAAACCTATCACAAGTGAGAAATTATAATAAAATAAATACAAAATAAAACGAAATAAATTTTATTGAAAATGGTATAAAAATATATATAAATAAAGATTCATAGACAATACAATGATAAAAGAAATTTATAAGAACCAAATCAACTTATGATAATCTAATACTCAAAATTGAAAATCTAAAACTACAAAAGAAATAAGAAAAATCCATAAAAATATTTCACAAAGAGAACTTAAAGAACTCAATGGAAGTAAAATAAATAATTAACTCATAATGATAAGCATTAAAAAAATTTAAAAAATAGAACAGAAAAATGAGAATTCACTAAAAATCCCCTGATAAAAAGTGATTTAAAAGGAAAAAAAAAAGAACCAAGGAGAACCCAATACCGAAAAGTTGAAACAAAAAGGGTAAAAAAAGAAACTCACAATCTATGGAAACCATACAAATACAAACCATAAAAATATTGCAAATCTATAGAAATCTTAAAATGATGATTCTTTTGTATAAATCATATTAAAATGACATAACTAAAATTGCTCAAATAAAATATGATGAACTCAAAAGTAAATGAATTAAAAAAAGGTTTACCTCTCAAATTGAAATGTTTAATAATCGTACCAATTGTCTCAAGATGCTTACAATTTAAAATGAGTTGAACACTGATCTAAACTAAGTATGCAAATGAGACATGAGATAGTACTAAAAATGGACACAAAGAAACAAAAAAAATTATTGAAGTTGTTCTAAAAAAATATAATGAACTTAAAAGTAAATGAATAGAAAAAATGAAAGTTCTCTTATTGACATAGAGAAATAGAATTATATTGGAGAAAGTAGAAAATGATGATAATAAGAATGAGCTTAATTCTTTATTTAGATGAACCAATATTATTGGAGATTCCTTTTACCATTAGTTCCGCATTCTTTAAAAAAAGTGTACAATAAAAATCAATAGATAAAAAAGAAAGTAGACAACCAAGAACCGAGAGTGGATTAAATAAAAAAGACTAAGGATTAAATAAACTAGACAACCATAAATCGGCATTTTACATTCTAAACAAAAAGAAAAATCATATAGTCAGAAGAAATAAAAATACTTGAAATTCCTTAGATTAGTGGCAATTATAGGCACTGGGACCCATTAACACTCAAATGCTATTGCCTTGATAGAAATAGGATGAAATTAAGAGTTTCTTAATAGACAAAAGGCATGATGCAGAGTTCAAATAACAAAAAAAAAAAAAAAGAAAAAAAAAACTTTATTTGGAAACCTCCAGTATTTTGTATATTTTTTTATTAGAGAATCAATTTGACTGTGGAAATAACCCAAAATGAAGTGAGAATTTAAGGTATCCCATAAATAGTAAGGATGTTTGCCTTAATGATTATGATTTTAATAGATGGGGTCTATCATAGTGTTCCACTCCATTTACATCACGATTCATAAAAGTTAAAGCCACACATGCAAAAAAGAAAAAATCTAGACTCCGCCTTTCTCCCTCAGCAAGCGTGCATGGTAGCACATCAGTAACATGGAAAGTTTCTACGTAACTGATTGTGATTTTTAATAGATGGGGTCTATCATAGTATTCCACTCCATTTACACACGATTTATAAAAGTTAAAGCCACACGCAAAAAAGAAAAAACCCAGACTCCACCATTTCTCCCTTGGCAAGTGTGCATGGTAGCACATCAGTTACATGGAAAGTTTCCCATCTCCTCTTTAGCTCCACGCTGTTGTCGCGAGTTTTTCTTTTTCAATAATATTGTCATTTTCTTATTAATTATATGAAACTTATTATTTTTGTTGATTAATTCCATGTATTATATATTCATTTGAGTTTAGTTTTATTGTAAAATGATTGTCATCGAAAATTAATGACTATATATCATATAAAATAGTTATTTCAAAAGTTTGATAATCAATGCTTAAAGTACAATGCATAAGTATGAAAATAATAATAACAGTATTTATAGGGGTCAATATTCTAAAAATATAGTTATTTTTTTAAATACCTCATAGATAAATTCCAACTCATTGTCAATATTCCAAAGTGGGGCCAGATCCCTTTCTCATTAACTAATTTTAAGTTTTCGTTGATAACTGTTAATAAAAAGATGCTCTGTGGTGTAGTAGTTGAGTCGCTCCTTTGAAAACCATATTGTCTTGAGTTCGTGTCTCGGCATAAACCAAATTAATTTTTACCATGTCATTAAAAATACACGGGTCAAGTTGGGTCCAAATTAAATTGGTAAATTGGATGAGTCAAAATCAATTGAAACTGATTTTAATTTGAGACCACTTCGCTTCATATAATTGCATTAGTTACCCTAAAACATGAGCTGCAAATCTCAGTGATCTCCATCACCTACATCCAATTGTGAGAGAGTTACGATGATGTTTTTTGCCTAGAAGCCAAAAAAATAAGAAAGAGGGAACTCAACAAAACAATAAAACCCACAAAAATAACATTATTCATAAAATGCAGAGAAGATCCAAGCAGCCAAAACTGGAACAACCCAAATCCCATAAATTATTCAAAAGGCCAAAACCATAACACGATTCCTTGGAAAACAATGGGGTTAAAATAGGTAAAATAAGAATAACCCCATTTCGCTGTGTATATCACAAAACCCACAAAACATAACACAATTCCTTCATGAAAGTAAAAATACAAATTCTAGAATGTATTGCAAAACCCAACTAGAAAATAGTAGTCATGAGATCCACTTAAATAACCTAAACCCCAAACTGAAGTTGTTATTGTAACTAGCTAAAATTGAAAAAGTAAGAATAAACAATCCATCATCAAATGAAGAGAATACAAAACATAGCGCAACCCCTCAAAAATGTCAGGACATCAAAATCTATCAAAACAGCAAAAATAAGAACAACCCATATTTCAGAGCCCACAACCAATCATAACAGAGAGAGAGAGAGACCTCCATGTGAACCACCTTTGAAAAAATGGCACCAAAAGCTACCTGGGACCTCTGGCTACCACCATCTGGGAGGGGGGAGGGGGTGTCGACAATGACGAGGGGAAAGGGAAAGGGGGAATGCATGGATGGTCGATAGGCAAAGGAAAAATGGCTTGTTGGCCTTTAGTAGATATGACCATCCCCCACACACACAAAAAAAAAGGACGGAAGGAGCCTAAGGGACCCCTTTTGTTTATAAGAGTTTATTGGGCCCTTACCCGTGTAGCGCCCATCAATGAGGTTTTTTTTCGTAAATTCCACTAAATTCTAATTATATTTTTATTATGAATTATATGTTAATATTTATTTATAACTTATTTAAATATTTCTATTTACATTTTTAATTATATTTTATTATTGCCAACGATGGGCATATGCCTATTGCTTATGATCCTTCCTAGTTATACGGGTCAAACCGAAGTGGCTTGGAAACCAAAGGCTTAAAAGAACCAGGACGCGTGGGACATCTTGAAACCACAAAATTGAATTTGAACGACCACCGTAGGGAAGGGGTCAAAGACGTGTGGGACATCTTTTTTATTTGGTCGAGAGAGAAGCATCCTCTTACTTTACTTGCAAGTGGGGCCATGCCAATCGGACAAAAGCATAATTTGAGGAGTACATCTACTCGGCAGTCATTCCATTGGAAGAAAATATATATAAAGTTTGAAGTAAATCTTAAATGCTTGCTCAACCCTGTGATTATTATTTGGATCTCTGAGGAGAACTTGGTATGTCGAAATTTCTATGACATGATGTGCTAGGCAATCGAATGCAAATGTCATGTTTATTTATTAAAATGATATAATTTCAACCACCTAAGAATCCTCAAATGACCTTTGAGATTTTTAGAATTCTAAAATCTTTCATGGAACTTTCAAGGGCTTGTTTCTTTACTCGAATTTATAGAGTCCTTGTCTTGAGAATTTTGAAATTCTCAACATGGTGGAATTCCTGAATGTTCCCTTATGTATCCAAACATTCCACCAAAAAGCAAAAGGGATTAGAAGTCCTGAAATTTCAAATATCATTTGACACATTTTAGGTGGAAGAATTTTGATATGCTTGAGAAGCAACATGACATTTGTAAATGCCTGGAGATAAGATGTCACGTCATGTCTAAAAATTCCAACATGAAAAATTATTGTCAGAAATTCTAATAAAGAACACGCTCTAAATGCCCAAATACAAATGAGGATTAAAGAAAGCCACATGTTTGAGAATTTAGAAATTCTCGATTCATGAATCCTCTAAATTCCAAGCCCTTAACTTGGGCCCATTTTTTACTTGCAAACTAGGTTGGATGGCGTTGGATTGAGGGCCCAATTTTTACTTTCAATCTAGGTTGGATGACGTTGGATTGATCATGCTAAGCCGGGGTAATAAATAAATAAAAATATATTTAAATTTATGTATTTCTTCACCATGTTAATGGACAAAAAATAAATATAAAATAAATAAATCGTGATATTTAATATACTAATTACCGCAAGTGCATGGCTGCCTATACGAGACAGTGGCAAGAACGGGTGAACCCACATAGAGTTACTTAAAGAAACTTCTAAAATAAGGAAACCGACTAACTAATAACTAAGAAAAGTTTTGAATGAATTTGAAAGTAAAAGGAAAGATGAAAACTACCAATTAATGAAAGTGCTTAGGGCATAGGAATCCAATAAGCATTCACCAATTACTTATCAAGTAATCTTAACGTGTTCCAATTTTTACTTCAAACCAAAGATAAATCAGTGTTTTTTATTTAGAAAATTTAACTTTTAAAATCTCTCTTTAATTATAAAATCCAAAATCTAAGACTTCCTTCACCTTATAAAATCATAAAATCATCTAAGCACTATCCATCAAAAGTAAGCATAAACCATCAAAAGATCTAGATCCTAAGCATGGCATATCAAACCTAAGCATGGATAGTCAAATATCAGTTTTTATTTTCAGAAATTAAGAATGCATATTTGCCTAGGGCACGAAGACGAAGTTAGAACTACTGGACAAATAAATGGCAATCACTTATCTTCATCCATCGCTCTAATCAAGAGAATTAGCCCCACCATGGCAAAGAACCTTCTTGATTTGTCATTAAAAATTGCATCTTTACAACTTCTCCTTCATAATAATTCCCCTTCAAAACTAGTCCTCGGACATGACCCAAGGCTACCAAAAAAAAAAAAAAAAACCTAATGGAGAAAAGAAGAAATGAGGGAATAGGAGATATGGCTGGGCGTGAGATGTTTCCTCCCCATAAGAAGAATGGGACGTCTAGTAAATAAAATATGATTTCCTAAATCCCACAAAACTTGTCATCGTCATGTTGCTATTTCCATGCTATAATAATTGCAAGTGGAATTGACTTCCTTATTTGGCTAGAAGTCTTGCTAAATCAAGCTATTTAATTACCTACCAAGACACTCATCTAATCATCTGTCACGCCTTGAGATCTGAGGCCCTTGGGACCCTCAAATATCATGATACGAGGATCCCACTGCATGCGTTAATTAAATTATGTCACATAAAAGAATTAATAACCCAATAATTTCATCGCATGCTAAATAAACCAACCATAAACAATATGGCAATCTCATAATGTCTTATATATGAACTATGAATTCAAATGATCCACAAAATAATTATTTTCTGAAGTCTACTATCTAATAAAATAAAGTGATGCGCTTCTCATGTCTCTGCCTATAAGCTTAAAATTTCAGGATTATGTGAAACTAAGGTAATAATTGAGATAATCAAAATAACAAACAGATTAGATGGAATGTTATCAAAATAATAGAGCAAATACCAAGAATTAAAACTAAGATAAGGCACCTCCTCAGCAAACTAAATTAACAAAGTATGCTTGCCAAAATTGACCAAGCGAAAAAGTACCTGCCAGGTACAATCATTTTATAATTACAAATAACTAGCACGAAGCTGGCGTTACCGGTAACCAAACCAAATCAAAACTAAAGGGAGCTAGCTGCAGTCTAGTAATTTTCGCAAAAAGGGGTATGTCCCCATAGTGCGTTGTCCATACTTCAGAGGATGCCTTAGTGGTCAATGGTGTTTATTTTTCAAAGTTATATAATGTTCAGTTTTGATCTACTAATATATTAATGTACAGAGTTCCAACCTTAGAATGTAATTTCAAATAGCTCATGGAACGTATTTCTCAGCTATAGTTCATTTCACAAAGTTATGATCATAGGGGGCAATATCAAGTCCAACAAGTTTGTTTGTAGCTTAGACCATTAATTGGGGTTGATTAAAAAATTATTATCTTCTAACCAAATCAATAATAAACAAATATCCTACAATTATAAGATACAAGGATCGGACCCTCTCACCACGCATCCAAGCATAAATTACGATGCAATATAACAAATCCTTAGATATATCATATTAGAGGCAAAGAATTAGAAACTCTAAGTATTAGGGAATCATAGTAAAAACACTTGCCTTCATCAACGGTGGATGATGGATCTAACTAATCTGACGAGCCCTGGCCTAAGCTCCTTGATTTTGAGATGTGAGTCCCTGTCAATGATGGTTTCCAAGTGATCAGTGAGTGGGTTGTGTAAGTGGGCTCAAGCATGAGTCTAGGTTTCGGGTTATAATGAGATATGTGTAGGCATGATTTTTGTGTCAGGCTATAAATGATAGGTTAGCCCAGTTTCAAGTTGGAACGGGGTTAATGGGTCGGGCTAACACGGATGATAGTTTGGCCTTTTAATATAAAATCAAGGGAAAATTTTGAAATAGGGCTCAAGTTTTTCCAAGATTCCAAATCAAATATATCAATCAAATAGTTCAAAATAAAAATAACTTATTAAGATGAGATGACTTGGCCGAGTCTTCACTATATTTGACTCGGTTCTCCATCAAAATGAGATGGCTCGGGAGAGTCAAGAGTAAACTCGGAGAGTTTTCCAACCATGCTCTCACCGATGATTGCTAATTCAACTAACAATGATGTTGAATCTTTTACCAAAAAAATAAAGGATGTTGAATCTTTGGGATAGAGCCCAGTTATTCAAAATAGGAGAAAATATCCAAAGCAAAATTGATCCTCCATTACAAAGCATACATAAGACATACAAAATCTTAAAGCATAAAAATACTATAAAATCCTAATTACACGGATCTTCCTAGACCTTCCAAAAAAAAAAAAAAAACTTGAACATAAAGAGTTCCCCTAGGCCCTAGTTATAGCTGACTTGTCTTGTGGGTTCATAGTTTTCCTTTTGGCTTTCTTTCTTCTCCCTGTATTTTGGGCCTTCTTCCTGTCTTGTGATTTAGTTGAGGTGCTCCCTCCATTGGTTATGTGGATTTGACCTTCATTAACATATGTATACTTACTCTTAAAAATTGAAAAAAAAAAAAAAAAAAAAAATATATATATATATATATATATATATATATATATATATATATATAAAGAAGCTTAAATCTGAAGGAAGGAAACACGAAAGAGGTCTGTGCACAGCAGCACAGCTTCATTTTTTTTTTTTTTTTACCAAAAAAAAAAAAAAAAGACTTGAGGAGTACAGGAGTTGTGGGCCCCATGTATGCATCTATAGGCCCATCTTCTTATCTACACATTTGTGGGCTGTTGGACCTTTTAAAGCTTGAATGGGGTTCATGGAATGGACCAATTGGGCCATTAGGGTGTTGTTTTTGCTTCTCTTTTAATTCTACACATATATAGCTAATACTAGCGAGACATGCCCGTGCTATATAATTCATATAATAAAAAAATCTATAAACTTTCAAAAAATGATAAAAAGATAAAATACGTGAAGCATTCTATAAAATTATATTGAAATTAAAAAAATAGTATTATTGTGGATTATCATTATTATTATTATAAAATTAAGATATGTATCATATTGTTTTTGAAATAATATTATAATTTTATTATTTAAGTTACGAAGACAATTTAAAAGTGAAACTTTAAAGAAATTAGATGTGGTTTCGTCTCAAACAACTACAAGCCCACCTTTAAAATAGAACAGAAGAAGATTGAGCCAATGAATTTGATAAGACTGCACCATGTCTTATACATATATATATATATATATATATACACACACACACACACACACACATACAGGGAAGTGCTCCTATGAGAGACACTCTCACCAACTTGGTGAGAGATGGGTGGGGGCCCTCACATTTAAGTTGGGGGTCCTTGCATTTAAGTTGGTGAGAGTGGATATGGAAGTGAGAGCCCCCACCCATCTCATAAAGTTGGTGAGAGTGTCTCTCATAGGAGCACTTCCCATATATACATATACATATATCTATATATATACATATATATATCTATATGTATACATATATATAGATATGTATATATATATATATATATATATACATATACATACATATATACATATACATATACATATACATATGTATACATACATATGTATATGTATATATATAGGGGGGACATTCATGTGCATCCATCCCTCACCATAGGGTGAGGGCACTTTCCCTTTTTTTGCACATGAATCCCCCTTTTGTACTTCACCCTATGTACTTGAAATCCCCCTTTTGTACTTGAAAATCTCCATTTATGGAAGCATCCCTCACCCTATGGTGAGGGATAGATACACTTGAATATTTCTCTATATATAGATATATATATATATAATATTTCATTATATGAAATAAAATAGCCCCGCTATTAAAATGTGTGACATGCTATAGATTTAAGTTTTTCGGCTGATTTTAAGTCGATATAAACCTGAATCCAACATTACATAATTCCGTGTAAAATCAAGCAATCAATTGCAGTGCTAAAAGCAAAATCAACCAAATTGAGAGTCTCGGTCTTTTAAAATTGAAATCAAGAAAATAACTACAAAATTGGAGTTCAATATAATTCATAATTAAAAACTTATATTTGTTGTATGAATTACTTTGAGATGTCAAATTTGAAATAAAAAATATTAAAAAATATAAGTGGTCATTTTCAAAATTGTGATAACATGATCCTCACACCACACTATTAAAGAATGAAACTTCAGATTTAAAAGTTTAAAATGCTAGTACTCAAAACCATAAAAAAAAAAAAAAAAAAAAACCACATAAAAGATTAAGATACCATGTTCTACATGGATAAAAGAATTAGAATCTCTACCCAAAGTAAGTAAAGAAATTGAGAAATGGAATGTAAAGATCCTAAATGAAATTTTTTGAGTGGGTGGGTGGGGATTGTAAGGTAGTAGAAGGAAGTCTATGAAAATTGGAAGAACATTTTCACCTAAAAATAAGAAATAAATAAATAAACAACATTTTTACTTAAAACTCTTTTTTAGTAAGCACGTGTTATATAAATCTTATTACTTTCCAATTACATGATACCCTGGTTGTTTTATGATTATTGAAGAAATGATATTATGTGAAATTCAATGGCATCGTAAGCTCAAAAGAGAATACATTATCTAAAATGAAACCATATTTTTTCTGAAAGAGTAAAATTTAGAGAGAAGTTTATAGACAGAGAAAGCAAAATACAACACCCATGCTAAGCTCGAGCCAACAATGATGGTTGATATATAAAGAAATAATTTAATTTTGCGAGCCAGTTCAATTGGTTTGGGACATATGTAAGAACTATTATTATTATTATTATTATTATTATTATGTCTTTAGCCCAATAAGATTAATCTCTCGAGTGGCACCCACAAAATTCATGCAAACTAAAATTAAATAATACTTTCACTCTAAAATATATTAGGATTTTCTAAATAAGATTAAATCAAAAGCAAAAATTTGATAAGAACACACTATTATTAATTTTTGGAAAAAATGTGAAAGAGCCATAATATCATCTTAATGAATGGAAAGGCTATAATATCTTGGAAAAATGAAAGGTAAAAGCAAAGTAAAAAATAAATCTATCCGTAGTTGCAAATTGAACAAAATAAGGAATACAAATAGGAACCAACTATCTAAGGCCATTGACAACATAGAAAATCTATATAATTCAAGACTATCAATTATACCAACCTTGGTAAAATCCAAATGTGAAAAGGCCTTTTTCCGAATCCATACCATCTGATATATTCTCATATGATAAGAAATGACATTACCTAGAAGCAAAATATATGCTTGAGAGACGAAATAATGAAGCTAATAAAAATATAAGAATTTAACAATAAAAAATATGACACAGATAAAATAAATAGAAAAGAATAGAGAAGAAGATCACATACAATTTCCGCAGAAGAATTCTCGCTCAGTACCTAGTAGCCATAAGAAAAATATATCTATAGATCTACAGGCCTTTATTTGTTTAAATTTGAATTAGTGGATTGGTTAGATGGGGCACACAAATTAAGAAATTGAATTTGGAAACTTTGGGTCACACAAATGAATGTGAATCTAAAAGTAGGGCCCACATCAATGTGGTCTAAATAAATGATTTTAGTTGAATTGTAATTGATACAAACTATTCATTTTGGTGGCCTATTGATCAATATCTTGAGAATTTGACTTTAAGTTTAAATTCAAAATTTCTAAAACTTAATTAGATTAAGGAGAATTTTTTTTTTTGGGAAGGAGACTTTTTATAGAAGTTTGAAAGAGATAGAATCATAATAGGAACTTCTCTCTAAATTGGACACTTTGGATTATTTAAAATCAATTTAAGAGGTATATGGAAACTCTAAATAGATTTATCTAAAGAGACATGGTTTCTCTTAATTGAACTCTAAGTTTAAATTCAAAATTTCTAAAACTTGATTAGATTAAGGAGAGTTTTCTTGGGGAAGGAGACTTTTTAGAGGAATTTGAAAGAGATAGAATTACAATAGGAATTTCTCTCTAAAGTGGACTTTTTGGATTAGTTAAAATTGATTTAAATTTGAAAGCCAATTTCTCAATCAATTGCAAAATTGGAGCTCGGTTTCTCAATCAATTTTGAAATCGGATTCCAATTGGTCCGGAATTTATTGATCTCATGATTGGTCAGGCCCTCAATTATTGGGTCACTTTGATCGATCAAATGGTCTCTGGAACCATCTTAATCAAGGACCCAATCAAGCATAAGGTCTCAAATCTATTCAGGAATGGGCATAATTTGAGTTTCTAATAAGAATACAAAATTGCTGGATTTAATGTGGACCCAAAGCAAACCCCATCGAGTTCTGACTGAGCCCAAGATGGACATGTAGAATCTACCATGTGTGCACCTCTCTGCTTGGCTCTACATGCTCAAAAAGTGGGACCTATGGCCCACACAAAGTAGAACGTCTTATAACTCCTAATGCTAAGAAGCCCTTCTTTCCTCACCAAATACCTGTCATCAAACCCTTGTTGAAGAACTCAATTTTTTAATAGCATAGACCTTTATTAGGATGTATGCATGCCACGTTTAAATGAGGATGACCTCAATGCATTACCTGAAAAATAGAAAATCCTAAAAAGAGAGTATGACTCCAATGTTGATGCGCCATAGCTCAGTGTCTTTATTTGCAATAAGCATCAACATTTTGTTTCTGCAGCTCATGTGCAATTCATTAACAATTGGCATTCCCATAATCCCATTCTTACTTGTACTTGTTCAGGGAATCATACCATATTATATATATATATATATATATATATATATATAAATACAGAAATAATTGCATGGGCAGGCCCATCTGTGATACCCCCTACCTCCCACGCTGTTGAATTGACACTGTACTCGAATGGACCCTCATTAGGATCGGAGTTCCATCCGTGGTGGGCATCTTTGAAATGCCTCATCTTCGCCAAAATCGGATTAGATTTTATATAGAAATTGATAGATCTTATCTTTTGAAATTGATTTGAGATCGAATTTCTCAAATTAATTTGAGATTAGAGTCCAATTTCGCAATCGATTGCGAAATCGAGCTCCAATTTCGAAATCAAATCATACGTCTTTAATATATATTAACTAGCAAAACATGCCCTGTGCTTAGCACAGGCTATATAATTCATTATATAAAAAATATACATTAATATTAGAAGATTTATAATGAGTTTAAAATATGATATTTCTTTATACATTCGACCTTTTTTTAAAAAAAAATATATATATAATAAAAATAAACATTGATATAGTGAAGCAATCTTTAATCCAACAAAATATAAATATAAACACCCTAAACCCAACTTGATTCTAATAAAAATTAGAAATACACCAACAATATTCAAATAAGAGCATAAGCTAACTGCATTTTCAAATCTTACTAACTTGAATGCAGATCTCACAAGTGGTGGTTTTTTTTTTTTTTTTTAGTCACACCACCTCTGTAGTCTATATACATGGCTAGTTTACTAACATGCGTGAAAAAGAGAAGAAAATCAGTTATACCCAGTAGGGAAGTAGAAGCAGAATGGTCATATGTGTTATAATATAGGGAAGAAGAAAGTAGTAGGGGTAGTGGAAGACATGGATATAAAATGTAGAGATTTAAAACCATTTAGTAATTGCCTAATCAAAAGAGAATTTCGCTTTTTGGTAAACCAATCAATAGATATTTAAAACCATTTAGAACCTACACAATTAATTAAATGCATAGAGATTTCAAACCATTTATTAACTGCCGTTAAATGGTAATCAAATGCCTGATTTCAATTAAAATCAGTTTCGAAAATTGAAAGTTTAGTGGTCAAAATCAATTGGCGATTAAAAATAGTCCCTTTCATATATCAAAACATACCCGTACTAAGCACGGGTAAGAAACCAATGACAGTTTAATGGGAAATTATTATAGCATCTGCATCATATATAACATATCTATGTTCTTATAAATCAATTGCTTTTGTCATTTTCCAAAAAAAAAAAAAAAAATGACCCTTTCGAGGAAATAGTATTACACAAATGTGCCTCCAAAAAAAAAGGAAAAAAGAAAAAATAAATTCAAACCACTCAAAGTAATTTCTTGAAGTGTTGGATCTACTCAAAATTCATTCTCAGTTACTGTGGGCCTACCATTAATTGATTTCTTGTGAAATATATGATTACAATACATAAAAGAGAGCAAGAATAATAAAGATATAAATGGAAAAATATAAATCTAAAGTCAATTGTGGGAAGTTAAAAAAGAACACTTTCAAAACAAAACCAGAATAACATCAAGTCAAGAGATGTATAATGGTTTCTAAATTAGCTTTCTTAAGAATTGCAATTTGGAAAACTTATATATTTTAATCATACTTAAATAAAATGGGCTCCGGGTTCTTTTCTTCTTTTTTCCCTAAGGGAGTGTTTGGATGTATGCAAATTAAACATAAGATTAATATATTTGAATATTGATAGATCTTATTATTATAGAACAAATATCATCATATTAACTTATTGCATTTTGCATTAAGTTAATTTATTATTCTATAAGTATGTAATCATACTTATATATTACATACTTATGTGACGTTTGACAATTTCTACACAAATTTTAGCAAATTCTAAACGGAAACCTCCATTATTTATTTTCCTGTTTTATTATTATTATTATTATTTTGCTCTCCTTGTTTCCATTGGTGGTCATGGTGTGAATGCTGCAAGTGCAAGGCTTGGGTCTAGATGTTAGTTGAAAGTTGGGCTATCAATCTGACCCTCCTATGATTGTACCAGGTCCGACCCAAAGTACATGCAACAAGAAAAAAAGTCCAACGGAAATAGACACCATCAAATCTCACTGGCATTTTGCCATACGCCTTTGCATATCCACAACATAGTACATAAAAAAAAAAAAGAAAAAGGAAAAAGAAAACAACAACAACAACAAAAGAAGAAAAATGAAAAGAAATTTGGTAAAGAGAGGAAAGGATGCATTACCTCTACCATAAAAGAGTGGTAGACGGGGTGAATGCCTCGGAGGTGCCAGTAATAGTGAGAGAGATATAGAGGAAAAGTTTCATGAAAGAAAAGATATAAAAAAAACTACTGCTCTTCCAATCCACTTGACAATTCAACTGTCATATTATATACACTCACAAGTATAAATTCTTTAACTTTGGCAATTTAGCAAACGTGTTTGCTCCATGCACCATTACAGTTGTAAAAAAATCTGAACAAAAAAAAAAATAAGAAAAAAGTTATACATACCTTAAGAAAATCAAACGTGAACAGAGTGAGCAGCGTTTTGATAGAGGCATTTGTGCATAGAGATAGGGAAGTGGAGATGAGAGATTGAGGTAGAGAGAGATAGGGCAGTGGAGATGAGAGATTGAGGTAGAGAGAGAGAGAGAGAGAGAGAGAGAGAGAGAGAGAGAGAGAGAGAGGCGTGGCTGAGGATTTCTGATTTTGGATTTTGAAGTTGGTTGAGGGAGAGATGAATTGATGAGAAAACCGTTAGGTTTCTTTCAGGCGATTCTTTTGGAGGGGCATTTCTTTGGTAGAGATTGGGAATATGTAGAGGAAGAAGGAAGTTTAGCGAACATTACATACGTTACGTTGAAAGGGAGATTAAAGATGAGAAGAAGAAAGAAACGTCTTGCATTCACGAGTTAACGCAGCTGGAGAGAGAGGAGATAAAACTGGTCAAAACAAATTAGGAAGGGTCAAAATCGATTGAGTAAATCAAGGCTAATTTCTCAATTGGAAATAGCCACTATCATATATATTAACTAGTATCTATGTGGGTATCTTTTAGAATCACATCCTATTTCTCTTATATCTTTACTTCACCTGGTTATAAATTCTCTAACCAAGTTTTTAAGGGCTTTTTATTTTTTTTAGTTTGTTAAACTAAATTTAATTTTTATGTAAACTCTGTGTAACAAAACAATGTAATATAACTTTTGGTTGTATTTTCTATTGTCTAACTTGGATGGTTAGACATTTAAGGTCTTTATATATTTTTTAGTTTGTTAAACTCAATTTAATTTTTATTGAAATTCTGTGTAATAAAACAATATAATATAACTTTTGGTTGTATTTTCTATTTTCTAACTTGGATGGTTAGACATTGGCTTCCTAACTTTATTTTTTATTTTTCTCAATTTTCAATATACTAATAATTTATTTTTTATTTTTTTATTTAGTATTCAATTCCCATTTTATAGCTTCCCATTTACTCATTAGATAAATAGCTTTTACATTCTCTCCAAATATATTTATCTTAGAATTTGTTATGCAATTGAAGAAATCTCCTGATTGTGTACATGAAAAAAGCAAAATACGTAAAATTTATAAATTCAAAGTTCATTAGCAAATTATTTGATTTTACTGCGCATTCTCCTTTTAAATAAGCTTTGATATATAAAATCTCAAAACTGATAAATGATGAATTTCTTTGTTTTAGATTTATTTTCTTTTCCCACCAATTAAAATATCAAAATAAAATATCAAAAGATAGCATTGAAATTGAGTATATTTTTATTTTTGAAAAGTGCTGGCCTATTGTGCTAGTATTCAATGATAGTGCAATTAGGTTGGGGTGTTTGGACGTAAAAGAAATCCATAACATCCCCTACGCACTAATGGTTTTAATGGTTTTGGATTCCAAAAGCGATGTCCACAATTTTCAGCTCCCTCAATGTACCATGATAAAAAAAAAAAGCATGAAAAATAGATTTCATTCACCATCCTTTAGTCCAAAAGCCGTAGAAATGATGCATGGATCAAGTTTTGCCTCCATGGCGAACCTAATTAGTAGATTTAGCTGGCTAATGATAGATGGACCCCATTTACATGCCATGAAGTTCCCTTTTTTATTTAGGCAAAGAAAAGAAATCCACTATCAATTGGGTGTCGCCAGTTTGGCAACTCTACTAATAGAGTCAAGTAAAGTAAAGTTGATTTTGAAAAAAGAATAAAATATAAGTGGGGTATGATGGTATTTTATTTTTAGTTGTTTATTATGGAATCTTTTTGACTTTTAATTTATACGGAAAAGTGGAGTTGTTTTTTTATTTTAGTAGATAAAGGTGGTTGCTTTTTGACTTTTTTTTGAAAAAGATGGAGTTAGTTTTGAATTAAAGTGCTTTTGATGTGACATCTTGTCTGAAAAATGGAGGCTTTACTTGACTTTTACTATATTAATAAAGTGCCAAACTAGCCATGGATTCATATTGCAACTACCGAACCATTTTATGGCCAATGCTGCAGGGCAATACTCAGCGTGGTGCTGGATGGAACAACCCCCAAGTCCAAGGGAATATCAGTGCTGGAGGTAACATCCTCTTGGGAGTACATCATGGAGATAACATCTATCAAACTCAAGGAGGTATGTCAATTCGGGAACTCAAGAAAATCGTGGTGGTAGATGGACTTAGAAATGTTTTGAAAAAGAATGTGGAAGCTACTTGTCACATCCCGGTCCCGAATCACTCTGGCCTAGGGTAATCTCCGAGATGTAGCACTCGTACTCCCGTAATATTATACCCGTCTAGAGTCAAATACAACATTACGAAGGAGAAAATTCCACTGTTCCACTTGTGAGTCTAGCTCACTAACCTGTCAAATCACATTTAATAGCGGAAGCATTTCAATAATAAGCCACTATGTATCATTTCATCGAATAGTCCTATTTAAAGTTAAGTGTCAAATTTATACACAACATAATTACAGATTCAAACTAAATTATGGATTACAAAATCACCCTACATTCTATTACAAAAATGTTGTCCACATCTAACTTTTAATTTCATTGGTATGACCCACACAAAAAGGAGTCAATCACACACTCCATTTAAGCTCATAAAAGAATGAGTCCGTCGCTCTCCGTAGACTGGACTACATAGGGCCACTGCCTGGCCATTCTTCTAATCCTGGAGGAACCTCTTCGGTTTCCTCTTGTCCCTCCATACCTCTTCAGGGTGGGGAGCTGCACCTGCGTCTGATCAAGAATAGTATCTCAAATACGACGAATTGGTAGGTACAGGCATTAATAAGTAATTACATGATGTATCAAAGCGAATTAAATGACAATGAATTGAAATATTTCAAAATCAAGAATAATTAGCAAAATACGCCCGTGCTTTATAATATTAAAAATAATTTAATTTTTAAATAATATTTAGTCTAAATTATATTGAGATGGTAAATATAGGTCAAATGGTAAATTATTTTCAATGATGTGAAACGACATTCTAGATTGTCTTTAATAATACTTTGTGTACCTTGATGTGAAAATAGGAATTTGTATTTTTCATTGAAAATAAGAATTCGTCCACTTATAAATAATTTCTATATGCATCTCCGCATCTAGAATGCAAAATGAAAACAAATTAAATGATTTAAATGCATTTTTTCCACCTTGAAAAGCTCTCTAAAATCAGAACTACATCATGACTTTTATGATCCTTATGTATTTTTCGTAAATAATTCTTGTTGCTATTCTTTTATTAGATCATTACACAGGATGATTTATTTTAGTCATGATTTCGGAAATGCGGGTTAGGGTTTCAATCAGGGAGTCTTGTAAAACGTTTTGAACACCAATCAGTCCAATCCATCTACAGTTTAGGTATATTATCTTCTTTCAAAGATTTTGTTTTTCATTTTTTTTCCTTTTTTTGATGTACAAATTTTTATCAAGTTATTGGTGTTTAAAAGGCTTCTTTTCCTAACCATTCTCATCATTTCTTTTCTTTTCAGTAACCTTTGGTTTCAATATATGGAAAGATCTAGATCTCTGATTTTAATTTTTTTCTAATATCGCAAAAATCTTTTACTTAATGTTTGTATGCTTTGTTTTGAGTATCTTTAAGTAAATATCTTTAATAATCAACCAACTTGTCCTTTTCTTTTCCTCTCTTTTTCCCCTCTTTTTTTCTTTTTAGAACCCCCACTCTAATATACAAAGGAAAAGCACTAAACAGCTCCATTTGAGTGGGACATAAAAAAGAAGCATTTTTTGTGCAAATCACATAAATCTGTTGAAACATTCGGGGTCTTTCACTTGATATATAAAATTATAGTAGCATTTGTACTTCCATATCTCCTCAACACACCATAGTTACTGTCACCATACAATAGAATAAGTGAGGTCCTTGTCATACATAATGATAAAATCCAAAATAAGTGTGGTCCTTGTCATACATAAACGATGCGTGAACTGGAAAAAAAAAAAAATACTATGATGATTTTATGAAGACAATCACAATTGACTCAAGCATTTTAACATATAGTTGGTGTGCATAAAACCATTCTTATATATGATAGTGGCTGTTTCCATTTGAGAAATCAGCCCCAATTTGCACCATTGATTTTGACCTTCCCAATTGCTTTTGACCGCTCTTAATGCCCTTTATTCATTATAACATTACAACAAATGGGGGGTAGACATAATGTTCTTCATAACTAATTGAGATTAAGATGTTTAAAGAGAAACAAATTCTAGATCTAAAGGGAATAAAAACAGGAGAACCAATCAATCAAGATATAACATATAGTTGGTATACATTACAACTCGATGAAGGAGATGACGGTTTCGATGACGGTAGCAAATGGTCAAATGGGAGAATTTCTCTTCGCATTATCCCAGATCACAATCTCCACATTCTCGCGAACTGATGGATGTCATAGATGAGGCTTGCCTTCAAGGAAGAATCGATTCTATGTATGGTGAGAAAACTAGTTCCCATTCGGATAGAGTGCCAGGTAAGTGGTGGAGCATCCGGGATTTTATTTGTAGACGTAGGTGGCTGCTTCCTCGGAAGAGGAGAGTTATTGTGGAGGAAGGAGAGAGGAGGATGAAGAATAATAAGAGAGCAAAAACGTGAGATTAAGGGAGTAGGGGAATGGTTGAAGACCAATTACTGGGGAGGAGATAAGTGGAAGAAAATTGCTTTGATGCAGTTTTTTTTTATAAAAAAAAAAAAACGAAATACATTTTCATGAGTTAAATGGATGGGGGACGTGGAATAAAGGGCATTAAGAGCGGTCAAAAGAAATTGGAAAGGTCAAAATCAATTGTGAAAATTGGGCTGATTTCTCAATTGGAAACAGCCAGAATCACATATAAGAACTAGCAAACAATAGCACGGGCTATAGAAACTATCGATGTTTGCAACAAAAAGCTATTAATAGAGAGACGATGAAGATATATTATCTTTTATTATATACATATACAAAAATGCAACCAATCCCTGTAGGCATGTTGGTACGTACATGTAAAACTGGTTCATTCACATACATTTAAATTATTAGAGAGGTTTTACAACATAGTTCATTCAATGACGTAATGAATTAGAAGATACTCATTTTTGGAATAAGTAGTTATCTATCCATAGTTCAAGCGTATAAACAGTCTCAAGTACAAACCCTGCATGAGTCAATTTTGATACATGATATGCAATATATGTGTAATTATGGAAATAAATAGAATAAGATCATAAGATATGATAGATACCATGAAAATCTCATGGTAAAATTATAGTTGGGATTCAAGTATGCAAGTAAATAATTGTGATAAATATTAAATAAATATAAATATGTATGAATATAAGGATTTTGTAAAATGAAATTGATTGCTCAATCTTAAAAAATATAAAGAGTTTATGCATTGCCAGAAAAGCAAAAAGCAATCTCATAAGAGAAATTTCGAACAAAAGATCACGGGTATAAGATATTTTGTAAAATGTTTGTAGATCTCCACAGTTTTTTTTTAAGCACAGACGCTTTGTAGAAGAGAGATGTTTGAGCTACTTATAGAGCTGGAAACAAATAGTTAGCATGAGAAGCCATTCCAAACTTCCTAATTTATTGTGAGTAGGTCAAGGATAGAAATTTCTTTAAGATGAAGAAGTTAACTGTTAGATTGGACTTTGCCACGAATATAAATGTCATAAGCTCATTGTGGTAATCATGAATTCATGCTCCCAAAAGAAATTCTAATTCTCAACATTGAATAAAAGCCCTTTTATATGAATTCAACATAATATCAATAAAAAGGCAATTAACATGAATGCCTTCAAATAACTTGTTCTCGTATCAAGAAATTTTTTTGCTCTGGTCTTTTAGTTTTTGACAAATTCCTACTCTATTTGGGTTCCTGGAAATGATCAAAATGGGATCTAAAAATATAATGATCTCCTCTTCAACAATGACCTTTATTTCACTTTTACAAGTAATTAGTGTCCGCTTTACAAGTAGAATTCTGTCGTGAATTGACACTATTTGGAATTCCAAATTCCTATCAGACCATGCCACTGAATTCTATGAAATCTTAGTCAAAGAAACTTCTAAAATCATCATGATTTTCTACGGTAATAGCATGCTCCAAAAGAACGTGATATCACAGTATTTTAAATAAAGAATTTAACACTTCTTGAAAATTGAACAAACTATAAAAATAAACAAACAAATAAATAAATAAATAACAATTAAACATCTAGAGAACAGACCCATAGATTTTGCACCAAATAGATAAAATGTCATAATATATGAACATATTTGAACTAAGACAATCTTAATATACTACCTCAACTGTTAAAAAAAAAGGGAAAGAAAAGAAAAGAAAATCAAAACTATGAAGGTTGTATAAAACAAAAGGTCAGCGTCAATGTCATGATACATGATGAACTATTGCTTACTGGTTGTTAATGTCAAATGATTCAAAGTAAATGCAGCTAAGATAGTGTTGAATCTCCAACCCATATTAAAGTTAAAAAAAAAAAGAGAGAGAGAGAGAGAGAGAGAAGGAAGAAAGGCAATCCCTTCCAAAATTCAACTAAATTACTCAATGGGAAGAACTCCTAGCTCAGCTATAAAGGTTTAAATATTTTATTCATAGAAAACTAAGTAAACTACCAGCCCACCAGAGACTCCAGAGTATACTGGAATCCTGATTATTTAAATCAATTATGTACAGGTGGAGGAAGTTTCAATAATCTTAAAGGAGCACATTGGCCATATTGGCCGACATTTAACAAAGGCAAAATCGGCAATTAGGTACTTGAGACCATCTATATAATAATATATATATATATATATATATTCTTTCTTTCTTTTTCCTTTCACTTTGGCAACATGAATTATGAAATACAAGTTAAGGCAATGAACTTGTCCCTAGAGGGACAATGACTTGCCGATGACACCAGTCATGCAACCAACCTACAATGAAGATCTAATATGAAAGTTTTGGGTCACGGTAAGAAAGAGCTACACTTAACAGTTAGCGAGTTCTAAGCAGATGGATCAACCTAACAATGTATATTACCTTCATTTGTTATGTGAACAGATCGTGTGAATTAAATTAAATAAAATCAAAAGAAGCAAACCAACTAATAAAACGGACATATGCTGCTATCAATGGAAATACATCAAGCTTTTTTGATTGAGCTTCTGTTTTTGCACTTCGAAGATTGACTGACCCTTTTGGCCTTTTCACTTTGAAGACTAACCCCAGCTTGAATGTTTCCTTATCTCTAGAATCTGCAGATCACAACAAAAAAATGCAGTCACCAAATAAGAACACACAAAACAACAAAGAAAGCTATAGATGATACGCAAGCAGCACAATCTAGTTTCACAGTTGGTGAATATGAATCCTAATTTAAGTTTAAGGTTGCTACAGATTGTGATACGCAAGCAGAGTTGTCTAGTTTCACAGTTGGTGTATATGAATCCTAATTTAAGTTTAAGGTGATATGGATATCTAGATACTTCAGTCAGACCACTCATAAACTTGGGTAGAGAAGTCCATGGCTATCGTAAGTGCACAAAGATTTGAGGGGTCGATTGCCATTAGAAATGTAAATGGTTCACATTTTATTCAAGGTGTTCATATCAGGTTATTTTGAGTTAAACCATTCAAGCAACGCCTTGGCCATCGTACTCTGACCAAACGACAATATTTCTTAAAGAAAAAATATTTGCATTTTATTTTATTACATTTGCACCAGAATTGCACACTGTTGCATTTATAAAGACCTTGAGATTTCATATTTTTCAGAGAGAGCGGGAGGGAGTACTATCATACACCAATGTATTAGGCGATCACTGAATTCCACTGAATATATCTGTTGGCTAGATTAATTTTATTTCACCCATATTTTTAAGTGATTTAGCAAGTAGCCAATGGGCATGGTGTTCAAAATTTTTAAAACTTAGATTGAGTTGGAAGGTCATCAAATCAAGCAACTTCAAAGACTATTGGTATGTTGTGGAGTTTTCTAGTGTTTAAGTTGGTTCATGTTTCGCTCCCTATTGTGTGGTGTTGTTATGATTAGACATTTTCGCATATCATCATGTACACCGATATTCTATTTCGAATAAAATGCATATAATATCATATGCATATCATCGAGTGTACAATCAGATATGTTGTTGCTCTATACAAAATCATGTACCATACAAGTGGATTGGGCTGATATCTTGGCCTCTTTCGGTCCTTTTGCTAACCCTTTCCTAAAAAAGATAAAGACTTTGAAAAGTATTGGAAATAAGTAAATTATAAAGAATTGCTAAACACATGTTATGTTTGAGGAATTCAGTCGTGTAAGGGCGGTAGTGGCCAAATTCGAAACGTGGGCAACAATAAACGGATAAACCAGTATATCAGTACTGCAATAAAAAATTATAAAAGGGATCAAATCCATAAAGCATCAACAAACACGAGAGATCTTAAATTTGAAAGAAAAGGCAAGAGATGTGTTCTTCACCGAAGCGCACCTTTAGAGATTGCATTTGCAGTAGAGCCCTGGAGGGGGCGATGCCATTTGGGACGATGATTTTGAAGCCAGCGAGGAGAAAGACGCTTTACCTGCATCGCTGAAAGAGAGGAGAGATGTGCGAGTTGCTAGAAAGGGGACAGAACCTTGCACCCGAGAGTTATCGATATTAAAGGATATGCACATGTTTGGACGCTAGAGAAACGAAGAGGAGGGGAGGAGTTAAGGGTCACTCATAGAAACGACTGCAGAGTTAATGGGAAGAAAGAACCATTAAGAGGATTTAAAATGGGGTCACAATTACAGAGTACTAAATGAGAGGAGGGAGAACGATTATAAGGGAAAATTTAGAGACGGTTTAAGCTATTTAAGTGTGAGTCAAAAATGGATCCAATGGTCAAAATCAATTGTATCCAATTGTTCAATTTCTCAGTTGGAAACAGTGGCCATCATATATATATATATATATATATATATATATATATTGGAATCCGTTTTGTGCCCCTCTTGACCGCCCAGTTTCTGATTTAGCCCATTCCTCTTGATCAAGCCCTAATTTAAATAGACCAAAGGGTTGTTAGTGATTACAAAATATAGAAAGTCATGAATTCACCACCCGAATCCGTGAGTAAAAGCCACACCTCACAATCCAAACAACTCATATA
The DNA here is from genome assembly GCA_028538565.1 of Umbellularia californica. Classification (NCBI taxonomy): domain Eukaryota; kingdom Viridiplantae; phylum Streptophyta; class Magnoliopsida; order Laurales; family Lauraceae; genus Umbellularia; species Umbellularia californica. The sequence continues at coordinate 2,706,493 of JAPQWN010000002.1, forward strand.
GACTTAGAATTTAGAAATCGCTTATATTGACTACCGCCTGACCATAAGATTAAAATTTTAAGGTAACTTTATAGCTGATCCACTTGATTTGCCTGCACATGTATGATTATTTCACTATGGGCCTCACATTTTTCCCCATCTATTTTCTTAAAACTATGTGAATGTTCTATTTTATATGTTGGTTTCTCTTCATCTGCTTTTTTTTTTCCCGGGTTGATTTAGTAGTACAATGATTAGGTTTTGGGCTTAAGGTTTCTGCCTATTATCCATGAAGCCAGGGGTATTGGGCTCAAGGGTTTTTGGCTGGGGTTAAAAGATATGAGGGCAGATTGAGTTGGGTTACAACAATTGAACCTAGATTGTTGCTCGGGCTGAGAGGTCAGTTTAAAAATCAGGTTTGGGTTCAAGTTGTGTTGGGATTGTGTATGGTTTGGGCTCACATTGGCCTCAACCCAACCCGACCTGATCCTACTCATATTGAAGCATACTTAGAGGACAAAAAATGCCCCCTTCAATACTGTAATTTCTGAAGCTTAACCTTGGAAAATAAACTATGATAAGAATCCATGCTAACTCTATTTAGATCAAGGTGAATATTGTAAGACATTTTTGTTAAAATTATTTTAATTTCAGACACTGTTTGCTGCAAACAGGTATAAGGTAACAACATTTTTGTCATTTATAAACATCCTAGTTGAATTTGACGTAAAAAGATACGTTTGGCCGTCGATTAAGGTGGTTGACCGATATACTCAAGTGGGACTAAACGATTGTATTACTTGTATATAGAGATAAAGTCAAATGGGTCATTATTGTAATATTAAAAGGGTATGCAGTTACATGAGATTTTTTCTTTTTCTTCTATTTTTCCTTTGCTTTAGTGGGTCTCACGCACCGACACACGCTATACACATTCCTAATTGGCTGAGCAACAACAAGCTATAGATTTTACTAATTTTTTTTGTAGTTGCTTTTAAAAATAATTGTGGTTAGATGTGTGGATTTTATACAAACATGAGGTAGAATAGCCATTTGGATTTGTATTGCTTTTGTCAAGAATACTAGTAAGAAAACAGGCCCAAAAAAGGCTTACCATTGAGCCAACATTAGGTTGGCAAGTGGGCACCACCTAAAATGAAACGGTCAATTTATAATCATGATTTTAATATTTTTTTTTCTAAAGATAAGGTTCTTCCTCCGACTTCAATGATTTTCCTGCATTATGGAGTACGGAATGGACCCCACGTCTACCTTTCTCTCTTATCCGAAACAAAGGGTAATGTACCATAGAATTGGCTGACTACTGATATGACCACTGGTAGAAAAAACTTCACCAACAAGGAGATGGCATACTGTGAATAAATGGTCCAGACTGTGGGCCTACTTAAATGTATTTCTAATTTTTCGAAGCGGAATAGATGGAATGGTTTCTTAGAGATAAGGGCCATGTACAAAATCAGCCACATTTGATTTTTCTATAGTCCCTTGATTTAACACCCTTAAATTTTAATGGACTTTCAGCCGTACACTATTTAAAAATTTAATCCAACGGTGGTAAGCTTTCATTTGAATAACCGTATTGTGTTCATATTCTAACATATTTAATAAAGTTTTCAGATATTATGTCTTGAGAATATTTAGAGTATTTTTCAAATTTAGGAGTTTTCTTTAAATATAAAAAAATTATTTTCAAATTCTAACCGGGAATATAAACTAACTGCTCCCAATGGAATACTTTAATGTCCCTTACCAATTGAACTAGTAGCTAATAAAATGAAATTTGCTATTTCTTTTTGTTGTTTTTGCGATGTATGTGCACCCATATATGATCCAGGAAATGAAAAATCTTAACAATCGTCTATTGGCATTCGCAGGAAGGGTGTTTCGTGATGCACCGTTGCAGAGAGTTGAGCCACAAATTGTAGAATTTAATTCATTAACCGACTCCGAGCCTAGATTACAAAAGATATTAGGGCATATAGGAGATGTCCGAATCCGAAAGATTGGAATTTGGGGAATGGGTGGCATTGGCAAGTCAAGAATTCTGAAATTGTTGAACAATCGTCTGGAAAAACCCGACATGTTTGACATCATCATCTGGGTAACTGTCTCAGGAGAAGGAAGTCGAAGAAAGGTGCAAAATGATATTGTAGAACGTCTGAAATGTACTACAATAGATATGTCTGACGACCGGCTAAGAGCAAACATATATCACTATTTAAGTGGGAAGAAGTTCTTATTGATTTTAGATGATATTTGGGAAAAAATAGATTTGTCTGAAGTTGGGATCCCAATTCTAAATCAAGGTAATGGATGTAAGGTCTTGTTGGCCACTCGAGACCTTGGAGTATGTCGGCAGATGGAAACAGATGTGGAAATACAAATAGAGAAACTATCCGAAGAGGAGGCATGGAGCCTCTTCCATGAAAAAGCTGGAGATGTTGCCATGTCTCCTTGTATCGAACCAATTGCTAGAGATATCGTTAAAAAATGTAGTGGGTTACCACTTGCCATCATCGTTATTGGTTCATCATTGAGAAAGATTAGTGATGTTTGTGTGTGGAGGAACACACTAAGGAAACTGCAATTACCATCTACGTCTCAAATTAAAGGCATGGAAAAGGAAGTGTTCTCCTGCTTGAAAGTCAGTTATGATCGGTTACCAAATGACTTTGAAAGGAACTTATTTTTGTACTGCTCATTGTACCCAGAAGACTTTGCAATATTGATAACTGAATTGGTAGAGCATTGTTGGATGGAGGGCTACATTCAAGGAGTTGATAGCTTTGAAGAGGCACGAGATGATGGTCACCACATGGTAATTAATCTTATCGATGCATCATTGTTGGAGAGAGGTCGTGTCGAAGAACAAGTCAAAATGCATGACATTATAAGGGATTTTGCATTGAAAGAAGCTTTAGGGTTCTTAGTAAAAACTGGTAAGCATGTAAAGCATCCACCAGAGGAGAAGGAATGGTTGCAAGCACAAAAGATATCATTAATGGGTTGTAGTTTGGTACGTTTGTTGGAGAGGCCGAACTGTAGCACTTTGTCCACATTATTGTTGCGAGATAATCATCAGCTAACAGTGATCCCCGATTCCTTCTTTGAATGTATGCATTCTCTATGTCTTCTAGACTTGAGTTGGACAGAAATAAAGTCCTTGCCGTCTTCCTTGTGTAACTTGGTTAATCTCCGTGGTCTCTATTTGAGGGGTTGTTGTAATTTAGAAGAACTTCCATCCCAAGTAGGAGCGCTCACGCAACTGGAGGTGCTTCATTTGGGAGACTCCGAAATTAAATATCTGCCTAGAGAGGTTGGGGAACTAACTCGTTTGAAACGTTTGATAGTGGGATTTCAATACCGCAACTATGTCGATTGTTCCAAAGATGATGACGATGACGCTCGTTTTGAAGATGACGATTACAAGGACGCTTGTTCCCAAGATGATGATGACAAGGACGCTTTTTTCGAAGATGAAGATGACGATGACGATTACAAGGACGCTTGTTCCCAAGATGATGACAAGGATGCTTTTTTCAAAGATGAAGTTGACGATTACGATGATGCTTGTTCCCAAGATGATGATGGCGAGGACACTAAAGAATGGAACATGAAGTTGAGAGTTCCAACTGGAATAATTCCAAAGCTTCCATATTTAAAAGAATTGAGCCTGCATGTCGAGCACGGATCAATTTGTGTTGAAAAGGAACAGTGGGATGATGAAAGCATGAAAGTCGTGGTTGAAGAATTATGCAGGTTGGAACATCTTACTTATCTCGATGCATACTTTCCAAATGTGGAGTGTCTTGAGCATTTTCTACGTCATGGAAAATCGGTGTGGTTTAGGAGATTCCGGTTTCGGGTTGGCGCTGAGATAACGGATATATCGTGGTTCATTCAAGGTCAAAAATGGGAAAGATATTTGGTATATAATAGTGGTTTTGAGACGTCACATGCCGCCATTATGGAGACTCTTGCTCATTGTTCCAATTTTCTTCTTCAGGATCACCGAACAACAAGAAAGCTATCAGAGTTGGGGCTGTCAAACATGAATGAGTTGAAAGAATGTTGGATTATAGGCTGTAATAAAATGGAAACTCTCTTTGATGGAGATGAGCAACAGGAGACTTGTGCACTACTACCCAACTTGGAGATTCTTACGCTTCGTTTTCTTCCAGAATTGAGGAGCTTATGCGATGGTCCATTGTTGCCCGGAAGCCTCTCCAAACTCACAGAACTAGAGTTATTTGATTGTAAAAATTTGAAGAAGGTTTTCCAATTGGGTAATATTCGACTACTCTGCAGTATAAAATGCCTCTCGGTCGGATATTGTTCGAACATGGAAGAGATAATAGAAATTGAAGAGGAGGAAATGTCAAGGTCTGTCGCAAGCCATACCCATAATGTTATAAGTTATAATAATGATAGACTACTCCTCCCCATCAAGACTATAATCCTCGCGTCTCTTCCGGAATTTGTTAGCATTTGCCGAGGGTTTTCTAATTTCGAATGGCCATCACTGGAAGCTATTTATATTTCGAAATGTCCCAAGTTGAAGAGTCTCTCCTTCCTCTCCAATGGCACCAATATTGTAGCACCTGCACTAAAGAAGATTCAAGGCCCTAGTTCATGGTGGGAAGCATTGGAGTGGGAAGACAATGACATCAAGCAACGACTCCAACCGTACCTTTTCCTGTAATTGGCTGAGTAATCTCATGACATTTTCCTTAATCTCTCTGCCTCTTGCTAATGATCTCTTTACACGGACAAGACAATCATCAGTTGGATCAAAAACAGGTAAAAATCTCCCTTGAAATCTCTTTGAAATATGCACTATGTTTTTTTGTTCTTTTAATTAATGAGGTGCTTAGAACACAGAATCACAGGCGTAGACTGAGTCTGGAAGTTGACTTACGAACTCAAAAAAGAGATGATGTCTCGCTTTGTTTAATGATATGCAAGGCCAAAAAGAGGGATAGAGATTGAAAACAAAAACCCCGAATCTTTTTGTCTTTGTTGCATAAGATGGAATTCAATCTCATCTGCCCACAAAGTGTTTGATGAAATGTCTCAACCAGTTCATCCTTTTTGAAAGATGCTTGTCCCCTTGAATGGGCGTTCTGTCACCTCTCTATTGCAAGTTTAGAAACTATTGTTCTCGCTACTGCTAAAGTTCATGCTTGATCTTCTAGGACTTTTTTTTTTTCTTTTTTTTAAGTGTTTCCTATTGTTTGTATGCTTGCATTTGAAATTCTGCCTTAATTTATCATGCTCAATTTAGCTTCGTCTATAAGGTTATGCAATCATTTAATTTGTCCATAAGAAATCACATTCACATGGAATTTTTCTTTGACAATAAATTTGCTCAAGAAGTTTATCATGGTTTATATCAGTGTTTTGAAAAGCGAGAGGCGCATCAAAGCGCTAAGGTCTCCTGGGGCCTAGGCGCTAAGGCTCGAGGCGAGGTGCGGGCTTCATCGAAGCGAGGCGCACATTGTAGATAAAAAATATATATTTTAGTATAAATACATAATTCACAAATTAGAGCAAAAAAGAAGAGGAATATTAGAAGAACTCTAAAAGTCATAAAGCATCCATCACTCTAAATGCTAAAGTAACATTCAACAAAAGTACCAACAAAAGTACAAAAGTGTGACACCATACATAAAACCACCACACAAAAATATTTCAAAGTAAAAGCAACAACACAGATGATCCTAAGGAGGACCTAACAGTCATCCTCAACATCTACACCAAGTAAGTCATAATCTTGCCCTTCATCATTGGATTTATATCCATCCACGTCTTCCTCGTCCGTCTCCTCTGACTCTTCCTCATCTACCAATTGAAGAACACTTGATGATCTAGTCACTCTTGGTGTTGCCCTTGCCCTTGAAGTTGATGTTGCTCTAGTTCTTTGACTACTTTCTCCCACTCCAGAAGCTGTAGCAACATCACCCCACGTCAAAATACCATCATCAAGCACAAACTCATCATCTTCATCCAATTCTCTATCTATCCTCCCAAGCAACCACTCATTGCTTTCATCAATATTCTTCAAAGAAATGGGATCAAGTATGTCACGCATATCATATCGACGTTTGAGTGCTCTGTTGTACTTAACAAATACTAGATCATTGAGACGTTTTTGATCCAACCTATTTCTTTTTTTGCTATGAATCTGCAACAATTAAAAAAGATATTAAAATTTATATGTAGAGAAGAAAAATATTTTAAATTCATTAGACTTGAGAAAAATACTCACATGCTCAAATACACTCCAATTTCGTTCACAACCAGATGAACTACACGTCAGGCTAAGAACTTTTATCGCGAATTTTTACAAATTTGGGGTCTTGGAACCATATGCAGCCCACCATGCAACTGTTTATTATAGGTAATCAGCATAAATTTATGGGATAAATGTAAAAAATTAATTTTATAATATAATGGAATAAACTTATAGGATAAAAATAGTTTACCCGGTGCCGTTGTCGCCCTTTGCCTAATCTCCATAGGCAACCCAAATAAATTTTCAGCTTGCTTATAAATAGACAACTCTTGACTGATCTTATCTTGCACATCAATATTTGGGACCAGCTTTGATGTGCAATTATACAACCCTGCCATAACTTCATTATCGTGCTCAATATTGGGATTCGAATAAAAGAACTCTGGGTTCAAAAAATATCCAGCTGCATGCAAAGGACGATGCAATTGAACATCCCACCTTCTGTCAATGATTTCAAAGATATTATTATATCTTTCTTCTTTTCCACCAAAAGCATTTGAAATGGCTTCTTTAGTCCTATCCATAGCTTCATAAATGTATCCCATGGGAGGCTTTTTCTCACCATCAACCAATCTAAGTACACAAAGAAGAGGACCTGAGACCTTAAGGGCATAGACAACAGTGTTCCAAAATGAAGGCATTAACATAATTTGTGCAACCCTTTTACCCTGTTGCTCCTTTGTCCGTTTGCTTGTTGTCCATTCCTCTGAAGTGAACATCTTCCTCAAGTTGTTTTTTTGTTGATGAATCCTTGCTAAAGTAAGAAAGGCAGTTGCAAATCGGGTTTTTGCAGGCTTGATCAACTCTTTCATTTGTGTAAACCGCCTCATCATATTTAGCAAAGTTGGGCGGTTATAAATGAACCCATGTACCACAATAGCCCTTTCAAATGTTCTCTTGGGACTTGGTATCTTAAAAATGTCTTCCAACATCAAGTCCAAAAAGTGGGCAGCACATGGTGTCCAATACAAGTGTGCAAACTTTGCCTCCAAAAACTTTCCTGTTAGAACCAAAACAAAAAAAGAGATAAAAAAGAGTTTTAGATAACTGATTCTTTTAATACTACTAAATAAAAAACTTTTTTCCAATAACCACTAATTCTTACCCGCCAACACATTAGTTCCAGCACTGTCTATGACAATTTGGACCACATTAGCTTCTCCAAAACGCTCCACAAACTTTTCAATTAGTTGAAACAATTTTTCTGCATCCTATGAGTAGCTAGAAGCGTCAATTGACTCCACAAACATGGTTCCTTTGGGACAATTCACTAAAAAATTAAGTAACGTCCTCCCTTTCTTGTCAGTCCACCCATCCATCATTATAGAACATCCATACTTTACCCAATCATCCCGGTGACCCTTCATCAAATTATTAGTATGCTCTATCTCTTTTTTGAGGAGAGGAACTCGCACCTCATAGTAACTTGGTGGTTTCATACCAGGACCATATTGCCCAATAGCTTCAATATTGGTCCAAAACTGTCACAATTAACTGCACTAAAAGGAATTCCAGCATCATTCATCCACCTTGCAAATCTTACACATGCTCGATCTCTTAATTCTTTTCTATACGGATCATTTGCATCAATTCTTGTTTGTTTTCCTTGGGCTTTTCGATTTTGCACAACAACATCCGGATTGGGAGTAAAGAATACATCCATAGGCCCTTTTTGCTTTGGCCTTTTAGGTTTGGACACAGTGGAGATAGAAGTACTTCCACGAGCACTAGAAACTTCACTACCATGAGCCAAGGGTCTTTTACCACGTTCAATGACCTCTACATCATCTTCTTCATCCTCTTCATACGCATTAGCCAAATCATTAAAATGAGGCAACATATTCATTTCTTCTTTTTCTTTCTTTTTCTTTGTCATGTACTCTCTAATCTCTTCTCTAACTTCAGCTGGACATTTTGGACAAGCAGTAATATTCCTGAAACCCCCAACAAGGTGTTTCTTGACCCGATAAACACCTCCATTTGATTTTTTGCTACAAAAATTACATTTGAACCTATTAATATTTTGTGGATTTTCCAAATGTGTATACTGCCATGCTGGGTCCTTTCTACTACTACCTTCTGATGGCGTTGACATCTATAAATAGCTGCAGAAGTAGCAGCATAGATCACCAAAAAAAAAAAAAAGGAATGCAGCAGCAGAACAAAAAAAAAGAAAAGAAAAGAAACAGCTGCAGGAAATATAAATAGCAGCAAAGCAAAAAAAAAAAAGAACAAGCAGATTTACAGCAGCCAAACAACGTAAAAAAAAAAAAGAAAGAAAGAAAGCATGATCTGTTTGATGAACAAGAAAAAAAAAGAAAGAAAATTATTGGCAGAAAATCAGTGGCAACAACAGCAATAGAAAGAAAACAACAGAAAGAAAAAAAAAAACAATGAAGTATTCAGATCAGCAGCAGGGAATAAAAAAAAAAACAGCTGCAGAAAAAAAAAAAAAAAGCTGCAGAAACTGAAGCAGAAACACAGCAGCAAGAACACCATCATGGCAGCAAAAAACAGTAGCAAAAAACAGCAGCAAGAACATGCAGAGATCAACAAAAAAAAAAGAATGTAGCAGCTGAACAAAAAAAATGAAAAGAAGCAGCAGAGCAAAAAAACAAAAATGAGTAGATGTTGCCCCAAACCCATATTGATTCATATCTTCTATCAAGCCCAATTATATTATATGAAGCCGGCTGGATTCCAATTGCCAATTCCTTTCCAAATTGAGATTGATTTTGACTGTCTTATAATTTTTGATCTCTTCCTAATATCAGGCCCTACTAACTAATGGCCCATTAATCATACTAAGTAATGGCCTATTTAACATTTATTCTATGAGTGGAGATGACGGTTTCAAATGCAACCCAGTACCGTAACTCCTTTCCCCTTCGTTTCCTCTTAGCCACGAACGTTACTTTTCTCATAGTTCTCATCCTCTTCATCCCTTGCATTTCATAAACGGCTTGAAGTCATTGATAAGATGCAAAACTCTCAGTAACTCTCTCCATCAATCTCTCCAAAAGTCACCGCGCTATTTCCCTTCTTTCTATCTTCTTCACTGGTTTGGACACATACAAAGCACATGGGAACATGAATAGTTGGTCTTGTATCTGCAAGAGGAAATTTTTTATGTGCCACCAGTGCTTGATCCCAATTCCCATATTCTATTTCTATTCTGTTCGGTGAGGAAAGTTGTGTTTCTGTTTGTTATGGAGTTATGGTGTGATTTGTCCGTGTTTGTGTTTGTGCAGTTATTAGTGGATGAGTTGTTTGGCATGTTGCCAAAATATTGGCTACTACGGTTACTGGTGGTGTGAAGAGCCGGTAGGTTATTGCTAACTTGTAGGAAGTGATTGATGGTATATTAATATCTGCTTGTTAATAGATAATGCATCTATGTTCCTTGTGTTGTTCAGACTGATTAAGGCCACAGTCTGCCAAAATTGCAAAGAAGCAGCAATCATGTAACAAAATTTATTGTTTGGCTTGCTGCAAAAATATTAGCTATTGCAGTTGCTGGTGGTGTGAAGAGTAGTGGGTTGTTGTTGACTTATAGTAAGTGATGGATGGTGTATTTAATGTCTTTTTTTTTATGAATTTCTTTTTCTTTTGTAATTCAAACTAATTAAGGCCATTGTCTGCCAAAATTGCAAAGAAGCAGCAGTCATGTAACGAAATTTATGTATCTGCAATTGAGAAGTTTATGCCTTTACTTCAAGCTGTTGGTTTTGTATGTGTTGAAGTTGATTTCGTACTTCCATACATGTTTATAGATTCTTGTTTTTCTTGCACTTGCATTGCAATTTATAACCTTCATTGTGCTTCCAAACAAGCCCTTGTCTCCCAGGGAAAAATAGTCTTTTCATATTTAGCTAGGATGTTTACTGCTTTATTTAGTTTTGTCAAGACTATATTAAGAAAGGAATGTTAGTATAGTACGAATGACCATTCAAAAAAAAATTGTCAGTATGAGTGTGGGCCTTTTCTAGTTTTTGAGAGAGTGGAATTCTATTAGAACTTCATTGAATCAAAGGTCATAATGGTCAGTAGTTTCACTTCTTTACTGCTTTATATTCTGTAACGGCAAGCACATCTTTAGCATTTGGACATTTTATCTTTTAGATCATTTGAGAACTTATTTCTTTTTAGCACATTTATTAGAAGTGATCGTTACTTGTCTTTTTATTGCAAAGGCTCTACCTATTCTCACTAGTCTCATCTTATAAGTTGAATGGTTAAATATATTAATGTTATCTTCATCATTTTATGTTTGTCTATAATTTCAGGAGCATGACCATCCAGTTGCAAGATGATATTTATTTTCCTACTCAGGACAGTGGATAAACCCATTCTAATTGGGTTTTGAGATGGTAAAAATGCATGCAGTTTGGTTCTCGATGGCAGTAATTTAATAGTACTCAATGGGTGGAGGTGAAAATCAGAAGCAGGGCCATTTGTTTATTTGGATGGGATGCTAATTTTGGTAAGTGCTAAATCAAATATGACGTGACCTTGGTAAGGTATGGTAATTGGAGATGTGTAGGTTTTGTTTTTGGCGATTCTCCAATGGCTTGTGGAATCTCGATTACGTTTTGTAGAAACCTATCATGATACAATTTTGTAAAATTCTATCTATTGCACAATTCAATTCCTTGATAATGAATGGTTGTTTTACAGGGTTCAGATTGGCATCATAAAATTCATACCAAACAGAATCACCTTGTCCACAACGATGCTCCGTGGTTTATTATGGAATCCTATGAAGAATGCCATCATCCCCCACGTTTGTTCTTCCTTGACAAGCAAGAACTATTGAATTTCTTATTATTCTTCCTAGAAGATGTGGGGATATTGAAAAACTTTTGATTTTACTTTGCATATTTGACAATGATAGTGCCGATATTTGTCTGAAAAGATATCTGGATCCATCCTTTCTTAAGATGACATGTTCAACTAATGAAGCCCAAAATTTGCAGAGAGAAAAACAATGCTGTCGAAAGCAAGGTAAATTCTATTATTATCAAATAGACAGAAAAAAGAAAAGGTCTTATGCATTCCATTCTAATAAAATGCACAGGAAAAAGGGATGAAACCGGAGGAGTGGAGAAGTTCATGCTGTGTCACTATTATGGCACCATAGAAGGTATATTCTTCGACAACATCACCATCACCACAATAATAAAAGCTATCTCAACTACATTGAGGTCGGGTACATGAAAATTCGGGTTCCCCATTCCAATCTATCCATTATTTCTACATAGCTCCTAAATTTAATTGTATTCCATTGACTAACAAAAATAGATGGAGGATTGAAATTGTGAACGGACTTGTTTGTTGATTTTATGATAAGAACATGTGTGTAGTTTGTACCTTGTACAAATGATGGGGGTCCGAAGATGCGTTGATGTGATGGTGTAAATAAGTAATAGCACCTACTGGTGCAATGAACTTGATAGTAAACTGAATTTCCTCATGAACCCTTTTTCACCCCTAAGTACATTCTATTCTAATGAAATGGACAGAAGAAAAAAAAAAAGTCTTGTGCATTCTATTCTAAACAAATGGACAGGAAAAAAGGATGAATTCAGAGGAGTGGAGAAGTTCATGTTGTGTAAATATTACTGCACCATAGAAGGTATATTCTTCTACTACATCATCATCATCACCATCATTAAATCTTTGTCCCATCTACGTTGGGGGTCTGGTAGATGAATTATATTTCACCATTTCAATCTATTTTTATGATAAGAACATGTTTGTAGTTTGTACCTATGATGCCCAGATACGGCCCGGATACGGCAGGGACACGCCATAGGCATGGCAGTGACACGGATTTTACATGTAAAAAGTGAAGTATCGGATACGATACAACACGATACGTTGCCAATTTTGAAGTATCCGTGCATCATAGGTTTGTACCTTATACAACTGATGGGGGCCCGATGATGCATTGATGCAATGGTGTAAATGAGTAAAAGCACCTACTGGTGCAATGAACTTGACAGTAACCTGAATTTCCTCATGAACCCTTTTTCTCCCTTTCTTATGTGGCTGCGAATGTGATGCTTGAGGTGCAGGTACATTTATCTTGGGCTGTCGACATTGAAATTGAAGCTGCGCAATATCGCACACAAGTTGTCTTGGGACCATGTGATGTGGGTAGTTGTGACGTTTGTGTCCATGTGGGTAGCTGTGACGTCTGTGACCATGTGATGTTTTCTTGTATTCACCGGCTTATCTAGTTGTATGAATATTTTGTACACAAATTTGCCATATTATTGTTGAAAATTTCACCAAATAAGATGGTCTACGTTGCATTTGTTGGATACAAAATTTTCAAATTTAAGTTATAACTGATATGTATGATATTTTTGATTGAAGATATTCTCTTTGTTTGTTGAATAGTTTGATGAAAAGGAATTGATTGTGCACTTTTTAGACGACATGAGATGTGTTGTCACTGATATCTCTTATCCTGAAGTTAATCACTTGCATGTTTGAGAGAACATGATGCATCTAAATTGTTAAAAACAGCTAGCAAATTATATACAATGCGGCCTCACCTTTCCAGAACCAAACCATTGGATTGAATCTCTCTTTGCCTCAAACATGATATTAATTAAAGTATCAATTTGGTCATGGTCAAAACTTGTAGTACTTGGGCAATACAAAATCTGTTCCAATACCTTCTAAACCTGTTTGTAAAAAAGGACTAGGATTGCTCAGCTCAATCCTTCAACACACAATTGTCTACTTGTTAAGACTAAGAGGAGAACAATATAGAATTGCATTCGTATGTGATATATAAACAACCAGTACTGCAGTAGAGTATTTTTAATACTTAAAAAACTTTCTTTGAATGTTTACAAAATTGAAAAATTTTCAATTTTAAATAAATATAATCAATGATTAAGAAACCTTGATTTTCTTAATAAGAATTATCAACTATGATATTTAATCACACATTTTGGGAAAAAAACTCACTAATCCAATGGTAATTTCTTTTAGGAGCCATTCATCTACCTAAGCGAGCTCATTTTTTGAACAGTTTAGATTTTCGAAAGGCACCCCTTAAATGCAGGAATTTGATTTGCACCTAAGGCGAGTTCACCTTAACCAACCGTTCTCATTTTTGGCCTTGCAGCCCCTGTTTCACAAATATTTATTGCGTCTTTCATAGGGGCTATCCCATGAATGCTTCAGACCAATTAAATCGATTAATAATATCAAACACAACCCGGGAAACATTGGGAGCTATTTACGTTAAGACCCGATTTAACTAGCTCTTTTTAGACTAGTTGATAGTTTAAAATTGGACCCTTAGAGTTTCAAGTGGGGCCCACCTTTTGATCATCCAAATCGTTGTTGATATACCTCTTAACACCCATGGAATTTACTTTTATCTAAATATTAAAAGTCAATCTCAATAAGCCGACTGCGAGATTGATCACTGTGTTTTACCCACTTGTTCGTTCAAGATGTAAGTAGCCAATGGAACAATAGTTTATATGATGTCCTCATCACAATGGGTGTCAAAGGTGTATCTCAACTGTTAACTAATGGAAAGGTGGTCCAGGATTGGGTCCAGTTGGGTCTAGAATTTGTATATCCAATTGTACAATATATCATTATTTTAGGGACGGGTGATGGGGATCTGAACCTGACTCGGCCCAACTAATTGCATTATGAGATGCCAACCCCAGTGAATACCACCCCTAGTCCTCAACCTGGCCTGACTCGTCACTACTCACTACCCATATATGGAACTGCCTAGCCTCACCCTGTGATAAATCTCAGCCACTCAAAAAGCCAATCCAACTGAGAGGCCAATGAATTTATCATGCAAAATTCGCCATTGAAACTTATCAGGCTATGATTTAAAAACCTTGAGGCCCCTCCAAACTATGGGTGGCAAAACCTGATCACTCGACCTAGAAACCAAGCTGTGTTTGGGGCAACCTGCATAAACTAAATAACCCATTTAAACGGGTTAGATTAGGGTTGACCTACATTCCTAAAGCCACTTCAATGGTTTGGTGATTTATTATTTTTTATTTCTAGAATAGTTTATATTTAGTGGAATGAGATGAACTTGCATTGGGCTTTTCTGGCTTTTAATGCAACTTAATTTTGAACCTTATTGAACGGGATTAGACTTGGACCAAGCATCTAGAGGTTAGATCTGTGTCAAGTGGGTTAACCCACATCGATAGAGTTTGTAGAGGTCCGATTGGGCGGACCCTCATTAAGTGCAGCTTGGGATTACCTAACCTATTTCTAAAATAGGGGTCCACTAGTTGGGTCTCAAGTCTCCAGCAATACAAACCTATGGTCAACCGACCCATTTTTACCCAACCCTGCTGAGAAGTGTACTTCCCAGATCAAATGGTTAGCATTGTCAAAAGGAGATCTTTCAAACACCAGCCCACCTTAATTGTTATGCTTTCAGGTGGGCATCATTGACCAAGTAATTCAATGAGGAAGGATGACCGGCACATTCTTGAAAATTACTCTTATATCATCAATAATAGCATGGTCCACCATCCATTTTGCCAGCCATTTGATGAATGTATTTTATTCTCTCTTGAGTTATTCTCTTTTCTATTTGACCATTATTTTCATGTCTCTTTAACTGTGCCTTCACTTAAATTCAGCAAATTATGAAAATTTAGAAATTGGGTATCCATTTTAAACCATTAAGATTAGGTTGTTGGGGCCAACAGAGTCATCTGTGTTGTGTTGGCACCTCAGTACAAACTACAACACAGATCCCCAAGATCAATCATTTGCTCTTAGGTTGACAGTATCACTCCTAGCATGAAGGCCAACTTAGCACAATAAATAAATAAAATAAACTTATATGGGGAGGTTAATCCGGTCCATTTTGTGGTGGGTCACAGAAAACTTAATCCATGACCAACCCTCATTTTATGAGGGTCGGGTTGGAAGGGCAAATTCCGATCGACCTAGGAGGTGGGTCAAGTTTTGTCACCTCGATAGTCATTAAGTCGGCTCCAGCGTGGGTTCAACATATCCCACTGAACGGGAAGTGAGAACACACCAAATTTTGGAAACAAAAAGTCTACTTATCCCGGGATTTTCACCCGGGACTTGTCCCGACTCCACATGGGAGGGGCCCTCAACAAAAAATCTACTTGCTATATAGCTTCTGATTGTCTCTCTCAATAAATTCTTCGAAGACTGTCAAACTTGGTCTAGCTAAAGTCGTCATCATCTGTTTGCATGCTCTATGAAGACTATGGAATGACCGTCTATTCAATAATAGGAGGGATGATCTCTTTCAGCTTTGCATTTAATCTCTTTAAAGCTGAAGCTATTGTATTCCTTTGCAGAATCTCCAAGTTTTTCCCCAGCCCTCTTTAAATGTCAATTTTGTTATCCTAAACATTCAGAAGTTATACCAGTAAGGTTTAAGTTCTTTGTATTTTTTCCAAAGTGCTTTCTGTTTTTTTTTTTTTTTTAACGCTTCCTTTCTTTTTCTTTTTGTTATTCCATCTGTGTGTTTTTCTCTGTGGATCTTATTAGTTGTATTGTTTCTTAGGACCTGTTTCCCCACTGGCTTATGTATATTCCCCACATCTTTTTAATTCCGTTTGCATTATAGCAAAAGAGTTTACGTAGAAAATAAAAAAAACTCTGTTGTAAGAAAGTTTGCTTATAAAAACTATTCACACATACAATTTATTATATATTAATGTCATGACGTTCTTGACATGATTGTATGATAGACTTATTTGTGATGGTATTTATATTGCTATGAATGGGAAAATGGATGGATTATAAATAACTGCCTTTTTATTTCCATTTAATTTTTAACTTTTTTAATTTTTTAGTAGAAAAACTAAAAATCCTATGATTCACAATGCGATTTATGATTCAATTCGATTCATGGGTATGAACAATTTACAATATGATTCTGACTTTCAGAACTATGCATTTGAATGCTCTACCATGTAAACATTTTCTGATGTAGCACAGAAACTAGACTATACATCTGAGTTCACCTTTTGAATTTAGACAAGTAATTTTTCTTCTTTACCATTTATTAAAAGGTCACCAACTGGATTGTTAGGAACCTCTAAACAGAATACTTTTTTTGGCTATAATAGTATAATATGGTCTGCTTATCAAAATCAGTATAATATGGTCTCTTTGGGGCCAATGGGTTAGACCGTCTGAATTTGCACAGTTCCATAAATCCTTTACTAATTGGTGTTTCTTGAATTGTTTCTACTGGATGTATCCATTCGCCGCATCAGGTGGTGCTCAATATATATCAGCACTTTTGGTAAACTTGGTTTTGAAATGCAAGGAAGATGAATATTACATGGATCTTGAGCACATAATGGTCATGGAAGCAGTCTGACTTTCCATTCAGGTGATATTCACAACATATTGGGTAGATTTTCACATGACTTATAATGGTTAATGTAATTAAGAGCATATTGCTTCATTTCTTTAAGTGTTATTGGCCTTAACTACATAGTAGATAGTTTTATGATGAAGAAGAGCGTGAAGATTAAAGAAATTTAGTGTTATAAAAGAATTCAGAGGCATAATCTTGTTTTATCTTCTGATAGGATTGTTAATATCTAGCTTGCTTTCATTTTATTCAAGTACTAGGTTCTAATATGTTCTTTTTAGTTAATGACATGCTCTTATTTCCTAAATTCCATTTTGGCCATTTTGGGACTCCGAATTATATGAAATTTAAAGGTATAGAGAGTTTAATTTATTTAAGCAAGTTATAAGCAGTCTTTAAGAAAAATAACATTGGTTATGTTGAAAGATTAGCTTTATATTGCATCCTATATGCTTATTTTCTATTATATGATGTTTGATTGGTGTTTAATTGTTGGTATTCAGACTGTTTTTATTTCTATTTCTGGGCAATTTGGATGTGAATTTTAATCATCACATACATTATCTTTCATATATACTACTACATGAAGCATAGAAAATAGTTGCACTCTAATATTCCACGACATTAAGGAAATAATGCAAATGAGGATAATGAAATTTTTGGAGCCCTGCTGTATTGAAATGGATACAAGAGGTAATAAACGGCCTCTTATCAGAAGCTACATATTAATATGTTAATCTAACATCAAAAGTACAATACTATCAGCCACTTAGATTGGTAATACTGCTTTATTTAGGTCCCTGTAGATGTAGTATTTACTGGCAGCCACTTAGATTGGCGATCCCATCTAATCTAATTGACGATAATACCTTCTGTCAGACATTTGGTGGGGTCGGACTGTGCCATTCGGTGGATGATGGTCTCCTGCTGCACTCTGTGGCCATTAGTGGATGTTACATTTGAGCATCTAATGTTCCGTTTAACCATGTGCTTTGGTGGTTTTTTTTTTTTTCTTGGTGGATCTTATTGGCTATCCTCTGCCTCTAATCTCCATTTTTTAGTTCTTTGGCCTGGTGTTCTCGGTCGGATTTTTGGATGGATTCCTATCAAGAATCATTGTAAACTAGGACTTCTCTACTGACATGCACCCTCCCAATCGAAACACTTAGGGTGAGGCCTATCTATTTAGTAGGTTATATTTTGTATTGTTTACCTTAGAACTAACAATATTGTCTAAAGATGGAATATGGCATTTATATATTCTAAATAGATGTATTGTTCAAAATTATAGCTGATACCGTATTTGTTTATTCATCCATTCAAAATGCGTAGGATTTGTAATTATTCTGGTCAACATTCTAACAGGTTGTCTTCTTTGTCATGAACTCATAATTCTTCAGTGATGTAGAGGGAAATAAGAAAAAGCTTGCCTTCTTAGCCCAACCCTTATTTTTAGTTTTTGAAACCAGACATATTTGAAGAAGTTCAGATACTCTTTATTTTGAATATTGGGTTTGTTGATTTTGTTATAATATTTATAGTCATTGAATCTGTCTGGAATTGTCAGGTCTCGTCCCGAGTTAATCAAGATTAACTCTAGTTAATTGAAATTAGTGCTAGTTAACCATGTTTAACTAGTTTAATGGTAATTAATGACTAAGCTCGATGAGTTAGTCCCAAATGAATAGAATGAACGGATAATGAAAAGATTAAGTGGATTGGTTATGCTTAAGGCTAATTAACTGCGGTTAATTGAGCTAATGATGGTCAATGACCAAATAATATGGAATAAGCCTCAAATGAATGAATTGGGCTTAATGGAATGGTAAAGAATGGATTTGCATGGTTTAAATGGAGTTTTAGACTCAAACATAGAAATGAAGGACTTTTATGTAAATACGAAATTTCGCGTATTTCGTCGAATACGGAAACTCTTGATACCAACGCGTGTATCTCGACGAGTACGTCAACTTTCATAATAGGTTCGAAGTCGTTTGACGAGAATCTGGTCAAATGACCCTTCATTTGACTTAAATTGTAATTTAGTGAGATTCATGGGCTTGAATGCAATTTATTAGCTTATATAAGCTAAGAGAACCCTAATGAGATCATTATCTCATTTTTTTAAAGCATTCCAAACCCTAGGCAACTATTTTCTCTTGCTTTTCTCTTCTTTCCTTCCAATCTTACTCAATCAAGAGGCAAACAAGGGATTTGTAAGTGTTTTCAAGGAGTTTTCATCCTTCACTTCATCTTCCCCAACCTTGTTTTCAAATTGTGAAAGTGTCAAGCTTGGAGTCAAGGTTTTCTCTTGGAACTACAAGCTAAGGAAGGTTTATTCTCCATTCAACCTTCACAAAAGGCAAGTACTTATGCATTCTTATGATTTATAGTGTTTTAGAGATGTTGGAGTCTATTTGACTCAATTTCGGGAAGTTTTGCTTCAGAAAATCCGAAGTTCAGAACTGAACTTCTGAGCATGTGTCGGTTAGCCGACACCTAACCGACAAGCTAACCGACAGCTCTGGGAGTTGTCTCGAAGAGTTTCAGCTCTCTGGAATTCTGACCGACATTGTGTCGGTCAGCCTACATGGTAGTGTCGGTCGACCGACAGGTCAACCGACGGACTAACCGACAGATCTGAAATCTGTCTCAGTGAATTCCAGCTCTCTGGAATTCAAACCGACAATAGGTCGGTCAACCGACATGGTATCTTCGTTCAGCCGACACATGACCGAAGCCTGACCGACGAATGTATCAGGAAGTGGACTGAAGAATCCAGCTTCTGGAACTTGAACCGACAAAGTGTCGGTTAACCGATAGGTCAACCGACGTTGTATGGTCGGTCAGCCGACAGGCCAACCGACAGCTGAGATGAACTCAGAAAAGATTATGGAAAGGAAGCCTAATTTGTACAGGCTATTCCATGCTGATGTCTAAGCCTACATAGGTGTTAGCGAAGGTCGTCTCAATGTACAAATCAAATACATAAAGTGATATTCATCAAAAATAACATGTACATTGGATAACTAACGCTTCACTCGTTTGTCTGGCTTAGAAGTATGAATAGAATTGATAAGAAATGAATAGAATCCATGAAGTGACACAGAGGTGAACTTCATTGACATAGTGAACGTCATTGACATAATGCACGAAATGACAGAATACATGAATTGAATTAATGAAATGAAATGAAATGAATAGTCACTAAAGGTGACAGTAACTTGAATGAATGAATAATTCCTGCTGCAGTAGATGTGAGGGGCGTTCCGGAGCCTCGTGGAATGCCAGTGCTCTCTGATCAAGACACTGGAAAATTTCCACCATTGTGAAAAGTCATGTAATGAAAAGTGAAACAATCTTGAAGCCTCGGCCATGAATGGTTTGCCCTTCCGCCTTGTGCTTAATTAATGTGACTAAATGAAAATTGAATAATCTTGAAGCCTAGGCCATGAATGGTTTGCCCTTCCGCCTTGTGCTTACACTGCTTCCGTTGGAAGACACGAAATGAACGAAATGAACGAAATGAAAGGATATGATTGACATAGATATTTGTTATGGAATTGAAGTAGGTTATATAGAACTGTTAAGTTCTTTTATTGTAGAACTGTTTAAGTTCTTACCTTATTGAATTCTTGTATAGAATTGTTAAAGAATTGTTAAATAACATGAAGAATCATGAAAATGCATGTATCTTGTTGAACCTTCGTGTTCACGTGTTATTGATGATATCACAGGCCCAGATGCCCGTGCCGGTCCTGCCGAGGCCGCGCCGCCTGCGGAGGAGGCCCGTCCGTTACCTCCATGAGGTTTAGCGGAGTGGGCATAGTCGGAGGGCGATTGTAAATGAATATTTTTGTAATAAAGAATTTTGGATTGTGATTAAATACCAACTGCATTGTATTTTAAGTGTGCAGTGTTGGTTTTAGTGGGCTGTAAATTTGTATAATAGAACTTAACTTTTGTGTAAAGTTAATTGTAGTCAATGTATATATACATGTTTTCCGCACATTGTACATTGACAGGTATTGTGATTTGATATCCCTTGTGAGTCTTGTCTTAACTTCGGTTAATTCAGGATTTACGGGAGTAAGTATGGTTCCGCGACTCGGGGGTCCGTCCGAAGTAATCAGATCTCGGGCCCGGGTCGTGACAGGAATGATAGTTTATATTCAATCATTTACGCATATCACTAGGAACTGTTGATAAAAGATGTTTCAGAGATCGTCCAAGTCAATTAAAAGCGGGTGAATGATGAATGAAGATAAAATCCTGAAGTTGGTAGAATGACACCGTATCAACTGGAGAGGACTTAAAAGTGGTTGATGCAGCGATTGATGACAATCGTTTTGAATATAGTTTGCAAGAAATGGTCACAATGAAATTCTATTGTCAATCATGTTGTTCATTTTATTGGTAGGTAGACACAATGATGTTTTTATTTATTTATTTATGAAGAAGTCATTAGTGTGATGTATTATTCTCTCTTCAATCAAATGCGATAATTTATTCGGATCAAATGAAACTCCACCAGCGTCCATAGTTGCTTTGCATTCCAATAAGATACCAAAACAAACGACATCTACAGTATCTTTAAACACGCAACAATGGTGCCATTTTAGTTACAACCACGTGCAGCACACGAGTACCCATCACTAGTAACCTATAAAAGCAACAGAATAAGGGTGTTAGGGTTACCGCAGCCTTCAATCTTCGACCCAACCATTCATAAAAATGCGTGGATCAATCCGTCGATGGCTAATTTACTGCGAAATGCGTGAGAAAATGCGTCAAATGCGAATCAACAGCAACCCTGACCCTCTAACCAGCGCGTTTCGTCTTTTTTATAAGAATTTTCCGTTGCCTAGTGATTGCCATGGTGGTTCTCTACTACTCCTTCTGATAGGCATAACGGGGGCCTTTATCTACGGCTCATTGGCGAAGATGGCGGAAACTATGGAGGATTGGGCGGATAGGAAGAATAAGAAGAAGAAGCCAGTATGTACATACTATATACTCTCTCTCTCTCTCTCTCTCTCTCGGACTATTATGAATTATTATGAAGGGAATTCATAAACTTTGTAGCATTGCAGTCTCTTTGAATGTTGGGGTAGACTGCAACTCGACTATTGCTGATTTTACTATTTTTGCTTCTCTTATAGTGATGGCTCTATCAATTGCTTAACAGCAGGTACACCAAATACCGACTGTTAATAAGAGAAATTTTGCCTTTGGTTCAGTGATACAGACTGTTAATCTGATGGGTTCTGAATTCCATTCTAATCAACACTTTGATTCTGAATTTGATGACACCGAGTTTGTGGATTCTGACATCATTTCAGATTCTGACATCATTATTTGATTTTGCTTCTTCATGATCTGTTGAATCTGTTAAATGAAATGTTTTTCTGTCGTTTTGAAAAAATTCATTGGATATGAGTCGTTATATCTGTTTTGGGGTCTTGTTTCTTTAGTAATGGTCTATGGAATTATATGTGTCATGCCCTGTTATGTGTTTCTTCTTATTGGATTAACCCCCTTTATGATGACACATTGGTTGTCAAAATGTTGGATTGTGTGTTAGCTTTGGTTGATGTACTGTTTCTCTAGAATGGGTTGTCATTCTTTAAAACTGTGTTGTTTTATTGAAGTTATTATTGTCATTCTTCAGCATTAAATATAAGTTCATTGGTGCACATGCTAAGTGACTATTATTGAATATAGTTCATTAAATTTACTAAGTGACTCTTATTGAATATAAGTTCATTGGTGCACATGCTAGATATGTTATCTTCTCCACAAGCAGGAGTCCAGCGATTGCAGATGGACACTCAAACATCTACGTCTGGTAATTACATAGCACCCCTCTTATTGGTGTGTTTTTTCCTGAAATGCCATGAACAAAAGAAATACAAGGAAAAATATTTTCATCACTATTTTTCATCCGATATATATTCATTATATTTCATTTTTCTCTCTCTTTTACAGTTTTGTATACATATCTGATATAGGATCTTTCTTTATGTGAAAATTCAGTATAGGACTTTTCCTCTGTTTCACATGCATATTTGCAGTATACTAGAGTTGATACATGCATAATTCTCCAACCTTGTTCGAAACAACTGAGTTTTCTTTAGCTAGTGACATATTGAGTGACTGGACAAAGTTGGACTTGGTTTGAGTTTTGGTTTTACACCCATGTCATCGGCCTGATTCATGATTGGTTTTACACTGATCAGAACTTCTGGTTCATTGGTAGAAACAGCAGTTCACCCAATCAATGGGAACACCATCTAGAGACATACTATGCATTTGCTATTGGACTTGAAAATGAGCAAAAGTGGGAATAATCAAACGTCAAGCTGATAATAGAAGTTCAGAGTGGATAGCTTTTATCCCATTCTCATCAATATTAGAAAGGCTCATCAGAAGTGGGCTTCACTTTCTTTCACTCATTTGTTGCAAGTGATTATGTTGGGCTATTTTCAATCACTATTTGATTTGAACATCTATGATGAAATTCACCTGAACAGATACCCTGTTATGGGGGATCAACACCCCAACAATCTCACTGAGCAATGGCTGGCTCATTTCTGAAACATGTTTGAACTGCGTGTTGTCTTGAGGCTTAATGAATTTGGCCAGCCCATTGGAGCTAGTGCACGTCTATTATCTTCATTTCTCGGCATCATTGCACGAGATGGATAGAAGGCACCAATCAATTATTTTGATTGGAGGAAAATGCCTAGAGAGAGGAAAACGGACATGCGGCAGGCTGTACTGGTATTAATGTGAATGATTCAATTATGATGAGAGTGTGTATTGTATTTGTACTAATTTCAAGTTTATTACACATGTGTTGCAGTCAAAATTTGAGATTGCCACTGACGAGCAGTCAAAATTTGAGATTGCCACTGACGAGCAACCACGGGTGAAGAAATGGGTCTCTAGCAAGATATGCCAATTTTGGAAAATTGGAAAAGCAAGTTGAAGAAGACAAATTATGATCCATTTCACACTACTCTGGAGCAGTTGCAGGACCGTCCTGATAGAGTAGATCCAGTATAGTGGGTGTTGCTCATTGAATTTTTGGGGACTAAGGGTGGGATGTTATGAAATATATAAGGAGTTTAAAAATTCTAACATGAATGTTTTAATTTTTACTTTATTGTTTTCATTATTTGAAAATTAACATTTTCATTATCATCATAAATAGAAGCGAAGCAAAAGAAATGCGGAAAATCGCGCAGTGCAAACTGTGAATCACACTGCGGGAATGAAGAGCTTCGCTCAGAAGGTAGCAGCTTAACAACGGGTGGTTGCCGTGGAAGAAAGAAAGGGTCGGATGGAAGCCCGTATGAACCAGATGATGACATGTTTTCAAATGTTCACCCAGCATTGCCAGCCGTCTTCTTCATTTGAGCCTGTGGGTAGCATACAAGAGACTTAAAAATTAATTTTATTTGGATGTAATTCCCTTTAAAGTTTATACTAATATTACTTATTTCATCCTAACAGGTTTTCAGTGCTCCTCCTGATATCCAGTGTGATGTTTGACATGGGTGGTCCTGAAAAAAAAGTCTTTGCCCCACTTTTATAGTATGTATATATTTTTGTTTCCTTACATATTCATTGGAAACCTCAGCCATAATAACTGCAATTTAGTAACCAAGATCCATCCTCAACTAGTTAATAGACATAACCAAGAAGAACCCTTCAATAAGGGACCATGGTTTTATATGAACAATGAATTCCAACCCTTAATTGCTGTAAGGCTAATCTGGTACACTTCATGGGTCAGCAGCAGCTTTTAGCCCTAATGGCATTGCAGGTGGACTTTCTATTGATGCAAAATCTTGAATGGTTTCATGTCATGCATATTGGTTTTCATTTCATGTGTACAGGTTATATACCGGTTTTGGATAAATGATATGAATGCATTCTCAGCTTACCAAGCAATGGATTCACTAGTTCAAGGGTTAAATATAGTTATTTTAAAGTGGGCTTTTTGTTTGCTTATTGAAATCTGAATCCTAAGAACTGTAGTGTTCGATCTAGAATTCATTGCACTTACAAATGAACTGTAGTGCTGCTGCTTGTACCTTACCACCCAACTGTTTCTTGTAAACATGGTTAGTTGTTGTGATGCCCACACAGCAACTACTGGTGCAGGTTGTATGATCTGCATTGAAATTGTTAGCACGCATGCCATCTGTTGATGTTATTCTTTGCTATCAGTGTATAATCTAGCTAGATTTGGCCTCGGGAATTAATAAAAGTTTTAAAAAAAAAAGATGCTTTCATGTTTCATGTTCTGCGTATATTGTTCTGCATTGCTTGTTAGTTCAACCACTGATTTTCCACTCTTGAAACGTGGTTTCTCAATCTATATAGCCTCTTAGATCTCAAGAGATTTAGTAGTCTCTTTGATGCTCTTTTTTGTGTTGTTGAACCTTGGTTAAATTTCTGATAATAAGGATATTTTCCACACTCTTGAAACATGGTTTTCAATTTTGAGGGATCAGCTATGAGAAGAAGAATCCACAAGCATTGCCCATGGCCTCCCAAGTGCAAGTTAGCAATGACCCACCTGTATTATGATATAATTGAGAGCCTAACCCAAGAGAATTGTAAGTTTCTCAATCTCCCAATGCCTGTTTGATAGCTGGTAATTGATAGGAGAACTACATGTAGGTGTCTACTTCTATAATTTGGAGATACTTGTTTACTGTTTTTTTGCCATGTAATTCAGTTCTTCCTTGATGGGACATTTTGAGACCTGTGTGCACCTTTTTTTCTTCATGTCCAGCTAGTAGTAGAAGCAGAAGCAGCAGCAGTAGGATCAGCAGCTGTAGTGAATGATAGTAGTTAGCTTTTAAGCAACCATTGAGGAAGTGAGTACCCCTTTTAACTGGAAATAGACATGAATTCTCATGTATGCCAAGCAATGAGTTTTCCCAACATGGGCTTACTCTCTTTCTATTCTAATGTGCAACAGGAGGAACTTTTCTTGGCTAAAGGATGAAGAATGCTATGTTCATGAGTAACATCATCCTTCACATGTTGTTTGCAATGGTTAATTGTGTTTGTTTGTGTGAAAGAGGGAAATAAATTGGAGCCCTCTAATTTAGAGATATCCTTTACTAAAGGATATCAGATCTTCCTACTGTCAGTACAAAATTTCCCTCTTTATATTGGAAGCTCAATCTCTACAAGCCAAGTCAGTCTTTAAATTTCGCTGTCTTTCATAGTAGATCTCATTAGTGACCATACTACCTCCAATGACGCATTTTTTTCCCTCTTCCTCTGTAAGACCCCGCCTGAGTTAATCAAGATTAACTCTAATTAATCGAAATTAATGCTAATTAATCAAGTCTAATTAGACTAATGATGGTTAATGCCCCAACTCGATGAGATTAGTCTCAAACGAACTTAATGAAGGGATAATGAAGAGATTAAGTGAATTGGATGAGTTTTGAGCCTAAACTAAGAGGACAAGACCTTTTTCGTAAATACGGAATTATACGTATTTTTTCGAATACGGAAACTCTTGATACCAGCATGTGTATCTCAACGAGTACGTTAACTTTCATAATAGACTCGAAGCCGTTTGACGAGGATTTCGTCAAGTGGCCCTTCATTTGACTCAAAATGGAATAAGACTAAATAAGAGGGGGGTTTTGCATAAAAGGACCCTTATATTAGAATGAAATGAATGAATGAATGATTTCATTCGTTCATTCCACCTCCATCGAGCCCTAGCCAGTCTTTCTCTCCTTCTCCTTCCATTTTCTCTCCATTGGGTGTGAAGATTTGGAGCTTTGTCAAGTGATTGGAGTGGAGTGGGCTACTCCATCCATCTTCATCTTCTTCCTTGAGCCTTCTTCCTCCATTGTTGAAGGGTAAAGCTTGGAGAAGACCTCAAGATTTCCTCCCATTGAACTACAAGTAAGTTTTTGGAACTTTTAATAAGTTTTCAAGTTATAATGAGTGATTAGAAGAGGTTTCTAGCACAGATAGCTTAAGGATTTGTATATTTGCATATTTCATGGATTTAGGGTTGAGATTTGGGGATTTTGAGCTCAAGCCAAGCTATTAAAGAGGGCTTTGAGTGCATTGACTACAAGAGGCAAGTATAAACATCTTTTGTGATTAATGTTAACCATTGTAGAGTTTCTATGGATTGAATGTAGAGATTAATGAATATTAGAGGTATTGTTAATGAATGGATAATGTATGAGAAGAGAACTTGAAGTCCCAATGGTCATTCTCAAGAGGATGCATTGTCTTGGACTTCCATAGATTGTTGGAAATGACTGGAGTTCAAGGAACTCAGTCTTCAGAAATTGTTCAAAAGTTCTGAAGCTCTAAGAAGGGATTTTGGGTGAGTTTCAGCTAGCCGTGAGGCTAACCGTGAAGCTAACCGCCGGAATCCATAAAATGGGCGAGCTTCTGGAAAGCTAACCGCCATATTTCGGTTAGCCGAAATCCAAATTTCGGCTAACCATGAGGTGACCGTGACCTGACCGAAATTGAGTCAGAATTTCCTGTCAAAAAGACAGCTTCTGGAAAGCTAACCGCTAAAATTGAAATTTCGGCTAGCCGAAAGGTAATCGTAAGGTGACCGAAAATCGAGACAGAAATGTCAACTTCTGGAAAGCTAACCGTGAGCTAACCGCCGAAATTTCAGCTAGCCGCCAGTCAAAATTCGGCTAACCGCCAAGTAGATTTCGGCTAGCCGCCGACCTAGTTTCGGGTAACCGCCGAGCTGACCGACATTGGCCAACACATTAATTATGAGTGAAAATTTGGCCAATCGATCGGACCTAACGGTCCGACCATCAAGTTTTGGATTTTTGCGAAAGTTTGGAGCACTCCTTGTGAGTATAAATGCTCCCTGGATTAGTTCGAAGGCTAATCATGGAGTAAAGTGAAATTATTAAGAATTAAGGATAATGAAGGAAGAACTTCATAGTTAATAAATTGTGGTCTAAAAACTCCATGGGCGTTAACTACGGGGACTATAATGCATACACCAAATATAAATGTGATGCTCATCAAGAATAACACATGCATTTAGTAACTGTTGGTTACACCTATATGGTTGTTTAGATTGAAAATAGAATTAAATGGAATCATGATTGTCTAGAATTCCTTATTGTAATATTGTGTCCCAATCTAATGAGATTGGTATCACTATTATTCCATTCCCTTGTTATTCGGGAATCATGGTATTGAATCGAATCCAGAAATGGATTGTTCACTGAAAAGTATTGACCCCTGAGTCTGGCACTACCTAGCTATTGTTTTAGAACTTTAAATGAGTTCAATGTATGAATAAATGAGACAAATGCCTAATCCTACTGCAGTAGATGGTATTTGGGGGCGTTCCGGAGTTCTGTGGTGATGCTAGTTGTCCCTGGCCCGGACACTAGTAAGTCCCACCAATTCCGATCGTATCTATGGGTATTGATCGATGCCTTCCGTTTGGAAGAGGAATCCTTCCTTTGATGGAAGAGGGTAATAATGAATCCTTCCTTTGAGGGAAGATGGTAATTGAAATGAAATGAATGCTATGGTAGTAGCCACCCTATACATGTCCACATGATTGACTTTCATGTCTACTTATTGTTATTGTAGGAACCTTCTAGACTTATCTAGAATTGGAACTTTTATTGATATATTGAATGAGTCTAACTCATGAATTAACATGCTATTGTAAGAATTATTTATACATTGTTGAACCGTCGTATTTATTAGTGTTATTGATGGCATTACAGGCCCGTTTGCCCTTGCCGGTGCGGCAGCGCCGCAGGCGGGAGCGGAGGAGACCGCTCAGGTTCCTCCAGGAGGACTGAACGAATGGAATGGCCGGGATACCGTTTGATATGGGTATCCGAGAGCGAAACAGAGATCGGAACATTTTGAGTGAATATTTTGAGAAACATTTGAGAGATTATTCTTTTGTATAATCATTTTGGTATGTAACTAATTGACATTGTATAATGTTTTGGAAAAACACTGATTGTCAGGTAAATGGTTTAAATGATACATGTATAAAGGACATTGTTTTGTATACATGTAAATTGTAAGTTAATCTTGTCAAATATAATTGTTTCCGCAGATTAGGTATTTGACAGGTTTATTGAGAATGTTATCCCTTGTGGATTCCGTTTTAACTTCGGTTAATTCGGGATTTACGGGAGTAAGTATGGGCTCATGGCTCGGGGTTACCGGATCTCGGGCCCGGGTCGTGACATCCTCCCTATCAATTTCTGCAATGAGGATAGTCTCCACACTCTTGAAAAATGGTTTTCAATTTTGCTGGAGATGCTGAATGTAACTTCGGTTACTGCAAGATTTTGGATGACTATGGAGTGACAGCTGCAAATTGCTTCTAGATATTTTGGGTTATTGTGGAGCATCCTGTAGTTTGGTTAATGCAGGATTTTGGATGATAATGGAGTGGTAACTTTGGTTATTCGTCATTTTGTATAGTATATAGACATGTGATATACTAGACAAGTGAGGGATTTTATTGCTATCTTTGCACATCAGTTGAACTAAATTTTGGTGGCAACAAGAAGATCAGGTTTCTTGTGACCATGAATTCATTCCTATGTAGATTCCTTATTCTTTTTTTTCTTATATATCAGGTAACAAAAGAGTGCTTGGAGAAAACCATTTCTATTTACGATAATGTTTAGGAAAATTGGAAAGAGGATAAGGTTTGAAGATTATGAATGACTCCCTGTAACAACCAGTGTATACATGGTGCACTATTCTGTATACAGATTATATACAGATTACATAATGAAGATATGGGCCCCAACATCTAGATTCAGCCTGAAATGCACTCAGATTGGGAACTTACAATTCAGATAGAACTTAGGTCAGATCAGTGCACCCCCCACAACGCATTGTATTATTTTTATTTAGGATCAGGAAAATCAGTTCATGATCTTATTTCTTCTTTGCAAGGCAAAAATTACATCGATCAACTTCCAGAGTAAGTTGAAGGGAAATAAGTAAAACTTTCTTCTTTATGATGATCTACTTTCTCCAAATGATGTTAGGTGCTGCACCCTAATTGACCTTTTTGTCTGCATGTTAAAATGGGTTTTGAATAGGGGCTGAGTTCTCAGGTGTCACCATCATCTGAAGTGAATTCTGAGAATTAAAGTCACCAAAATCTGTGATCAAAGATGTGTGTGAACTCTTGGGTGAAAATTTCTCTCAAACATGAATTAGAAAGAGGTGAAGGATGAAGGATGTAAGTTGCAAATGTATATGGGCATACAGCTCCAAAGTACTGTGATCTGGCCCATCTGCAACCATGAAGGCCAAGCCAAGTTCTTGAACTATGACTTTTGGGCCATTGCAAACTCAATCCAGAGGCCACCTGACAAATGGCCACCATGACACTAATTTAATGGTATCATTCCTTGTACTTACAGTGCAGCCTTTTGAAAGATAGTGTGTTGACAAAGGCATAGATTTGCTTACTTCATTTCACTGCATTAAATTGGTGCAGGCCTCTGATTGTTTTTGAAGTCTGAACATAATGCATGCAGAGTGTTGTCAACATTTTTAGGCCCGAATACCACTTCTGAAGTCTTCCCCACTTGTGACATGAAGGGGGTGAAGAAAAAGGGATGAATCAATTTAAGCAGACTACCCTTGAATACACATCAAACAAGAGTACTGTTAAGAAACATTGAGAGTGGCTTCATGATATCCGGTAACACTACTGCTACAAATGCTAATCCTATTTGCAAGCCCTCACAACCAAGCAAGCAAACTTTTTAAGATTGTTTGTTCCCCCAGTCTCAGCACCTGTTGGATCATATCCGAACCATACATCATGATAAACCAAAGTCATATAAGTCAAAACAGCTGTGATTCATATCATGGCAGACTCAATACAAACCAGACCATCCAAGGCACTGGTTCTCATGAATCTCATCACGCTGGACTGGCAGGTCTCTGCTCTTCTGAGGCATGAAACCCGTAGAACAAGACCACCATTAATGGTCCAAATCTCATCCACCTGCAGAGAACCATTTAAGGAGCATAAAACTTCACTTGAAACATTGCAAGAGAAAAATGTGGCATAATACTCTAGTATGCTGCAGGTTTTTCCTGCTTACACTTTAGTAAATTTGTATTCTAATAACATTATTCAAATTCTATTGGCAAATCACAAGCACTTGTATTTGGTACCCCCCACAATGCATGGGTTAAATTAAAGCATTTACGAATATTGTATATAATGGAGGTTAAAATACATTTTTTGTAAAAAAAAAAAAAAAAATGTTTTAGCGGCGGAGAAAAAAAACTCGCTGCTAATGTTCCATTATGGCGGTTTTTAATCAGCCACTAAACTGATCAGTGAGCAGATCTTTGGTGGCGGAAATTGGGACGGACTTATTTCCGATGCTATAGTTTCGCCGCTAAAAGCAAAAATTTCTGTAGTGTCTCCTGTTTGGTGTGAATGGGAATTTCACAATTTCGAGGATATGTTGAGAGAGAAGGTGGTCGTGATTAGGGAGGGTTTGGTGGGTTGGGAAAGATTGAAAGCCCTAGTTTGTAGTTTGTCAAAACCAGAGAACCAATAATATTTATAAGTGCATAAACAATCCATGTTACATGAGTCGGACTATGATTAAAAAGGGTCGAGTTGTATGGACCAAATTACACATGACATAAGGTCTTTCAATGGCCTTCGCCCATCCACAATAATTTAAGAGTGGGTCTAACGTCAAGTGGTTTTAGCCATGTCTACACATAAGCGAGCCCAATGCATAACTAGGTTTATGCTCATCTAATCATGACATGCAACAATGGGTCCTATGCCCATTATTATTTTTGCATTTTTTTATGCCAATAATAAATGGGATCAAATTGAACTATTAACATCCTCATTATATATTTTAAAGCAATATAATTCGGTTTGCCACGTCATCACCCGTAAGCTCTTCTTTCACAAAAAAAGAAAATACAGGCTTTAGAGAGAGATCTTGAAGTAGAGAGAAATTTTTAAAATTTCCTATTACTCTCACCTTATCCATATAAGGAACATGATCATCTCCAAGGCTTACTCATCATCTAGGTTGGACAATCCATATCCACTCTTAATGAAAATGGCTTACATCAACAAAAAGTGGGGCCCATGTGTTATTGGGTGGATACCATGTGGAAGAAACGTGGAGTCTTTTCTTCTAGAGTCTTTGCATATATGCAATATGCTATTGTATTAGGAAATGTACTTATTAGTAAATCTCGAGATAACATGTGGGGAGAAAGTTCAAATCTATTGGGCTATATTTACTAGCTGACCAATCTACGGTGGCAGTTAGAGTAGGACCATCAGTGGCATTATTAGGGCATTTAGAAGTTTCTACCAACAAATGAGAATGCAACAGAATGCCGGTTGAGTTTAGATTATGGGCTTTACAGTAGGGCTGGGATTTTTCCTTAAGTGTACTTTTTTTTTCTTATTTGCTCGGAGAGAAGCCGGATAAAATTCTTGTGGCCCCAGGTGGTAGCACTGGATTTAGAATCTTACCTAATGCATGTCAAAGATATGCATACTACCTCCATGCATATTCTCTAATTCTTATTGAAGGAGGAGATATAGAATTCATGTAGCCCACCCAATATAATTGGAACAAGGTTTGATGATGATGATACTTACCGTGATATTTGGTTGTCCATATTCTTTTCTTTTTTACTTTTAGCATAATTCTTATTCTTAAATTGATACATTAATAGTCGTCGTAATGATGGAATCCGTTACATTCATCTCCCTAAGTTAAGTTGATAGGAATATGGGGGTAAGGGTTAAACTGTTGTTTAGAGTTATGACTAGACCACATAGGGAATACACTAGTGTTAGGAGATTTGCTCGATACTTCACATTGGTAATGGATTCATCAGCCATTTACTTACAACTTTATTTCGTATAAAGCTAATAATGTGGATGAAAAATGCATGTAGGACCAATTAAAAAATTTTATATCATAATGGACAGGCTCTTATTGGATATGGGTCCTACTATGTACACCTAATTATTATTTTACATGTGGTTAAACTTGATCTGTTACCATCTCCAATAAAGATCCCACCCATCCATGTTTGACCAACACATACTCTTAATTTTCTAGATGTTTGGCTCAAAATTATTCAGTACTAACAAAGAATAGGATTCATTCACTCAATTAGAAGGCCCTTCCAAACTCTCAATTTGATACTTAACGATGATCAAATTGTTAATTTGAAGTTTTCAATTTTTCTTTTATTTTTTTTTTATTTTTTTGATAACCCAAGGGATCTCCCCCCGTTCCAACTCAGGAACCTTTAGCCCTGAATCCAAGGGACACTCGATTATTAAATTAGGCCACTTTGAAGGACTTATCTAATGATCCGTTACGAGACCTTTAAATCCTCTATCTTGCAATCCCCTCAAACGCGGGCCCAACTGGGCCCCACAGTGCTTGACTGCACTCGCAGTTGCTCGTAGGATAACATTAGGATTGTAAACGGGTCAATTCCAGTTCCGGTTCCACCGACTGGTCCGGGTCCAGGGTGGAACCGAAATCGGAAACGTTTTCTACGAAGAGGGGGAACCGGAACCGATAATATTAATGGGAACCAGAATCGGAACCGTTTGTGAGGCGGTTCCGGTTCTGGTTCCAGGTCTGGTTCTAGGTCTGGACTAATACTTGTGTTTTTCTTTTTAACAAAATTATGCCTTTTCCAGATTTCAATTGGATCACCTGTAAAACACATTATAAGATCAATCAACATGCAAAACACATTCATTAATGGACAGCAGAGCTCAAATCTCAAATCAAGCTCTAATGATTCAAGAAAAATAGCAAAGAAAATAGGAACAGAGGGAGAGGAATTGAAAGGAAAAAAATTGTATTATGCCTTCAAAGATTATCATTTGCTCTAAACAATAATAAAGGCATCTATAATCATCTGATCCTAAGATTATCCTCGAATGCTCTACTCGATTAACAGTCTGGATTATCACATTAATCCTTCACAGACCGTCTTGGGACTGTTATGAACACACAAACTTCTTAGGATAATCATAAGAATGTATCTATCATCATAATACAATAAAGAAAGAATATTATTTAGGATACCAAAAGCCCCATGCCCTCACAGAGAAATGAAATGAATTGCAAATCATCTACTATAATCCTGCTTTTAGAACAATGCTGAGCAAATGGTCCCGGAACAGGACCGATGCCAACCAGCCCTCAGTGTCAGACAAAGGCAACTAATTCTAATTTATAATATATCCGGTATCCACCCCAAAGGCAATCAATCAATCCATTGCAAAACAAATGACCAAATGAGATGATGATTCTATTCATCTTGTACCTCACAGAGATTGGGGGAAAAATGAGAGGGATTTCTTGTACCTCACAGAGAAAGCCAGAGAGGGAGAAATGGACAGAGCCGGAGCAGTAGAGGGAGAGGGCCAGAGCCGGAATGGGAAAGAGAGCTGGAGACGGAGACGGGCTGGAGTTGGAGACAGCGGCAATGAGATGTAGAAAAGTAGAAACCCTAATGTAGAAAAGTAGAAAAATAAAAAGGGTTTTGTTTTCACATACTAAAATTACCTTTTGTTAGTGTATATTGGGTCGGGTCTCAGGTCCATGGGTCTGAGCCACTATGGATCCGGAACCAAAACCGTTTAGGTATTGGTTCTAAAAAAAGGATCCGGAACCGGAACCATTTATTTATCAGGACCAAAATAAGGACTTAGACCCGAAACCTAACGGTCGAAAGCTTCGGGTAATCATAGAATCGGGGACCCATTTACAACCTAGATAACATGTTCCGTACTACCCATAATCAAATGGTTACCATTGTCACAGTGAACATGACTCCTATATTAGAAACTTTGCAAAGATCCAAATATTTATTGCTAAGTTGGGCTATATCTAAAGTTGTAGTTGGGAGATAAAGGGCATCTGCTTTTTGTGGAGGTCTTTGATTTAAGATAACATAACCCCTGTAGGTCACTCAAGCCTTTGAATTGATAGACTTCTAAACTTGATATTTCATCATTGTGCAGGAAAAATTTTCAGCTGTGCAGTGCGCTCTGTGGGAGCACTCATCCGCAGAGTCTCCAATTGCGGGACCTGCTGAATCCCAAGGTTCGCACCGTGACAATAGCACAGATCCAATGGATTGGATAGAGCTGGAGCGCAGGCGAAAATTTTCCCATTATGAAGAGGTATAACTTCAACCCAACTATGTAGGGCACGGTGGATGTTACTTTCAAACATAAAATTTGGTTTAACAAGTTATCATGGCTCTGGAGCATTCTCTCGTCAGCCTTGCAGCCCCGTTTCGTGGGTTTGTAGCAATCTGATGGGTACTGGCTGTACAATGGAGGCTTGAGATAATGAGACCAGTTCCGATGGGAATATCATACAAAACCTGGGAAACACAATATTAACTGCCATGGTGGGCTCACACTGCCACTTGGTATCCTACAGTTATTTCCTATCCTTTCCTGAGAAATCTCCAGGCACTTCTGTTTTCTTGTGAATATGCACCTGAAAAAGGAATCAATCCAAAGGAGAATCTCACCCTTTCTCAGCACAGAACAACAACAATGGCAGGATTGGGCCACCTGCTGGATCCTCAGGTTCTCTTGGGGTTTGGAAGAAGAAAATGTACACACACCCTAAATTCCTTAATTTTACATGTTAATCCAATGACTGGTTTTCCAATATACACTTCGTTTCACCACTGAACATTATAAAAAAAAAATGGAACAAGCACTTTATTCTTGCACATGAAATACAAATGGGGGTGTTTGTATCCTACGAATTTTCAACAAGCTTAGATTTCTGACCTTGAAAACTTTCAGAGCTGTTGGCTGGAAGCAACAACCATTCTCGAATGCAGTCTGCAAGGCTAGCAGTATCCTGGCCTGGTTTCAGGGGCTTTCTCCTAAAACTCTAGATATTTCACAGTTTCAGTAACTCATAATGCATTGGTATAGCGGAAAGAAAGGGAGAAAAAAATTTTCCTTCTACCTGGTGAGTCCACAACTGGTCACATGCCTTACGGGGAATTATGTGAAGGTGAGTCTGCAATTACAGCAGTTTTTGATCAAATGAACTTGTGCTGTAGTTTTTTGACTAAACATGCCACATGAGAGAAATAAGAATATATGCTTTATACGGTGCTGATTGAAACTGCTAGAGTGCTATCTGATTAAACTATGTTGGGCCCACCTTTGCATGATCAAACCTGCACATAGAACCCTAACTAATCCAAATTCCACTCCAAATGGAGTGCCATGGACTACTGAATCGATCATGTATAACAATGATAACTTTATGTTTCACAAATGATCAATCCAACAATGCACATCACCCCAATTGACGTGAAAATTGGCCTACTTCCTGTGGATAGAGAGGCATGTGATATGTACAAGTTAATCAAACAAAGGTGGACCCTGCACATGTTAAACCAGTTCATAGCTTCGTCGCCACCATAATAATGGCAGAACTGGATTATTTCTCTTTTAGAGTATTAGTACATCTTGTGCATTAATACATGTATAGATTTTCTACCCTTTCAATGGAGGATGAGTAAGCCCTCAGCCCCTCACACATTGTCTAGATGGCCAACACAATTTCAACCAATTGTATTCCTTTTTCCGACCATTCACAATTAAGGATGAAATTTCTTGCAAGCAAACATTATAAAAAATATATATCCCTTGAGATTCGAATCCAGACCTTTTTGTGCTCATATAATTTAAGGAAGAAAACGGTTAAAAAGGAAAGGAAAAAGAAAAGGATGGCTAAGACCTTCCAAAATCTGGGAAATTTTCAGTGCACTAGGGGCTTTCGTGTGACGGACTGGGCCGGGCTACGTAAAATCCAGGCCCAGCCCGGTTTTTAAATCATTGGCCAAAGCCCGTATCGGGCATTATTGATTGGCCAGAGTCCAGCCCACCTGAAAAATGTTAAGCCCAAGGCTGAATGAAGCATTGATTTTATTAAAAAAAAATAAAAGAGCATCTGCTAACTGTCCAATCGTGTAGCTCAGCTAGTTGAGTTGCCTGTGCGTGTGTGAATGCGTAGGTGTTCAAGTCCCCATTGTAGTAAATAAATTGGTTTTGCTATAAATTTTCTATCATTCAGGTTGGGCCAATCCAGGCTTTAGGCTCTCTACCACTAAATCCAAGCTCGGCCAGTATATTAAATGGGCCTAGATTTTAGGTCCAAGCTCGGTCCACCAACCAAAAATGAACGCTCAAGCCCAGCCTGCTGGCTCAGACTTGGGCCAGCCCAGTCCATGAGCACCCCACAGTGCACCCCACCATTTGGGTATGGAGAATCTCTAAAAAGGTGTGAATTATTGAAATATTGGCCTCGCATGCAAAAGATTGCATGCCTCAGCAAACTATTTACACCTGGACCTCGGCAAATGGATATCTTACAAGTAATTTAGTGGAATACATACATGAAATACCACCTGGCCTGCAGCCGCGCCGTTATTAACCAACAAATTGAATGAATCTGCATGGTATTCACAGTTTTCTAGTAAGATGGTGCAAGAATACCATGAATTCCGTTATAACTAGATAATATAAAATTGCAGAAATTCTTTCTTAATGCATGAAGGACTTAAAGGTAACACCACCACCATTATTCATAAACTAATGATTACCACCAAAGAGGACAGTCCAATTTAGATAAATATTTGTATTTTCTAATTCAATTTTCTATCCGAAGAATCGATCTTGTGCCCACAAGTAAGAAGAGCAATATAAGGTTAGTTTCAGTTGTTTCTTTTGCTAATCAAATATGAGATAGTTAGAAAATTGGAATCTATTGCTCACAATGTTCACATAGAAGTAAGAAAATTTAAGGTGCTGTAGCAGAAGTGGACTGGCCAATGTATTTTTCGAAAACAATGAACTGATAAACAAAACTGTTATGAGTCAGACAAAAAGACCTTTGTGACACCATGAAGCAGACATTTCAATCAAAACTTTGAAAACTACAATTGGAAATACCATGCTAATAAAGTAAAACGCACCATAAAAAATCATTATAAGTTATTCTAATTAGCACTTGAGAATAAGCATAATCCTCCTACCACAATGAGTAGCTTTCATAATTGCTTTGCTAAGAAAGGGTACTTTATAAAACATGGCTGCCACTACCTGCATACAAGTTTCAGAGTTGTGAATTATGATCTTGAGCATTCGTGCATAACTATGAAGTGTGAATCATGTTTACATAGGTAGTTATGAAAGCATTCATCAACCTATGTGTCTGACTAAAAACCAAAAAAGCTTCAGTGCAACTTATTTATGTTACAAATCCACATCTCACTTGCCAGTTTGGAAGTTTGTTGGATTACTAATAGATTTGGCTACAGGCCCAGAGGTTTTGCAACTTCTGAGTCACTGCGCTCCCACGTTGATCATTTTCCTTTTTAATGTAGCTTGAGTCTGGAGGAATTGATTAGTTAAGATAAATGTGAAAGTATCGACCAGCTCTAATATCAATATAATGCAGTCCTGGTTACCGATGGAATAGTTTTGATTCCTTTTAGTATAGCCTGAGTGGTTTTTGACAGTTTCAGACCAACTCTAGATAAACCCAGCAATGAGAAACAATGCCTGAAAGTTTAACAATTGCAGAGAAACAGTGCATGAACCAGTACTTTCCAAGTTTAGTAATACTGAAATTCTTTCTAAAACCCCCATTATCAAGAAGTCCATGGAACAGGAAACTTTAGTCTTCATGAAAGAATTTATATCTAGGGACCATGGAAACTGAGTGGTTTTTGACAGTTTCAGACCAGCTCTAGATAAACCCAGCAATGAGAAACAATGCCTGAAAGTCTAACAATTGCTGAGAAACTGTGCATGAACCAGTACTTTCCAAGTTTAGTAATACTGAAATTCTTTCTAAAACCCCCATTATCAAGAAGCCCATGGAACAGGAAACTTTAGTCTTCATGATAGAATTTATATCTAGGGACCATGGAAACTGAGTGGTTTTTGACAGTTTCAGACCAACTCTAGATAAACCCAGCAATGAGAAACAATGCCTGAAAGTCTAACAATTGCTGAGAAACTGTGCATGAACCAGTACTTTCCAAGTTTAGTAATACTGAAATTCTTTCTAAAACCCCCATTATCAAGAAGCCCATGGAACAGGAAACTTTAGTCTTCATGATAGAATTTATATCTAGGGACCATGGAATCTGTGAAGGGACGATAGTTTCACGTGTCCTATGAAACAACATTGTAAAATACTGTGTATGGTATCTCAATATACCTGAGTTAGTAGCACCACAACTGTGTAATTATCCAGAAGATTACATAGGATCATATTCGTTGTGATTAGATTGTCATTCTCTGATTTAGGAATTGTGATTGCTAAATGTAACTCAATGACAGGTTACATAAAGGAGTGGCAATAAGAGCAAGATATCTTCATTTTCCACAAATTCTCTTGAATTGTGTGTTTATTGTCAAAGCCCAGGTGTCCTTTGTGTGTGTTGTGTGTGTGTGTGTGTGATT
Organism: Umbellularia californica; assembly: GCA_028538565.1. Lineage (NCBI taxonomy): Eukaryota > Viridiplantae > Streptophyta > Magnoliopsida > Laurales > Lauraceae > Umbellularia > Umbellularia californica. The sequence goes on from JAPQWN010000002.1 coordinate 2,745,760, forward strand.
AAAGGAAATGATGTAATGAGACGAAGACTGACATTAGAAGTCCATCCTCAAATTGTCAAGAAAACAATATGCGTATAGTACAGCTATGATGCCCATATACTGATATACCACATGCATACAGTAGAGACAGATATGGCAAGGACACGAAATTTTACACAAAAAAGTGAAGTATCAGATAGAAATTTAGAATGACAAAATACATTGCCTGTTTTGAAGTATCTGGTTATCATACTAATCCAGACTCCCTTCCAAGCTTCACATGTAAAGGTCATCTGTATAAATTTTATGAATCCAACTTGATTAATAATTGAACATAGAGGAATGGAAAATGGGTTGTCCGAGTTTCCTAAAAAATCTTCTTGGTATTTATAGACAATCCTTCAGGATATTATACATGTTGGTATACACTGAGAGGAGCTGTCATGATCCATTATAGCAGGAAGATAAGATCAAAGAGAAGAAAATAAGAGTAAGAAAAAAAAAATGAGAGAGTTGTGCTAACCTTAGGCCTGGGCTTGATGGGCCTGGATCTGAGCCTGATGGGTCTGAGGCAGTAAATATGCCAAGAAAGAAAAGAAAAAGAATATAAATAAAAAATGAAAAAAAAGAACAGGGAGGGTCCCTTCGCAGAAAGGTGTGGGGGCTTTTGAAAGAAAAAATAATATAAAAGTTAAAAAAAGAACATGAGAGGGGTCCCTACCTAGAAAGGTGCGGGGCCTTGCTGGGGAGAGGACTTATTTTATTGCCTATGCTCTTTGAGAAAGAAAGAAATATTGTGTGATTTTCCAAAAACCCAAGGGGCCTCAAGAGGCATTAGGGATTCTCCAAGAAGGGAAGCACAGTTGTATTGTAGAGGAAACAAAAATGTCAAGAAAGAAAATAAATAGAATATGAAAGAAAAGAACAAGGGAGAGGCCCCTCCCCAAAAAGGTGTGGGACCTTCTCAAAGCTCTGGCATGGGATGCCACCCATGGATCTTCATGCTAGAAGGTAGGAAATTTCCAATGTTGCTTGCTCCCCCTATCCCTATCCCTATACCCCAACACCATGCTATCCCTATCCCTATCCCTCTCCCTCAACACCATGTGCAAGTATCTCCCCGAAAACCCCCCACCCCCCGCCGACCCGCCCTCCCCTAAAAAAGAAAAGGAACAGTCTATAAATGATGAAGGGCAGTTACACTGTAGGGATTTGAAACCAGACTAGCATTAAACCCCCTGCGACGCAGGGTAAGAAACAATGTACTTATATCGGTAACCCCGCTCCGGGAGAAATTAGGATTTTATATTGATAAAAAAACTTAGTCAAAATAAATACAGTAAAAATAAAAATAAATAAAGCTTCCAATTTTTTCTAATGCAATCACTTCACTGTAAATTATATAAATATGTCCCAAAATATCATTATTCATGTGAGATGGTGGAAATCGTTAAAAAAAATGAAACTTTTTTTGAAAGGGAAACCTGGTCCCAAAAGCTTCAATCTTCCCATCAGGCATGAAGGCTCTTGCAGATTATGTCCATGGCAAAGGGCTTAAGATTGGAATCTATGGTGATGCCAGTTATATACATATATACATTGGGTTTCCTTAATGAAGAATGCTACCATGTTTTTCAAACTTGTAATTGGTTTCTCATTCTAGTCTTCCCTTCTGATATTAATTTGTAATTTTTGGATTTTATTGTGATTTAGAACTTTCAGAACCCAGACTTGTGCCAGAACTATGCCAGGCTCACTTGGATATGAAGAACAGGATGCAAACACCTTTGCATCGTGGGTACGATTAAATCATTGTAAAGGTATGGGGAAATGTTAGAAAAACAACAGTATCGGATTCAAATGCCATTTAAATTTCTGCACCACCTTCAACAAAGATCAAGAATCGCCCTACTCTGTCAAAACAACCCAACTGATCTCAAATTGAAATTCTACCAAAATATTCAAATCAATCGCGAATTGGGGCACAGCCAAAATTGCATCTTTAAATCCCAACAATCTTGTTTTGCAACCCCTAGATTGAAATATGAGCAATTTCCCACCATATTTCAAAATTAGACCCATTATTATACCTTAAATCGCAAAGAAAAGGTAAGAGCTACAATGTAGAGAATTTTTTTATAATGCAGGCGAGTTGGAATGGCAGTTGAGTTGAATGTAGGCAAAGGGATCATACATGTGATGTGATGCAGAAATGCAGGGAACATCCTTGCTTTTGATGGAATAAAGATGCTTTTCCCATTGCTTTCTAGCACCTTTTGATCATGACTGTTAACTTTTGTGTGGATTTCATCTTCTTCTACTCTCTCTCTACTATGAAAGGGGACACTTTGGAGGGAAACAAAGTAAAGGTGGCTGTTCTATTACATCATTCATTTTTTTAATGTAGGATTTTCACGAAACGGCACTGCTGTAACAAAAAGATCTGAGGGAAACAAAGTAAAGGTGGCTGTTCTATTACATCATTCATTTTTTTAATGTAGGGTTTTCACGAAACGGCACTGCTGTAACAAAAAGATCTGAGGGAAACGGAACGAAGGTGTCCTTCACGTTAATTTATGCGTTTTTTTTTTTTTTTCCTTAATTTAATGTAGAGATTTTGTGAAATGGCACTGCAACAGGGGAGGGGGATTCAATTTGCGGACGTGGCTCAAGGAGAAGCCTACTTCCTTTGTGTTTTACATAACTGCTATTCAGCTTTAAAGAATAAGAATACTATTTTCTTTCAAGCCAACCCAAAAGGGACTCATGGAAAGTTTTTGCTTGATTTCAGTTCCAGAGCTTGTACAAAAAATCATCTGTGATTGTCAGAACAAGCATGAGTTTTGTGCCATTTGTACCTGGAGAGTTCGAGAATTTTACAGAATTAATATTCCCAAATTCTTTTGCTTCCACTTGCTTCATTGAATCTTCATTTTCTTTTATGTCTCTGTGTTGATTTCAGTATTGTATTTTGGGTCTTATTGTAAAATTATAATTTTTTAAGTTGTTATAAATGTAACGCATGCACATGTCTGAAACCCTATGCAGGAGTGTGCGAGCAACCTGTTCAACCTGTTCTCTATCGTTGCTTCTTCTTTCTCTTTTCATCCTGTTCAACCTCATTTTCTTCTCTCATTGCCTATTCTGACTCAACTCTTGAGTTTTACTATAAACATTTGCTTTTTTTTTATCAGACAAATCCTTTGGAAGTAAAAGTTTAGTGGAAAAGTGGAACCCACAAAGCCAATTCCCTAACTTCACTCCACTCTATTAGTAAGTTTCCCAAACAGGCCCTAACAGATGATGGGATAAGGTGTCGAAGATGACAACACGTCCTTCACACAAGGGTCTGTTTGGGTTAAGGGGAATTTAGAGAATCTCAGCTGGAAATAGAGGTTAAGGGGATTTAGAGAATTCCAGTTGGAGAGAGAATTCGTCACTCCCCAAAATCCTGTCCCCTCCGAAATTTCCAAACTCCCTCCATAAAACTTAGCATCTAAAGATTATAGTATTTGGAGAATTTGAAAGGTTAAAAATGTCATCTCAAATGCCTGTTTTTTCAAATTCCACAAATCAAAGAAGTACTTCTGGAATTCTACAGAGAACAACTAACACTGCCGTAAAGATAACCCAACATATAGCATTGAAGTCAGAACTTCTTTCTTAAAACCACACAAGTTGTAAGCATACCCAATGAAATCAAAACAGACCAGAAATAACCATGAAACAAATGGTGGCATTTTGGGATAATTATCTTTCGGAATATCTGTTTAGAGAGGGGCATAATCCGAAAAAAATTTAAAAAAAAGAAAGGAAAATCCTTTCACATGTTATCAAATATTTCGAATAAATTTCATGCTCACCAGCTATCATGAAAAAAATGTGCAACTAACTTCATGTTAATAGATTGTAACCAAAATAATGAATAACACTTACAGAAGGAGGCGTCACTTCCAAGGATGAATAATGAGATTTTGGAATAACAAGAGAGTGCCTATGTGAACAGTACAATTGCAGTGTGTAAGAAAATAAAGATCTTGCAAATGAGGAAAATATAGATACAGCTGCTGATAAAGTAGGTACCTTACCCATGACTCAGAGGGTTGGAATCCAAAATGCAAACCCATAGATCATCTTCATAAAGCTGTATGCAAGATGTACTATTTGTTAGGGAATTAGCATTAAAATATCAACACCAGATGAATGAATCTCGAAACTATATCCTAATGAAAATGATAAAATAATAATAATAATAATAATAATAAAAGCAACCAATTTAAGTCATGTCACAAGTATATAATCAAGAGATGGAAAAAAAATGTAGTGTTTTTATTGGAATCCAAAGAAAACTTAACTTCGTCAAACACAGTAACATCAGTCTACAACATATGGTAGATAACAAGAGTGAACAAAATTTTGTTTAAGCATCAAGGAATTTAACAGAAACCATGATTCACAATAAATAATAATATTACATTAAATGAGAAGAATCTAATGCAGATGGAAATAGTGCGCAAGAACACCGTATGAGAAGTACTGTTTCCTATGCTTTCTGATAATCGTAGTAGTTGAAAGATATTGTTCCATGATTGTTGGAAAAACTTTGGGATTTTAACGAATGTCGGTCCCATTCTTGAGGTATAACTTGATTCCTTTTCAAAAAAAGACTCTCCTCTGAGACAAGCCATGTTTGACTCCAGCTCATCCAAAACTCGCAAGGCACCTGTCTCCAAAAGACGCCAAATAAATAAAGCTCTTTTCTAGAATCTCCGTCCTCCTGTAATAATAAGCCCCAAAGCCAGCTTTTATGGATTTGAAGTGATCTGAAGTTAGAATCCTTATCCCTTCGGATTTGAACGCTCCTAAAGTCTGTTTTCTTGGGTCTATATAAGAATGTATTGTCTAATGTTTGAAGCAAGCTTATGGAGAGTCATTCCAGAGTCTATTCTAAGTGTTCTCAGTTTATAAAAGTCTAGTTTGAGTATTTTTTTTTTTTGAAGTCTTGAGTGTGGTACAAGAGCCAGGTTTATTACTTGCTTGTATCTCTTTGTAAGTATTTTGCACTTAATTAAATTTTGCGTTCCTATATTTACTACTTACATCTGCTACACTGTCCCTCAGCTGATTTTGAAAATAGAAAGCATTGTTTAATTTCTGTTTTTAATCAAGAAGGATCTTAGGTCCAAGGCTCCCTTGACGCAGGTTAGTACTCTAATTTAGCTGTTGTTTTGACTTCTTGAAAGACATTAAGACAGGTTTATACTGTTGTCAAGCCATTAAGAGAATTTGAGATTCACACTGTTATCCTACAGTGTCTAAACTTTAGAAATCTCTAAAAGAGTTCTACTTCTTCAGTGTCTAGTAATATTAGTAAGATATCTATAAAATAAAATAATATTAATAATAATAAGAATAATAAAAAACTGTGAGGAAATAAGCTATGATGAAGTAGAAAAATCTATCCATGATTGGACTAATCCAAAAGTCCCAATGAAAGAAATAAACAAAAAAGGGTCTTTAAATTGCAGTCTGATTATTTAATCAAGACTATAGAAAAGACCAAATCAATAATGGAATAGGAAGAAAATCTTCAACTTTTGTGTAGAGATATAGCTCAACATTCTCAAAATATAATGACATCCACATAGGACTCGTACAAGTGGCAATCAGACCTTTGACAAGGTTAGATTGGAACACTCTGCACTTGTTTACATTCAAGATTGAAGACAAGAAAAGTTTACCGATTCTCTAGTTAGTATGAGAGAAGTCAGCCTTCATGATGGCCCTACCTTTTTAAGCGTTTCCCCAATTTTTCAGTATCTCTAGACTCTAATACATACTTGTGCTCATGAAGCCCTAACATTAGGGATTCACACAAAAGGTTTTCAAATGAAACCAAATTCAATAATGTTGTAGCAGTATATCAAATATACTATAAAGTTGTAATCATACTCTTTGACTCTGACAAAATTCAAACATAATGTGATATAACTCCAAAACCAATCAGCTGGAATGAACTAATGAAGTAAATCTTTCTGGACAATGGCAAATAAAAGATGCCCAACCTGAACAACCTCAGGTTAATGAGGAAATAGAATCAATAACCCAACATCCAGATGGAAAAGTTGATAAAAACTTTAATAATATATATCTAAAAGTTCTACCATAAATTTTCCATCTACTTCTTCATCCAGAAAACCCGATTCAAATATCCCTTCAGTTGTAGGAACCTCCACAAAATCCAGAAAACCTTCAGGGTCCCACCCCAAGGCTAACAGGAATTGCCTATCCAATATATAAACAAGAAGACTATTCTTCTTTTATAAATTTTAATCCCACAGAAGCAGATTTTAGCATATATGTTCTTACACTGATAGAAGATAAATAGTAAGAATCACCATTTCAAAAAAGAAAAAAGATAAATAGTAAGAAGTTGCCATTGACAAAGAACTCTAGAGAGAAGACATGCAAAATCATCCATTGAAAATTTGGTTTTTTTAACAAACACATCTGACCAAGACCGAGAAGAATTAAAAGAAAAATTGTTTATGATGCCACGTGCAGGGTGAGCACTCTCAGTAAACATACAAAACAGTTGAATCAATAACACCAAGATCCCAAATAACAACCATCCAACTCGAAAGAGCAAATGGGTATCAATCAAAATGATGAAAAATCACAAAACAGATCAAGAATGCCAGTTTCCCACTGATTTTCTACATTAATGAAGCGAATATACAAACCCAACTACAAAAACAACAACAACCCTAACTTTCGAAAGACCCAAAAATCAAAACCCAATTCACAAAAAAATTCAACATTTCGATTGATAGAAGAAGAAGAACAACAAAAGGCAAATACCTTGAATGCTGGGGATTCACCTCGAATAATCATGCAAAAGATACAATCTTTTTCTTCGATTCCTTTCTCAGATTCTTCGGCACTGTTACTGCAACTCGAGGTGGGAGCATGAGAGACAACATCGGATCTGAGCCGTTGGGGGGGAATCGGACGGTCCAGATCGATCTGACGTAGATGGGAGCAGAGAACTGCAAGGCGCCTTCGTTCCATCTGTAGAAGAAAGGGCTGAAGAGTAATTGGATCTTATTTGCTTCATGTTTCAGCCATTGAAGAGAAGAAGAAGAAGATGATGATGATGATGATGATGGTGACGATGATGATGAGATTTTTGTAGAAGTTTGGAAGATTTTTGACCGTTTGCTGCCTTTCGATGCTTATCTGCTTCTTTTTAGCTGTTCTGGCTTCTCCCGTTTGGGATTAGAGAGAAAGAGAGAGAGTAATCCAAATGATAATCCTGACCGTCTACTAGGTCTGACCATGGGTTTTGTTTGATTGGTAAGAGTGGAGATTTTATGTTGTTATGAGATGAAATTGTGTGGGTCCATTGTATCATTGGTGGGCCAAATTAGCATAAAACATGGCAACCTTTTGGGGGGTGAAAATGGTTTAGTGAAAAACTCAATAATATCTCATGAGAGGTGCTCTCGTTAGAGTTACTTAAGGCCCCATATTTAATCTTATAGTACATGAGAATAACTTCCACAAAAGTATCTTTTATATTATACATAGGGATTTTTACCAAATAATTAAGCTTATATTGTAAATAATCGATTTTATGAAGAATAATAACAAAATCACCATTTTTGACGAAATTGCCCTAGTTGACGATATCACCAACTGAGTTGGAGATATCTCCAACTGAGTTGGCGATATCGTCAACTTCCTGTATAAGAACCAACGCATTTTCTTCTTCTTTTTTGTGAAACAGTCTTCTCTCTTGCTCCCATTCATCCGTTTTCTGTCACTAACCTATCATTTTCTAATTTTGATTCATAAAATTGAATAATCAGAGTCTAAGCTTAATTATTTCGTAAAAATCCCTTTTATTTTTCATCTTCTTTTGTTCATCTTAGTTGAGCAAGATGGAGAGAAAATGTGAAATGGGGTAAATGGTACTCAACGTGTTCGATGAAATGTTTGAATGAACCTTGAGCCATGGAGAGAGTTCAAATGAAGACATTGATACCGTAGTGTGAATTGGGCACATATGTGATTCGTTTGGTGAGCATTGTATATTCTTGTTGAATTGAATTTGAGTGGGTGTTGGTTTGATGGTGATGAACATGATGATGGATGAATTGTGAAGATAGTGTGTGCAGGCTTGGGTGAGTTTGGATGATGCAAAGTGCAGTGATTGATGGATCTTATCTAATGAAGCAGACCAAGTGGTGAAGATGTGTTGGTTATTCAAATGGGTCAGAGTTGCTATGTTGTGCATGTGACTGATGGGTCTTGGCTAGTAGCAACAAATTAAAACTGTCTAAGTAAAAATCAATTAAGAAATTACCACATGATGTAATTGGGTAATTATCCAACTACTAAATAGAAGGTAGGGCTTTTCGGCTATGTATGAATGTTGAAATGTATCAGAATTTTGACATTGTGAGCTTGTTGAGTTCAAAAATTATGTTAAATTTATTTGTAATAAAGAATCAAAGCATCAAGTTCCTAAATATTTTTCTCCTCTCTCTCTCTCTCTCTCTCTCTAAGAATCATGTTTTTGGATGAAAACAAAGAATACCCTTTTTTAATACAAAATTAACTGAATGATAGATGAACTATACAAGGAAATGAAATCTGAATGAATGTTGAATGATAGTTAGTCCCAAAATTGATTGCATTGATTGCAAGAACATTGTGTGTATGAATTTTCACATTTATGTTCTAGTGACAAATCTGTATGGAATGATGTAATATGAAGACTTTACAATGTGAATGGCTTATAGAATATTGGAGTGAAGTGTATATCATTCATTAAGTGTGTATGAAGTGCGTGAGATTGAGGTATATGATATAAAAGTCTAAAATCTGTTGTTGAAGATTAATATCATAAACTAATTTTAAGAAAGATCTATGAGAAATGGTAGTAGGGAACCCATAAAACAGATGAATGGGAGCAAGAGAGAAGACTGTTTCACAAAAAAGAAGAAGAAAATGCGTTGAGTCTTATACAGGAAGTTGGCGATATCTTCAACTCAGTTGGCGATATCGTCAACTAGGGCAATTTCGTCAAAAAAAGAGGTACGAACAACTGAATGGGGATTTTGTTATTATTCTTCATAAAATCGATTATTTACAATATAAGCTTAATTATTTGGTAAAAATCCCTTATATATATATTAAATTTCTAAGTACATTTGAGTTTAGACGAGGGTTTGATAATTTTAAAAATAAGGATGCATTTTCTGATTTAGAGCTTATTTAGATATTAGGGTATTTGGCAAACATCTAATTCTATTTTCTAATTTTAAAGCTTACTTATAAATTAGAGTTTTTACCTCTGAGAAAATTCAGGGAGCTGTTAATTTTGTACTGCCTTTTTAGCTCAAGTAAAAGGAGGTGAATACTGCAACATTTATATGTATTTTGGATGAAATAGCCTCACAAAAACTTTCAAAATAACACAAATTGCGAGTTTTGTATTGTAATTTAATAGAAAGCTGAGCTCCAATTGCCACAATTCCTAAAGATGGCCCCCAATTATCTCAAAAAATACAAGTTTTTTTATATTTCTTCCAAATACACTAATTGTAAATTAACACTTAGAAATTTAAACTTTTTATTTTAGATTTTAATCTAATTAACTCTTGTTAATTAGATTTAGAATTCCCAAACGGCCCCTGGGATTAGTTAGGAAAGTCATAAAAAGTAATTTACAGTCATTATATGGAGTTTTCTTTATAAGATTAGAAGTTTTTATTGTTTTGATCTATTTCGGAAAAATTAAGATTATATGTTAAAAAATTTCAAAGTAGTAATTAAAAATACTTTGTAGGCATCATTACTAGAGTCCGACACTGGATTTTGTTAAAAAGAAAATAACATTTATATTTGTTTTCGTTTTTCATCCTTTTAAGTTAGCTTACATGGACCTTTTCCATGGCCTGTGTGTCAGGAGATGGACATAATTAGGGTTAAAGCTTTAAGACTCAATAAGGAGTTTGCATTACCAACTACCATAGGTGTAGCTATTGGTTGAAGAAGTTAGTGCACTATCAACGTTTCGAGGGATCGATCCCTAGACATGTGTATGATGCCGAGGTACAACACCACTCAACATAAGTGGTTGGCGAATATGAACTTTAGCCTATTGGATAAATACCTTTAATGGCCTGTTTGGATGTATGGTGAATTGAAGTATAGTGAGGTGAAGCATCAAATCAAGAAAGAATAAAATATAAGGTGTTATGATTGAGTTTTGTTTTTAGTTGTTTGATATGGAATTTTTTTGACTTTTTGTATAGAAAAGTGGAGTTTTTTTGTCTTTTAGTGGAAAAAGGAGGTTGCTTTTTTGACTTTTTTTGAAAAATTGGGAGGGAATTTTGTAATTGTGTACTTTTGATGTGACCCATTGTCATTTCTTACCTGGATTCACTTTACTTCACTTTAACTAGTTAAGTGCCAAACATGCCCTAAGTGATGTTTATATTGTAACTCACCCTTAACCGAATGATGAGTACCCGATTCATGCCTTCGTGACATGGTTTAAAAATGCTTTCTTTAAGTTGCTTTCTACAAGGCATCTCTCAAAGATAGACGAAGAGGCAACTCTTACCTTTCACTTTCATGGATTCTTTATGGCGTGTCTTCATATGTTTGTGATATTTGATCTAAGATCTTCACATTTTATGTGCATCATTACTTTTTCTTCTTGACAAATTTGCAACCCATACAACCATGTAATGCGCATGCAAACATGGATTTGTGGAGTAACTACAAAGCATTGAAATAAAAATGACTATGCAATGTGACTGTATAAAGCATAGGAATAAAAAGGTGCACATATAAATGTTCCAAGTAAAATGAATGGGAGATGGAGGGCGCCAGTAAAGACTTGGAATGAAGAAAGTCTGAAATGACATTTAAATTTCAGTGGCACCAAACAAGTCCTTGTCTTTTCTTGTCTGAATAATGAAAGCTTTACTTCATTTTAACTTAATTAGTAAATTGCTGAACACATCCTTGTAAAAGGTGGAAGCACGCCACCCAAAAATGATGATGAGCTGGCAAACATGTAGGTCACTCATCCGGCAAGCCCCCTTTACATTTTTTTCTTCCATATTTCAGTTTGCTTTTGTTTTGTTTTGTGCACTGTGGCCTACCCAATGAATCGTCTGGCCTACCTTTGATCTAGAGTATCTTGATGCTCCCAACCTAGAGTCTAGATCCCTTGTTTGGATCAAACAGGAAAATCCTATTTTTTTATTCATTGTAGGAGATGAGGATGTTAGCTGATTTGACATCCTCCTCCCATGTGTCACCCCCGGTTTGGACCAAATAGGAAACCTGTTTGGTCCAAACAGGGGATCTATTCCCCCTAACCTGAGGATGGCTAAGATCATCAACATGTGCGTTGTCAACTTTACTATGAAAGTATAATAGAGTACTCCGGTTTCTCTCAAATAGAAGTAGGGAGGTGCCTGCATGGCTTCTCTCAAATATGACTCCAAGAATAATGACCAAACATCATCTTTTAAGAATAATGTACACCATCTTTCAGGATCTGTTCAACATGTGACTTGGTCACGGACTTAGGTGAGTGTGTGGTGGGTGAATGATTACCTTTAAAAAAAAAGTTTCGATGTAATTGACATATGTGTTGATTTCACATAACACATGGTCACAAATGGTGTTAGGAGTTAAAATAACTGTACTGTTCCCTTTCTGATTATAAATCTCAAAATTAAAGTCACCCACTAAGTAGGTTTTCAATTTTCCATTTTCACTAAGTCAGCCTCAAATGCTCCAAATCCAACCGCATCCATCCCAATAAATGGCCCCATTAGCATAGCCCAACCAATCAAAGTCCATTAGCCACTTAAGATCAACCGTTATTCGCTCTAATTTCTCATGAAAATAAGAAACCAATCAAAGTACGTATTTTGGATGTCATAAATCAACCCATTTACACTCCTCAACCAGTCCCAAATTCACAAAGCCTCGTTGGGTGCACTCCACCTTCATTCATCATCTTCAATCCAGTAGACCCTCTTGTGCTATGATCTCTACTGAAACTCAAGAAAATTAAAATCCTATAGGTTAGGTTTTTAATCTTAAGTTCTTAATAGATTCAAAACTTGAAAAAGAACAGGACGAGGAGAAATAAGATAGAGGAATATGACTAAAGGCATCCTTGACATTATTATTGAAATGAAGATGAAGCATCAATATGAGTCAAAAAATATAGAGAAGTGCAGGTGTTAAGATCATGACATGAACAATGCATTATTTAAATGACAGGCTCTAGAAATAAGGGACTTTTGGATAAGATTGATGCCTAAGCACAAAATGGGTGAGTTTGGAAAATCAGAGTAGTTGGAGAAAATAGAAAGGTAGGAGATGGCAGCATCTGCAAGTTTTAGGTATTTTTAGGGTAAGTCCCCTTTTTTAGGGCGTTTGATGTAGTTGATTAATTGGACCCTTTTTTAGAATTAGGCTAAAACTAAACTCTACTTACTTTCCAAATAAGAATTAGGATAAAACTACAGTCTACAGTGAACTGTAACCATTATAAAATACAGATCTCCCCACTAAAGGCCATGAATTGGGACCAGCCCAACCCTACAAAATACAAATGGCTCACAAACTTTCAATTCCCCTTGTGTTGATTTCAGCTAGTTTTTTAAGCTTCATTTAGTTTTCTCTAAAAACTGAAAAAAAAAAGAAAAAAAGAAAAAAAGAAAAAGAGTTAATTATATGCAATATGTATGACAAATCAGTCAGTGGGCTTGGCACGTCTCCTTTCGGATCATTAAAGTTAGAAACTTTTCAAAAATGGGGCCAGGTTTTACAAGACGAACTGTTGGATCCAATCAACTTCTCATCAACTAAAAAGAAAGGGACAAAAAGAACAACCCCTATAAGTGGCATTGACATAATATAGTGTTGTCCCCCACAGGCTCGAGTGGAGCAACTTTAGTTGGTCGGTCATAATGTTGAAGTCAATGAATCCAACTTGTGAGATTGGAATGAAGATTTTTCTTTTATCATCGGTCATAATGTTAAAATCCTCCCTTCATGGATCAATTCCCCCCACCTTCAGCACCCTGATTTTTAATTTTTTTCGTGGAATGGAGGTGCCTCACCACTAAGTTAATGACAATAGAATTACTTAATATTCATTTGAATTATATGATTAGATGCATGCAAACAAAGTCAAGAGTTCAAAGATTGGTGCACCCCCTTCATCAAAAACCTAACATTAGTTGCAGGTCACTGAGAAAGTAATTTGGGAGCGTCACTGCGTCAGGCAGAATACATTGACCCACCGGGTTCACCCAACTTAGCGACCTACCAATTTGAGTTGAATAAGAGCGCGCACCTGAAACCTAAACCATGTCTCAGTCGTTCACCAACCATCTAAACTCACCAGTCAATAACTTCAGAGGATGTAAAAGAGTACATGTTGAAAAAACTTGAGATTCTCGACAAACCAATTCGAATTTTAATTGCAAACAACAAGTGATTGGACTTATTAGTGTTAATTACATTTACAAATATATTTATATCATATTCACTATTTATCAAGTCTAATAGATAGTAGGGCCCATTTGATGGAGATATGGATCTTTAATTCATTTTGATTCATTAGGGTTATGGCTGAGTATTTATTTTTCATCCCCTTAATTCATTTTCCTTAAAAGGGGAAATTGTTTGATGTCCATCGTCTTTTGTTTAGTCAATTTTAATTACTTCTATAATTCAATTTCAAGCAAACAAACAAACCCTTGAGAATAATATAGACTAACAATATGTGCCCGGGCTTAGAAAAAATACTATTATATAAAGTTTACTAAGAAAATGAATAAAGTTTATCTTTGTTTATAAAGACTCCACATAGATTTGGACTTCTTGCACAATAGAATAAGAAAGGATAAGAATGCATCTAATATCACACTTAGAGAGACCGGAACCTAAAATAAGATAAAATATAAGATTTGCAACAAAATAGAAAAAGGAACCATCATGTGAGAATATTTCTATCCATAAGGAGTCCACCGAGATTTGGATTTGTTGCTACTCAAAATTGAAATTAAAATTGAGCTCTAATTTTGAAATCAATTGCGAAATTAGGACTCAATTTCTAAATCGATTCTTACTCCTATAATATATATTAATTGGATTAGACAAGTAGGAGGTTGATAATGGGGTTTGGATTAATAGTTGGGTTAGGTTTTGTTAGCGAGAAAAAATGTGGCTTCCCAAATTTTAGATCAATCAGAGCGACCCCAACTTTTTTAGGGCAGTCCTCACTTTTAGTGGGGAGATTCAAATTCCTGTAAAACACAACATAGCTAAAACCCAAAAGGCAAACATAAAATAAGCCTCTACAAAACTTTTTAATAATTATTTGAGTTAGATGAATAAATTAATGAATTATCAAAACATCCAAAAATTCTCATCATCAACATTATTACTGCTCAAACCATCAACCCAGTCACCCTTCTCACTACCACCATTTGATTGCCCCCTAACTTCCTCATCACTCTTAAAAACGCCCTCCACATACTCCTCCACATCAATCCCCTCATCCTCACCGTCCATTCCTTCATCCTCCTCTAATCTACCCTCAGGAATAAACGGAGGCCTCGAAATTTCCAACACTCTTTCCCAATCTACCCCTCTAAAAAACCCATGCCTCTTTATACCCTCACCCGATATCCTCCTAATCGGATCCTTCTCCAGCAATTTCCTTATCAAATCCCTCAGATCCGTTTTCTCCCCCACCAGATCCGGCGGGTTCGTAACGATCCGATTAAACGTGTCCTTCCTGTTACTGCCCCGGAATGGCGTTTTACCGTATAGCATCTCGTACAGTAAAACCCCTAGGCCCCACCAATCCACGGAGAAATCGTGGCCGTTGCCTAAGATGACCTCGGGTGCCACGTAGTCCTCGGTCCCCACGAACGAGTTCGACTTACCCGTGGCAGACTCGGCCGACTTTCCCGAGTCGGCTCGGTTGCCGCTGTTTTCGGGTGTGGGCGCCGAGTCGACTCGTGAGATCCCCGCTCTGCAGAGGAAGAAGGAGAGGAAGAAGCTTTTCTTCTCTGTGTTTGGGGTTTTGGGGAGGTTTAAGGGTTCTGGAGAGGGAATTGGAGGAGAATCGGAGGGTTTTACAGGGAGTTTCTTGGAGAGATCGAAATCCACCAGCATCAGATGGCCGTTTTCCTGGAGCAGAACGTTTTCCGGCTTCAGATCTCGATAAACGATCCCCAATCCGTGCAGATACTCCAATGCGTGAACCAATTCCGCAGCGTAGAACCTGCAAATTCAAAGAACAAGAAAGAAATTGAAATTAGATTGATTGACGATCAACAACTAAAATCGGATGAGATCCAATTCATCCGCTACGTAGAATCTGCAAATTCAAAATTACAGAAAGAGAGAGAGAGAGAGATTTCCGATCGGAAACGATCCGAGTCAATCCGTTCCAATTTTTCAGATTCTCACCGAACAATGTCGATGAATGGGAGAGATAGATTTCCGATCAGAAACGAAAATCGGAATCTGCAAAAAACCGAAATGAGATCGATTTCGGACGGGAAACAAAGACCGGATGAGATCCGACTCGATCCGCTGCATAAAATCTACAAATTCGAGCGAGATTTCCAATCTGAAAAGAAGATCGGACAAAATTCAACTAAAATCAATCCGATCCGCTCCGATTCCACTTTTTTCAGATTCTCACCGTATAATGTCGTCAGAAAACATCTTTTCCGACTGTTTCTTCCGTAGATCGCTGAGATTTCCTCCAGAACAGTACTCGATACCAAATCCAATAATCTTTTCGGTAACAACAAATCCACGAAGCTTCGGAAGCAGAGGATGATGAAGAGAACTAAGCACTTCTCGTTCGAACCAAATCCGACGAAAACAATCGTTTTCTTCATCTTCTTCTTCTTCGACGTCGAGTCTCTTTTTCCTCCTTTCGATCGACCTCTTCGAGATGACCTTGAGAGCTAGGGTTTCAGACTCTGTCCGGACGAGGAATGCAATGCCTCTGGCTCCACGGCCGAGGACGGAGACAGCTCTGAGAGACTTGAGGTCCAACGGCGGAGATTGCTCGTCCATGGCGGTTGGAGAAGGAGATTCGAGGTTGCGTTTGTTGTGTAGAAGGGGTTTTGGAGGGAGATTTCTTGGGGAGGAAGGAAAGGAAAGGAAAGAAAGAGGGAAGGGGGAATTTCTAGAAGAGTTGGAATTTCTTAGGGCTCTTCATCTTCTTCTCGTGTTTCTTCCCTTCCTTCCAGGAAGGCGCGCGGCCGGTTTGAGAGTCTTTAAAACGCTTTGATTTGACCGATGGTCCGAGCCGGTTTGACAAAGCAACGGTTCGCGATCATCTGATGGTTTGGACGGCTGAGATTGTTGGATATATGGTGGGGCCCACTAGTTTGAGCTGCTTAGTATTTAAGCTGCGGAGGATTCCCAATCTTCCTCTTATTAACCTGTATTTTTGGATGTGGCAGACGATGAAGGTATAACAAATGGACTCCTTGTAATAAAGATTCAAAGCACAAAAAATGTGGGGCTGAATTTGTGGGACTTGTTAATTCATGTTTATGGAGGGCACGTTTGTGTAACTTGGATTACAAACAAAACGTGTGCCACAGAGCAATGGTGCACCCCGGATTTTCGTTTGGCTGGATCCAAACACGAAGTTGGATTTTAATGAGAGAATTCAGAATTTTCATGTGAATTTGGAGGCTGACTTTGGATTTTTATTGGGTTTTAGAGGCGGAACCAAGATTTTGATGCGTGTTTTGGAGGTGGGCCCAATTCCGATAAAAGCTACTGCTCCCATAACATATATGTGGGTACGCCCATGCCTTGAACATTGCCAGTTATGTTTGCCAGTTATGTTATTCATTATACCAGCTCATTTGAGAAGATGTTAGTAATCCATGGGAAATGTACATATTTGAAGATTCTCAATAGCCTTTGGAATAGGGATTTTTCTACTGAAGATTTGTTTAGTTGAAGACTTAACATTTACATCAGTGTATATTAATGTGTATGAGTGAGAGAATTAATACAAATGTATGAATTTATAAAAATAGAGATTTATAAGGATTCCATGGAGGTAGGACATGGGAATCCTCAAAAGTGGGATTGTCAAAAGGTTAATTTCCACGAAAAACTAGAAGAACCCGTGAATTTTCTTTTTGACAAACATGACCAAAATGAATGGTTGGTAAACCTCTTATTTTCTTCAGGTACTTCATACCTAACCTTTTTACTTTCATCATGTATAATGTATTTCATGGCATTAGTCTTTGAACTATAATTTCTTATTGTATGTGAGTCACTATTCACCAAGGCCCATAAACAGTGCTATGATATTATCCACCACACCTGGCAAGGGCTCATGAAAGTGGATGGAATCCAATCCAGACCCTGGTAGGACCATCCTTGTAAACGGACTGATGGGCCCCACTTCGGAATCTAAAAAGTTTGAATCCTTGTTGTGCCTGTGTTTTGTGGCACTAAATTTAAATATGGTCATAGTTCGTCCCACGTGATTTCGCTATGCTTGATATTCTTAAACACGTGATTTCGTCATGCTTGATTTTCTTAAACACCTGATTTCGTCATTCACACTATCTTTGTTTCTTTTATTATTTTATTCACCGACGTGTGGACTATTTTCTCCTCTACATCGTCCATGGGCGCCACCATTTTGTCTTGTTGGACCCGGCAGTATGACAATTCTACTAATAGAGTTAAGTAAATAAAGTTGATTTTAAAGAAATAATAAAATATGAATGGAATCTTATTATTTTTAATTTGATTGTAAGTTGATTTTAAGTTGATTGTATCTTATTTTTAATTATTTGTTATTGAATCTTTTTGACTTTTTGTATAGGAAAGTAGAATTTTTATCTTAGTGGATAAAAATGGTTGTTTTTTTACTTTTTCTGAAAAAATGGAAGGAGTTTTGAATTAAAACGCTTTTGATGTGACATCTTATAATGAAGGCTTTACTTGACTTTTACTATATTATTAAAGTGCCAAACTAGGGCCAGTTTGGCAACGCTACTAATAGAATCAGATGAAGTAAGGTGCATTTTGAATAAATAATAAAATATAAGTAAGTTATGATGGTATTTTATTTTTAGTTGTTTGTTATATAATTTTTTGACTTTTTGTATGATAAAGTTGAGTTTTTTGCATTTTAGTGGGTAAAGGTGATTGCTTTTTGACTTTTTTTTTTAAAAGATGGAGGGAGTTTTGAATTAAAGTATTTTTGATATGACATTTTGTCTAAAAAATGAAGGTTTTACTTGACTTTTACTATGCTAGTAAAGTGTCAAACTAGGGGTCCTACCTTTAGTGATGGTCCGGATGTGCGCTCTCCTAAGAGCATTTGCGTCAGAGAAAATTTCATATAGTAGTATAGATTTGGATAAAAAATAAATTAAGAATAGAATGTAGGACAATAAATATGTGATTTCATTACATTTAGTGTACATTTGTTTGCATGCATTGGTGAGGGACTTGACTAGTGTATGTTTGTGGGCATGTGAGTATTAACTAGAGAAAAATAAATAAAAAAACACCCAATGACCACCTAATTCAATAAATCAAATAAAGTGAGGGTCTCATCTATATCTATATCTACATCTTCACCTTATATCCTTCCATCTCGCATCTTTAACACTCTTGCGTTGCAACCCATGTTATCATGATTTCTAGAAATACAATTCCATGCAAACAAACACCTTCTTAACATTTGAGACTAAATGCATGGTAAATTGGCATTGGTATTTGTGCAGAGTTCTAAAAGCATCCTTTTTTGTGCAATCAGTTTGATGACAAGTACACAAATTGGAAAAAAAAAAGGCAAAGGAAACTGTGATAATTCCATCCATTGGGTAAGCCTTGGAGTATCAATGGCAACGAGTTGGGTTAGGTATACCTTAACCTAAACCCAACTCATGTTTTGCTTTGTGCTCTCTATTTAATGGTGATTTTATTATTTGTGGTACCAAACCAATCTAATAGTAAGAACTGGTCAAATTGGTGTTCTCTCAACTGTGCAAAAAGAGACCATTGATAAGAGCCTATCATAATGCTTCGTTTTAATGAATCAGTCTTAAGGTTATGCTCTTCAATTAATTAGAAACCTACCCTAATCATTTATTATGTGATTGTGGCATTCAATGAATCAGAAATCACCCTGATCAAATAAATGAAAATTGGGCTGTACTTGGATGGCAATAAATTGCTTCTGATGGGGTAATTTAAAGCCATCGAATCTGGCCTCTCAGTAAAATCAACATCATAATAAAGGGTTATGAAAACATCTACGGTGGAGATTCAATGAATAGCCTGCAAAATCAGCAACAGAAAAGGACAAGCAGAGGCTCAGAAATGCAGCTGAGTAGATATGCAAATCATTAAAAGACATTGGGTAGATCTTAAAATGGAGGGGACCGCGCTCAACTAGAAGTTTGTACATTTGCAATTTTATGGTTTGGGTCAGGACCTACGGTAGACCAGCTTGGCTGGATCATGGGTCAAGGTGAGTAAACTCAACTCAATACATCGTCAAGTACTAGGGCGAGTTGAATGGGGTCTGATTTTTTCAATGTGGACTCGGTCAGATGTTCTAAGTTATTCGACTTGAGAACTTGTCGAGTTGGGCTGAGCTTCGTGATTCTTCAAACTATGCAATAAGCATAGTTCTATTTAGGGGTGGCAATATTTGGCCCGACCTATTAGCTCGACCTGAATCTGGCTTGCATTACCTAAATTCCGCTATAATATGGGTCAGTCACGGGCCAAGAAAACCTAATTTGCATTTAAATGGGTTGGGTAATTAGAGTTGAGCCTAGATAAGTACTCGCCCAATCTATTTAAATAAATCTAGATTAGGGTCGACCTGTAAATCTAAACCCATTTGGATTTACCCCATAGGCCTAAGTCAAGAATAGGCACAGCCCATTCCAAAATCTATATATCTCTTTGACTTGGCCAGGTCCTTAAAGGAAACATGGGCCAGCTCATTTAACTATCAGTCCATACTAGCATGAAGCCCTGTCCGATGCACAAGTTAAGTCTCGTGCGACCTGAATAATATAATAAAAATAAGATCCCTTTCATATAAATTCATTTATAACAAAATAATTAGAAAAATTCAAATCAACCAAATTAAAAATTATGAAAACCAAACCTTTCTTCCTTTAATCGACGTTAGCATACACGTTTCATTTTAAAAATAAATGATTCGTATGCATTTCTGCTCATTTTGAATACTATATAAAAACTGTGAAAAAAATCTTAATTTATAGAGTTGGAAGGCATCCCTTTGAATTAGGTCACATCCACACAAATGAGCCCAAGAGACACATGTTATTAAAAAGGCACATATGTAGCCCAAAAGACACATTTGATTAAAAAGGCACATATTATGTGTTTTTAAAAGGAAACATTCACGAATAGGCTCCAAGAAGTTGATGTGGCTTCTCCTAAGGCCAGAATTGAAGGGTTTTTTTTTTTTTTCCAACTAACATCCAGCTTTAAAGAGAAATAATAATAATAATTAGGCTGAGGTCCAGGCAGCTGTCATGCTTAAAAACAAAACCAGAGTCCAACTTAATGCAGATTGGGCCTCCTCATGGAAGGACATGATCATCAACATAGAATGTACTTGTTCATTTATACTTTAAGTTGGTCCCTCAATCCAAAGAAATGATCCTTAATCTTGGACTGTTGTCCGAATCAACTAGAACATGTGCCCCACTGTCATAGACCCACTTTCGTGTATGCAAAAAAAAAAAAAAAAACATTAAGACAAGCACCCAAGTCCTAACCAATTTACTTTTAATGTTTCTTTTGATTGAAAGCCCATCAGGAGAAATACAAGGTGACAACACAAAATCCTTGAAGTCACTGGGTTCATTAACATAATCCAAGAGTTTAGAAAACAAAACAAAATGGTCCAAAAACATGATTGAGTGGGTACGTGAGAAATGCCAACCGAATAGAGCAATAAGCTTCACATGTTCAAATTGATGTGACCATGCATGGTGGTCCATACTCAAATTGACTGTGACACAGTTAGTTTCATTATTTTTATGTTTTGAATTAGAGGTCATCTTTGATTCACCGAATCATATAGAAAATATATGAAATCAAATTCATTTGATATGTTGTTCATATTAACTTCCCAAGAAACCTAAATTTGTATGATACTAACTGAAATTGACCAAGTTATGAGCTATTTTCTAATAGTAATTTATTCTTTTGTCAATTTTCCCATTTATTATGTTTTGACAGTGATGATTTAAACATCTTTTAAGTTATAATGGCTTGATATAGACTAGAATTGTATATCTGAAATATGGTTAATTCAACCGGTGTATTTTTAAGTAATAAGAGAACGACTTCTTACCCAAGTGATAAAAAGTGGCTGTTCTCACCTGATGATGTACTCCATCTTCCTCCGTGTGCATGCTTTCCTTCCTGCGTATGCAGGTTACTTTCCCACTTGGGTCCCAATGCCCTGGCTTAAGTGATGACGTTAATGATTACGCTTATGAATAATTTGCAAAAGTAGATTAGTGCAAGCAAATGACCCCTTATATCGAGTAATTCCTATCTGGATGCACAAACTCACACTGTAATCAATCCCTATTTTTGAGTTTTGGGTTCACCCATTTGGATTTTGGGTCTGGCGGTGCTGCCGTGTGCTTCTGGCAGGGAGATGAAGATGGAGGATGCGGCAGGGGAAGCAGAGGGGCCCTGCGCTGGTGGGAGGCGATGGAGATGGGTCTGCGCAGGATGATGGGCGTCGTCTGGAGGGAATGGCATGAGCGTGAGGGTCTACTTCGTCTGGGGGATGGGTTCTGCGTGGAGATGGAGAGGGTGGTGGTGAGATGCAGTGAGAGAGAAGAGACGGAGGGAGATGGGAGAGGAGAGATGGAGGGAGAGATCTGGGAGACGTGGGCGGAGAGAGATGGGGCGCGTGAGATCTGTGCTTGGGAGAGATGGGTTCTGTGAGATGAGATGGTCGTCTGGGAGATGGGCGCAGAGATGGAGAGGGTGGTGTGGTGGTCGATGAGATCTGGGAGATGAAGGAAGGTGCAGGCGTGTGCAGAGTGATGGAGGCAGATGGATGGTAGGTTGCAGTGGGTGATGGAGATAGGGTGAGGAGATGGGGAGACGGAGATGGTGGTCTGCGTCTGGGAAAGGATGGGTGTCACATCCCGATCCCGAATTACCCTGGATTAGGGTAATCTCCGAGGCGTGTCACATCCCGATCCCGAATTACCCTGGATTAGGGTAATCTCCGAGGTATGTCACACCTACTCCCGTGTGTGTTGCACCGGTCTCGACCCAAATACAACACAAGTGAAAGAGATCGGGGTGTAACAACGGGCGTGTGATGATGGAGGGACGGACAACTGAGGGAGATGAAAGCGTGAGCGAGAGAGAGAGATCGAGATGAGGTTTCTGCGCAGGATGGAGAGGTCGTGAGGGAGAGATGGCTGCTGCTGCTGCTGCTGCGATGGGAGATGGATGATGAGGCGTGTGGGATGGTGGATCCGCACAGGGTGGTGAGGGAGGTGGCGAGGCCGAGATGATGATGGGAAGGGTCTGTCCGTGAGAGAGAGGTCTGAGATCTGAGCAGAATGGAGATGGGGGCTGGGTGAGACGAAGATGAGATGGGTGCCGGGATGGATGTTCCTGTGCGTGCGTGAGATAAAGATGAAGATGAGGGCTGCTGGGCGTTCTTGGTTGGACGAGGGTGATGAGGGAGATCCGTCGGCTAGGAGATGAGAAGAAGGGATGGAGATCGAGGGGGAGTTCTGCGCATCTGCCTGAGATAGAGAGAAGAGACGGGGTTTATGGGGGGGGTTTGAGAGAGATTGGGATATGGGACTCTCCATTGCTTATCCAAGTGATGGGCCATGCAAACTGGGCCAGGTCCTGGGTTGAGTTGGGTCAGGTGGGATTTGGGCTCGGTTTAATGGGTTGGATCAGGTCAGGTTCAGCCTGGGTTGGAGTTCATTGGGCCAGGCCTGGTGTGTCTGGGTTGAGTTTGGATTCAAAAGAAATTGGTTGGGGCCCAGAAGGTGGAGATTGGTCGGGTTATCATTACTGGGGCTTCAGGCTCCGTAGATTTCGATCTGCTCCCCGGATTTTGACGTTCTACACATTGGTGGAAAGCTCTCAGCGAGTGGTTCATCATGAGCTGACTTTCGGGGCAATCAGAGGTCCATAAACGGTAGGTTATTTTTCATGCTGGCGCTCGAGGGTGTGGGACTCGCTGCTATATTTTTTGATCCGCTCGTCGGATTTCTGAGTTCTATATATAGATAGAAAGCTTTCGACAACTAGATCGCAATGGGCTCACTTTCGGGGCAATCTGAGGTCTAGAAATGACAGGTGATCTTTGACTCGAGACCTCATCAGGATATCATTAAATATGGTGGACCGAATCACCCCTCATAGGGTGCCAAAATGAGGTGTCTACAAGGTTGTGCCAAATGGGCCAACGGAGATGCCCAGCATGGCCCATGTCAAGGGCCGTTGACTGGCGGGCCGGGCCGGGCTGAATCGAGCTGGCCCGGCCCATTTGACATTCCTATTTGAGGCCCACCTTTTAAAATTACAGTATTAAACCCTCAATTTGTATTATTTTGAAAACTATAGAGAAAAAAAAAAAAGCCAACCCCCTTTAGCATACTTATTGAGAGGCAAAAGCCTTAAATTTTAAATAAGTACTAAATTTATAAGATTTATTGGAGGTTTACCAAACACCTAAATTTATAAATAAACTAGAAGTCAAAAAATAAGGGCTTATTTTTAAAGTTACCAAATGGGCTCGGTTAGACATGTGTCAGGTCAGAGAATTGCACAACAAATATCTTCATTGTTAATCAAATACTAAACCTTTCTCTCTTTTTTTTTACCGCATCCGGATGCTTGGGACCCGAAAGAGCACACATAAGTGGGAAAAGGAAGCCCTCTTCATGAAAAGATAGCCCTCAAAGTGGGATAAGTAGTTCACACACACATGAGAAGAGTGGTATAATCCGATATGGATTCCTGGAGGCCAGGTGACATGGGAGGGTTGCAAACAACTGAAAAACCCCTTGTTGTCTTACTAAACTTATTTAAAAGGATTAGCAAGATGTCCAAGATGAATAATTGCACCACCCAAAAAAAAAAAAAACCACTAAACTTACAAATACAACATGGAAGTATTGCCAATTTTGAATTAACCAGTCATAGGCCAAAAACGTCGGATTCACTGGGAGATCTCGGCTAGACTAGCTGCAACGAGCAGCATTGTAAAGGGTGCAACGTGTGCAAGGTCAGGTCAGCTCTTGGGCTAACTTGAATCTGACCCAAACCTAATAAAAGTGCAGAAGAGCCAAGGCCCAAGCCAAACCCCAGTTAACCTGTGTTAATATCCCTAGCTTTTCTTATATCCAAAGTACTAAAACCATGGAACTGGATCGAACGCGACGCAAACCAGCAAAATGCCCAACTGGAATTCATAATTTTGATCAGGTTGGGTTAGTGAATTCTGATGATGCACAAAATAACTTCGCACACCACCGGTCAGTTAATAGGTAATAAATGCTGTATTAAAGAAGAGAGAGAGAGAGAGAGAGAGAGAGAGAAATTATAGTGGTTCGGTCAGTATGACCTACGTCTACTTCTGAATGGCTGAGGCAGCCGGATATTTTATTATTTCAGGAGTGCTGGGAAAGCAGAGAGTACAAGCTTAGAGAGGGAGAGGATAGTAGTGCTCTGGTGTCTGTCTCATGCCCCCCAAGTGCTGGTGGGGCTTACAATTTATAGTCGCTCCCTCACAGGTTGGGGCGACTTTACAGCAACTCAGTAACCATTTCGGTGGAGATCACGGATTCTTCTCAACGGGTGAGGTAGCTGAGGTGCTCTCCATGAGACTTGGTAAAACGGGATGAGGATTGACCATTTCCACAGCGACGAGAGTGAGGCTTCCGGTTGCTTTCTCGATGACGTGGCCAGGCCTATGGACTCCTTTGGGCTTGGACCTTATTGGACTCACCAGGTCTTGTAACATGAGTTGGGCCCTTGGGCTTGGCTCATCATTTGCCTCCCAATGCCCTGTGTCCAATGGAACTTGGAGAGGAGGGCATTCGTTTGAATTTTCGGCTGAGTTCGCAACTGCAAAAACTTCGGGAGGCCAAAACATCTATCTCTAGGCCATTTTTGGACTTTTGACAACATCAATCACAGCCATAGGCGATGAGTCTTGTAGGGCTCGCCGAGAGCTTCGATTTGATATATAATAAGCCTCATTTGAAGTTACGGACCAAAAATTTATGGTAAAAATAGCGAGTAGGCGCGCTGGGCACGGTTCTGGGCGAGCAGGAGCTCCTGGGCGAGCAAAGGGGCTGGCGCCTGTGCTGGGCGCCCCTGAGGAGGTCTGGGCGCCCCTAGGAAGTGCTGGGCGCCTGGGAGGCCTAGGCGCCCATGGTTTGGGCGCCTGGGAGGCCTGGGCGCCCCTGCTTTGGATGCCTAGGAGGCCTGGGCGCCTGGGCGCCCATGGTTTGGGCACCTGAAGGCATGGGCTTCGCTGTAGCGTGCGTGGACTTCGTTGTTGTTGCGGGCGTGGGCTTCGCTGCTAAGGAGTTAGCCATTGTCTGCGTGGGCGAGCACTCGTGTGCTGTCCAGGCATTTGATTTGGGCAGCCAGGCAACTGGTTCCAGTGATCTAATGGAGTCCCGCGGGTTGTAGATAACCTGAGTTTCAAGATCCTGCCTAGAGATGTCGAAAATAATGTTATTCCAAATATTAAAATGTTTAATATGATTACCTGGAGATAGAGGCTGTTTGTGCGAGAGCAAAGACAGAGTTTGAGGATTGCTCGTGAGAGAGCTACACCTTTTGAGATCGAGCTTTTGGCGACCCGCGAGAGAGCCGCTTGATGGAACGCGCTCCAATGCCGAGGGTGCTACCGGGGTCGGCGGACGTGGGAGTCCGTCGGGTCTGGCCCTTTCGCGCCCGGGGGGCTGAAGCGTGCATCAACATTTCTTTGTGTGGGTGTGCCAGATTTTCTATTTTACTTGGAATTGCAAGTGGTAATCCGGAGATCAACCTTCGCAAGTAAAAAGGAAATCAACTTATTTCAAGTTTTCCATTGCACAAATATTTAAGAAAAGAGACATTTTCTTGGTTTGCCGTGAAAGGCGATTTTGTTTGGCATTTATAGCCGATTTTGGCGTTTATAGCCGATTTACAATTCTCATCAATAATGAAAGACAAGAGTTGTGATTTTTGTCTCTTTTAGAAAAATACAAACTACAATGAAAAGCAAGAAAAGGAGGATCTAACTTTTCAGGAGATTGTGGGGGACTCGTTCAGATTGACGGTCGCAAGCCATGTGTGGTCTTCGCCATCATCCATGCAGATGATAACAGAGGATGCTCTTGATTCGCTTGGCTTGGCTATAACCTCAGATTTTTAGAGGACAAAGACCAAAAGGAGGTCCTATGTCCAATAAAAAGCTAAGTAGACGGGCTGAAAAGCCACGTCTAAGCCATTGGAGGCAGTGGGAGAAGGCAAGGACCTTGGGGGGAGGTACCCCCCAAGGGACTTTTTGTCACCTTGTAGTGGTGGCCGGTGCAGAACTTCAGCAGAGTTTCCTCTCTTTTTCTTTCTCTCAGATTTCTGGATCTGTGGTGCTTTTTCCGAAGTCCTCTTGGAATGCTTGAGGTGCTCTCCTATTTATAGGCTTTCTGGTAGCCATTTAGGAGGGTTTATGAGGGTTTATGAGCCTTAATTATCATAAAGCTACATAAATGGAGGAGTTACAAGGTTTAATTCCTTTATTTTGTAACTCCTGGATCTTGGCTTCTGATTGGCCGGTGGAGATTGAGGGCATTTAATCGCCATGATGGGAGGAGTTTCAAGGTTTAAGTGCCATGAATCTCTTGATTTGTAACTCCCGGATGCTTGCTTCTGATTGGGCCGTCCAATAGAATGAATTAATGACTGCAATAAAGCTAGTCAATTAACTGCATCAAATGGTCGCCGAGCAGTTGAAGAGTCACGGGCCGCGCTGCGTCTTTTGGAATTCTTCTGGCGATGATCATTGATGGATCTTCATGCTGATCGACATCGGATGAACATGTGACTTTAGACATTGAGAGCTAAGAGCGGGCCGGTGACATCTGTCTTGTCGATTTCTCGATCGGTCGGACAGAAAGTGCACTTTTTAGGTCAACCGGTCGGCGATCTTGGAGCGATCAATGATGATTTTATGCTTTTGATGGCGGATCTGAGATGTCGTTCGATATGAGTCAATTTCAAGCACTAAAAATCACATTTTCAGGAAACCACAGGGGCCAAAGAGCGCGAAACGCGAAAAGGGACGGAAAAACGGGTCACCGGCGAAAAATCCGGTGACCCGGACTTCCAGGGTCGCCGGCGACCATGGGCCAGGGTCGCCGGCGACCCTGGGCCAAGGTCGCGGGCTGCGACCCTGGGGGTTTTTCTCTCCTTTTTGGTCCGTTTTTCGGTCTTTTTCGTCGCCGTTTTCTTCTGTATTTTTCCTGACATTTCTTCTCATTTATTGGCTTGATTTCCCTGTAGAAAACCTGATGAGAATCCTTGCATTTTTAGAGTGCAAAGTTTCCAATTTTCCGGGAAAGTCGAAGACTTTGTCGCGTAAAGCTGCTGATTTTCCGCCAGAAGCTGAAACTTGGTCAAATGATGTCGGAATGACCTGAAATTTGAGGTGAAGCCTCCTGAGCAATAAATAAGACCAACCATAGGCTTTTGTTTGAGTTTCGAAGCCGTTTGGGGTCCCGTCGCCAGTAGACTTGATTTTGCCGCGAGGGAGATGCTGCGCATTGATGTGCGGTCAAACGATATCCGATTGACCTGAAATTTGACAGGGAACCTATTGGAGTCATTTTGAGATGATCCACAGGCTCTTTCTTGGAAACCATGGTCCCGGGGAGCTCCGCCGCCGGTAGGCTTGATTTTCTTTCGGAGCGTCGAAACCTGGTCAAACGTTGTCGGAATGACCTGAAATTCGACGTGCAGCCTTTTGGAAGCATGTTGAAGCCACTCATACACTTGGTTTGATGAGCGAAGGCTTCGGTGGTTCCCGCCGCCGGGAGGCTTGATTTTGCTGCTCGAGCATTGATGGAGGGTCAAACGTTGTCGGTTTGACTTGAAATTTGGCATGGAGCCCTTTTGAGACATGCTGGAGTCATCCGTAGGCTCTGATCGAAGTTTTGACGTCTCCGATGATGTCGCCGCCGGGAGCGCCAATTTAGCTGTCGGAGAAGCGAAGTTAGGCCAAATGATTCTGAAATGGCCCGAAACTTCATGTGTACTCTTCTCTTGGCTATC
The DNA here is from genome assembly GCA_028538565.1 of Umbellularia californica. NCBI lineage: Eukaryota > Viridiplantae > Streptophyta > Magnoliopsida > Laurales > Lauraceae > Umbellularia > Umbellularia californica. The sequence continues at coordinate 2,774,179 of JAPQWN010000002.1, forward strand.
TTGAAGGATCTTGCAGTTTTTGTTTGATTTTGACAAGATTTGATTTTTTGGAGAAGTTGCATTGCCTATTTATGGCAGGTTGCGACTTCATGCAACTTTCTTAATGTTGAAGGAAGAGGCAAAGTGACATTTTTGGTGTCAACAAATGCCCCCTCGAGGTACAGCGACGAGTTGCTTGACTTTTGTAGTCGATGTGCCTCGAAGAGATTTTTGAAGGAGAGCTTATGTCTTGACCAAGAGTCTTTGAGCAATCTTTCCTTTGGTAGAGTAGCCTTTGAGCTTCCAGGGGAATTTTATGGTAATGAAAGGAATCAAGTTCCATCTCGAGGCAAAGTTTTGAAGATGACATCAGGGATGTGGATTTGGGTTTTTATTTTTGACCTTGTGACCTAACAAGCTGTATGTGGCAGGTTAGGGGGTCGGGTTTTGGTTTTGACCTTGTGACCCAACATGCTGTATGTGGCAAGTTGGGGGATCATGATTTGGTTTTTGGTTTTGGTCTTGTGACCTAACAAGCTGTATGTGGCAAGTTAGGGGACCAGGATTTGGTTTTTGGTCACTCTTTGATTTTTGTGGAATGTCAATTTCAAGATTTTGGCTCAATTTGGTATATGAGGCTGGGTGGTTTGATTTTTGGAAGCTCATGGGGCTTGAAAATTTTTTTTTTTTGTATGGTTCAATCAACTCAAAAGAGGCATGGAACCATTTTTGTATGCTCTTGGTAAGAGGGATTTTTTTCCTGACTAAAAGCCCTTTTTTTTTTTTTTTAGTGCCTAGGTGGTCAAACCTGGCTCATATGGGCTAACCCATGGGACCTTAAGCTTTTTAGGATGGCTTAGATCTCATGTGGGGCCATTTTTGTAAAGAATATCTAAAGATATCTCATTTGGATAGAGAATATCTAAAAATATCTTTAATTGGAGAGAATCTCTCATCTTCCCTTTATTTTGGGAGAGAATATCTCAAGGAATATCTCTTTGGGAGAGAATATCTCAAATCCCCTCCTTTTTGGGAGAAAATCTTTCTAATTGCTTTCTTTTTTGGACAGAATATCTCAAGGCATCTTTCTTTTAGGAAAGAACCTTTCTAGTTCTTTTCTTTTGGTAAGGTTACTAATTAGTAACACTCACCGCTTCTTTGGTTTGCTCTCTTCTATAAAAGCAAAGGAAGGTAGGATCTCTTGCTCTTATTGCTTTCTTTTTGCAACAATCTCAAGAGTGCTTTAAGACCAAGAGTTCTTCTTCTTCAAAGATCTTCAAGCTTTTTTTCTTCTTCTTCTCCATCAATGGCTTCAAGTAAGTTTCTTTTTCAAGAAAACTCCTTTCTAGAAAGTAGGATGGTAAAAAAAAAGGTCTTTTCTTTTCTTTCTTTGTTTTTGTTTTTTTTTTTTCACGTGTTTCTCTTTTCTCTTTTTTTTTTACACGTTTTTTTCTTTTCTTTTTTTTTCGTGCTTCCTTTTTTTTTTTTTTTTTTTGCACTTTCTCTTTTTTTTTTTTTTTTTGTGGGCCGTACGGACAGATCCGTACGGATCTGGTCCGTAAGGCCACGTGGCCTGTGGGCCACGGCCTGGTGGGCCACGGCCTGGTGGGCCAGCCCCTTTCCTCTTTTTTTTCTTCTTTTTTTTTTTTTTTTTCTTTCTTCTCTTTTTTTTTTCTTTCTTTTTCTCTCCCCCTTCTTTTTTGAGAAAATTTCTTTTTTTTTTTTAGCTCATCATGATAATGCGTTTTTATGCAAATCTAGATGTTCATGCATGTACTTTTTGTAGATTGAATTTGAGAGCATGATAGCATACCTGAAAATCTTTGCAAATTTGGGAATTTGGAGCTCGCAGCGATGTTGAGCTCTTCTTGATTTTGCGGAGATTTTGAGGTTTCGAAAGTTTGGAGTTTCGGAGCTCGCAGCAATGTTGAGCCCATCTTCAAACTTTCTATTTCTTTCGGGGTATTTCCCTTTCTTCGGAATTGCCCCGGAACCATGCCAAAATTTCGTCAGATTTTCTTTTAGCGAAATCCTGTCATTTTGATGATGATCTTTTTTTTTTCTTTCCAACCTTTGCAGGTGGTTCCTCCAGAACGAACAAGGGTAAAGAACCTGCTACAAGCGTACCTCGTCGATCCGCCAGATCTTCTAATGTGGCCGTTCAGCAAGCCTGGGAGAAGGTCCAGTATGTTGAGAGAAACTTGGAAGAGTGCGACTTCTCAACAGAGATGAGATGAGGCAGCGATTGATCGCTCTCAAGGATGAGGAGTTTTAGAAGATCATGGTAAGCAATCGTCCTTGGGTTATGGACGATCTGAGGGTTTTGCCCAAGCCTACCTTCTTCTTCGGTGATGCAGTCCCTGGCGACTTGACATACCAAAGGAGATGTTTTCAGTTCTCTTACACAACAGATGGTGAGGAGAGAACTATTTCCACCCGGTCGTCTTTTGATCGGACCATCTCGATCCTGAGCCTTTCTCCCACGTGCCCTAAGAGGGAAGATCCTCCGAGCTGGGTGAAGAGGACCAGTGTGATCAAGACCGGGGTTTTTGTTGGCGGTCCCTCCGGATATGCGGAGAAGTCGCCTGCCCAAATGGACATGTTGATGCCAGCCAGCGGCTACCAGGGCTCTGATTATCCGTCGGTCGATTTGGGACAGGTGGGCCTTGGCGTTTTCAGCGGCGACGGCAGCAATTGGGTGAAGCCTTTTCGACTTCGTGGCCGTTTCAGTGTTGACTCCGATTGGAAGTCGTGGACTGATCGCGTCCTGCTGATTGGTGGCACCATTTTGAAGGAAGCCGGGATTTTTGACGCGGTGCGTGCCTTCAGAGATACCGTGGCTTTTTCCGACGAGGCCTTCATGGCCATGTTGGAATCATTTCTCCCACAAACCAATACCTTCGTTGTAACGAATGGTGAGATTGGTTTTTCCTTGAAGGAGTTGAGCGCCATTACTGGATTGCCCATCCTTGGCAAACTCTACGAGGAGTTCATGCCGATTGACAGCGTCCTTGAGGAGCAGTCAGAGGAGTTCAGGCTCCTATACTTTCAGCTCGTCGCCTTCTGTGATTTTTTGAAGGAGAAGGAGGGCTCGAAAGTCAGGTCCAGCAATTGGAATAGTTATGACTCTTCATTCTTCAACTTCTTTGACAGCAAAGAGTCTTCTGACAGCATCACCCTGGAGGACCGGAAGAAGGCTTCCGCCATGCAAGAAGAGTTGAAAGACTTCTTCGCAGGTGCAGATGTAATTTGTTCTGACATTGCACTGCGGAGAGAAATTGCAGCTTACCTCACTTATTGGCTAGGCGAGGCTGTGTTTGCTGGAGGAGATGGAACACACATCAAGCCACATTGTATTTTTCCGGCTTGTCAGATGGCATTTGGAGAGCGGCTTGCTTTGGTGCCTGCTCTTTACTCCTACTTATGTACCGAACTGCAGGCTGCTGCTTTTTTGGTTCGGCTTGGGCTCCCTATGAATAGGGTATTTTCAGCCCATATTTTTTATTCGTGGTTTGTATACCACTGTCCTGGCTTCCACTAGCTGGGTGCTGCACAGGATGATGATCCTCTGATGATTCGATTGGCTAAGGGAAAAGCCGTATCCGAATCACTTTTGTTTGCCCGCATGAGGATCCGACGGTTCAGGGACGTCAAGATGGGGCAGTCTTTAGTTAAGCTTTCTCCGGAGTTGCGGAAGAAGGCTTTTGATTTTGGTGCCTACCGAGACTCTACCAGAGCAGGGTCGGGAAGGCATTACTCTTTGACCAATGCAGAGAAGGAGTGGCTTTTCAGCATACGAGTCGGCACGATGGTGTACCGTAGACATCTTTTCGCCGACATCCAGCGGTATGTACCTTCTCGCTTTGCACTTCAGTTGGGCTTCTCTCAAGGAGTTGTTGGAGCGCCTTCGAGTATGGTGAAGCGTTTTAGAGGTTTGTAGGATGGCAGAAATGCATGGGCTTTTTATAGTGCTGAAGATACTACTGCCACGATTTCTTATCCTGAGCTGTCGACTTTCCGAACTGCCGGCTTCACGAAGTGGTTCGCGGAGAGCTTTTTGGCATATCGGGGGCTTTCCAAGAAGGAGCTTGATGTAAAGCTGTCTTCGGGGAAAGGTACTGGAAAGTCGGATGGCGTCCGGCGAGAGGAAGTTTGGGCCTTCCTTTCTGGAGAGAAGCACAAGATAGGCTTTCTCGGTGACCAGGGCGTCATTGGTTCTGAAGCTGTTCGGGAAGTACCTGATGATGCTTTGGAGCAGCTAGAACAGGAGGAAGTTGAGCTCGACGCCTGGATGCAAGCGGCACAGAGGCGAGCTTCCGTGGAGTCTACTGGCAAGGGCAGACCATCCAGTGAGGAGCCAAGTGGGAGACCTGACTCTGACAGTGGGGCAGGATCTTCTAGGAAGCGAGCTCACAGAAGTAAGAGGAAGAGGAGTCAGCGTCACACGGGGCGGGACGAAGACTCTCCTGATGTGGAAGTCCCTCTCACTGTCAATAAGGAGGTGCCAGGGGAAGCTGACGAACCTCCGGACAAGAGGATTCGGGAAGAAGAGACCATCGGTGAAGGTATGATTCTTCCTTTTTCTTTTTCTGCTTCTTTCATGGGGCTTTCCATGTTCTGATTTGTTTTCTCACCCTGCTGCTGCTTTTTTTTAGCAGAGGATAAAGACTTGGCGATGCCTGAGGTTCTGACCGATGAGGCGGTGATGGAGCCGGTTATGGCATCTGAAGAAGAACCGAGGGACTCTGGAATGATTCCAGAATCTTCAATTGGTGTAACTTCTTTCGCTTTCTCTTCTTTTTTTTTTTTTGCCTGCGACTTGATTTGCTAACATTTTTCTTGTCAGCTGACTTGCCACAGGATTCCGATGACTTTGAACCATCAATGGACGCAAATGTTGATGATGCTTCCGATGAGTTCATGGAGGAAGAGAGTGTTCTGCCAGTCGTCGAAGAAGGTACTTTGTAGTGATGACCCTGATGATTTTTTTTTAACAGGATCATATTCATACCTTTTTGTGTTTCATTTGCAGGTTTTGAAGTGACAGAAGAGAGTCCATCGCTTTCTTCAGAACCAGAGCAAGGGATGCCAGAGGTCGATCCGGAGGTAGAGACTCCTACAACCAGTTCTGACGCGATAGAGGAGATACCTCGTGCTGAGATTCCTTCTCCAGTGGCTCCAAGTGGAAAGAGTTCTTTTGTTACTCTTCCAATGGGACATGACATGAGCAGCCGATCAACGGAAAAGGGTGAATCTTCATCCAGTTCGTCCCTTTAATTTGCGAAGAAGGTGCTGGCTCGGGTTTTGAGTTCTTGGATCGAGACTCTCTTTTCTGGACACCTGGATGCCGGATTTGGCATGATCCCACATGTACAGGAGATTCTCACTGATACCGAAGAGGTTGGTCTGGATGTCACAGGTGCCAGGGCGATCGTTGATAGGATCATTGCACTGGGTGACAAGTGGTTTGAGACCATGGATTTTTCTGACGACCAATTCTTCAAGGAGATGTTTTTGGACCCTGCTGATAAGGCTAAGTCTGACCTGAATGAGGCTACACAAAGCAAGAAGCAGCTAGTTCGGGAGAAGAACTTGGAAGAGCTAGCCATCATCGGATTGAGGCATGACCTTAACGTCCTTGATAGGGAAGTTGAGGAGGCCAGGAAACGTCTTGAGCATTTGAAGGCGCAAGTCACTGCCAAGTGGGCTGCTATAACAGAGGCTCGTGACAGGGAGAGTGCTCTGATTCGCAGGCTTGCAGATGTCGGTCGAGTTCTCGAGAGGAGGACTCTAGAAAACGAACAATGACAAACTGCCGGGGAAAAGCTTCCCGGTGTAAAAGAAGGGTTACGGCATTCGCCAGCATCTCATGGCAAGTTCCTGAAGAAGCGTGCCTTGGAAACTCTGACGGCTGAGGCCAAAAGTTTGATTGAGGAGCTGAAGCTTTGGATGGAGACCATTTTTGGCTGAGCTCCTGATTTTTTTGTAGCAGAAACTATTCTTCTTTCTTTTGGTACCACATGTATATATTTTTTTTGGTACTTTTTTTTTATAGTGCTTGTGAACACTTTCCCTCTTTTTTTTTTTTTGGTACCACATGTATTTTTTTGGTACTTTTCCTTTTTTGTAGTGCTTGTGAACACTTTTTTTTTTTTTTGGTACCACATGTATTTTTTGGTACTTTTCTTTTTTTTTTTTTTTTTTTGTTTTCCCTATGCTCACTCAAATCTTTTTGTGATGAAAGCAATTGCTAAAATCAAAAGCTTTGTCATTTTGTGAAAATCTTTTGTCAAATGATTGTTTTGATAGGGGAAATGAATTTGGCATGAAAGCCGGATTTTTGTGGCATTTATAGCCAGTTTAGTGGCATTGATAGCCAATTTGTGGCATTTATAGCCGGTTTGGTGGCATTGATAGCCGGGTTTTTTGAAAGCCAAGTTTTGGTTTGTCGGCGTGAAAGCCAATTTTTGTGGCATTGATAGCCGGTTTGTGGCATTTATAGCCGGTTTTGAGATGGCATGAAAGCCGATTTTGGCGTTTATAGCCGAAAATTTTTATTTTTTGGCATTTATAGCCTAATTTTGGCGTTTATAGCCGGATTTTGGCGTTTATAGCCGAGCTTTGGTTTTCAAAATGCAGGTATCAACTAAATGTCGCCTCCCCGCTGAATGGTCTTGCAAGTATCGATGGAATGTCGCTTCCTTGCTCATTCGGTTTTGCGAGTATTGATGGAATGTCACTTCCTCGCGGGTTAGGTTTTGCGAGTATCGATGGAATGTCGCTTCCTCGTGGTTTTTGAAAAACCATTCTTTTTGTTTAAAGACACGAGGGTTGTAAATTTTGACCTAAAACCATTTGGCGGTAAAAGGTACGGTGGACTAGGGTGGAAATCCCTGAATCCGGATTTTTGTTTCAAACCATGAATTTTGGTTCAAGGATCGAAAGTTTTGGTCAAGTCAGGGAGGGGCTCCTAAACTTGGATTTTTTTTTTTGAACAATGAAACGATGAAAGTAAGCATTGTTTTTGAATCTCTAGAAGTTTTGACATTTGATATGAAAATTCTAAAGAGAGTGGGTTTGACGAGCGAGTACCTGAGAACAGGTTTTTGCCGTGCAGGCATTGCTCTTACCCAGTTGGGTAAGTCTTCAAGGGTAGTACCGCTTTAAGAACTTGCCGTTGATAGGCAGCATACATCTGTCGCCTTCCATGTTTAGGAGGGCATATGCGCCGTTGGAGAAGACCTTGTCGATGACGTAGGGTCCCTCCCATTTTGGTTCAAATTTGCCTTTGGACTTGTGAGCGAAGACCATTGGTCTTTTTACCGCAAGAACCAAGTCACCCTTTTTGTAGGCGCGTTGTCTGACCTTTTTGTCAAAAGATCCTGCCATGCGTGCTTGGTAAAGTTCAATGCTTTGTCGAGCTTCGAGCCGTCTCTCGTCGAGATTGTCCAGCTCATGGAGTCGCAATTTGACATTGCTTTCTTGAGTCATGTCATTTTGTAGAGATCCCCTCAGAGAAGGAATTTGTACCTCTAATGGCACGACAGCTTCGCATCCATAGACCAAGGAGAATGGTGTGCTATGGGTTGGTCCTCGAACGGTGGTTCGATAGGCCCACAAGGCTTCAGACATCTTGTCGCTCCAGTCTCTTTTGTGACTAGAGACCATTTTCTTGAGGATTTTGCAGAGTGTCTTGTTGAAGGCTTCTGCTAATCCGTTTGCTGCCGGATTGTATGGAGTCGAAGGACAGCTTTGAATTTTGTATTTGTCGCAGAACCTGTAGAATCGATGATCCCGGAATTGTGGTCCGTTATCATGGACGAATCTTTTAGGTATGCCGAAACGACAAATGATGTTGGTGCGTAGGAATTGAAGGACTGATGAGGTCTTCATTTCGTTGAACGCAAATGCTTCTGACTACTTGGAGAAATAATCCATTGCGGCGAAGATGAAGCGATGACCTTTGCTTGAAGGGGGAGAAATAGGACCTATGATGTCCATGCCCCATGCTTTAAAAGGCCACGAGATTGCTGTAGGGTGTAGCCATTCCGGAGGCATGTGAATGTAATCTCCGTGAACTTGGCATAGCTGGCAGCGTTTGGCAAATTGCATTGCATCAGCTACCATGGTAGGCCAATAGTAACCTAACCTTTTTATCTGATCATAGAGCTTAGGACCTGCCTGATGGGCTCCACAAAGACCAGCATGAACTTCTTTAAGTGTTTCTTCGGCCTCTTGTTGTGACAAGTAGCGTAGAAGTACTCCGTTGAAGGATTTCTTGTAGAGGATTTTTGAAGGAATATCCAAATGAAAGTTTGGGGCTCGCCTTTGAATGCTTACCCGTTCTTTTGGATCTTCAGGTAGGATTCCGAACATAGTGTAATCAATGAACGGATCCCTCCAGTCGCCGATTGAAGGTTGAAGGATAGAGATCCGACTTCCAACCACTCGGTGGCATTCAGCAACTGCTTGGTGTGTGTTAAGAGGAGGGAGGATCCTTCTCTCGCACACTGTGATTTGCATGTTTTCCCCTTCCTGGATCGCCATTGATGCGGCAAGTCCGGCCAGGGCATCTGCACGGATGTTTTCACCTCTACGAATGTGGGTGATGTGACAGATGTCAAACTTTTGCAGAAGCGATTGTGCCTTGTTGTAATAAGGCAGCAGATCGGGCTTCCTGACTTCATATATCTGATTCATCTGGTTGACGATCAGTTGAGAGTCTCCAAAGACTTCCAGCATAGTGATACCGGATTCGATGGCGAGTTCCAATCCTAGGATCAGAGCTTGGTTTTCAGCTGCATTGTTTGTGCATGGTTCCAGTAGCGAGAAAGCGTGTGGAATCATGTATTTGTCGGGGCTAACAAAGAGGATGCCAACTCCCGAGATCAGCTTTCTGTTTTCATTTGTCCTGGTTGCACCGTCAAAGTACATGTCTCAGGAGGCATTTGGTGAGGAAGTCTCCACGTTATAGACAGGTTCGTCTGGGAGATCATCTCTGAGTGGAGAATCTTTAGGCAATGGATGTTCTGCGAGAAAGTCTGCTAGAGCTTGGCCTTTGATTGCTTTTTGTGGTACATACCTAATATCAAATTGTGACAAGAGGATGGACCATTTTGCCAGTCGGGCATTGAGAGAACCGGCCTTTGTGACAAGGACCTTCAAGAGGTTGATCCTCGAGACCAGGTAGACTGTGTTGGAAAGCAGATAGTGACATAGCTTTTGTACGGCGAACATCACTACAAGGCATTCCTTTTCGACTGGAGAGTAGCGATGCTCTGCACCTACTAGCATATGGCTGAGGTAGTATAGAGCAGCTTCTTTTCTTTCATCATTTTCTTGTGCCAGCAGAGCACCCAGAGAGTGATCAAGGGCCCTTGTGTACAAGATGAATGATTTTCCAGTGGCAGGGGCAGCTAACACTGGAGGTTTGGTCAGGTATGACTTGATATCTTGAAATGCGGCTTTACAGTCGGCATCCCAGACAAAGTCTACACCCTTTTTCATCAATCGAGAGAATGGACGGCATTTCCCCGAAAGATTGGAGATGAACCGTCTGATGTAGGCCAATCTCCCTTAGAGCCCTTTTAGTTCCCTTAAGGTTCTTGGAGAGGGCATTTCTAGAATAGCCTTGACTTTGATGGGGTCGAGTTCTATTCCGGCTTTCCGAACAAGGAATCCGAGAAACTTACCTGACGAGACGCCGAAGAAGCATTTTAGAGGATTCATCCGCAGTTTGTGTTTGCGGAGTCGGAGGAAGACTTCTCGAAGATCTTTGAGATGGTCTTCTTTTCTTCTGCTTTTGACGGCGAGGTCATCAACGTAACATTCGACCGTCTTGTGCTGCATATCTTGGAATATTTTCATCATAGCCCTCTGATAGTGGCACCAGCATTTTTTAGACCAAATGGCATGACAGTATAGCAATATACGCCAAATGGAGTCCGAAATGATGTGTGTTTTTCATCCTCGGGATGCATCTTTATCTGATTGTAACCAGAGAAGCCATCCATGAATGTCATTCGCTCGAATCCGCAGGTATTGTCAATCATCACCTCCGGTATGGGGAGCGGGAATTCATCTTTAGGGCAAGCGCCATTCAAGTCTCTATAGTCAATACAGACTCTGATCTGCCCATTTTTCTTTGTCACGGGGACAATGTTGGCCAACCATTCTGGATGTTGTTCCTCACGGATGAAGCCGACGCTTTTGAGCTTTTGAACTTCTTGCTCAATTTTATCCATCACATCTGGACGGAATCTTCTTTGGCCTTGTTTGACAGGCTTGATGTCTTCTTGAAGATTGAGTTTGTGGACTGCTACTTTGGGGTTTAAACCAGGCATTTCAGCGTAGGACCATGCAAAGCAATCAAGGAACTCACGAAGAAAAGCGATATACTCGGGTAACTCATCATCCTTTATATTCTTGCTTATGAATACAGGACGTGGGTTATCTGGTGTTCCCAAGTCTATCTTTTCAACAGGATCTTCTGTTAGAAGGTTCGAAGGTGGTTCCTCCACAATATTTTCGGAGGCTTCCAGCTCAACGAAACCTTCTGGGATTCCAAGGGCATTTGTAGACCGAGGGTTTGTTCCTTTCCACGGGTCTTCTTGATTGGTGATCTTCTCAAGGCTTGCTATGAGATGGTCCCAATTGCCTGTTGAAACTGGGTCGAAGTAAGGTACTTCTTTTGGAGACGAGGGCTCTTCTGGGTCAGAGTAGCACAAGTCTGTATTATCGGACGATTCCTCTTTAGCATCAGAGAAATCGTATCAATTGGATGAGCTCCCTGGATCTTTGTCAGGTAATTCTTTAAAGAGATATCCAGGGAGATCGATGTCTTCATGGACTTGAGATGTTGAGGCTTGGTCGGTAAAACGACTTTTAAGCTTTTGTGTCAACTGTCTCAGAGGAGTGTCGGGATCATACCCTAACCCAAATGAAGACTTTTCTACATGACCGTAGAGTCTCCAATCTTCCAGCTGGCTTTTGGTCAAGGCGGGCCCCAATGGCGTGAGAATACCGCGGCCTTCTCCCAAACCGACTGGGTTCTGAGCGTCAAAGCCCATTTTCTTCATGATAGCTTGTGCCACAGGACTATATAGAGATAGTTGAGGCATACCTTCGTTTTGGAAAGGTTCAAGCAAGGAACTTGATGAAGAAGCATCGGATCTATGAAAGAAGATCGGTCTTTGCTTTGGTGATGTTGCCGGAACAACAAAGGTAGCAGACGTAGGATCTTCTACATCAGCAGGTGTCTCCATCGGAGTGAGAGCAGGCTAAACTTGCTGAGCGTCAGCTTGGCTTGACGATGCATCGTTTTCTGGCTCTGAGTCCGAGTCTGTGTCTTGCATGATAGACACGAGAGAAACAACAAATTTGTCCCCAGACTTTTGTTTCGCCTTCTTCACTTTAGTCGTGATGACCAAAGGTTTTGAATTCTTGAGGGAGATGACGAAGGGAGGTTGACTGCTCTCTTCGGATTTACCGGAGTGTTTGTTTTCTTCCGGTGATTTTTGAGGAGCCTTGCCTTTATCTTTCTGGAGATTTTCAGCAAAGGGTGCTATTTCTTCTTTTTCTTCTTTTTCGCCTTCATACATTTGGGAGTCTGCGAAGTGGACTTCTTTACCTTTGAAGGGTCTTCTGTCCGCAAACACTCAATGTACCATGCCGTCGTCGCCGACGAACTTGATGCATTGATGTAGAGTTGAAGGGACAACACCATTCTCGTGTATCCAGGGGCGTCCGAGAAGGATGTTGTAGCATGAAGGGGTTTTTATTGCATACACAGTGACTTCAAAGATAAGATCACCGATCTGCAATTTGAACCTGATTTTACTGATAGGCCTTTGAGTACTCCCATCGTATCCAAAGATAGATACAGATGTGTGGCTTAGCTTATTGGGTGGGATGCCCAACTCTTCGAGAGCCGAAGTGGAGATGAGGTTGAGTGCAGAACCTGGGTCGACCTGAACTCTGTGTATAGGCATTTCCTTGATGTACCCTGTGAAGTACAGGGGTCGGTTGTGCCTTGCTTCGCCAAGTAGGAGGTCGTCCTTTGTGAAGGCGATGGTTGCACTGGCTGCTTTTTGCACCGAGAGGCATTCAATGCATGATCCCTCAGTTTTCTTTTCTCCCTTTAAGGAAGTTTCAGAGTTTTTGACCCGGTAGTCCATTTCAATTTGGAGGACTTGCGGGGCATGTTTGTCGACATCCTCATTCAGTTTTTGTAATTCTGAGATGAGATTATCACGAGTGCGTGGAGACATTCGTAATAAATCCAGGATGTACAGTCGTGCAGGTATGTGTTTGAAGTGCTCAATCAAATCATACTTGAAAGCCTCCTTAGGGCCTGCATGTTCATCATTGTTGCCACTTGGGGCGCTTACAACATCTTTTCCGGAAGGATTTACATAAGTAAAGGAAGATTGGTTGTAATTTTCATGGTAGTCCCGGCTCGAGCGAGTGCCTCTACCAACTTCGAGAGCTTCTTAAGAAGGGTCTTCGCTTGGAAGATTGTCCTCAGGATCAAGAGGCTGTCGTTTCTCATTTACTGAGGATGCGTCTGCAGCAGAATTGCCATCCTCAGTGATTGTGTTGCATGGAGCATTTTCCGGGAGCGAGTCCTGAACAGCATCCAGCAGCTTTTCTTCTTCGTTGACCCATCCATCATCCCAAGTTGGGTTTTCTTCATGATGATGAGTCGGGAAGAGCGTGAGTTCTGAAGTCACAGTCTCAGGGGACGAAGCCTGAGAGGGTGTCATCTCTGTGAAAGTCAAGCGAGACGAGGTAGCCCCAGAAGATATGGTGCTAGGTGTCGCCGGTGTGTAAGTGATCTCATCAAATGATGCATCGGAAGAGCTATAATCCCGAATTATCACATTACAGGCAGCTCTTAAAGGAGACATTGTCTGCTCGGAGTCAGACTCACCCTCAGATGTAAGAGGATCGTCTACCCAGCAATTTTCTCCATTTTCAGGAGTTGAGGGAGGAGGTACCTGATGGGCTTCAGGGACTTCCGGCTCTGGATTGTGAGGAATCTCGTTGACGCGGTCTTGCTCTTGTTCTAGAGCGAGATGCTGCAAGATCCTCGCATATTCTTCAAGATCAGGCATGGGAGCCAAATCTTCTTCTTCGTCTGCTCTTTGTGGCTCAACATGGTTGATTTCCACTGGAGCAACGACGGGTGCTGGCTCAACAGCATTCTCTTGTACAGCCTCTTGGTCTTCCTCATCATCAGACCAGGATCCTTGTGGCTGTAAGGGGTTATACCAGATTACTGGCATAAGGTGAGTTTCAGGAACCCATTCTTCGTCGGAGAGATACTCTCATGTTTCAAGGGATACCTCCCACTCGCCGGTGTAGTTGGGCTCGAATCCATCGTCGGTGTCGCTGGACTCGTATCCATCAATGGAGAATCCAACTACCGAGTTGCAAGAGTATGATGCCTCCTGCATAGCTTCTTTTTTGAATCGAGGTGGTATGAAATCACTGAGAGTGAAGTTTCTTACCGCCTTTGAAGTCTCTGGAAGGGACATTTCTGTTACCCCGAGTGAAGTGGTAGAGGAGGCCTCTGCCTTTTCATTGACTTCTTGTTTTGGCTGGGTCTTCTCTTGTCGTTTGAGCCTGAGGAGATGTTTCCTAGCCTGCCTTCGCTGTTGAGCTGTCGGCTTTGTTTTTATGATCTCCCAGTTTTCATCTTCCAGGAGATCGGGATGTACCCATATAGGTTGTCCGTCCGGTGACGGGAAAGGAACCAGCTCCTCGGACGCTTGAATTTTGTTTATCACCATGAAGGAAGTAGTGATCTTCTTCTTCGGTGATTTTGGTGTTTGTCCACATGACACCATGTTGACGGAGGCAGTCCCATAGTTTTTGTCAAAGGTGATGACTCCGTTTTTCCACATCTCGTTTATCTTCTCTCTCACAACAAAGCATTGATTGAGAGGATGCGAGACCATCTGGTGGTATGGATAGTACCAATGATCATTGGTTTTGCCAACATCGCCCGGTCTTTTGGGTTCAGGCAAGGTGAGCTTGCCGTTTGCCACGAGAGCCCTGAAGATTTCATCAACATCTTCATCGAACGGGTATTTCTTTTCTACTCGCTCTTTGAAGGCATCAGAGAGTTCAGGTTTCTTACCTGCAGCTCTGTTTTCAGATTTCTTTAGTTGCTGAGGAGCTGACTTGGTTTGCACATTGAGGACCTCTTTCTTCTTTGGTTTAGAGGTTGCAATGGCGGTTGGCTCTTTTCTTGATGACTTATGACTGTTGAGGTCTTTAATCACCGTTTCAGCTTCCAGGAGTTCTCCCAGGTTTTTTGATTTGTTGCCGATGATCATGGAGCGTATTCTGGCTCTCATGTTGTTACGGCAGATGTCGACTAGCGACGCTTGTGGCAGTACATCTGAGCATTTGTACGCCATTGCTTTCCACTTGTGAATGAAGTCGTATGTTGACTCATTCTCTCCTTGTCTTAGGCTGTAGAGTTGAGCCATAGTAACAGGATGATCCTCACCTTGGAAGTGGGTCAGGAAGCGTGTCTCAAGCATAGCCCAGTTCTGGATGGAGTTCTCCGGCAGAGTGGAGTACCAATCGAAGGCCGTACCTTTTAGGGTACTTGCAAAGAGGCGAATCTTGAGTGCATCTTGATCCGCAATAGCTCCCGTCAAAATCTTGAAGTGGATGACTTGCTGTCTGGCTGATCCTTTCCCCGTATATGTTTGGAGAGTAGGATGTTTGAATTTTGTGGGGAACGGGACCGAGTCCATCCATAAAGGATATGGTGGCTTGATCCCATGCTCCTTGAGTATATCCTCTTCTTTTACTTTGGCGAGGATACTGTCTACGTCCTTTTTGGTAAGGGCGCGTGACCCATTTTCTTGGGAGTCATTGGCCGAATGCTCGTTACATGGGTTAATTAGAAAGCTTAAGGGACCCGAGCATTGCACAGTCACATGTCGAAAAAAAAATATCTTAGGCTTGCTAGATTGACATGGGCACTCATCAGGTGAACTAAGCAGAAGGTAGTTGAAAACCACAACACTAAGGTAGCACGGTGACTCACCACCCCACACACAAACATTACTCACAAATGAGCCTCGGATGCGGTCAGGTGCTCTCCGAAGTTCGGCCGAAAAGACTAAGCAGCTACAAAAGGGGCCCGTGAGGGCTCGACCTCCAAAGGACGGTTAGGGAAGACCACGTTGCCACTTAGGTGACAATCATGGATCGAGAAGCTAATCTCCTTTCACACTCTCACCCACGGCCAGAATAGAAACTAGTCTTATGCTGGGGCATTTTTTTGGTTTGTATATACACATGAATAAATGTCTACACGGCTTCCCAACTTGGGTCCTCATCGCATACACAGTTGCCACGAGCACTCACTAGGTTGCACACACACTCACCTCATACATGTTTTTACTACTAATGACTTTTAGTTGGATGCAGAAAAAAAAATATATCCCCTAAGGTATGAATTCAATCTTGTTATTCTCAAAGCTTGAGTGCCAAAATGGCCCCCTGACATTTTTACCGAGAAAGAAAATGCCACCTTAGCCAAACTATGCAGGGGGCCTAAAAATATTAAACTGACAAGTTTGTTTTGAGACCTTGCAGGGAAACCAACCCCGATCACATTCATAACATCCCACAAGCTGGGGCATTTATTTATTATATACGAGTACTATTTTGTGCACAATTCCTCATGATTTGAAAAGATCAAAGTTACGAAAACCAAACTGGGAAAATATGAGTTATGTCTGTTATGTTATCCAATGATGAATTTGATTATAGATGTATGCTGTACACACCCTTTATGACATCGCATATGATTGTAATATTGAAAGTGCAATTATCTTGAACCTCTGCCTTTATACTTATAGCTAACAATGTGAATGCCTTAAAACATGGAATTGTTTAGGTCACAAATGTCACATACTTAGGCACTCCTTGTTGTTTGATAACCTAATTCTATGTTACTTACTAAGTCTAGATTGATGAGAGATTGTGCTTATTCTCTTTTTGTTATATGAAATCTCGCTTCATTAACTCTAAACTACTAATGATTCTTCCTACGAGATCCGTGCTCAAAACACAAATTTCGAGATATTTTAGAAAATTTCGGCAGCACTTCCCCTTGTTTTTTGGACCCCGAAAAATTTTGAGATACGTAAGGATCTATTACCTGTGAGAAGAACACTTCGTATATTCCCCCAGCACCCCACAATGACTCCTTGTCAATTAACCACATTCCCATAGCACTCCTAAGACACCAAACACACTATCTCAACTATACATACATGGTATACATACGCACAACATACACATACATATAAGCTCCCACCATGAACCGAAGATAGGGTGTAACAGCATAAATACAGGACCAGGACATATGAATACAATATAGAACAGGGATACACAAGGAATGCGTCCCTAGGAGATCAATCAGAGAACAATAGCCCTATGGAGCAGCCCCATTATGACGAGCCGATGAAGCAAATGAAGACGGACCAGGGACACGCTGAGAAGGAGCTCGGGTCGAGTCCGAAAACGCATAACCTCTCTCTTCCGCCTTCCGGTGATATCGATCGAGGCGCCTCCGTAAATCAGCAACCACCTCCTCATGACCTCGCGCCATACGATCCATACGCTCAATTTACTAATCATGAATAAGGGCTCTCTCCTCGCCCACACTGAGAGGCGGAGGAACAAAGGCGACAACGGCACCGCTCTGCAAGACGACATTTTAAGAACACATTATATTCAACAAACCTTACAGCAGTGAACGCAGAGGAGGAAAGACCTTCACCTGCGTAGAGGCCTCGTAGCTCCTAAGTTTGGCACGTAGCTCGTCAACCTGCATATCACCAGATTACAAATCACATCAACAATGGATACGAGGAATCAAGATTGAAATGTCACATGGGAAAACCTCATACCTGTGCCTCGAAAGCATCCCTCTTGCAAGCAAGCCTTGTCTTCATCATCCCGCATATTTGGAGAGAAAAGAAAGCGCATATGAGAAATGGCAAGTAAGAAACGCACAAGTGGCGAGGTAAAATTTGAAAGATCTCACAGTGGATACTATGCAAAGCAACCAAGCTGAACCCAAGAGAGACACTAAAATAGGGAAGCATTGACCAAACGGTCCCAAGGTAAACCAATTCAAGAACAAGAGTGAAACTGATAGCCAAGACTAAAAATAATAATGAAAATAAAAATATAATATGACAAGTGAAGCAAATCCCCACTCAAACCAAGACACCACCACCATGACTGATGGAACGCGCTCCGAGGCGCCGTTGGGGCGGCTACCGGGGTCGGCGGAACGTGGGAGTCCGTCGGGTCCGGCCCTTTCGCACCCTGGCGGGCCCTGAAGCGTGCATCAACATTTCTTTTGTGTGGGTGTGCCAGATTTTCTATTTTACTTGGAATTGCAAGTGGTAATCCGAAGATCAACCTTCGCAAGTAAAAAGGAAATCAACTTCTTTCAAGTTTTCCATTGCACAAATATTTAAGAAAAGAGACATTTTCTTGGTTTGCCGTGAAAGGCGATTTTGTTTGGCATTTATAGCCGATTTTGGCGTTTATAGCCGATTTACAATTCTTATCAATAATGAAAGACAAGAGTTGTGATTTTTGTCTCTTTAGAAAAATACAAACTACAATGAAAAGCAAGAAAAGGAAGATCTAACTTTTCAGGAGATTGTGGGGGACTCGTTCAGATTGACGGTCGCAAGCCATGTATGGGCTTCGCCATCATCCATGCAGATGAGAACAGAAGATGCTCTTGATTCGCTTGGCTTGGCTATAACCTCAGATTTTTAGAGGACAAAGACCAAGAAAAGGTCCTATGTCCAATAAAAAGCTAAGTAGACGGGCTGAAAAGCCACGTCTAAGCCATTGGAGGCAGCAGGAGAAGGCAAGGACCTTGGGGGGGGGGGTACCCCCCAAGAGACTTTTGTCACCTTGTGGTGGTGGCCGGTGCAGAACTTCAGCAGAGTTTTTCTCTCTTTTTCTTTCTCTCAGATCTCTTTCTGATCTTTCTTTCTCCGATTTTCTCTTCTTTTTTCTGATCCTCTGATTTCAATGGAATGCTCTCCTATTTATAGGCTTTTGGTAGCCATTTAGGAGGGTTTATGAGCCTTAATGGCTTTAATGGGAGGAGTTACAAGATTTATTTCTTGATTTTGTAACTCCTTTTTCCTTGAATCTGATTGGCCGATGGAGATTAAGGGCTTTTAATCACCTTAATTAACATAATGGGAGGAGTTTCATGGTTTAAATGCCATGAATCAATTGACTTGTAACTCCCAAATGCTTGCTTCTGATTGGGCCGTCCAAAGAAATGAATTAATGACCATAATAAAGTTAGTCAATTAACCACATTAATTGGTCGCCGAGCAGTCGAAGAGTCGCGGGCCGTGCCGTGTCTTCTGGAATTCTTCTGGCGATGATCATCGATGGATCTACATGCTGATCGACATCGGATGAACATGTAACTTCAGACATTGATAGCTAAGAGCGGGCCGGTGACATCTGTCTTGTCGATTTCACGATCGGTCGGACAGAAAGTGCACTTTCTTGGTCGACCGGTTGGCGATCTTGGAGCGATCAATGATGATTTTATGCTTTTGGAGGTTGACCCGTGATTTTGATGGATGTCGGAGGATATGAGTCAATTTCAAGCACTAAAAATCACATTTTCAGGAAACCACAGGGGCCAAAGTGCTCGAAACGCGAAAAAAGACTGAAAAACGGGTCACCGGCGGAAAATCCGGTGACCCGGACCTCCATGGTCGCCGGCGACCATGGACCGGCGACCATGGGCCATGGTCGCAGGGGCCTGCGAACATGGGCCATGGTCGCAGGGGTCTGCGACCCTGGGGGATTTTTCCCCTTCGGAGCCCGTTTTGCGGTCGTTTTGAGGTCTTTTTCGTCGCCGTTTTCTTCTGTATTTTTCTTGACATTTCTTCTCATTTATTGGCTTGATTTCCCTGTAGAAAACTTGATGAGAATCCTTGCATTTTTAGAGTCCAAAGTTTCTAATTTTCCGGGAAAGCCGAAGACTTTGTCGCGTAGAGCTGCTGATTTTCCGCCAGAAGCTGAAACTTGGTCAAACGATGTCGGAATGACCTGAAATTTGAGGTGAAGCCTCCTGAGCAATAAATAAGACCAACCATAGGCTTTTGTTTGAGTTTTGAATCCGTTTGGGGTCCCGTCGATGCTTCACTTGATTTTGCTGCGGGGAAAATGCCGAGCTTTGATATGTGGCCAAACGATGTCCGATTGACCTGAAATTTGACGGGGAGCCTATTGGAGTCATTTTGAGACGTTCCATGGGCTCCGTTTTGGATGTCATGGTCCCAGGTTGCTCCGCCGCCGGTAGGCTTGATTTTCTCTCGGAGCATCGAAACCTGGTCAAACGTTGTCGGAATGACCTGAAATTCGACGTGCAGCCTTTTGGAAGCATGTTGAAGCCACTCATGCACTTGGTTTGATGAGCGAAGGCTTCGGTGGTTCCCGCCGCCGGGAGGCTTGATTTTGCTGCTTGAGCATTGATGGAGGGTCAAACGTTGTCGGTTTGACTTGAAATTTGGCATAGAGCCCTTTTGAGACATGCTGGAGTCATCTGTAGGCTCTGATCGAAGTTTTGACGTCTCCGATGATGTCGCCGCCGAGAGCTCCCATTTAGCTGTCGGAGAAGTGAAGTTAGGCCAAATGTTGTCGAAATGACCCGAAACTTCATGTGTACTCTTCTCTTGGCTATCTTGAAGGATCTTGCAGTTTTTGTTTGATTCTGACAAGATCTGATTTTTTTGGAGAAATTGCATTGCCTATTTATGGCAGGTTGCGACTTCATGCAGCTTTCTTGATGTTGAAGAGGCAAAGTGACATTTTTGGTGTCAACAATGACCCTTGTCCCATCACGATCAAAACCACCACACTATTCATCACCATCGTATCACCCCTACGCATGCATCAGTCGCTAAAACCACTCACTTCGTCCTGATTAACCGAGACAACCAATGGGTTCAGCCCCACCAACGGATATTTTTGGACCTCACCGAATCACATAAACCCCCCAAACCTTGCTCACAGTACCCAAAATCATTGCCCAGGTTGGTTACTAAACGACCACCTGTGGGGGGACTAAGAATCAGGATTTTCATTCCACAGTTAAGATGAGCTCCATCTACCATTTCAAATTTAAAACTCCACTGAACTCCACATTTCCTACTTCTACAGAACATACATGGCCATAACCAAGCCCAAAACTTCATTCTGCAGCCAGTAAAAAAAAAAAAACACAAAAAAAAACAGTCAAGAAGATGAGACCCACATACCTGGCCTTTTCTCCCTGCGGTTCTCTCTCTTCACTTCACCATTGCTGCCAGCTCCCTCACTCGTCCCCCACCTGCAACAGTGACAGCAGCAACACATTAAAAAAAAAAAAAAACAGAGACTAGAAAAGGAAATAGAAAGGATAGAATGGAGAAAGAGGAAGATAGAAACAAGAAAATGAGATCCACATACTTGGGCCAGGGGCGAACTTCCCCTTTCTTTCCTCCCTATTATTCCTCCTCGCCTATGCTGCACGCACCCCTCTTTTATTCGTTTCTCACCTGCAACAATGGCAGCCACAGCAGAGTTCAAAACAAAAAAATAGAAAAAGAAGGGAGAAGAGAGAATAGAAGAAAGGAAAAGAAAAATCTACAGACCTTGAACTCCTCTTCCTCCTCCCCTCAATCTCCTTGCTGCATCCAAGATTTCCACCTGCAACAATGGCAGGAAGTAAAAAAAAAAAAAGGGGAGAAGAAGAGAAAGAAAGAGAAAACAGAAAATGGAAAGGAAGGTTGAGGACCACTTACCTGAACGCTGGCGAGCCTGCGCCCTACTGCTCCGTCCCTCTATTTCACCCACTCGTCCCTGCCTCACCTGAAACAGCAAAAGCAAGAAAGAAAGAAACGAAGGAAAGGAAGAGAGGGAAAGAGCGAATGAAAAAGGAAAGAAAAGAGGGGGAAAGCCCCCAACACATGTAGCCAGCAGCGCTCAAGGCTGGGCGCTGAATGGCCCAGCCTCCTTATTAGATGGGGGCCCCTCTCTAAGGGCGACCCACCTCAAAATGGCCCATTCCTTCGCCCAGTAATAATAATAAAAAAAGGGGGGGAAAATGAACTGAAATAAAAAAAAAAACTAAAAAAAAAAAGGGGGTTCAGAGATCAAACCTAACATTAAATTAAACATCAAGAGGAATGAAAATTAAAACATAACTCACCCACATATTAAGTTCAAGTCAATTTTTATTAATAATAACAATCCAACCTTGACAAAAATTGACTTAACTTGAGTACCAACCTCTACGCTAGACGAAGCTAAGGATTATCGGCGGCGCATCGATGGCCCATCTCTACCTACGAAGAACAACAGTGCAAACAACATGCAAAGGTCGGTTGACTCGAAATACATTATGGATTCACCATAGGTATCATATATTAATAGTTCATGCATCCAAATCCCTGCATTCATCCACATATTCCACATCATCATACATCAACTAAAATACACACACGCATAAAACAAAAAAAAAATAATAATAAATAAATAAATAAATAAAATAAATAAATAAATAAATAAATAAATCTAAATCAACTTTTATTGAACTCCGATAAGAGTCATTAAATAATAACTATAGCAATGAACTACATCAATTGTATCCTAAACATTGACTAAAATAGAGGTCACGACCCGTGCTCCTAATACCCTAGATGGGTCTATCACTAGCTGAGATGGTCCTAATGACCTGACTTCTCGTAAAAAAAAAAAAAAAAAAAAAAAAAAAAAACCTAGACTAGGGTAATGATTTCCGTCTTCTAAAGGGGGTGAACCATGCCGTTAAAAATAGGAAAATGAGCCAACCGCGCCTCCATTCCTAAGATGTGGGTCTCAAGCCGCCCCTTCACTTCCTCGAAAGCATTCAAAGGGTCCCGAAGAGCATCACCAATCTCCCGAAGCAGCCTGAAATCGTCCAGATGAACGGTGTACATTGGATGGATAAGCGCTGAAAGAGTGGTGTTTTGCATTTCGAAATACTTTCTATAGCGCCTCGGGACGGCAGATTCAGCTTCATGTGGGCAGGACATTGTCATGAGCTCTAACTGATCCATCCGCCTATGTATGGCGTTAAATTCTTCGATAGGAGCTCTTTCACTAGCAGTTTGCATACCCTCCCAGACCTCAAGCATCGCCTAAAGGTCCATCATGCTCCACAAAAGGGACTGGAGTACGTCACTAATGAAAGCTGGCGAGTCTCCCAGAAGTCCATTGTAGCCAGACAACCTGTTAAGAGCGGTCCTCCCTACAACACACAAATCTCTGTACAATCCGCATATCTTCCTGTATTTCATCACCAGCAAATCGTACTTCCCACGCTTGGCTTCGACGAGTTGTTGATCCATCACCTCCTCAAACTGGAACACGCAATCATAGGTGGCAGGCATGGATGACCCGTGCTGGAGGTAGAACTCAATTCGTTCCTCGGAGTCATAGTAACCTATCCTTCCATCCCCCGAGGACCAATACTCGTCCCCTGGTGAGTAGGGCTTGCAGGCAGGAGTACCTCGAGCACCATCAATCACGAACGAGAACATTGGAGCGCCAGCCATTGGAATAGAATGAGACCTATAAACACATACACGAGGCATTAAAGAACTTTCGCTGAATCAAAAATAACCCAAAGAGGCTTAGATTGAAGAAACCCAAAAAAAAAAAAAAAACCCACTTGGGCGCACCAAGGGTGGCGCCCAAGTCTGTCCCAAGGAACTTCTCCCGAAGGGTCGAGGTTCAGTAATGGAAATTATATCAAGCTTTTCTAAATCCGTGCTAAATACTCTTAGAAGTACTGTGGGATTATTCTAACCCGTTTTAAGAGCCAAGAGTCCAAATTGCATACAACATCTAAACACAAATGGAAAAGAAAGGGGGTGACACAATGATAACGAAGGAAACATCATAAGATCAAAAGAAGAACAATGAAAGAGTGATGAACTAAAACAGAGGATGAGGACTAAACAAGTATAAATAAATTATAAAATTAAAAAAAAAAAAAAAAAAAAACAGCACACACACTTGGGCGCAA
Organism: Umbellularia californica; assembly: GCA_028538565.1. Classification (NCBI taxonomy): domain Eukaryota; kingdom Viridiplantae; phylum Streptophyta; class Magnoliopsida; order Laurales; family Lauraceae; genus Umbellularia; species Umbellularia californica. The sequence goes on from JAPQWN010000002.1 coordinate 2,797,301, forward strand.
CTAGGGTGGCGCCCAAGTCCACTTCAGGGACTTCATCGCCAATGGGGCCCGGTTCAACCTAGGATTATCCATCACAACCCCTGAAATCCGTGGGGTAAATCACCAATGGTACTGTTCGGTCACTTTCAGACCATTAGAAAAAAACAAAAAAAAAAAAAACGTGCCTCCTTGTCAAAGTAACTCTAAATTAAACACTCATGCAAAGCAACATCTTTGTTTCTTTTGAAAAAAAGAGAGAGAGAGAGAAGAAGAGAAGGAAAATTAAAGATGATACCCAAACAAAAATATATATATATATATAAACAAATCTGAATTTTAAGTTTGCATCATGCCAAAAGAGAGAACAAAATAAACTAGAATATATGTTGCATGAACTAGAACCAACAAAGATGAAAGAGTGCTTACTTGGGAGCAAGAGAGAGATCAAAGACCCTTGAATTCGGAATTCGGAAGAGTAGGAAGTGTGATAAAACCCAAAGGCAGCCATTCCTTAGATAGATTAGTGTCTTAATTTTAAAAGAAGACGGACTGGCACTTGGGCGCACTCCTAGTGGCGCCCAAGTCCTTCTACCTCCCAAACTTTGTAAGAGTGCCACTTGGGCGCACTCCTAGTGGCGCCCAAGTCCCTTCACTTCCCAATTTCACTACACAACCAATATCTCGCGTAAACGCATCATAGAATCCTAAACCAAGTAGGAGAGACCACTTGGGCGCACGTAGGAGTGCGCCCAAGTACCCAGAAACACATGGGCGCCCCTCCATGTGCGCCCAACTACTTTTTTAACCCGGGGAGCCGCGTGATGCAAGGACTTGAGGCCATGATGACTCTCTAATGATTGGTGACTAAAAGAAACAAAAATTACATTTAACAAACGATGATTAAAAGAGAGTAATAAAAGGAACTAAGCGGCGAAAACCCGTGCACCGAACATCACCCCTTTGCAGGGAAAATCATGATACACTTTAGTCCCATCACGCATACATTATGCATTGCATCCCATGTCATCTCCATCAATGAAACTAGAAGTGTTACCTTTGCAAGTTATGAAAATGAGCACTAACAAAAAATGCAGAATCTTTTAGTGTTTGTTCAATGCAGGTTTCCAAAGCAGAAATGAGAGCACCAAAGGTGATTTAAGCACACTATTGAAGATGAATGGCATGAATTTCAGCAAATGAACACTGAAAGAAAACAGTAATGACCTCTATCAACGGATTTACAAAAAAAGCTCTTGAGGTAAATATCCCTAACCATGATTTTCATGATTTTACCTCACGTCTAGAAGTTGAGTCGCCGTAGGCCTCCCTTAAGTGCTTATGATCGGTATGGCGACTATAATACTGTGTTATCACGAATTGTGGTGTTGCTGACTCAAGTCTTGACGTTGGAGGATGGAATCCGTGTAACTTGAAACTCTCCATGATAAGCATGAAATGATGATCGAATCTGTCCCGGGTTCTCATCTAAGCTGGGTGAAGACCAAGATCCCTAGAGAGTGACAGTTATTCCGGTGGACATCTTCCATTGATTTAGCCTTTTCTATGCATACCTGAGTTTCGAAAATAAAATCTCTTTGTAAAATATAAATATGCATCTCATTCTCACATACACTTCACACCATTGCTTGAACTATGTTTATGATTGCTTTCAAGATCCCCATTATTGCTAGTTAATTTTAACTATGCATTGAGTATTCAACTGTGAATGAAAGTTAAAAGACATTATGTATGACAAAATTGAATTGAACTCTATTACAAGAACAAATGAAACTCTAATAGTGACTTAGCCAATCGAAAGACCAATTCTTGATTCAGACCACTGGGGCACAGTTCCCACCATCACTTTAAATTAAGCAACCGGGGCACAGTTCCTTACCCGCCACGTGGCAATACCACGGGCACCGAGGCACAGATCTCGGATTTCCGATCAAATCAGTAGGCACGTAACTTCTTATTTTTTTTCCTTTTTCCCCTGAATCAGAATTGATCTTAGAAAAGTGAACTTCACCCTTAGAACGAGTTTGCAATTGCATACATCCGTAGGTGGCCACTCCCGTGAGCTCAAAGGCTCCCGTGAGCCATGAGTGTTGTGTCTACTTTCTTTGGAGTACAACTCTCCACGTGTTGTTCTCCAAAGAGGGGCATACTGTAGACACCTCATTTGGCCCCCCTATGATAGCCCTAAACACCTGTCATATATAATGGTGCCCCCATTTCACCCATGATTGAATGGTTAATGGCATAATTAAGATTAATTAATGATGATGAAGATGCTTGTTGAAAATTTTATGCTTAGTTCGACAATATTTAGAAATTCGTGAGAGAAAAGGCCGAATCGCGTTGAGACTTCAAGTCCAACCCACTACTCATACAAGACTTAGGCTACAACACTATCCCAAGTCCCTTCCAGACTACATAGGACACACTCAAGTTGATCCCAAAGATATTACACTTAGTTTACCTAAGTACGATGAGATTAGTATGATTTACACGGTTAGAATCTTTGATCCAGATATCCCTACTATTTTCTGAACTCTAATCACTATGACATATGGACCAAAAGATTCTACGTTCCGAGAGCTTTCCGTCGATATATAGAACGTCCAAATCCGATGAACTAATCAAAAGATACGGCCGTCGGAAGATTACCATGCGAACACCCCACCAGGCACATACCTGGGCGCCCATGTAGGTGCGCCCATGTCCCAGACTTGTACTTGGGCGCCCACACAGGTGCGTCCAGGTCCCTAATTGCCCTAGGAAAGCACTTATGTGCATACTTAACTGCATCCCGCTCTACCTTTCGTAGTTCCGACCCGATCTCAACCTAAAAAATAAACCGGAACCAAACCTCGAGCCCGTTTGACCAAGACATGACATGGGCGCACCCACAGGTGCGCCCAAGTCCTGGAACCAACTTGGGCGCCACCCCATGTGCGCCCAAGTCCCAAGATGCCTTAAAAATGCACTTTGATGGATACTTAGGCATGATTTACTCTACTCTTCGCAGTTTCGACTCGGTTTAGACCCAAAGACAATCCGGAACCGGACCCTAGACCCATTAGGCATCAAAGTGAGACATGGGCGCCACCATGTGGGCGCCCAAGTCATGGTACCCACTTGGGCGCACCTCCATGTGCGCCCAAGTCTCCGGGAGCCCTAATCTCACCTTGGTTTGCGTGAAACCCTTGGGAACTCGTGCAAGAAGTAGCCCTAACTCTTCCTCCACGTCAAAATCACTATAAAGAGACTTCACATACTACTTTTGCAAAGGAGGCTACCAAAAAAAGAGAGAAAAAGTAGAGTAAAAAAGAGAGAAAAAGAGAGAGGTCACAAAGGAGATCTCTAGATCTAGAAGAAAGGAGAAAGAAGATTGCTTTGGTTCTCCAAGATCAGTAATGGAGAAAGCCTCCCAAAGCCATGGACTTGCGCAAGAACTTCAACATAGGACTTAAGAGCACGATTCGAACCGGTATTTCTGGATTTCTTTTCTTTATTTGCATTCCACCAGCATTTTTGTTTAGAAACGTGCTTAGGATCATGCATACATTGTAGATCTGCATTAATAGTACTATGTTATAGTAGATCTAATATTCAGTATTCATTCCTCATTAGGAACATGCTTAGGATCATCCATAGTTTGTAGATCTGCATTATTTTCATCATTCTGAACTCGTGATTAGAATATATCTTGCATCCATATCGTTTTCATTAGGAAAATCCGAATCTGAAAGGGAAAGTGTTAAAAAACAAGAGAAGAGTACTTGGGCGCCACTGTGTGTGCGCCCAAGTCCCAAGAGTGGGATTTTGACCCTAGTCTCATCCCGCTTGCAATTTCTCTCTCAAATCCGGATTTCTATTCATATAAGTTAGTATTAGTACCTTCGGACTTGTGACTTTGTATTCAAAATCGCGCGAAAAGCATTGAAAAAGAAACAAAAGAGGAAGAAAACACAGAAAAGCACTTGGGCGCCCATACAGGTGCGCCCAAGTCCAAAATTGGAGATTTGACTCCCGTTTTCCATTTCGCGCGCATTCTGCTTCGGAAATCCGAGTCCATCTTCGTATAAGTTGATATCAAAGCATTCGGACTTGTTAAAAGTATTGAAAGAATAAAAAAGGGACCAAATATATCATTGAAAAGAAGAAAAAGTATAGGAAGGTACTTGGGAGCAACCGTAGGTGCGCCCAAGTCCAAAAGTAGGCTTTTGGTCCCTATTTGTTTGATTCATGTGCATTTTGCTTCTTGAATTTGAGTCAATCCTCATATAAGTTGATATCAAGGCATTTGGATTTATTAAGAGTATTGAAAGAATCGAAAAGGGACCAAACATAACATTGAAAAGAAGAAAAAGTACAGGAAGGTACTTGGGAGCAACTGTAGGTGCGCCCAAGTCCCTGCAAAGGGATTCACCCTCGAGTCCTTGTGCTTGCATTATTATTTTCAAGTCCGGAAGCTTTGACAATAATAATCTACAATAGTACCTTGCATTTAGTCTCAAATTGCTAGAAATCATACCGGGATATCGATAGAAGCCCGAAATACATCACAACCCGCAGGGGGGACACTTGGGCGCCACTGTGTGTGCGCCCAAGTCCCACAGAGACACTTGGGCGCCCCTGTAGGTGCGCCCAAGTCCTCGACTTATTTTCCGGCCCGCATTTGCTGCATTTTGTGTCTCGTTTAACATGCCATTCCACAATTGTGATGATTTCCATTGATTGCTGAACTTCTAGACTTCGAATCTTCAAATTATCATACTTAGGTTGCATCGTTTGCATAAAATACCAAAAAAATCATAAAGTCATAAAACTCTTCCCTTCTCATCTTGCTCTTTAGTAATTAGAGAAGAGAACCAAAAAATTAAAAGAAATAGAAAAATACATAAAAAGAAAAAAAAGTAGACATTAATTAAGTAGAAAAGCCCTAGATTGTTCTTTAGGATAGCTCAAGTAGTTTTTGCATAAAAAACCAAACACCAAAAAAAAAAGGGTCATAAAACACTTCTCCTCTCATCTTGCTCACTAGTAATTAGAGAAGAGAACAAAAAGAAGTAGTAGAATTATAGAGTTAGACATTAACTAGGTAATCCTAGGTTAGTCCATTAATGCTTGAGTGAATTAATAAACTTAATCAACCCTTATCAATTAATTCGAAGCAATTAATTAAAACACTCAATTAAAATCCACATACTTAATTAATCAATTAAATCCCCAAAACTTATTAACAACTCCTAATGAAACCCCTAATTAAATAAAACTTTAATCAACAAATCCTAATTAAAATCTCGATTAACAAACCTAATCAATAAGCTTTAATTTATTAAAAGAAATTAACTTAAAGACACCCAAGAAGATAACAAACTACTAGACTGACACTTAGGAGCAACCACAAGTGCTCCCAAGTCACCCTTGACATTTAGGAGCAAACACAAGTGTGCCCAAGTCACCCCAGACACCTAGGAGCAACCACAGGTGCACCCAAGTCATCTCAGACACTTAGGAGCAACCACAGGAGCGCCCAAGTCACCCCAGACACTTAGGAGCAGCCATAGGTGCGCCCAAGTCACATTTAGTTTGGGAATCACCGAATCCTTATTAATTTCAAACTTTGACCCAAATCAACACACTAGAACACCCTTACGATTTGAAACAACTATAGCCAGTAGCCTAGATTAACCTAAAAGATTAAACCGACTTAAGCCACAAAAACATCCACGTAGGTATCAATCTCTTGACACTTAGCCTCTCATAATCATTAAGAAATCTAATTAATTGAAATCTAATTCAATTTTAATCAATCCAACACAACAAAAACACATTTAATTCAAAGAACATCAAACGATAAACACTCAACCTCAAATTAACCCAAAAACAAGAGAAACACGAAAACCGGATACTTGGGAGCAACCACAGTTGCGCCCAAGTCACCTTGGAAACATAGGCGCCCCCACAGGTGCGCCCAAGTCCATTTCCACTCCCTTAGGACCACCGAATCCCCATCCATTTCCAATTTCGATCTAGATCATTACCTTCAAACTATCACAGAATCAATAACAACCTTTAAATCAAAACCTTGATCAACTTAGACCCGTCCGGAACTTCAAATCGAGCCAAAGTAACCGAAAGATTTCAAATTCCAACTTGGGTGCCACTACTGGTGCGCCCAAGTGCACAGGAATACATAGGCGCATACACAGGTGCGCCCAAGCCCTCTGTCACATCCAAGTTGAGAACCTTGGTTTCGTTTTGAATCCCAGACTTAACACTATTAAAATTAATCGACCCAAAACATAAGACAACTATTAGAATAGAAGCTTACATTGATTAGAACCCTAAGAAACTCCAAAATGAGCTAACACCATTGCAACCAATCGAACCACGCAGAGCAGCCACTTGGGCGCCACCACAGGTGCGCCCAAGTCCCAGAGTGACCTAGGCGCCACCATAGGTGCGCCCAAGTCTTCTTCCACTCCCGTTTTGCTAGTTTCAACTTCCTTTCATCATTTAAAGTAAAACCCGAAGCTCCAGAACCTTTAGCACACTAAAACATAATCTTAAAACACTCTTAACTCATCCCTAAATAACTCTTAATCAAACCAGAACTTAAAACAAACCAAATCAAATTAATAAGGTGTTTAGGTATAGAAGCTATCAAATTTAGACAATTTAAACCCTAGCATTAGATCGGGTTTCCTCATTAGATAGATTAGAGCATTAGGCTTCGTCCCATCACTTTTCCTGTTCCGTTAAGGGACCGGGAGAGCTGATGTGGGCTGTTTAGGACCTTAGGTTAGGGTTAATCCGATGATCAGTAATAAAGCATTAATCACGTAAATCCAAGTAGAAATCCCCTAGTTAGGCCCTTCTAGCCCCAATATCAAAAATCCATAAAAACTATAAAATCAATAAAATAAACCCAAAAATATTTTTCCTTTATTTCTTCCTCCACCTCAGGTGCCAGATATTTAATTGAACTTAATGATAAAAAGGGAAAGAAGAACTGATTTCTAAAATTGAATAAATGAGAATGACGAGATGAGATGAATGATTTCGCACACACTTTTAAAAAGAATCACGGCCCATCGGCCACTCTAAAACAAATACCGGCCCATCGGCCACCTTTAGTCAATTACGGCCCATCGGCCTTTCACCTTTATCACTCGTGTATCGCACACGAAAAACACAGAAATCACAAGTCAAAGTCTCATTTGCATCATTGTTTTGGTTTGCAAAGTCAACCTTTAAACCCTATTTTGCCAAGGGATTTGAAGGGGGTACCCGGGAACGGGGCCGATCCTCTTCTTAAATATTTGGCACCTCCCCCCTTTTATTTTCTTTATCTTAATTGTTTTACTTTACTTGGATATACTATGATTTTGCTATGTGAGGATTAATCTTTATTTGGACTTTAACGCGTAACCCTGAATTGACCTTATATTAAAGAGACCCAAAAAGACCCAAATTAATGTGACAAGACAACCGTCGTGTGTTGCCGGCAGCACATTAGACGAGAGGAAGGACCCACCTATTTATTTTCTCCCATTTTTCTTCGGCTTTCGTCGAAGGACGGTGTTACGGCCGTTACCGTAGCTGGCGATCGTGATCCGTCGATTTTGAGGGTAGTCGGAATCCTCACTTTCGATGTAAAATTTAAATAGCACATGTATAGATGAATGGAGATCTTCCCTAGCCCATTGGTTGGCGCGGGGGGGTCGAAAATTCACATCCGACACCAAGTCTTAGGGTAGACCTGGTTGGTTGTGGGTCGAGGCTTCGCGGGGGTGCCGCGGGCTTCGGGCTTTTGGGCGCTCGCCTTTGGTGTCACGGGAGTGACACGTTGAGAGGCGATCTTCTGCTTTTTAGCAGGCGCAGCTTGTTCTTCAGGAAGTGTGAATGGTCCCAGCATCCCAAAGAAGATAGTCCGGGGAGTCGAGGTCAACCCGGAGTTCGGAGAGTTGCGGAGTTGACGCTTCGGCAGCTAGCAGGGCACTTGTAAGTGCGCTTGGTTTGCTTCTGTTGAAGCATGAGATGGTGCTTGTTTTCATCGAAGGTGATGATCAGTGAAGCTGCCATTGTTAGTTTCAAAATTTCTGAAACAAGACCACATCCATTAGTAATCACAAGAATATGATGATCATAAATGGGAATTCTATGATTTTGTCTTTTCAAATCGCTCAAGGGACATGACCCAAGCAATATGAAGAAGGCAAAAAGCCATAGAGGGTACAATTGTTCTGGTTGCAAGCATGGTAGGCTCGAAATGAGCATTCCAATGACTGCTAGAAGCAATTGTATACCTAAATTCGACTTATCGAGAATCGGAGCTTGCTCGAGATAAGAAGAATATAAGGTAGGAGTTACAAATGTGCCGGTCACAGATACAGTAGACCCTGAAAGGGCGTACCAGTATTGCTAGGCACAAATGTTGGAGATCGCATCCATGAGATGGGATTCTCTTTTTTGAAAGGTCAGAAATGGATTCGTCAAAGAGAGCAGGTGGCATTCCGATTCAAATACGGGCTCAACAATTTCCGCGAGCGCCAGTACTCAGAAGGAAAGAGACCACAATTTCTCGAATCTGAATCCAAAAGTGACGAGTTTTTTTTTTTTTGAAATGTCAAGATTGGTTCCATCAAGGAGAGCAAATGGTATTCCAATCTGAACACGGTCTCGGCGATTTCCGCGAGTGCCAGTGCTCAGAAAAGAAGAAACCAAAATTTCTCAGATTTGAAATCAAAAGTGACGAGTTTTTGAAGATTTTTTTTTTAAGTGATTTTTTTTTTTGAAAATTTTTTTTTTAATTTTTTTTTTTTTTTGTTTAAGATTTTTTTTTTGAAAATCTTTTTTTTTTATTTTTATTTTGATTTTTTTAAATTTTTTTAAGATTTAAAGACGAGAGAGTACACATAGGCCTCCTAACCCGGTCTTATGAAACCTCAATTGATAGAATTGCTCCCAGGTAAGGATAGGATTACTTAATGAACCCGTTTGGAGGACCCTTGCCTAGAACAGTCAAGCTGTCTCCACACTCTGGACAAGGCTTTTCTTGAATCAATCGTGATCAAAGAACGCAATTGGTTTAACCTTAGTGGTCTATGTCTTTTTATTTATTTATTTATTTATTTTTTAGATCCCTGACAGACTCATCGAAGAGAAACGATGGCCCAATCCCCGATCCGAACACGGGCTCAACGATTTCCGCGAGCACACATGCCCAGAAGAGAAAGGATCAAAGTTTCTCAATTTTGAATCCAAAACGAGAAATTGATTTTTTTTTATTTTTGATTTTTTATTTTTTTTTGAAATCTCTGATGAACTCATCGAAGAGAAACGATGGCCCAAAACCTTAGTCGAACCGGCTCAACATTTCTGCAAGCACCAAAGAACGATAGGATAGGATCAAAGTTTCTCAATTTTGAATTCAAACTAAGAAAACTGATTTTTTATTTATTTATTTTTGAAATCTCTAATGAACTCATCGAAGAGAAACGATGGCCCAAAACCTTAGTCGAACGGGCTCAACATTTCCGCAAGCACCAAAGAACGATAGGATAGGATCAAAGTTTCTCAATTTTGAATTCAAACTAAGAAAACTGATTTTTTTTTTTTGAAAAGAGAAAGAGTGGAAACAAACTCAAAGAAATAGAAATTTCCAAAAAATCCCATCTCATGTTTTTTTTTAGGATGCAAAATCCAACATAGGCTACCAGCTAGAAAGTAGCCAAGGAATCCAGAAAAGAAGTATAAGCATAGAGCAAAAAGTATGATATGCAAATATTTCATTTCCGAGCACCGTGTTCTCAAATGAACGAGTCCCACCGGGTGTGCCAGCTTGATGGAACGCGCTCCAATGCCGAGGGTGCTACCGGGGTCGGCGGACGTGGGAGTCCGTCGGGTCCGGCCCTTTCGCGCCCGGGGGGCTGAAGCGTGCATCAACATTTCTTTGTGTGGGTGTGCCAAATTTTCTATTTTACTTGGAATTGCAAGTGGTAATCCGGAGATCAACCTTCGCAAGTAAAAAGGAAATCAACTTCTTTCAAGTTTTCCATTGCACAAATATTTAAGAAAAGAGACATTTTCTTGGTTTGCCGTGAAAGGCGATTTTGTTTGGCATTTATAGCCGATTTTGGCATTTATAGCCGATTTACAATTCTCATCAATAATGAAAGACAAGAGTTGTGATTTTTGTCTCTTTTAGAAAAATACAAACTACAATGAAAAGCAAGAAAAGGAGGATCTAACTTTTCAGGAGATTGTGGGGGACTCGTTCAGATTGACGGTCGCAAGCCATGTGTGGGCTTCGCCATCATCCATGCAGATGAGAACAGAGGATGCTCTTGATTCGCTTGGCTTGGCTATAACCTCAGATTTTTAGAGGACAAAGACCAAGAGGAGGTCCTATGTCCAATAAAAAGCTAAGTAGACGAGCTGAAAAGCCACGTCTAAGCCATTGGAGGCAGCGGGAGAAGGTAAGGACCTTGGGGGGAGGTACCCCCCAAGGGACTTTTTGTCACCTTGTAGTGGTGGCCGGTGTAGAACTTCAGCAGAGTTTCCTCTCTTTTTCTTTCTCTCAGATTTCTGGATCTGTGGTGCTTTTTCCGAAGTCCTCTTGGAATGCTTGAGGTGCTCTCCTATTTATAGGCTTTCTGGTAGCCATTTAGGAGGGTTTATGAGGGTTTATGAGTCTTAATTATCATAAAGCTACATAAATGGAGGAGTTACAAGGTTTAATTCCTTTATTTTGTAACTCCTGGATCTTGGCTTCTGATTGGTCGGTGGAGATTGAGGGCATTTAATCGCCATGATGGGAGGAGTTTCAAGGTTTAAGTGCCATGAATCTCTTGATTTGTAACTCCCGGATGCTTGCTTCTGATTGGGCCGTCCAATAGAATGAATTAATGACTGCAATAAAGCTAGTCAATTAACTGCATCAAATGGTCGCCGAGCAGTTGAAGAGTCACGGGCCGCGCCGTGTCTTTTGGAATTCTTCTGGCGATGATCATCGATGGATCTTCATGCTGATCGACATCGGATGAACATGTGACTTTAGACATTGAGAGCTAAGAGCGGGCCGGTGACATCTGTCTTATCGATTTCTCGATCGGTCGGACAGAAAGAGCACTTTTTAGGTCAACCGGTCGGCGATCTTGGAGCGATCAATGATGATTTTATGCTTTTGACGGCGGATCTGAGATGTCGTCGGATATGAGTCAATTTCAAGCACTAAAAATTACATTTTCAGGAAACCACAGGGGCCAAAGAGCGCGAAACGCGAAAAGGGACGGAAAAACGGGTCACCGGCGAAAAACCGGTGACCCGGACTTCCATGGTCGCCGGCGACCCTGGGGGTTTTTCTCCCCTTTTTGGTCCGTTTTTCGGTCTTTTTCGTCGCCGTTTTCTTCTGTATTTTTCCTGACATTTCTTCTCATTTATTGGCTTGATTTCCCTGTAGAAAACCTGATGAGAATCCTTGCATTTTTAGAGTGCAAAGTTTCCAATTTTCCGGGAAAGTCGAAGACTTTGTCGCGTAAAGCTGCTGATTTTCCGCCAGAAGCTGAAACTTGGTCAAACGATGTCGGAATGACCTGAAATTTGAGGTGAAGCCTCCTGAGCAATAAATAAGACCAACCATAGGCTTTTGTTTGAGTTTCGAAGCCGTTTGGGATCCCGTCGCCAGTAGACTTGATTTTACCGCGAGGGAGATGCCGCGCGTTGATGTGCGGTCAAACGATGTCCGATTGACATGAAATTTGACAGGGAACCTATTGGAGTCATTTTGAGATGATCCACAGGCTCTGTCTTGGAAACCATGGTCCCGGGGAGCTCCGCCGCCGGTAGGCTTGATTTTCTTTCGGAGCATCGAAACCTGGTCAAACGTTGTCGGAATGACCTGAAATTCGACGTGCAGCCTTTTGGAAGCATGTTGAAGCCACTCATACACTTGGTTTGATGAGCGAAGGCTTCGGTGTTTCCCGCCGCCGGGAGGCTTGATTTTGCTGCTCGAGCATTGATGGAGGGTCAAACGTTGTCGGTTTGACTTGAAATTTGGCATGGAGCCCTTTTGAGACATGCTGGAGTCATCCGTAGGCTCTGATCGAAGTTTTGACCTCTCCGATGATGTCGCCGCCGGGAGCGCCAATTTAGCTGTCGGAGAAGCGAAGTTAGGCCAAATGATTCTGAAATGGCCCGAAACTTCATGTGTACTCTTCTCTTGGCTATCTTGAAGGATCTTGCAGTTTTTGTTTGATTCTGACAAGATTTGATTCTTTGGAGAAGTTGCATTGCCTATTTATGGCAGGTTGCGACTTCATGCAACTTTCTTGATGTTGAAGGAAGAGGCAAAGTGATATTTTTGGTGTCAACACCGCTAAGCTGGAGACAGGTTGCCTGTTTGAGAACAGTGCAAAGGCCAAGCTTTTGGCGACCCGCGAGAGGGCCGCTAAGCTGGAGATAGGCTGCATGTTTGAGAACAGTGCAGAGGCCAAGCTTTTGGCGACCCGCGAGAGGGCCGCTAAGTTGGAGATAGGTTGCCTGTTTGAGAACAGTGCAGAGGCCAAGCTTTTGGCGACCCGCGAGAGGGCCGCTAAGCTAGAGATAGGCTGCCTGTTTGAGAACAGTACAAAGGCAGGTCAAGCTTTTGGCGATTAGTGAGATGATTCACCTCGCCTGGACCTGTTGATTCCCTCAGCATTCATATATTTTTGAGCTTTTGCCAATAGTTCTAGCATGCTCTTTGGTGGTCGCTTCATTACTGAAAAGAGGAAGTTTGATGACCGGAGGCCTCCTAGGAAGGCGGTCATGCTGACCTTATCATCGGGCTCCTTGACCTGAAGGACCTCCTTATTAAAACGAGTGAGGTAGCTCCTCAGGCTCTCGTCTCGATCCTGTTTTACGTTGAACAGATGGGTGGCAGGCTTTTGTTGGCGGCGTCCACCAATAAACTGTGCCACAAATGATCTGCTTAGTTCGGCGAAGGAGCCTATGGAGGCCGGGGTGAGTTTGGCGAACCATTGTTGTGCGGGACCCTTCAATGTAGTTGGGAATGCCCTACACATAATTTCGTCGGGAACGTTGTGCAGCTACATCAAGGTTTTAAAAGTTTCGAGGTGGTCCAGTGGATCCTTCATTCCATCAAAGGTCTCCACGGATGGCATTTTGAACCTCCGAGAAAGTGGGTAGTTCACCACATCGGGCTTGAACGGTGTATCCGTTCGCCTGACTAGGTAATCCACTGTTTCTGGTTCCTGCACCTTATGGCGTTGAAGACATCCCCTAGCTGATTCTGCATTTCCTTGATCTTCTCGTCCCAGAGATTGGGGGCTTCCCTGGACGGATCTTGGAAATAACTCCCATTCTCCACGCTTTTATTTTCAGTCTCCCCCTCTTGGAAATGAGGATCCTCCCCATTAGAGCAGAGGGAGGAGGTGGAAGTCCTCCGTGATTAGCTCCCCCCGGAGGTGGGAGTCCTCCAAACTGGGCTCCACCCGGAGGAGGAGGTCGCTGTTGATGGGCACCACCCTGATGGGCGCCCAGGGGATGAGGCCCATGGGCGCCCAGGTGAACTCCTTGGGTGCCCTGGGGATGGGCGCCCGGGGGAGGAGCTCCGTGGCGTGGAGCTCTTGGATGCCCCGGGCGCGGTGCTCCTTGCGGTACTCCCCCAAATTGTGCTCCTCCTTGCCCCCCTGTGAGCATGAGTTGTAAGATTTGCTGGTTTTGAGTCACCAGCTGCTGCATGGTCTCTAACATTTGTTGAGGAGTGAGAGCAGGAGCATTTGGGGCAGGATTCGTCGGTGGAGGATCATTCTCGCCTTCTCGCGAGGGATTATCTTCTGGTCGTCTTGCAGATCTAGTGGTGATCACCATAATTTTGAAAAAGGAGGGATTCTGAAGTGAGAATTCTAGTCGATTCCCACAGACGGCGCCAAACTGATGATGCACAAAATAACTTCGCGCACCACCGGTCAGTTAATAGATAATAAATGCTGTGATTAAAGAAGAGAGAGAGAGAGAGAGAGAGAGAGAGAGAGAGAGAGAGAGAGAGAGAAATTATAGTGGTTCGGTCAGTATGACCTACGTCCACTTCTGAATGGCTGAGGCAACCGGATATTTTATTATTTCAGGAGTGCTGGGAAAGCAGAGAGTACAAGCTTAGAGAGGGAGAGGATAGTAGTGCTCTGGTGTCTGTCTCATGCCCCCCCAAGTGCTGGTGGGGCTTACAATTTATAGTCGCTCCCTCACAGGTTGGGGCGACTTTACAGCAACTCAGTAACCATTTCGGTGGAGATCACGGATTCTTCTCAACGGGTGAGGTAGCTGAGGTGCTCTCCACGAGACTTGGTAAAACGGGATGAGGATTGACCATTTCCACAGCGACGAGAGTGAGGCTTCCGGTTGCTTTCTCGATGACGTGGCCAGGCCTATGGACTCCTTTGGGCCTGGACCTTATTGTACTCACCAGGTCTTGTAACATGAGTTGGGCCCTTGGGCTTGGCTCATCAAATTCCTCCTAGGTCTGGCCCCAGTTGCAGCATTTACTATGTTCCCAAGCCTAGCCCATGTAGTGTTCAGGTCTTCAAGCCTTACACTTAGGCCAGCTTCCTCAGGACCCGTGAGTCTGGCCCAGACCCAGCCCATTTGCAGATTTTATGCACCTTATTGTTTTAAATATATCGGGCTGAACTGAGCCAAGCCTAAGAGAAAATTAGATGAGGCCAGGCCCATTTGAAAATCGGACCAGAAAAATTGGGCACAGCAGCCCACAGGCCTAGAAACAGGACTAACACTAGCCAAACGTGGGCTGGGCTGGGCTGGAACTGCCCATGAGGAAATGCAACCAAAAGTTTGCATTAATTTTGCATGACTCATAGATAACCCCCTGTACCTTTGACGAAAAACATTTTTTTCCCCTTTTTTCCTGTCTGTATCCCTCATGTCATTGACCCAACATGATTAATTTTTCGGAGTAACGCGGCTAAACCCACAAAAATTATATCTGGTAAATTTGGAATGGTTTTGAACACAAGATTTGAAAAGCAAACCCATGCCTAATGCCACTCCACCAAATTGAAAATGGGTTACCTTTGACAAATACAAATAACAACTTGCCTTTTTAACTTTTACAAATAAGTCATCTTTATTAATATAAAAGTGTAGTCAATCATCTTGAGTCACAATCAAAGGCCAAATCTTGGCGAATTAGTGAAATCTGACTAACAATTTTTTTTTGCTGACTTTGGTATCCCTAAAATTTGACATAACTTACTACGAAAAAAGTGAAAAATCTCTTAAATCTAACCTAATATAAATTAAATTTAGGGTTTTAATTGTGATTAAATTGAATCAAAACTTAATACACCGCTTAGTGTGCGAGTAGAGTGCTTGGAAAAATGAGATATGATCTTAGAAAAAGCAAAGAAAAAACTATGCCCTCACAAGACAAAATTATGCAAATATCATTTCGAAAGGACCACGTTCATATAATCTAAAAGGCCAAAAGTAACATTTTAAGGCACCGGATTCTTACAATTCTAACAATAAAAGACTTTTTCTTAAGGTTTTTAGGATATGTAAATATGCCCTGCCGTTTTAATATTTAATGATACATCCTTACTTTGTCATTTTAATATCTTTCATGGCCTCAAACTCAGCAGCCTTGCTACCACCACAACTTTTTAAGAGTGAAATGACACTTACCCCTTTTTTATCCCTACATGCATAATTTCAAATCTTGAACTTGTCTTTCTTTAAAACTATAGCATTGATAGTTAATATAGTACATTTAGTAGGAGAGAGTGACCCTCCTTAAACTAATTATTTTCACGGCGCGCCCGCTCATTTTAATTAAATACAAAGTGAACTAATGATAATCAACAACCATACTTATAATTGATTATAATTAACCCAATCTATGCACAACCGGTGAGATGATTAATGTTTCAAAACACATGATTAAGCATCCTGTAGATGAGATTGCTATTGATAAAGAAACTGTCAGGACTTAAGATAAAAATAATGGTATTTTGTAAATAATAGCACTTATGTTTGTTAATGAATGCAGGGCAAAGTTGACAAATTTATAAATGTTCAACACAAACCTCATGGTGGCTGCTCATTCTTGTTAAGACTATTGATTTGAGATCGGAAAGGTATTAAAATGAAAAGCCAATGATGTGCGTACTATATACCCAAACCACATGACCCTATTTTCATGTTCTATAAAGGTATACACAAAAAAACTCAATAATAAAACAAAGAAATTCCAAATACATTAACTAACATTGCTGTAGAAATTCCCTTCACATTAAATTTTATAACTGAATTTCAGTTAGAATTCTTTGCAAACATATAAAATCTGAGATTTTGTTCCAAGTTGTAGATGAGTCAATTGGGACATCGGTGTGTGAGTTGGAGTGGTGAGTTTACAGTGCAAAAGAAACAATAAAACCTAAAATTTTCAAATTAACAGAGGTGGCTATCGAGAACTAGGGTTGCTAGTTGGTTAGTAAGTCCGTATCTCACTTTGCCCAAGGTGAGGAGTGGACTCACGAAGTGGGCACTGGAGGTATAGTCACCCTCCACAAGCCTTGAAAATTTCCTCAAGGGGCTGTGGCTAAATGACCCATGCCTCATCAGAAATAAGTTGTCAACTCCCTCAAAGAGCAAGTGATGAAGAAAATTATTTTATGGACATCATTCTTGTCAAACAAAAATCCTGGGTCCGCCACTGCTCCGATTCAACTCTAAAACATGTTGTATTTCTCCACTTGTGTGTGCTTCCTTCCCGCTTATCCTATAAGAGCAGAACCATGTAGAGGCTAAGGGGGCCATGCCATCCCTCAGAAGTTTCGAAAACCCCTCTATTGTTGTATAAAATTTGGGCCTTTTAAAATTAGTGGCTCCCTAGGCGAATTTCCTAGTTTGACCCTGCTTTATGGGCCTTCTTCTGTGTGTGCTTGTTCTCTTTTCACTTGTGTGGGTTCTCTCTGCATTGCACGTGTGGGTGCTATCATGGCCCCCAACCCCTTGATGTAAAAATAAAAATGAAGTGGTTATTTGTAAAAATAAAAATAGGCAGGGTGTTGTTGGTAATTTTTTAATAAAAAAATGCAAGCAGTTGCATGTAAAATTGTAAACTCCCTTTCCCACTTGAGGAGAAGTGTCTGCTCTGCAACGTGATCTTTTGACCATTGGCCATCTGAAGTGGGCCCCACCCTGAGATAGCATTTCAGCTCACAACAACGCCACGTGTACGGCTGAGAGGACTCTTGTGGACTTTCCAAAGTCCACAGAGGCAATAGACAGGAAAAACACCTTCCGTTTCTTCATCTTTAACTCGGGCTATTTCTCCTCCTCTCCTCTCCAAGCCCTCCTCCTCCCTTCTCTTCCTCTCATTACCCCCTGATTTTCAGGCCTCTTCCTGCGATTCACCGATCCGATCGACCCAGATCGACCCTTTCTTCGTTATCTTCTCAAGATCACCTATCTCCCCAACCATCCCTCTCAAATCCACCCCCAAAAAAAATCCGACCTTCTCCGTCGGATTTTACAGAATCCTTTCTTCAAAACCCACCACCCCTTTTCGAATTCTCTCGATTTGATTCTTTTCGAGAGATAAAGCTTCGATCTTTCGATTCTTAGGCCTTGATCCTTCATGGGTTTTGATTTTCATTCAATTCCTTGAAAGAGTCACTGTATCTTTTTCGATTTTAACACTTTTCGCAAGCATTTCTATTTTAAGCTCTCTTCAAAATACCCATCTCTGATTTCTTCGGAATCCGATCGTCTCTTACCTTAATTGTAAGGATTTTTGAGATTTCCTGAAAAAGATCGTTCCTTTCTTTCATCATTTATGATGAGTTCTCTGAATTTCTTGTATTTCTCTCGTACTCAGCTCTGAAACCATCTGCGAATTCCGCTTCTTTCCTGCTCGATTCTTTGGTTTTCAGAGAAAAAGAATTTTTGGGCTTTGTTTTGATTTCTTCCAATTCGCAAATGGCACAAGAAAGCTGGAAAATTGAGAAAGATGAAACCAATTGTGAGATCCTTAAACCCTCATCTTCCTCCTCTTCATCATCTTCCTCTTCTTCTGCTACGTCTTCATCAGCCTTCCTGAAACCCGTCCCGGAATTTCCACCCCAGATGCCGGAAAGGCCTGAGATTCCGGCCAACGTCGATTCCGGCGGCGCCGATGTTTCCGACACGCAGAAGCCCGACGAGGAGTCTCCTCGGACGGTTCGATTCATGAACCGTTGCACTAGCTGCCAGAAAAGGGTCGGTCTGACCGGTTTCCGGTGCCGCTGTGGCGATCTCTTCTGCGGCAGGCATCGGTACTCCGACACCCACGACTGCTCTTTCGATTACAAAGCTGCCGGCAGAGAAGCCATCTCTAAGGCCAATCCAGTAATCAGAGCCTCAAAGATTATCAGAATCTGATGCCCTTTTGTTCATCACAGATCTTGGGTTGAATTGGGGCCGTTCTCTCTTTACTTAAATTTGAATGATTATCTGTTGCCAATTGTCATGTGTTTTGTTTGTTTGAACTTTGTTTTAGGATATTTGAGAGAATTATAGCATTTGGGTATGAATGAAATTTGTGTTTGGATTATATGTGGAAAATAGGCTTTTTATTGCAATTTCTATTGTCTTGTAGAATTATTGCGTGCTCCCTATGACTTGAGGAATTCTTTCATGTAGAATTACTAATATGTGGAATTCTTGTTAGAATAGTCTAAAAAAGCACTTGGAATTTTAGAATTTGAAGCATTTTCAACGAGACATGGTCTGATGGGAATATGGGATTCTATTTATTTAAGGATATTAATTCTATTGGGTTTTTCTCTCCTGCTTCTCTGTCATTTTTATCTGTTTCTTTGTTTTAGTTTACCGCCTTGTTGAATGTCTTATCACTTGATAGAAGCATGTGAGGTAAGCTGCTGAAATTCAGCTGTTGTAGGGTTTGATAGAGAAATTGCCATGCTTTTTTATGTTTGTGGAGTTGTAAAGTGACCACTTTCTTTGTATTGTTGAATTCCTGTTATTGATATGTGATGTGGGTTGGTCTTTTTAATTTTGCTTTTTCTTTTTCTTGAGGTGGGTGTTTCTCTGAATGTAGCAATTTCTAACCTATAAAAGATGGTGAGACCGTGAGACGATAAATGGTTCTTGTTTGCAGCATTTGCTGGTTGACTAAAAGGAGTAGTTTTCATTTCCAAGTATGTTTTGAAGTGTGATTGATTTTGAAGTCTAAGTCATGCACTGTGTTCTTTAGATTGCACAGAAACAGAACAAGAACTACTGTCTTTTGTTTTGCATTGGCCTTGTCCTGCTTTGTTTGTTTTGGGAATAGATTTTCAAAAGGTTTCTATTTAAGTCAGTATTGGGAAATTGTTTCCCATTCTTTATAATTAAATTCATCGACTGCTACATTAGAAAAGAAATGACTGTAGACCCAAGGATCATTTTTCTCAGGATGTCCTGAAACCTTTGCTTTTGCTAATGCGTCTACTTCCTCATTCCATTCTCTTGTAATGTTTTCTTAGCAATTTAACAACCACTGTGGGATGCATGAGCAGCTCTTCACGTATTTTATTGCATTAATCTTATTGGCTTTAGTTAGGAAGGAGAACAACCATTAATCTTAAAAGTCGAAACTTCTTTGTGTGTCATCATCAATGCTCTATTCGAGTCCCCCATTCCCAGAATACGTTTGTTATCTTTAAGAGTTTTACCAATCCCTGATTTGACTGAGCTTCACTTGGGAGCTTCGGTATATATATTCTAGAATGTGTAAAATGAGATGTTCTGTACATTCATATATCACTCTACTGACCATGGTTTAGATTCCCACTGACCTATTCTTATGATGAAATTAGCAGTTTTTTTAAAGAAAAAATCTATCTGCTTCTGGTGTTGCAGTCCATTTTGTGACTTGAAAATGAGCAAAAATGGCATTGGAAATAATCTTAAAACTTAAGCCAAGCATTTGATCAACACAATTTGAATTTGCGATGATAATAGAAAAATTATGCTGTATATATGTATTTTTGTGGTGGATGGCCATTGTCGTGAAATTATGTATTGTAAATGCAATACATAGCAAATCCTGGTACAAAAAAGGGGCAGATTTTATAAAATCTTTGTTATGCATAGAGAAAGAACTAGAATTCTGACTGCTTCTTTCTATGGTGAGGTTGGAACTCTTAATCACATGAAAATTGATTTTCATTTAACAATCTCCTACTAAGATTCTCTTATTCAATCGAAATACTCTGGAAAATGGGGTAATTTTAACACAATGGTTTTTCTAGATACTTTCTGGTCAGAATCAATTTGGATCATGATAAAATGATGTTTGTATTGAAATTCAACAGGAAGAGTGTTAACTCCATTTCAAGTTTCTGGCTTCTCTCGCCATATCACAAAAGAATGTATAAATTAATAGTTCATTATGTTTATTTACAAATCATTATGGTAGTGATGAATGCATTGTAGGTTGGAAGGTTGTACTTTTGATTCTCAAGCAAACCATTGTTTTTAGTGCTGCTATGGAAATGCTTAAATGATGCTGAATGACTTATCCAAGCTTTTGCCTTTTGGGTTTTGTATTCTTCCTCTTTTATAAGAGGTGGGCGGTTGGGACTTGGGGCCATCCATTCTTTTGTTTATGTTTAGCATCTTTCATCTCAGAAATTATTCAATGCTGGTGACGGTATAGAAGGCTACCCATCAAAAGATCTTCTGTGGTGCTAGTTTTCATCACTTCTGCATGATTAATTAGTGGTAGGCCTGACTTCACTCACATAAGAGTGATATTCACCATTCGATTGAATCATGTCATCCGGGTGATTAGATTCAATGGTGAATATAGCCTTCAGATCAAGATGGAACTCGAGCCCAGCATGAATCTAAGACGAAAGGATTTGATTGATCAAATGGCTTTTCTTGATGAAAAGTGTGTCCCAAAGGTGAAGATCTGCTTCTTCTTGTATGGTAACTTAAACCATCACCAGCATTAAATCATTGTTCATATCTGTATGGGACTGTGGGGGTTTGTTTCAGCCTTTCCAGCTGTTTTGGGCATTGGGGCTTTCAATCTCCACAGAGTTCATAAATTTTCATATGCTAGAAAGATTTGGAAGGTGTGATTGCCAACCTGGAGATAGCTTGCAAGAGGGTTCATGGGCTTTGATTTGTTTCCTTTTTTTCCAAGTTGGGAGATATAAACAAAGGCTCCTGAAAAGCCTAGTGATACATGATTCCAAAAGGATGGCTCCGGCTCAAGGGGTGGGCTTTTTCAATGCTTTTGATGAAAAAAAGAGAAGTAGCTCCAGAGAACAGATCTTGAGATGGGTCATGAATAGAATCATGTGGGGCCATATAGAAAGGTTTTGTCAAAACCATTCATATGATGGGTGGTCCTATTTACTTTAGATGTGGGACATCTCAACACTTCTTAGAGTGGATGATCCAGACCGTTCCATTTGTGCTATTAGCTGCAATTGTCCAACTTGACGCCTTCTGAAGATGATAATGGCTGACTAGACAGAGCAATTAGGGTAATATATTACTGAGTCTCAGGTGACTGCATTTCTTGACCTTTAAGTTTCATATTTTGACCATGAAGCTCTGTAACTGTGGGGCCCATTTATGGTGGTCCTTCTTGTATAGATGGAGATTCCTGAAGGTGTAATTACATTTATGTTCATTGTTGCAATCATGAGGTTGCAGGTTACAACATCCATAGCTATGCAATTTTATAAATTTTAGGCACTGACCCGCACCCAGATAGAGTTAAAATACTTACATATTATAATATTACTTACACTAATGTAATGTGCTCAATGTATTTAAGTTGTTTAATATATTATCTTTGGGAATTTGGGATCTTGATATGAAACCCAAGACCTTAACTCAGACCCTTTTTTCTTTGCTGTTTTTCATCCAGCAGACGATATAATTTACCCAAATTAAAGAAGGGTTCAAATAATACTTCAATTAACTTCCACTCCGTCTCCTTCAATTGTTTTGGGTATCCAAGATAAAATTCAGTCATGGGAAGAGAAGCCTGCTCTTGCGAAACTTGTTGTTGCTCTTGCATAAAAGATACCATGTCATGCAAGAGAAAACGGCTTAGGGGATTTAAAGAACTGTTGCGTGGGATTTTATAACACCACTTTGAATTTAGATGGTTTTACTTTTGGGGAGGGTGGAGAATGAAAATCCCACATGTGGGGCTCCTCCTGCGGGTGAAAATTCTGCCCGGTTGATGTTGGCTTGACAATAGATGTAGCGCTTAGTCCGAGTTTAAGCATGACACAAGTGAAAATATTTCTCAAAAAACAATGGCCGAAGGTAGGAAGGCCTGTGGGTGGATAGTCTAAAAATTGACCTGGTCAAATCTGGATAGGTGTGAGTTTTAAGACACTGGAGACAAGTCTTAAGAGGGCTGTTAAATAGGTTTATTAAGGTCAAATCAGGGGGCTACCATAGTTAACTTCGTTCTCCAATTAGATGTTGGGATGTAAGCCATATTTGGCTAAAAGTCACAGGTCAATGTCCTTGCGTTGCCATTTGCCATTTGCCATTTGCCATTTGCCATTTGGTCCCTCTTTTTGTGTGATTAAAGAGCGTGCAAAGACAACCTCTTGAAAGCGGAAGATTTTCTCTTGGGAACCGTTTGCAGCCCACTATAATCATGTGTAAATGTTACCATGTACAATATTTACATATGTAAATATGTACAAACAAATGACCACTAAACTGGATTGCTATGGCACTGTCTTAACGAAAATTTCGGAGGGGTGGGTATGCTAAGGATGTAAAGTAGTTTTATGCAAACTGTAAAACCTAAAGCAATCCTCCTCCTTTGTCCAGATTTGGGACTAACATTAAACAGGAGGTCTTATGGAATGAGTAAGCTTGTTCATATAGAAAATCTCCCCATGAGCCAATCATACAATGTACTTATGTGGTCTAGCACCCACTCGGTTTCACTTCTATCATTGGAGGTATAAATGATCAAAAGATCTCTTAATGGATAAAGGGTTGTCCAAAAACTCAGCCCCATCGTATTATGCTGGCCCTTGATTTAACAACTCTATATTTTAATTTTTTTTAACCTGTTTTTTTTTTTTTTCCAACTATGAGTAAAAGTTCGATGAGTATAAAAACTGGTCATGATACAAGATCATGGGGAATAAATATGTGAAAGGAGCTTAGTTGACCGAAGGTGGACACAAGTTGGCCCCATAGAGGTGGATTCTACATGTAATCCTCTTTGTTAGAGGAAATTCTCCCCTTTAGCCTACCACCATCAGATCTTCACATTCTACCGGTATAAAAACTCGTAGTCCAACTTAAACTAGTAATTAAAAACCATGACACTTTTGTTATAGCTGATGATCCAAGCTCTTTGAGCTTAATGCCAAATGGAATATGACATAGATACATAGATATTTGGCCAAGGTATGGATGCACATGGACACAACCAATCCAACATGTTTACTTCCTCGTTTTGACATGATATGTGGAACCGACTTTATATATATCTCTTGGCACAGTGCGAGACAAACCATGGGCCCACCTGGGCTCCATAAGGCTAGATTCGCCATGACCATCTCAACTTAGAGTTGAATTTAGCAAAGTTCAAACCTAAACAACATTTGAATTTCATTCGGCTTCAAAATTCAAGTCAAGCCCAACCCAAACCCGGCCAATTCAATTCAAATTTCACTCCCAGTCCGGGTTGGCCAAAACCCATTGAAGTGTGGGACTGTGGCTAGTTAGATCCAACGTAACAAAGTTGATGTGCATGTGAATGCTTGCTGTAAATGGTAGGAGGCCAAACTTTTATATTGTTTGTTAGTGTTTCCAGATTTAGTAAAGAAAAGAGCAGTCACAATTTCAAAACCACACCATTTCAAGGCAATTAGAGACCTTTTTTTTTTCTTACCCAAATAATTCTTATAATATAAACAGTTTGTTTATACTGCTTTTCGACAAATTTGACTCGACCACATCAACTATAAGGCAACTTTGTCCATGCAACTTTTTTTTGATCATAATAAATTTATTTTCTAATTGAATCAAATGTACGAAATAATCTATTCTTAATGAGGTCTAATTGTACTAGCTCTTATTTAATCAAATTCTATTTCAAGGTGATGAGACTAAGTGCCTAACATGCCGCAAATGAAAATGCTCACATTGAACGTGGGTTATATGAGTCGAATCATACAAACCAACACCAATGTAGGTTACCCGACCTAACCCATTTGCCAAACCTGAGAGAGATGCACCAAATAGGGGTGTTTATGAGATGGGTATGATTGGATTAAGCAATATCCAAGCCCCGTCTGACCTTAAAACTATAGGCCCAAACCTGGCCTTAGCCCTACTTGGGCAATCTGTGCTTGGCTTGAGCTTGACAACCAAAAAATGTTTTAATCCGAGCCTGGCCCATCTCAAAGCATATGGTGGATAAGTTTACTTTTCTGAAAATGAAAAAATGGTTTTTGCTTACACTGTCCCAAGCTCTAGCTTAGCCCTTTTCTTTGGTAAGAAAAAACGAATTGATTGAGACGTGTGTAGTATGTGTGAGAATAGCTAGAAAAAGAAAAAGACAAAGGGCTCAAACAATAAATCCAAGCTTGCCCCAAGTGGGCTGGTCAGGGGTGAGGCGGCCCGGTCCACGAGCACACCTGGCTAGCATCAAATGTCGGTTGAAGTCAAGATCCCTCAGCCACCGGACTTGACTCCCATTGCCACCGCGTCGGCTGCAACTTCACATGTGCCATCACATCCACCACTCTCTCTCTCTCTCTCTCTCTCTCTCTCTCTCATATCCATGTAAATGTTCCAACAATTCTCCATTCAGCTCCTTCTTATCCTTTTAGCAGCGGTGGCACTCTTTTTCAGCTCTACTTTGTTCACCTTCTGTAACGCTTGAAAATAAGTGTGAACCTATATTTCAAAAATCTAAAACCACTTGAAAATATTTGTCTTCCCTTTATATGGGCCTTCACCAATATTTCATTCTAATTGGATTTAGGCTCATGGTCAGATTAATCATATATAACAAAATCACATTTTATATTATCAATCTAATGATAGATGTAGCTCTCATTAAAACAAAATTTGGATAAAGATAGTGAGCGACTTATTTAGTTTCATTTAGATTTTTGATAAGTAGGTCTTAATTGAGGAGTTTACAAGTTTCTCGTGAACCTAAGCATGATAGATCCAAACTCCTCATCTAGACATCTGCCCATTGTTAAATCTTATAACATTAAATTTACATTGAAGATAACTACTTAAACCTTTTAAAACCAAAATCATATAATTGGAGGAATCCAGATCCTATGACACTTTGGCACGGAGAAATCCTAAGTTAATGGGGATGAAAATCTACATTGAGGCCCCACCTATTAAAATTCGAACCATTAAAAATAAAATCCCTCAAGCTATACTTGATGTCCTGTGATTTTACATCAATTCAAGATTTTTCCACGGCTGAATTGACTGAAGAACTAAGGATGATGAATCCGCCAAAGATTACGTTAATGACCTTTTTAATTATTATTATTATCAAAAAGTCGATTCAATAGTGGAAAAAACTCGAATTGATGTAAATTTAATGGGTATCCCATATTTTTGGAGGTTGATTATTTTGAACTATTCCGATTCAAATAGGTCGGTCTCATCGTGGAGTTCCACTTGTTTAACTCATAATTCTCTAGATTAAACCCTCATAGACTAATAAAACTGAGGTTAGTCCCAACCACTTGTCTATAAATAGATAACGATCTCTCAAATCATACCAGTAGACATCAAAATGTCAGCACTTGCATTCTCCCACAATCTCTTTCTTCTCCTTCTCCTCTTTTTTCTTTCCCAATCTACCCTTCCCTTACTCGCTAATTCTGCCAAATGCCACCCGGACGACGAATCGGCTCTCCTCTCCTTCAAATCGGCCGTTACGGCCGACCCGTCCGGCATGCTCTCTACATGGAAACCCGCTACGGACTGCTGCACCTGGTCGGGCGTTACGTGCCGAGTCGACAACCGAGTCACGACCCTGAGTCTCTACGGCAACTCGTCCGATCCCAAACGATTCCTCTCCGCCACCATCTCTCCCTCTCTCTCCAAACTCGGTTACCTAGACGGCATCTACTTCTTCGACCTCCGTAACGTGACGGGAACCTTCCCGACATTCCTGTTCCGGCTCCGAAATCTAAGTTACATCTACATCGAAAACGGCAACCTGTACGGTCCGCTGCCGGAGAACCTCGGGCAGCTGCTCCCGAGTTTGGTGGCACTGAGTCTGGCTGGGAATCGGTTCTCGGGCAGGATACCAAGCTCCATTTCTGCACTCGGCGGGCTGAGTCAGCTCAACCTCGGCCAGAACAGTCTTTCCGGCGGGATCCCGGCCGAAATCGGGCTGCTGAAGAACCTCACGCTCCTATCCCTCGCCGGAAACCGCCTCTCTGGAAAAATTCCAGACCTTTCATCTCTCTCAGAGCTGAGAGTTCTGCGACTCTCCCAAAACAGCTTAGTAGGAGAAATCCCTTCAACAATTTCAAATCTTTCATCCAAGCTCATCTATCTCGAACTGGGTCACAACAAACTCACAGGAATAATCCCATCTGTCCTCGGAAACTTCAAGAGTCTCGATACTCTCGACCTCTCTAGCAATTTTTTGACAGGTGTAGTGCCCAAAAGCTTCAGAAACCTGACGAAAATCTTCAACCTCAATCTTTCCAGCAACAATCTCGTCGACCCATTTCCTGAAATGGAAGTGAAGGGGATCGAATCGCTTGATTTGTCGCATAATCGGTTCAATTTGGGCAGAATTCCGACATGGGTCACTTCGTCTCCGATCATTTACTCGTTGAAGCTGGTGGGGTGTGGGATTAAGATGAATTTGAGCGAGTGGAGGCCAAAGGAGACTTATTTCTATGATTTTATAGATCTGTCGGAGAATGGGATTTGGGGGAGTCCGGTGGAGCTGATAAACAGGACGGATTACTTGGTGGGGTTTTGGGGGGCTGGGAATCGGATGAGGTTTGATATGGGGGAATTGAGATTGCCCAAGACGATGAAGTTCTTGGATTTGTCGAGGAATTTGGTGTTTGGGAAGGTGCCTGGAAGCATCTCGGGGTTGAAGGAGGTGAATTTGAGCAACAACCACCTCTGTGGGCGGCTCCCGGCCACTAAGTTCCCGGCGACGGCTTTTGTTGGGAATGACTGTCTTTGTGGTCCTCCACTTTCTCCATGCAAGAAATAACCCCCTCCCTCTCCCCCTCCCCCTCCCATTCTCATGTTCTAATCTTGGTAATGTTGTTCTCATGTTATAATCTTGGTAATGTTGTTTTAAATATTGGTTTAGTGATCAGTGTAAGACATATGAGTTATGAAAGATTGAAGGGTTTAATGCTTCAAGCACTGACAGGTTTGATGGAATATATTTAGAGGTTGCCAAAAGAGGAGGGGGTGGGCCCCAAGCCCCCAACTGATGTTATGAATTTTAATTGTTGACTTTTTAGTCAACTAATGATTAATGATGATTGGGAAGGAAGAATTAGGGGTGCAACTCATTAGAGTTGGGATGGGATTTGGGGCAACCAAATTGGATTCAGATTTAGGTAAAGCCAAAGCCCAAACCCAAACCGAATGAACCCCTAAGATTCACTACTTGAACTCATCTTATTTGTAAATTCCCTATGCAAATCGAATTCTGGTTGACCCAGCTTATCAAACTATTGTTGGACAGATCAGTTATCAAACTACTGTTGGATTTGGCATGTTTTTTAAGGGTATAATTAAGGAAATAAACTTACTTCATCTATAATATGCAATATACTTACTTCATCTGTAATATGCTGTATATAAAAAGTTTCCCATACATTATATATAAATGTGTTTGTAGTTAAGTCGAGTAAATGGATCTGGTTTGGGTACTTGAAGCCTGAACCTGTACTCAGATTTCATGCTATTTCAAAAATCAAGCCCAAGCCCAATCCAAATTCTATTTTTGGTTGCCTCATATGGAAGTTTATTAGATGTGGACTACAAAATGAAATGCAACTATTGTTTCTTTTATTTTATGTTAAAGGAATGCCCAAGCCCAATCCAAATTCTGCTTGCACTGAATTTGGGCACTCATTCAGCTTAAGTCACAATGGTAAATTTTCCTCCCGTCTAAGCGGAGGGAATCTTGCATTTGCAACTACGCCTAAGCGATGGAAAACTTGCATTTGCAGCTCAAAAGTTAATAAACTTGCAAACCGATTCTTTTTTTCCCGTTTTACATCTTGGTTAGGTCACAGTTTGAGGGTCTGGTCCACACAATGATGGGTAGGCATGTATGATTTATCTTTAAATGCAATAATATCAAATCACAACAAAAACACAGTAAATCACTTGTTTGGTAAATTTACTTTACCAGGGAAGTGAAGTGAATGGTTAATGCAAGAGAGAACAAAAGTGTAGCTTTGATCAAATCAAAAGGTGAGAGAGTAGCTTCTTGAGATTCTCTTTTAAAAAAATATATTTTTTTTTTTGTAAGGGTGCTCATGGATTGGGCTGGCCTGCGTTGGGTCGGGCATGGGGTTTAGGTTATAATAGATGGGCCATGCCAAGATTTTTTTTTTTATTTGGACTTAGTTGTTGTGATCCGGAATCCCCGTACTATCCAAATATACATATATAATTATAAGGGAGGGAGTAGTAATGGGGCGACTCAAAATCATGACCTCTCACAAATGGTGATATGACTAGGTGTGTAAAAAAAAAAGAAAAAAGGGGAAAACCGTCTAACCGAACCGAACAACGGTTAATAACTATATTTCACAGTTCGGTTACGGTTACGGTTAATGAAATCCAAAAACTGCACGGTTCGGTTCGATTACGGTTTTCTATAATAATTCACGGTTACTAACCGAACCGAACCGTATAATACGGTTCGGTTAACCGTATGCGGTTAACCGTACAGTTTACAAATAAAAGAAAAAAATAAGGAGCCGTAATCGTACGGTTAACCGTATAATAAAGATTATCGATCAATATGATTTTTATTCAGTTGCTCCTTATGTGTCATTTTACCTTCAATCATTCACATTTATCCCCTTATATGAGGAAGGCATTCCACGGTTATTAATCGTAACCGAACCGTTTAATATGGTTAACCGCGGTTACGGCTTTACACGGTTTTTGTGGATATAGTTACGGTTACGGTTTTAAAAGACAAAAAACCGTGGTTATGGTTCGGTTATCGGTTTTCCCAAATTGACCGATTAACCGAACCGTTACACCCCTAGATATGACCAGACCAGTTGAGCTGGCCTAGGGCATGGTAAGAAACTTATTTTTTTTGTTCTATAAGTCTAACATGGGTCGGGCTCGGGCTTCATCTTTCCATGCGGGCTAGGCTAAGGATTGGCTTAAGCTTGGGCTAAGCTTAGGCTTCTAGTTTAGAAGTTGGGCCGTTTTGGACGTTCATTAGCCTAGCCTGGCCTGGTCTATGAACAGCCCTAGTTTATTTTGTCATTCAATGGCATGAGAAAATATCCTTTTAACATTTCTTTGTCAAAAGGAAGAAGTGATTTTTGAAATTTAGTATTTTTTTTATTTGACCCCTCTCTTTTTATTGTTTCTTGAATTAACCATTCACTTTACTTCACTGGCAAAGTAAGTTTACGAAATATGAAGCAGTTAGTGACTGAGAAGTGAACAATTAGCGTGGTATGGGATTGGATCCTTATAGATGAAAAGTGACTTTCATTATGGAATAGGTAGGGATGGAATGGACTCTCTCAAACCAAGTACATGATGGATTTGACATGAAAAGATTGATCCAGTACGGGCATCTTTACCTCGATTTAGGCTGAGTGTGGATTAACCTCACTCATTGATTTAGTCCTAACTGGACCACTTTCCATCTCTAGGATAGGCATATCTAAGTTGGCAAAAAGGCTTCTCAGGGTTTTAATTAGCCGAGCCTAATTTGTGTCTAGCGTTTTTGGTCACAAAGTCTATGGGGACTTTCTCGTTAAACTCCTCTAGAAAGAAAAAAGAAAAACTCTCAGACAACTTAGTTAGCGAAAGGGCTTCTCATGATTTGATCGAGCTCGAGCCTAATCTATGACTGTTATGCATCGGACTATATTGGGCTCTAATTTGGGCTTACCTATGGCGAGAGGGCCTTTATCAACTATATAGGAATTTGAGCGCTTTTCAGGTCTTTACAAAGTCGTAAGGGGATTTTCCACTAAAATCATCTAGAAAGTAAAGAAAAGATTTTCGACAACTTCAGACTGCTGTTGTTATTCAAAAAAAAAAAAACTCAGACTTATATTTATCTATTTTCTTGTATTTAACATATATTAGAGTACACATTTAGCTAGTCTTGATTGTTTAACATTTTCTTTATAAGTGTATTTATTATTTTAGCCCATGCATTGCCCAGGGAACATTGAAGCCCGTGTCAACTGCCGAAGTTTGCTATTTTGATTTTTTTTTCTCTCTAATCGTCAGATGGAAGTTCACTAGCAGACATGGTCTACGAGAAAAAAATCCAACTATCTTTCTTTTATTTTATGCCAAAGGAAATGGAAAGGGCTGCTTGCATTGAAGTTGGGTCAAATGCAGATTTACCGCCTCTTGTATAGGCGGTAAAGTTGCATATGCCAGATTTCGTCCCATCTGAAAGGAGGAAATCCTGCATTTGCAATTATACCACCAATACATACAATGGTAAAGTGGTGTTTTCAAGTTTTCCTCCCGTCTGAGTAGAGGAAAACTTGCAATTGTAGAATTTAAGCCCTTAAACATGCAATCTAGTTCATTATTCATTTCTCTTTTTTTTTTTTTTTACATATTAGTTGGTTACGGGTTGGGGCTATGGTCCACACATTGATGGGTGGGCATGTATGATTAATGTATAAATGCAATTTTCTCAAACCACAACAAATACACAGTTTATCAATTGTTTGGTAAATTTACTTTATCGGGGAAGTGGAGTAAATGGTTAATGCAATAGAGAATAAAAATAAAGGTTTGGTCAAATCAAAAGGCAAGAGAGTAGCTTTTTTAAGATTTTCTTTGAAAAAGAAGATTGTTTTTTGTAAGGATGCTCATGGATCAGGCCGGCCCGCGTTGGGTCGGGCATGGGATTTTGGTTATAATAGTGGTTGAGATCTGGAATCCTCGCCCTGCCCAAGTATACATATATAATTATAAGGGGGTAGTAGTGGGGCGACTGAAAACCATGACCTCTCACTTAAGGTGATATGACCGGACCGGTTGAGTTGGCATTAGACATGATGAGAAACTCATATTTTTTGCTCAATAAGTCTAATATGGGTTGGACTTGGGCTTCTTCATTTCCTTGCAGGCTAGGCTCTGGCCAACAACTTCAGGCTTGACTCAAGCTTGGCCAGGCTTAGGCTTCTAGTTTCGAAATCGGGCCGTTTCGGATTTTCCTCGGCCAAGACCGGCTTGGTTCATGGACAGCCCAAGTCTCTCCTGTCATTCAATGGCATGAGAAAATATCCTTTAGAGGATTTTACCAGAAAATGCACCATATTTGCATGTTGCACGCGAAAATGCAGGTTATTACGTGCTGAACGAGATCATTCATCCCTCCCATTTTTTTATTTTTTTGCACTAACGACGATAGCGTCGCCTAAAT
Organism: Umbellularia californica; assembly: GCA_028538565.1. Taxonomy (NCBI): domain Eukaryota; kingdom Viridiplantae; phylum Streptophyta; class Magnoliopsida; order Laurales; family Lauraceae; genus Umbellularia; species Umbellularia californica. The sequence continues at coordinate 2,828,991 of JAPQWN010000002.1, forward strand.
GCATTTAGGCGACGCTAGCGTCACTTTTCGCTATATATAACCCCTACCCCACCTCGCGCTTTTCCTCTTTCGTTTTCGCTCGTCCCTTTCCAGGCGTCCTTCTCTCTTGGAAAACTCCACCAGCTACCATTTTCTTAGACATACATAGAATGTTTATTGCTCATTTTGATCCATTTCAGAGGCTATTTGCCTTCCTTTAAGAGGTTAGTTGTCTTCTCCAAACAAAAAGATCTCTTTCAATAAAATATAAAATATATATTTTATTCCGAATCCAGAATTGCATCTATTTTTTTTTATAGTTGAAGGCAGAATTACCCTTTCTTTGTGTCTCATGAACTTTGACTCAAGATCCAAGTTGGGGATAAGGACCCCATAGCTCGACCACTCTCATCAGGACGCGGTTCTTCTAGTAAGAGATCTGTCATCAGCTATGAGACTACCCTCCCTGACTTCTTCTTTACAAAACATACCCGCTCATGTACATGTGACATCTTCTATTCAATAAAAATAATATCCGTAGCTTCTGCATGTCATGTGCTTCTTTATTATGAACGAAAAGAAATTGAGAATTTATTTCCATTCAATATACATCATACCACAACTATGCAAGTGCACTTCTCTGCGTCTTCTCTTCAATGCATTGAATTGTAGGGTCACCAAGTACTGGCCCAAAGTTAGGAAAATCTCATTCAAGTGACTGATGGTGCTTTACATTTACTTCTACATATTCTTTGTTTGGAGCTTTGATTCAGCTTTTAAGTCATTCCATCATCCTTTTTTTTTTCTTTGAGTGAGAATAGCTTTGTGTGATAGTAAAAAAAAAAAAACGGTTGCAGTCATGAAGCAGCAGCAGCAGTGCAATTGTTGCAACATAGGGGGTAGGTATGATATATTTGAGCATGTCTTGTCATCTAGCAAACATCCCATTAGGCATTCTATGTGCATGATTATAAAATTGATTTCTTTGTTATGTAAGAGGATATCTTGAAGTTAATATCTTCAATAGGAGAATTGAGAACACTTGTAGTGAGTGGTGAAAAGAAAGTCAAGGCATTTTCTTTGGTTCAACGATGTATCTGTTCATGTCATGTGCAGACTTGAAAATAGTCCTTGTATCTCATTCTCAACAATTTTATGAAAATGTTCGTTCAAATGTTTAATTTATATCATTGATTTGTTGTTGGACTGGACTGATGTCATTGAAGCACCGATATTGCTTTCGAATTCGACATGTTGGAAGGGCAGGGGATGCCGATTCAGTCGAATTCGACATGTTACTCAAAAATGTCAAATGGCCTATCAAACATTATAACGAACACTTGACATACAGATTTCATTTCAGCATGTTAATACAGTACACAAGGGCTTAGAGCACAATACAAATCGAAATACATTTTCAACCCATCTAATGTTAATACAGTACATAACTTAAACTCATTGTTCATATATATAGCAAGATAAACGTCAACGCAGAGAGAGAGAGAGTAACAGAGAGAGCCAAATGCCACCAGCCATTTGCACCAAACATATATATAGCAAGATGAACGTCATTAATCATAGAAAACCAAATGCCACCAGCCATTTGCACCAAACAATTGATTTGAAGCCATTAAGCCAAAAAAAACACATAACCAAACGGCAAATCAAACGAAAAAATGGTGATGAAACTCCGAACAAATGGTACAGATGAACATACCTACTTTGAATGGATGAGCGATATCAGAATGAGGGTGGTATAGAAGGGAGGAGAGAGCATAGGGGGCAGGGGGCAGCGGCGTCGTCGCAGGGTGGGAGGGAAGGAGAAAAAGGAAAAAATGAGAGCGAATGAGGGAGCCTAGGGTTAAATGGGTTTGACGAAGAATGACGCTAGCGTCGTATATCAATATGCCCAAGCAACACTAGCGTTGCTTCTTCCTAAATTAAAAAAAAAAAAAAAAAAAAAAAAAACCCCGAAACAATGCATAACGGACCACGTTTGTGCATAAAGTAATAGTATACATTTTCTCGTGCAATGTGCAAATATTGTGCATTTTCCGGTAAAATCCTCTATCCTTTAAGATTTTGTTGTTAAAAGGAAGAGGTGATTTTCGAGATTTAGTATATTTTTAATTTGACCCCTATCTTTTTATTGTTTCTTGAGCTAACCGTTTACTTTACTTCACTGGTAAACTAAGTTCACGAAATATGAAGTAGTTAGGTGTGAGAAGTGAACAAGTCGGGTGGTGTCCACTCGTGATTAAATCATATACTCAAAAATAAATATCATCTGGGTTTCTAGGATCGGATCCTTAAAGACGAAAAGTAAATTTCATTATGGAATACATAGTGGGGGAATGGACTCTTTCAAACCATGGATTAAAAATTCGGCCGATACCAAGCCAATATCTCGCTGAGATATCGGTCTCGGCAAAATATCCCCAATTTATCGCAAAATATCGGTCGATATGTGATTCATCTTGGGTGAACCAATATCTCGGCCAATATTTTCAAAATAACGGCCAAGATGATATAAAAAGGGTAAAAACCCTTGCAACTTTTTCCCCATCTTCATCTTCTTCTCCTCTCTTCTCATCTCCTTACTACCCATAGCAGCAGCCCTACTCCCTCTTGCATATTTTCAAATCCCACATTAATTTTTTGGAGAAAATATTATCTAAGGTAAGAGAAAATCAACCTAAAGCATTTTATTATGTGTTTTTTTTTTTTTTTAAAGTTTTTAGATGAAGCATAGAAATCATTGGATTTGTCATTTGTGTTGTGTTCTTCATTTAGAAGTTAGATCTACATACTTTCATGCTAGATCTACTCATACACATGATTTTGAACTTTTTTTTTCAATTTTTTTTATTTTCAGATTTTTTTAATATTTGAATTATTATATATCATTTTTTGGGGATTTCATCATAACTATGTTCTTTTAATGATTCATGATCATTGTATGGTGTATAAATGATTGATCTACATACTTTTATACTAGATCTATATATTTAGGATTTTAAAGATGATTTTATTAAAAAAAATTCTTAAAAATAATTGTTGTTACTTGTTAGAATATTTGTGATACCAAAGGCTTATTAATAGTGTGTAGATGATAGATCTACATCTACTCATACTCTCATAGTCATAAACATCATTTCTATTTTTATTTTAATTATTTTATTTTCGTATTTTTTAATATTTGAATTATAATATATCATTTTTTGGGGATTTCATCATAAATATGTTCTTTTAATGATTCATTATCATTGTATGGTGTGTAAATGATTAATCTACATACTTTTATGCTAGATCTATATATTTAGGATTTTGAAGAAATAAACTTGACAGTGCAGCAGCGGCACACACCGATACGAGTGAGCCAAGGGGAAAGGAGGTGGACGAGGAGAGTGGGTCAAGTATTTCTACTTCTTTATCATCAGCAGGAATTCCACTTGAATCTCCCGGGGATGAGGGTCATTATAGAGATAATGAGCCTATCACTTACGAGACAGTTGAGCATTTTCCTGATTCTACTGAGTTAGATCCTCGCCGTGGCTATGTCAGACATGTTGGACAGACTGAGGCAGGGGGTAGTAGTAGTGCCGCTACTCATGGTCATCATGGGAGTTATGTTGACCAAGGTACCATGTATAGACAGCATGGGGGTTATGTTGGCCAACAAGATGCCATGTATGGACGGCATGAGGGTTATTCATATGACCCCAATTGGGTAACCCCTTCACCAACACCGATTATTTCTATTGAACAGATGTTAATTGAGCAAGGGAGGCTTAACCCACCAGTTTGCCAACGACCTTTATATCCCCATCATGCCTATTTCATGCCATTTGACTACAACCAGCCATCTCAATCCACAAGGGATCAAGATAGTTCATCATCTCATCAAGAACAATCTGAATGTGGTCATGGCTATGGTAGTGCTGCGCAACAGTATGGAGCATATCTTTTTAGCCAATATCGAAGAAATGATGATGATAATATCGAGCCAGTGCGACACTCCACTTGGAATTAGGCTGTCAATCTGTCATACACTCATACTCATCAATCTCTCCCTAGTCTCTACTTTCTACTAGTCCCCTCTAATTTCAGGTGAACCATGAACCTTTTGATGCCCAAGTACTTTATGATTTATCTATCTCACTATAATGTTTCTGATTTTAATGTGTCATCTTCATGGTCTTGAATTTTACAACTTATTTGATTATTGAGTTAGTATTAAATGATGATTGATATGCTATCTTTATTTTCTTATATTTTACACTAATAAATTGATCATGAGCATCAATAATGGTTGCATTATATGAAATACTAAAGAAGGCATCGAACTGTAACACAAACAGGACTCATAACTTAAGCTGACCGAGATTTTGATTTATTGTTGTTACTAATGGAAAAAAAATATTGTATTCTAGCATTTTCTAATATTCTGGATTTTTTGGATATTTTTTCAATTCTTCTTGGATTAAAAAAAATTCACACCGCGACGACTGCGACGGACCGATATCCGAGACTGATACCGATATCATATCGGTTTTTTGGCCCGGCCGATACCGCGACTGCAACCGAGATTTTAAACCATGTTTCAAACGAATTACATGATGGACTCAACTTGAAAATATTGATTCATATGGACGTGCTTACCTCAATTAAGGCTGAGTGTGGGTTAACCTCGTTAAGTGATCCAGTCCTAACTGGACCACTTTCCATCTCTAGGATAGGAAGATCTAAGTGGGCTAAAAGGTTTTTCAAGATTTCATCTAGATGAGCCTAACTTGTGTTTGGCGTTTTTGGTCATCATAAAGTCTAGGGCTAAAACCTCTGGAAAGAAAAGAAAAGAAAAAAGATCTCGTACAAATCATGACTGTTTGTTATGGCCCTAAATAGGTATAGGGCTTGATTTAATGCATTCCATTAGTCCTAGAGTTTATTTGTTAGGTCCATAACGTTTCGTATCAATGCCGGCGTTAACATCTCGAGCTTTAGAGTCATAGAAAAGGATTTTCCTGCGCATGCCCAATAAGAAAAGCTGCCAATCAGAATACTGAAAAATTGGAATAGGAAGAAAAAGAAATGCTTACTTTCCCATGCGTGCCTAATAAGAAATGCTGCCAGTCAAAATACTGAAAAATATGAATAGGAAGAAAAAGAAATGCTTAACACCTTGATTCTTTCCTTTTATGTTACAGAAAATGATTGCAGGGGGTGCCTGCGGTCAACAACAAAAAGTTTGGTACTGTAATTTTTATTGTTATTTGAAATCTAAATTGGTGCTAGGAGTGTTTTAGTGTAGGAAGAAATGATTTAGATGACCACACCTTATTTACTGTCCCAACTGCTAGCCTCAAACAGACATTTTTGAAAACAAACTTGCAGCTTCACCATTGATGAATACGGAGGCGAAGTTGCAAACCGATTGTTTTTTTTTTCTTTATTATTTTTAAGATATGGGTTGGGTCATGGGTCTTGGGTCAGCTCCACACAACGATGGATGAGCATGTATGGTTAACATTTAAATGCAATAATATCAAATCAGGATAAGCCGCGTGTTTAGTAAACTTACTTTACCCAACCTAGGCTAGCACACTTGGGTGGGGCATAGATTTCTAATTTGGACCGTTTAATATATTGGTCAGGCTTGGACTCAACCGGAGAGAGCCCAAAGCCCAGCTCAGCCTGAATACACAAATAATTATAAGACAGAAGGAGATTGGGGGCGGGGGGACTCAAACACATGACCTCCCATATGGGGCGATTTGACCAGACTCGCTAAGCTGTAGCATCAGACATTATAAAAAAAATATTTCTTTTCCCTTTTTTTGTTTTATAAGTTTAACTCAGGCTATGCTTGGGCTTCATCATTTCCGGGATGGCCGGTCTCGGGCAAGCAACTTCTGGCCTGACAAGGGCTTGGGTCAAGGCAAGCTTATAGTTTAGGAGTCGGTCCAGGCCTGGACATTCCTCGGCCCAAACCAGCCCGTCTCATGTAGGACCCTAGTTTTTTTTTTTCCCGTCATTTTCTAGAATGAGAGACTACCTTTTTTACGTTTTTTTTGTTTGAAGGAAGAGGTGATTTTTTAATTTGTTATTATATCTTGTGATCCCTTTATTTTTATTGTCTCTTGAACTTACGTTCACTTCACTTCACTGGTAAAGTAAGTGTACCGAGCAAGAAATAGTGAGTGGGTGAGAAGTTTAAACATAGGGCGGGGTCCTCATGTGATTAAATCCTACCGTCAAAAATCAATATCATCTCTATTTTGGGGAACGGAACCTTACACATGAAAAGTGAGTTTCGTTATGGAATAGTTAGGGGGAATGGGCTCTCTTAAACCAAGTTAAAGATGAACTAAATATGAGAAATAGAAACAATACGTGCCTGGGTGCCTCAACGCCTGAGTATGGGCTATCCTTATTGATCAATTCCGGACTGGGCCAATTTCCATCTCTAGGATAACAATATCTCAGGTAGCGAAAGGGCTTCTCATGGTCTGATCCAGCCCGAGCCTAATCTGTGACTGCCATGCATGGACTATATTAGGCTCTAATTTAGGCTCATGGGCTCACCTATGGCGAGAGGGCCTTTATCATCTATATAGGAACTTGAGGGCCTTTTAGGTCTTTAAAAAGTCGTAAGGGGACCGTCCCATTTAAATCATCTAGAAAGTAAAGGAAAGATTTTCGACAATTTCGGATTGCTGTTGTTATTCAAAAAAAAAAAAAAATCAGACTTCTACTTATCTACTATCTTTGTATTTAATATATATTTGATTTCCCATTTAGTTGTGATTTTTCAACCTTTTCTTTATTACTGTATTTGTTATTTTAGCCCATGCATTTCCCAAGGAACATTGAAGCCCGCGCCTACCGCCGAAGTTTGCTATTGTATTTTTTTTGCTCGAATCATCATATGGAAGTCAACTAGACGTGGTCTACAAGAAGAAATCCAACCATCATTCTTTTATTTTATGCCAAAGGAAATGGAAAGGGCTGTTTCCATTGAGGTTAGGCCAAATGCAGGTTTACCGCCGATTGTTTACGCGGTAAAGTTTACTTGCCAGATTTCATTCCGTCTGAGAGTAGGAAATCTGGCATTTTCAACTATATTGCCGATAAATAAGGCGGTAAAGCGGTGTTTGCAAGTTTTCCCCCCATCTGAGCGGAGGAAGACTTGCAATTATAGAATAGAAGCCCTTAAACATGCAATCCGGTTCTCTCTTCTTTTCCTTCTTTTTTTTTTTTTTTTTTTCAATACTAGTTGGTCACGGGTTGGGGCTATGGTCCACACATTGATAGGCGGGCATGTATGATTAATGTAAAAATGCAATAATCTCAAATCACAACAAATACACGGTAAATCAATTGTTTGGTAAATTTTCTTTACCGGGAAAGGGGAGCAAATGGTTAATGCAATAGAGAGCAAGTAAAGGTTTGGTCACATCATAAGGCGAGCGAGCACCTTTTTTAAGATTTTCTTTTACAAAGAAGATTGCTTTTTGTAAGGGTGCTCGTGGATCGGGCCGGCCCGCGTTGGGTCAGGCATGGGATTTTGGTTATAATAGTGCTTGAGATTCGGAATCCCTGCCTTGCCGAAGTATACATACATATATATATATAATTATAAGGGGGTAGTAGTGGACGACTGAAAACCATGGCCTCTCACATAAGGTGATATGACCCCGAACCGGTTTAGCCAGCATAGGACATGATGGGAAACACATATTTTTTGCTCAATAAGTCTAACATGGGTTGGACTCGGGTTTCTTCTTTTCCATGCGGGCAAGGCTCTGGCCAACAACTTCAGGCTTGACACAAGCTTGGGCCAGGCTTAGGCTTCTAGTTTCGAAGTTGGGCCGTCTCGGACTTTCCTCCGCCTAGCCCGGCCTGGTTCATGGACAGCCCAAGTTTGTCTTGTCATTCAGTGGCATGAGAAAATATCCTTTTAAGATTTTTTTTATTAAAAGGAAGAGGTGATTTTCGAGATTTAGTATATTTTTAATTTGACCCCTGCTTTTTATTTTTTCTTGAGTTAACCGTTTACTTTACTTCACTGGTAAACTAAGTTCACAAAATACAAAGTAGTTAGTGAGCGAGAAGTGAAAAAGTAGGGTGGTGCCCACTCGTGATTAAATCCTATGCTCAAAAATAAATATCATTTGGATTTCTGGGATCGATCCTTAAAGATGAAAAGTGAGTTTCATTAAGGAATAAGTAGGGGCGGAATGGGCTCTTTCAAACCAGTTACACGGTGGACTCAACTTGAAATTTGGATCCATATGGGCGTGCTTACCTCAATTAAGGCTGAGTGTGGGTTAACCTTGCTCACTGATCCGGTCCTAACCGACCACTTTCCATATCTACGATAGGAACATCTAAGTTGGCTAAAAGGTTTCTCAAGATTTCATCTAGCTGAGCCTACCTTGTTAGAACTGGCCATTTTGGTCTTCACAAAGCCTATGGGGATTTCCCATTTAAAACCTCTAGAAAGAGGAAAAAGAAAAGTTCTCATGCAAATTTTGACCGTTTGTTATGTCCATAAATAGGTATATGGCTTGATTTGATGCATTCCATCGGTCCTAGGGCTTATTGGTTTGGTCTATAACATTTGGTATGAATGCCGTTGTCAACGTCCCGAGCTTTAGAGTCACAGAAAGGGATTTTCACGTGCATGCCCAGTAAGAGATGCTGCTAATGAAAAAAAAATCTGAAAAATAGGAATAGGAAGAAAAAGAAATGCTTCACACCTTGATTCTTTCCTTTCATGTTATAGAAAATGATTGCAGGGGGTGCTTGCAGTCGACAACAAAAAATTTGGTACCGTAAGTTTTTTTGTTATTTGAACATTAAATTGGTTCTTGGAGTGTTTTAGTGTAGGAAAAAAATGATTTAGATCATCACACAAATAATTATAAGGGAGAAAGGGATTGGGGTGGGGGGACTCAAATACATGACCTCCCATATGGGGCGATATGAACAGACTCGCTAAGCTGCAGCGTTAGACATTATAAGAAAATATTTCTTTTCCCTTTGTTGTTATATAAGTTTAACTCAGGCTATGCTTGGGCTTCATCATTTCCGGGATGGCCGGTCTCGGGCAAGCAACTTCTAGCCTGACAAAGGTTTGGGCCGAGGCAAGCTTATAGTTTAGGAGTCGGGCCGGGCCTGGAAATTCCTCGGCCCAAACCTGCCCGTTGCATGTACGACCCTAGGTTTTTTTTTTTTTGTCATTTTGTACAATGAGAGAATATTTTTTTTTTATGTTTTTTTGTCAGAAGGAAGAGGTGATTTTTTAAATTTGTTATTATATATTGTGATCCCTTTCTTTTTATTGTCTCTTGAACTTACGTTCACTTCACTTCACTGGTAAAGTAAGTGTACCGAGCAAGAAATAGTGAGTGGGTGAGAAGTTTAAACATAGGGCGGGGTCCTCATGTGATTAAATCCTACCGTCAAAAATCAATATCATCTCTATTTTGGGGAACGGAACCTTACACATGAAAAGTGAGTTTCGTTATGGAATAGTTAGGGGGAATGGGCTCTCTAAAACCAAGTTAAAGATGAACTAAATATGAGAAATAGATACAATACGTGCCTGGGTGCCTCAACGCCTGAGTATGGGCTATCCTTATTGATCAATTCCGGACTGGGCCAATTTCCATCTCTAGGATAACAATATCTCAGGTAGCGAAAGGGCTTCTCATGGTCAGATCCAGCCCGAGCCTAATCTGTGACCGCCATGCAAGGAGTATATTAGGCTCTAATTTAGGCTCATGGGCTTACCTATGGTTAGAGGGCCTTTATCATCTATATAGGAACTTGAGGGCCATTTAGGTCTTTAAAAAGTCGTAAGGGGACATTCCATTTTAAATCATCTAGAAAGTAAAGGAAAGATTTTCGACAATTGCCGATTGCTGTTATTATTCAAAAAAAAAATATCAGACTTCTACTTATCTTCTATCTTTGTATTTAATATATATTTGATTGCCCATTTAGTTTTGATTTTTCAACCATTTCTTTATAACTGTATATGTTATTTTAGCCCATGCATTGCCCAAGGAACATTGAAGCCCGCGCCTACCGCCGAAGTTTGCTATTGAATTTTTTTTTCTCTAATCATAATATGGAAGGCCACTAGACATGGTCTTCAAGAAGAAATCCAACCATCATTCTTTTATTTTATGCCAAAGTAAATGGAAAGGGCTGCTTGCATTGAGGTTAGGCGAAATGCAGGTTTACCGCCGATTGTATAGGCGGTAAGGTTGACTTTCCAGATTTCATCCTGTCTGAGTGGAGGAAATATGGCATTTTCAACTATACCGCCGATAAATAAGTTGGTAAAGTGGTGTTTGCAAGTTTTACCCCATCTGAACGGAGGAAAACTTGCAATTATAGAATATAAGCCCTTTAACATGCAATCCGGTTCTCTCTTCTTTTCCATCTTTTTTTTTTTTTTTTTCAATATTAGTTGGTCACGGGTTGGGGCTATGGTCCACACATTGATAGGTGGGCATGTATGATTAATGTAAAAATGCAATAATTTCAAATCACATCAAATACACGGTAAATCAATTGTTTGGTAAATTTACTTTACCGGGGAAGTGGAGTAAATGGTTAATGCAATAGAGAGCAAAAGTAAAGGTTTGGTCACATCAGAAGGTGAGCGAGCAGCTTTTTTAAGATTTCCTTTTACAAAGAATATTGTTTTTTGTAAGGGTGCTCATGGATCGGGCCGGCCCGCGTTGGGTCAAGCATGGGATTTTGGTTATAATAGTGGTTGAGATTCGGAATCCCCACCCAGCCGAAGTATACATATTTGTATATAATTATAAGGGGGTAGTAATGGGCGACTGAAAACCATGGCCTCTCACATAAGGTGATATGACCCCGACCGGTTGAGCCGGCATAGGACATGATGGGAAACTCATATTTTTTGCTCAATAAGTCTAACATGGGTTGGACTCGGGCTTCTTCTTTTCCATGCGTGCAAGGCTCTGGCCAACAACTTCAAGCCTGACTGAAGCTTGGGCCAGGCTTAGGCTTCTAGTCTCAAAGTTGGGCCGTCTTGGACTTTCCTCTGCCTAGCCCGGCCTGGTTCATGGACAGCCCATGTTTGTCTTGTCATTCAATGGCATGAGAAAATATCCTTTTAAGATATTTTTTTATTAAAAGGAAGAGGTGATTTTCGAGATTTAGTATATTTTTAATTTGACCCCTATCTTTTTATTTTTTCTTGAGTCAACCGTTTACTTTACTTCACTGGTAAACTAAGTTCACGAAATACGAAGCAGTTAGTGAGCGAGAAGTGAACAAGTAGGGTGGTGCCCACTCGTGATTAAATCCTATGCTCAAAAATAAATATCAACTGGGTTTTTGGGATCGATCCTTAAAGATGAAAAGTGAGTTTCATTAAGGAATACGTATGGGCGGAATGGGCTCTTTCAAACCAATTACATGATGGACTCAACTTGAAATTTGGATCCATATGGGCGTGCTTACCTAAATTAAGGTTGAGTGTGGGTTAACCCCGCTCACTGATCCAATCCTAACCGGACCGCTTTCCATCTCTAGGATAGGAACATCTAAGTTGGCTAAAAGGTTTCTCAAGATTTCATCTAGATAAGCCTAACTTGTGAGAACTGGCCATTTTGGTCTTCACAAGGCCTATGGGGATTTCCCATTTAAAATCACTAGAAAGAGGGAAAAAAAAGTTCTCATGCAAATTCTGACCATTTGTTATGTCCATAAATAGGTATATGGCTTGATTTGATGCATTCCATCGGTCTAGGGCTTATTGGTTTGGTCTATAACATTTGGTATGAATGCCGTTGTCAACGTCCCGAGCTTTAGAGTCACAGAAAGGGATTTTCACATGCATGCCCAATAAGAGATGCTGCCAATGAAAAAAAAATCTGAAAAATAGGAATAGGAAGAAAAAGAAATGCTTCACACCATGATTATTTCCTTCCATGTTATAGAAAATGATTGCAGGGGGTGCTTACAGTCGACAACAAAAATTTTGGTACCGCAAGTTTTTTTGTTATTTGAACATTAAATTGGTGCTTGGAGTGTTTTAGTGTAGGAAAAAAATGATTTAGATCATCACACAAATAATTATAAGGGAGAAAGGGATTGGGGTGGGGGGACTCAAATACATGACCTCCCATATGGGGCGATATGACCAGACTCGCTAAGCTGCAGCGTTAGACATTATAAGAAAATATTTCATTTCCCTTTGTTGTTATATAAGTTTAAGTCATGCTATGCTTCGGCTTCATCATTTCCGGGATGGCCGGTCTCGGGCAAGCAACTTCTGGCCTGACAAGGGCTTGGGCCAGGGCAAGCTTATATAGTTTAGGAGTCGGGCCAGGCCTGGACATTCCTCGGCCCAAACCAGCCCGTCGCATGTACAACCCTAGGCTTTTTTTTTTCTTTTTTTGTCATTTTGTGGAATGAGAGACTATTTTTTTTATGTTTTTTGGTTAGAAGGAAGAGGTGATTTTTTAAATTTGTTATTATATCTTGAGATCCCTTTCTTTTTATTGTCTCTTGTTCTTACCTTCACTTCACTTCACTGGTAAAGTAAGTGTACCGAGCAGGAAATAGTGAGTGGGTGTGAAGTTAACACATAGGACGGGGTCCTCATGTGATTAAATCCGACGGTAAAAAATCAATATCATCTCTATTTTGGGGATCGGAACCTTACACATGAAAAGTGAGTTTCATTATCGAATAGTTAGGGGGAATGGGCTCTCTCAAACCAAGTTAAAGATGAACTAAATATGAGAAATAGATACAATACGTGCCTGGGTGCCTCAACGCCTGAGTATGGGCTATCCTTATTGATCAATTCCGGACTGGGCCAATTTCCATCTCTTGGATAACAATATCTCAGGTAGCGAAAGGGCTTCTCATGGTCTGATCCAGCCCGAGCCTAATCTGTGACCGCCATGCATGGAGTATATTAGGCTCTAATTTAGGCTCATGGGCTTACCTATGGCGAGAGGGTCTTTATCATCTATATAGGGACTTGAGGGCCTTTTAGGTCTTTAAAAAGTCGTAACGGGACCTTCCCATTTAAATCATCTAGAAAGTAAAGGAAAGATTTTCGACAATTTCGGACTGCTGTTGTTATTCAAAAAAAAAAAAAAAATCAGACTTCTACTTCTCTACTATGATTTTATTTAATATATATTTGATTGCCCATTTAGTTCTGATTTTTCAACCATTTCTTTCTAACTGTATTTGTTATTTTAGCCCATGCATTGCCCAAGGAACATTGAAGTCCGGTCCTACCGCTGAAGTTTGCTATTGTATTTTTTTTCTCAAATCATCATATGGAAGTCCACTAGACATGGTCTACAAGAAGAAATCCAACCATCATTCTTTTATTTTATGCCAAAGGAAATGGAAAGGGCTGTTTGCATTGAGGTTAGGCACATGCAGGTTTACTGCCGATTGTATAGGCAGCAAGGTTGACTTGCCAGATTTCTTCCTGTCTGAGAGGATGAAATCTGGCATTTGAAACTATACCGCAGATAATTATAGCGGTAAAGTGGTGTTTGCAAGTTTCCCCCCATCTTAGCGGAGGAAAACTTGCAATTATAAAATCTAAACCCTTAAACATGCAATCCGGTTCTCTCTTCTTTTCCATCTTTTTTTTTTTTTTTCAATATTAGTTGGTCACGGGTTGGGGTTATGGTCCACACATTGATAGGTGGGCACGTATGATTAATGTAAAAATGCAATAATCTCAAATCACAACAAATACACTGTAAATCAATTGTTTGGCAAGTTTACTTTACCGGGGAAGTGGAGTAAATGGTTAATGTAATAGAGAGCAAAAGTAAAGGTTTGGTCACATCATAAGGCGAGCGAGCAGCTTTTTTAAGACTTTCTTTTACAAAGAAGACTCTTTTTTTGTAAGGGTGCTCATGGATCGGGCCGGCCAGCGTTGGGTCAAGCATGGGATTTTGGTTATAATAGTGGTTGAGATTCGGAATCCCTGCCCTGCCAAAGTATACATATATATATATATATATATATATATATATAATTATGAGGGTGTAGTAGTGGGCGACTGAAAACCATCGCCTCTCACATATGGTGATATGAACCCGGACCGGTTGAGCCGGCATAGGACATGATGGGAAACTCATATTTTTTGCTCAATAAGTCTAACATGGGTTGGACTCGGGCTTCTTCTTTTCCATGCGGGCAAGGCTCTAGCCAACAACTTCAGGCCTGACTCAAGCTTGAGCTAGGCTTAGGCTTCTAGTTTCGAAGTTGGGCCGTCTCGGACTTTCCTCCGCCTAGCCCGGCCTGGTTCATGGACAGCCCATGTTTGTCTTGTCATTCAGTGGCATGAGAAAATATCATTTTATGAATTTTTTTTATTAAAAGGAAGAGGTGATTTTCGCGATTTAGTATATTTTTAATTTGACCCCAGTCTTTTTATTTTTTCTTGAGTTAACCGTTTACTTTACTTCACTGGTAAACTAAGTTCACGAAATATGAAGCAGTTAGTGAGCGAGAAGTGAACAAATAGGGTGGTGCCCACTCGTGATTAAATCCTATGCTCAAAAATAAATATCATCTGGGTTTCTGGGATCGATCCTTAAAGATGAAAAGTGAGTTTCATTAAGGAATACATAGGGGCGGAATGGGCTTTTTCAAACCAATTACATGATGGACTCAACTTGAAATTTGGATCCATATGGGCGTGCTTACCTCAATTAAGGTTAAGTGTGGGTTAACCTCGTTCACTGATCCCATCCTAACCAGACCGCTTTCCATCTCTAGGATAGGAACATCTAAGTTGGCTAAAAGGTTTCTCAAGATTTCATCTAGATGAGCCTAACTGGTGAGAACTGGCCATTTTGGTCTTCACAAAGCCTATGGGGATTTCCCATTTAAAACCACTAGAAAGAGGAAATAAACAGTTCTCATGCAAATTCTGACCGTTTGTTATGTCCATAAATAGGTATATGGCTTGATTTGATGCATTCCATCTGTCCTAGGGCTTATTGGTTTGGTCTATAACATTTGGTATGAATGCCGTTGTCAACGTCCCGAGCTTTAGTGTCACAGAAAGGGATTTTCACGTGCATGCCCAATAAGAGATGCTGCCGATGAAAAAAAAATCTGAAAAATAGGAATAGGAAGAAAAAGAAATGCTTCACACCTTGATTATTTCCTTTCATGTTATAGAAAATGATTGCAGGGGGTGCTTGCAGTCGACAACAAAAATTTTGGAACCGTAAGTTTTTTTGTTATTTAAACATTAAATTGGTGCTTGGAGTGTTTTAGTGTAGGAGAAAAATGATTTAGATCATCACAGAAATAATTATAAGGGAGAAAGGGATTGGGGTGGGGGGACTCAAATACATGACCTCCCATATGGGGCGATATGACCAGAGTCGCTAAGCTGCAGCATTAGACATTATAAGAAAATATTTCTTTTCCCTTTGTTGTTATATAAGTTTAACTCAGGCTATGCTTGGGCTTCATCATTTCCAAGATGGCCGGTCTCGAGCAAGCAACTTCTGGCCTAACAAGGGCTTAGGACGGGGCAAGCTTATAGTTCAGAAGTCGGGCTGGGCCTGGACATTCCTCGGCCCAAACCAGCCCGTCGAATGTATGACCCTAGGCTTTTTTTTTTTCTTTTTTGTCATTTTGTGGAATGAGAGACTATTTTTTTTACGTTTTTTGGTTAGAAGGAAGAGGAGATTTTTTTAATTTGTTATTATATCTTGTGATCCCTTTTTTTTTTTATTGTCTCTTGAACATACCTTCACTTCACTTCACTGGTAAAGTAAGTGTACCGAGCAGGAAATAGTGAGTGGGTGAGAAGTTAATACATAGGGCGGGGTCCTCATGTGATTAAATCCGACTATCAAAAATCAATATCATCTATATTTTGGGGATCGGAACCTTACACATGAAAAGTGAGTTTCGTTATGGAATAGTTAGGGGGAATGGGCTCTCTCAAACCAAGTTAAAGATGAACTAAATATGAGAAATAGATACAATAACTGCATGGGTGCCTCAACGCCTGAGTATGGGCTATCCTTATTGATCAATTCCGGACTGGGCCAATTTGTATCTCTAGGATAACAATATCTCAGGTAGCGAAATGGCTTCTCATGGTCTGATCCAGCCCAAGCCTAATCTGTGACTGCCATGCATGGAGTATATTAGGCTCTAATTTAGGCTCATGGGCTTACCTATGGCGAGAGGGCCTTTATCATCTATATAGGAACTTGAGGGCCTTTTAGGTCTTTAAAAAGTCGTAAGGGGACCATCCCATTTAAATCATCTAGAAAGTAAAGGAAAGATTTTCGATAATTTCGGACTGCTGTTGTTATTCAAAAAAAAAAAAATCAGACTTCCACCTATGTACTATCTTTTTATTTAATATATATTTGATTGCCCATTTAGTTCTGATTTTTCAACCATTTCTTTATAACTGTATTGGTTATTTTAGCCCATGCATTGCCCAAGGAACATTGAAGCCCGCCCCTACCGCCGAAGTTTGTTATTGTATTTTTTTTTTTCTCTAATCATCATATGGAAGTCCACTAGACATGGTCTACAAGAATAAATCCAACCATCATTCTTTTATTTTATGCCAAAGGAAATGGAAACGGCTGTCTGCACATGCAGTTTTACCGCCGATTGTATGGGTGGTAAGGTTGACTTGCCAGATTTCATCCCGTCCGAGAGGATGAAATCTGGCATTTGCAACAATACGGCCGATAAATAAGGCGGTAAAATGGTGTTTGCAAATTTTACCCCCATCTGAGCGGAGGAAAACTTGCAATTATAGAATCTAAGCTCTTAAACATGCAATCCGGTTCTCTCTTCTTTTCCATCTTTTTTTTTTTTTTTTCAATATTAGTTGGTCACGGGTTGGGCTATGGTCCACACATTGATAGGTGGGCATGTATGATTAAGGTTAAAATGCAATAATCTCAAATCACAACAAATACACGGTAAATCAATTGTTTGGCAAATTTACTTTACCGGGGAAGTGGAGTAAATGGTTAACGCAATAGAGAGCAAAAGTAAAGGTTTGGTCACATCAGAAGGTGAGCGAGCAGCTTTTTTAAGATTTCCTTTTACAAAGAATATTGTTTTTTGTAATGGTGCTCATGGATCGGGCCGGCCCGCGTTGGGTCAAGCATGGGATTTTGGTTATAATAGTGGTTGAGATTCGGAATCCCCGCCCTGCCGAAGTATACATATATATATATATATATATATATATATATATAATTATAAGGGGTTAGTAGTGGGCGACTGAAAACCATCGCCTCTCACATATGGTGATATGACCCCGGACCGGTTGAGCCGGCATAGGACATGATGGGAAACTCATATTTTTTGCTCAATAAGTCTAACATGGGTTGGACTCGGGCTTCTTCTTTTCCATGCGGGCAAGGCTCTGGCCAACAACTTCAGGCCTGACTCAATCTTGGGCCAGGCTTAGGCTTCTAGTTTCGAAGTTGGGCCGTCTCGGACTTTCCTCTTCCTAGCCCGGCCTGGTTCATGGACAGCCCATGTTTGTCTTGTCATTCAGTGGCATGAGAAAATATCCTTTTAAGATTTTTTTTATTAAAAGGAAGAGGTAATTTTCAAATTTTAGTATATTTTTAATTTGACCCCTATGTTTTTATTTTTTCTTGAGTTAACCGTTTACTTTACTTCACTGGTAAACTAAGTTCACGAAATACGAAGCAGTTTGTGAGCGAGAAGTGAACAAGTAGGGTGGTGCCCACTCGTGATTAAATCCTATGCTCAAAACTAAATATCATCTGGGTTTCTGGGATCGATCCTTAAAGATGAAAAGTGAGTTTCATTAAGGAATACGTAGGGGCGGAATGGACTCTTTCAAACCAATTACATGATGGACTCAACTTGAAATTTGGATCCATATGGGCGTGCTTACCACAATTATGGTTGAGTGTGGGTTCACCTCGCTCACTGATCCAATCCTAACCGGACCGCTTTCCATCTCTAGGATAGGAACATCTAAGTTGGCTAAAAGGTTTCTCAAGATTTCATCTAGATAAGCCTAACTTGTGAGAACTGGCCATTTTGGTCTTCACAAAGCCTATGGGGATTTCCCATTTAAAACCACTAGAAAGAGGAAAAAAAAAAGTTCTCGTGCAAATTCTGACTGTTTGTTATGTCCATAAATAGGTATATGGCTTGATTTGATGCATTCCATCTGTCCTAGGGCTTATTGGTTTGGTCTGTAACATTTGGTATGAATGTTGTTGTCAACGTCCCGAGCTTTAGAGTCACAGAAAGGGATTTTCACGTGCATGCCCAATAAGAGATGCTGCCGATGAAAACAAAATCTGAAAAATAGGAATAGGAAGAAAAAGAAATGCTTCACACCTTGATTATTTCCTGTCATGTTATAGAAAATGATTGCAGGGGGTGCTTGCAGTCGACAACAAAAATTTTGGTACCGTAAGTTTTTTTGTTTTTTAAACATTAAATTGGTGCTTGGAGTGTTTTAGTGCAAGAAAAAAATGATTTAGATCATCACTCAAATAATTATAAGGGAGAAAGGGATTGGGGTGGGGGGACTCAAATACATGACCTCCCATATGGGGCAATATGACCAGACTCGCTAAGCTGCAACGTTAGATATTATAAGAAAATATTTCTTTTCCCTTTGTTGTTATATAAGTTTAACTCAGGCTATGCTTGGGCTTCATCATTTCCGGGATGGCCGGTCTCGGGCAAGCAACTTCTGGCATGACAAGGGCTTGGGCCGGGGCAAGCTTATTGTTTAGGAGTCAGGCCGGGCCTGGACATTCCTCAGCCCAAACCAGCCCGTTTTTTTTTTTTTTTTTGTCATTTTGTGGAATGAGAGACTTTTTTTATGTTTTTTGGTTAGAAGGAAGAGGTGATTTTTTTAATTTGTTATTATATCTTGTGATCCCTTTCTTTTTATTGTCTCTTGAACTTACCTTCACTTCACTTCACTGGTAAAGTAAGTGTACCGAGCAGGAAATAGTGTGTGGGTGAGAGGTTAACACATAGGGCGGGGTCCTTATGTGATTAAATCCATCTGTCAAAAATCAATATCATCTCTATTTTGGGGATCGGAACCTTACACATGAAAAGTGTGTTTCGTTATGGAATAGTTAGGGGGAATGGGCTCTCTCAAACCAAGTTAAAGATGAACTAAATATGTGAAATAGATACAATACGTGCCTGGATGCCTCAACGCTTGAGTATGGGCTATCCTTATTGATCAATTCCGGACTGGGCCAATTTGCATCTCTAGGATAACAATATCTTAGGTAGCGAAAGGGCTTCTCATGGTCTGATCCAGCCCGAGCCTAATCTGTGACTGCCATGCATGGACTATATTAGGCTCTGATTTAGGCTCATGGACTTACCTATGGCGAGAGGGCCTTTATCATCTAAATAGGAACTTGAGGGCCTTTTAGGTCTTTAAAAAGTCGTAAGGGGACCTTCCCATTTAAATCATCTAGAAAGTAAAGGAAAGATTTTTGACAATTTCGGACTGCTGTTGTTATTCAAAAAAAAAATCAGACTTCTACTTATCTACTATCTTTTTATTTAATATATATTTGATTGCCGATTTAGTTTTGATTTTTCAACCTTTTCTTTATAAATGTATTTGTTATTTTAGCCCATGCATTGCCCAAGTAACATTGAAGCCCGCGCCTACCGCCGAAGTTTGCTATTGTATTTTTTTTCTCTAATCATCATATGGAAGTCCACTAGACATGGTCTACAAGAAGAAATCCAACCATCATTCTTTTATTTTATGCCAAAGGAAATGGAAAGGGCTGTTTGCATTGAGGTTAGGCACATGCAGGTTTACTGCCGATTGTATAGGCGGTAAGGTTGACTTGCCAGATTTCATCCCGTCTGAGAGGATGAAATCTTGCATTTGCAACTATACCGCCGATAAATAATGCGGTAAAGTGGTGTTTGCAAGTTTTTCCCCCATCTGAGCGGAGGAAAACTTGCAATTATAGAATCTAAGCCCTTAAACATGCAATCCGGTTCTCTCTTCTTTTCCATCTTTTTTTTTTTTTTCAATATTAGTTGGTCATGGGTTGGAGCTATGGTCCACGCATTGATAGGTGGGCATGTATGATTAAGGTAAAAATGCAATAATCTCAAATCACAACAAATACACGGTAAATCAATTGTTTGGCAAATTTACTTTACTGGGGAAGTGGAGTAAATGGTTAATGCAATAGAGAGCAAAAGTAAAGGTTTGGTCACATCATAAGGAGAGCGAGCAGCTTTTTTAAGATTTTCTTTTACAAAGAAGATTATTTTTTGTAAGGGTGCTCATGGATTGGGCCGGCGCGCGTTGGGTCAAGCATGGGATTTTGGTTATAATAGTGGTTAAGATTCGGAATCCCCGCCTTGCCGAAATATACATATATATAATTATAAGGGGGTAGTAGTGGGCGACTGAAAACCATGGCCTCTCACATAAGGTGATATGACCCCGGCCCGATTGAGCCGGCATAGGACATGATGGGAAACTCATATTTTTTGCTCAATAAGTCTAACATGGGTTGGGCTCGGGCTTCTTCTTTTTCATGCGGGCAAGGCTTTGGCCAACAACTTCAGGCCTGACTCAAGCTTTGGCCAGGCTTAGGCTTCTAGTTTCGAAGTTGGGCCGTCTCGGACTTTCTTCCGCCTAGCCCGGCCTGGTTCATGGACAGCCCATGTTTGTCTTGTCATTCAGTGGCATGAGAAAATATCCTTTTTGAATTTTTTTTAATTAAAAGGAAGAGGTGATTTTCGAGATTTCATATATTTTTAATTTGACCCATGTCTTTTTATTTTTTCTTGAGTTAACCGTTTACTTTACTTCACTGGTAAACTAAGTTCACGAAATACGAAGCAGTTAGTGAGCGAGAAGTGAACAAGTAGGGTGTTGCCCACTCGTGATTAAATCCTATGCTCAAAAATAAATATCATCTGGAAAAGTGAGTTTCATTAAGGAATACGTAGGGTCGGAATGGGCTCTTTCAAACCAATTGCATGATGGACTCAACTTGAAAATTTGATCCATATGGGAGTGCTTACCTCAATTAAGGCTGAGTGTGGGTTAACCTCGCTCATTGATCCAGTCCTAACTGGGCCGATTTCCATCTCTAGGATAGGAACATCTATGTTGGCTAAAAGGTTTCTCAAGAATTCATCTAGGTGAGCCTAACTTGTGAGAACTGGCCATTTTGGTCTTCACAAAGCCTACGGGTATTTCCCATTTAAAACCTCTAGGAAGCAAAAAAAAATCTCATACAAATTCTGACCATTTATTATGTCCCTAAATAGGTATATGGCTTGATTTGATGCATTCCATCGGTCCTAGGGCTTATTGGTTTGGTCTATAACATTTGGTATCAATGCCATCGTCACCTCGATATGGGGCCCACTTGGGGATGGGACCAGTGAGGATCTCATTATCTTCTTAGGGTCTACATGTAATAAAAAATGGGCCCATGTAATCATCCTAACGGCTTTATCAAAGGCCAACAAGTTTCCACCTCTTTTAAAAGCTGACCTATCAATCCAATGATACAGACCATTAAGAAGATGTAAAAAATGAGACTGGTGTAATTCAAGGGTGTCCTTTGTGTGCGGTGCACAAAAATCTTAAAAGCACACCTCGATGTGGGGCCCACTTGGGGATGGGACCAGGTGGGGATCTCTTAATCTTGTTGGCTTCTACTTGTTATAAAAAAATGGGCCCCATGTAATCATCCTAACCATTTTGTCATTGGCCAACAAGTTTCAACCTTTTCTAAAACATGACCTGTGGATCCAACGGTAATGATTATTCAGCCGTACCAATGTACAATCCAAATATAAGAATGCATTTCGTTATCTTCTCAGCATTTTTATAGTTTTCTTTAATGGGTTGTGATGTTTCATTTTTCCTTTCTTGGTTGTCTACATATGTACGATCTTACGCCCCATTGAGGTGCCACTTATCCCAAAATCAATTGGTGATAGGAAACGAAGGGCAAGGGCGAGGGCTCGGTCACGATTATGACTACTCAAGAGCGATGGTGGAAGTTGACATCAACAATCCCTCCTGCAACAGCCTACCACGACTCCTACTGCAAACTTGCAAAACGCGTGTCCCGAGACTCGAACACCCAACCTACCAAGCTATGATACCACTTGTAGGATCTTACACTCCATTGAGCTACCACTTATCCCAAAACCAATTGGTGATAGGAAAAAGGAGGGCGAGGGCGAGGGCTCGACCACGATTATGACCGCTCAGGAGCGATGGGGGACGTTGAACTCAATGTCGTATTTTTTGGTTTGCGTTATTTTCTTATTTTTGTTTGTAGCCTTTTTATCTGTTTTCATGCTGTGTGCATTACAACGAATGTTATTAGATTAAACCTTATCTTTTTCCTTCTCTTTTTTCACCGTGGGGCCATGTCATCTATGCCACACATGCCATGCTAATGGAGCTTTAGGTATTCTTTCTAAAAGTCTGTTGATGATGCATACGCAGGGAGAGTTTCTTATCCGTGGGAAAAAAGGAGACATGGTTTAGTTAGTGATGTAGAAATATCTGGGCTTCGGATAGGCTTGGTATGCCTTCTAATTATGAAATCATATGATTTCTAGTGCTAATTGTATCTAGCTAGATGTTTACTTTTTAACAAACTTAAGCAATATCCTATCAGCTATCTTACATCATTATACTTTTTTTTTTTAAGTGACATTTGAGAGTTGATGGCATTTATGGAGTAGGCACCTCTTGTTGCTGGGGTGGAAAATACACCGGTAGCTCAAATGGTAAGACAATTCCCTTCCACATAAACAATCACCGGTTGTAGCGCTGATGATGAGGCACTTGTGTGGATACATGTGTGGGTGTGTGAGTATTTACCTTTAAAAAAAAAAAAAGTTGGTTTGTGATGCGGTCATGTAGGGACCACTGTTATGCCCTAAAGCAAGGATTACCTGCACTTTTTATAGGGCCTCCAACTCCATTTTTCAAATGAATATGGAGTATATGAGGGCTGTGATTATGCGTTTTTATTTAAATTGGGAGTGACTCCTTTATTGAAGGAGACCTTAACACATTAAAGATTTTCACCTGGGACCCTTGAAATTCAGAGGGTCCTGCATTTGGAGACGGTGCAGATGAGTGCTCCCATGGAGCACATAGCACTATCAATTCAAAGGTTTGAGACTACTACTACTAGTGGGGGCCCACTAACAGTGTGTTTGGTTGGCCTGTAAAAAAGTGCTTGCGGGACTTTTAGGCTTTTGGAAAGCCAAAAGGCTGTAAAAGCCTGTTTGGGTAGGAAAATATTAACCGTGCTTTTCATAAGCCAAATGTTAAATTCTACTTTCTGATGAAGCGGGTTCCTTCAACTTTCTAAGTCTAAGTACTGTTGTGAGCTTGTGGGAAGCAGCCCCAAGTGACATGTCAACACTCAGGACCCTTCTTCCATCTTAGGAATCACTATCCTCACTGATCAAGAATGTAGATCCTTCCAGGAACTATTCCATCTCCTTGCTCCCTCTGCTTCATCACACAACAGGTTTTCTTCTAGTAGGCCTCTTTGGAAGAAGTTAAACCTCTGAGAAGAGTAGCATATGAGATCATGCAAATAAGGAAAGTGAAAATGGGTACAATATCTTTTGCAGTGATTCCATATGATTCAAGTCATGTTCTGGGCCAATTTGAATTCTGCCAGAGCAAGCCCATCCATGATAACTCTGTGCCCTTGGGCCATGGCCTCTTCATTCCCATTAAAGACTATTTCACAGCATCACTTAGATCAGGCCACTCACCATTTGATTTATGCAATTTTGAGGCCACATCCTGATTAGGCCATTAGAGTGGTTCTATTTGGGAGTCCTGAATGGATCCAACACAATGGTTGTTAGCTCTTCGTCCTGATCTTGGTATTCTGATTCCTCAATCACTACTACTACATTCATAATTATATATATATATATATATATATATATATATATATGAGGAAGCCTCTCCTCAACTCAAGTGTAGGGTAAAAAACGCTCAAGTGTGTGGATGGCACGTGCATGCAGCGGTAACAAATAAGTGACGCCCATTTAGTTTCCTACTTTTTCGTCTTCCCTCCCATAATAGATTGAAAAGGGGGAAAAAGCCCAGGTCGCTGGACATTCGGAATCCTTCCTCTCGTCGCTCGATCAATCTCCTCAGATCACCTCCCGTGCTGCGACGCCCAGTAAGTTCCGCCTAAATCACCTCTCTCTCCCTTTCTGCGACGTCCAGACATGGGTTTCATCCCCTCTAAAACCCTCTCTCCCCTCTCCTCTGTGAAACCCTATCTCCCAAACCCTCCTCTCTGAAACCCTCTACCTTCGCTCTCCTCTTTGGAAACCCCCTCTGCTAAACCCTTCTATCGAACCCTATTTGTTCCCGGAGAGAAAGGGGTTTTAGTCGTTGCCGAGGAACATCTGCTTGGGTGAATCTGGTGCAGACAGAATCGACAGGTAGAAGAAAGAGCCAATTTTGTTTCTGTTCCAGGTCAGTAGAGTTAACCCATTTTCTGTAACAGTGTTTTTGCACTGCATCATTAGAGGTAACCCAATTTTGGTAATGACCACGATTCTCACAGGCAGAGGCGGCGCCGGCAAGCTGGGTGACCTAACGGCAGCAGATGGAGGAGGAGGCGGTGGAACGAGCCCTCCTGCTCCCGGAGAGTGGACTCAGCCTCGACGAACCCGTTTCATCTCAGAAAGCCGTGGACAGTTTGCATGTCCGTGATGACCATGGCTCAAAACACGTGACAGAAGGAGACGAAGGGACGAAGAAGAAGAAGTTCCATGGTCATTTCATGGCCCATGGTCCTTGGTCCTAAGTCCTAACCCAATTTCTGTAACAGAGTTTTATGGTCCTTTCATCATTAGAGTTCCATGGTCATTTCATCCTAGTCCCTCAAACCAAGTTTAAAAGAGGTTACATCCTTATCCACTCGTAACATCCACCTATGGCATATTGGAGTTTCTGTCTCCCTAACCAACCATTAGAACATTACCTTTGGGGAATGGGTGGTTTAGATTTCTCTGCTTAGATTACTTCATGTAAAATGAAATTGATTTTACTATGGGTTTGATAGCAGATAAGGATGACTGTTTTTTTTTTTTTTTTTAAGAGGAATATGGTCAGGGAAGGATCTAATTGTGGGGTCCAATCTGGTCAATTGTATCAATTAATAATTTTCTTACTATGGTTTGGACTATGAGGTGCGCTTAAATATTAAGCATTACTTTTTTGGGAGGAGGTTCATGCTGCCGGCTCTACCTATAAGAATGTGGGATCCACTTTTTAGAATGAAATCAGTTCATAATGCAAGTGGCAGCCTTAAGGTTGATGCATTTGGTCTTAAAGTCCAG
The DNA here is from genome assembly GCA_028538565.1 of Umbellularia californica. Classification (NCBI taxonomy): domain Eukaryota; kingdom Viridiplantae; phylum Streptophyta; class Magnoliopsida; order Laurales; family Lauraceae; genus Umbellularia; species Umbellularia californica. Next base: position 2,854,419 of record JAPQWN010000002.1, read on the forward strand.
CCCAAAGCGATTCACATTGCCTGATAACAGTAAAATTTTATAAAAAAAATTCCTGCCATTGGTCTTAGAAGTGAGTAGTAATTGAAGAGGTTTTTTAAATTATTTTTTAATTTTTTATTTAATTAGAAAACAACAAAGCAAATGAAAGTTTATTCATCACTCTATTTTAAAAGCATTGGTTGAAGACTTGGAACTTGCAAAACGAACTCAATAACTTACATTGAGTTATGCACAGGCTTTTCAAAAGAAAATTTCAGGCCCATCTGATGACAAGTATTTTAACTCTCTGTCCTCAGTATGTCTCTTTAATGTAGTTTAATTTGCAGTTACTTTTACAATAAAATGCAGAAGGGGTGCTAGAGAGGAGAGAAAAGGCAGAGGGTTTCAGAGAAGAGGGTTTGGGGGATGGTGTTCCACAAAGGAGAGGAGAGGAGAGAGAGGGTTTCAGAGGGGATGAAACCCGGGTCTGGACGTCGCAGAAAGGGAGAGAGAAGTGATTTAGGCGGAACTCGCTGGGCATCCCAGCACGGGAAGTGATCTGAGGAGATGGATCGAGCGACGAAAGGGAGGATTCCGCCAATAGAGGGGTGAGACCGAGAGGAAGGATTCCAAACATCCAGCGACCTGGCCTTTTTCCCCTTTTCAATTTGTTATGAGAGGGAAGACAAAATAGTAGGAAACTAAATGAGCACCACTTATTTGTTTCCGCCGCACGTGCCATCCACACACTTGAGCGATTTTTACCCTACACTTGAGCTGAGGAGAGGCCTCTATATATATATATATATAGAGAGAGAGAGAGAGAGAGAGAGAGAGAGAGAGAGGCACACACAACATATGTAATACAGTGATTTCTTAGATGAATTCAATTGCAAGTACAAGTGTTGATTGTCATGATCGATTTGAATTAATGAATGGACCATGTATTGGAAAAAACTGTATTTGTGTAGGGTGGGTGTCTCTCTCCATCCCTCTCAATAAATATACTATAATAACCGTCAATGTTACATAGTTCAAAGAAAAACATAACCAGCTTTTGAAATTATTCATATAGGGAAGAAGAGATGGGCAAAAGTGACATTTTATTTTAGAAACATATAGTGGTTGTAAGGCTATTGATTTTAGGACATTTAAAAAAAAGGGAGTATACAAATACAGAAAGCGGAAATCACAGTGGTCTATTTTCAAATCCTAAAAACCTTAAGGGGCACCTGTTCCAAAAAAAAAAAAAAAAAAAGAAAAAAAAAAAAACCATATTATTATTAATTGTAGCCTACGGGCCCAGAGTGATACTATCAACCTCATGAACCACATATCGATGATCCCTTGGCATGTGTGTGATACCGAGGTGCCAAAACCCCACTCAACTATGAGGTAGGTGCCGGGGTTCATGAAGAGTATTTTTCTTTGACTCCTACTTGTGCGAGATGGTGGAAATGAAAGTAGTTATAATCCAGTGCATATAAAATCTCTCGCAACGTTTTCGGGTTAGTGAGTGGTCAAGTGAAACAAAATTCTCATCTCTCTCCCGTTTATCAATCTACATGTAAAACAAAGGTAAAGTAAAGCCTCCATTTCCCAGATATGAAAAGGCCCATGGATCATATCAAAAAGTACACAAATTCAAAAGAGGTGTCATTACCAATAGTAAGACGTCAGACACAAAGTGCAAAAGTAAACTCCAAAAACTACATAAACTGTACAAACAAGAAATTAAGCCAAAACTCTTCCCACAAAACTACTGTGCACCTGGAGAACTGTAGATGTGAATCTGCAAACGGTGAGAGCTTCATCTTCAATCCAGTCTGGGTTGTATGTCATCTGTTCCTGGCAATCTGTTTTTTATTTGAATTGGTTAGTTTTGGCAGGTGTTAAGGGCCGAGTTTGGATGTACTCTAAATGAGAATTTGGAAATAAGGGAATCATCATATATGCCAGTGTGTGATTTGATACTATATATATTTAGAGTGTTTGGAAGTATCCAATCTTGCAACTGATTAAAAAATACAGTTAAATAAACAATTATTTGTTTTGGTATGTATGCTTGGGGTAGTAATGAAATTTGAAATTATATTGGATAGAAAAATGAAAATGGTTTTAAGGGATGGTTTGCCTAAAGTCGAGATCTTTTTGCTAAGCGAAAATCATGGCAAATTCCCCCTTATACTTTTCTTACAAAAAATGCTCTTTTTTTCTTTATACTGTGATCTTAAGCATATAATAAGAATTGCCGATGTAACCCAATAGAAAATGTGTCCATAAATGATTGATTGGTCACAAACATCGAGAAAGACGCCTTTAGTTTAATAACAATGATACTGAGACAATTTTCAAATGCTTCCAACCATGAGAATGTATAAGGACAACTTAAAAAGTCATTGAAATTGATAAACGACACTATTTTATTGGGAAAAAAAAACTGTTTCATGGTCTACCATCACTTGCCCCATCACCATGAAAATCTTGGCTCTGCCACTGCTTTCATTCCTGTATTATTTTCCGCCCTAGATTGAGGAGCCTGTCAGTCAAATTTATCACATGAGTATTTACCAAAGTGAAAAACAAAAATGAGGTAAAGAAAGTTATGTACTTTACCCTTGCTCAGCAGAATGAGAAATACGATACAAGACATATTTATATATTCTCCTAATTTACTCATTGTTTTCATAGAGCAAAGCTAGTGGGATCCATTTTACTCAAATAATAAAATTTTTATCATAATCATATGCAAAAATCAACTAGCATTGGTTAAGTCTCATGCGAAATAAGTAACTAACTAATATTAATAATCATAAACCTATTCTAAACTAAAATTAATCATCAAAAGAAACACATAGATTTTGTGAATTGTAAGCCTATTTGTGTAATCATAATATGAATTAAAGCTATAACATAATTAATTAAAAATAAATCCACATGTAGCTCTTCAACAATATGTAAGTAAATATTGCTAAATCAATTTGCTTTGTCTTTTTTTTTTTTTCTTTTTTTTTTTTTTTTTGAAGGGTAATTTTCATTAAAACCTAGCAGTACAAGAGAACTATACTGACAAGCTAACAACCCAAGAAAATTCAAAAACCGCAGAAGCACCATACAATCAAATACATCACCAAAGAGAACGCAAACCAAAAGGATCCACCAAGAAACTAAGGCTCGACATGAGAGTGGGCCACTTCCTTCCAATTTGGCATAATTTCATCCATAGAGTACCCCTTTGAAATGATGATCAATGAGCACCCAAGAAGCAACCGAAAGCTTTATTTTTTCCATCAGGGATCCATAATTCTCAGATCTACCCTCAAAACACCTTGAGTTTCTTTCCTTTCATAAGATCCAAATAACTGCTAGAAAGGACAGCTTCCACATCTCCTTCCCCTTGGGCAACCCAGTTTGAGGATTCCTTCCTTGATAAAGCTCAAGTGTACATTTCAGGAAGACCCAACTGCACCCAAACCAATCGACCACTGACCTCGAAATCAGGTGGGCAACAATACAATTCAAGAAAAGGTGGCTCACTGATTCCTAATCTCCCATACACATCGGACATCAGTTGACCACCATCTTCCCTCTTCACCTTAGATTATCCATAGTAAAGATTGATTTGAAAAGAGAGCCAACCAAACACCACAACTCCAGGAGGGACCTGAATTTTCCATATACTAACCACAAGACTACTACTTCCAACCCTTTTGGATATGGCCGAGAAAAAAGAAGAGCCTGAAAATCCCTCCCGGGCTAAACCCCACTCAACAGATTAAGGTGAGAAATAAAGTGGTCCTTCTTGTGCTCCTTAAGGTTCCTCATCAAAATCAGGATCCATACCTTCTACTCTCCAGATCTCAACAAATAGCATCAGACCCTAGCCTCCCTTTCCATAGCACAGTTGAAAATATTAGTAAATTGCCTCAACTACAGCCAGTCCCCAACCCACCTGTCGTGCCAAAATTGTCAATCCAAGCCCAGGCCCATTTTGGGCCCAGTCTTTTTATAACCATTTTGGGCCCAGTCTTCAAAGCCATGTGTATATTCTTCTTTTGTAAAACAGTTAGGCTGTAGATAAGAGAGACTTGCTGTAGATAAGAGAGAGATAAGAGAGACTTGCTGTAGATAAGAGAGATTGGCATGTAATCAGGGATTAAGCCCCTTTATAATGAAAGAACAGTCGACCCTAATAGGGACTGCTTGGGAGACATTCAAATCAACATTACAGTTTCCAGATTCCTTCTCTTCAAATGTCATGGTATCAGAGCAAGGTCGTCCATCTTTGATCTTCTCCTAACTCATCTTCCAAACATTGGGAGCCAGTCTATGATCATCTGTGATCCTCTTCTTCAGCCAGATCGTCTCTGATCATCCCTGATCACCTCTGATCAGACGTGGCCCACCTGTGATCATCACCAACACATCAGAAGAATATTACCAACTTGGTCGCCTGGAGCTTCTTGGATTTCTGAAGATTTTTTCCTGATTTTTTTATCATCAGAGGTAGGGTTTCTACCATTTTTTGTGAATATTCATTCTTTTCTAATAGTTTTCATCTCTGCCGTACAAAATCCTGGCTCTGGGTTTGATCTTCATCGGACCACTTCCAATAGTTGCATACAACTCCTATCTTTTCATCCCCACACCCTGATCTGTGTTCAGATCACCAAGTGGGGCCCACGTGTGGATTTATCCACTGTCGACAGTGCCGTTTTTGGGTGTGCCGATTGTCTGTTGCCTACGATTGATACTGCTGTGCCTGGTTTTCATCCCTGGTGCTGGCTACTGTTGATTCTTGGTGTTTTCTACTGGTTTCTGCTGATTCTTGGTGTTTTCTACTGATTTCTATTGGTTTTTTGGCCTTTCTGCTGTTAATCCCTGTTGCTCTGTGGATTCTGGGACTGTATCCATCCGATCTTGGTGCTGCTTTGTATCTGTGATTATAACTTGTGCCTGTTGTCTGCTGGTTGCTATCTGTGGTCTATCTTGTCTGCTAGTTGCTCTCTGTGATTATCACTGGTTGCCATCTGTGGTCAATTTGTCTACAATTGGACTACTACTGCCCCAGGACTGATTTCTGTGTACTTATTACTCGTCTTTAGTAATGGAAAAACATGAGATAGCCCTGATTCGCTTTGATGGAACAAATTATACCTCATGGGCCTTCCAATTTCAAATTTACTTGGAAGGAAAAGAACTATGGTCACATATTGATGGATCTGAACCTCCACCTGCGGAAGACGATAAAAAGATTTTAGCTTGGAAGACAAAGGATGCTAAAATCAAGACCTGGTTGCTGGGCTCTGTTGAGTCACATTTTATTCTCAACCTCAAACCCTGCAAAACTGCTCGTGACATGTGGGACTATCTTCAGAAAGTTTATCAACAAGGCAATGCTGCTCGCCAGTTTCATTTAGAACTTGAAATCTCTCAATTCACTCAAGGCACCCAGTCTATTCAAGAGTACTATAATGGCTTCCGCAGACTGTGGTCTGAATATGATGAGATTAAGTTTGCCACAGTATCTGCAGCACTTCTACCGGAATTACTTCCATTGCAGCAAAGTAGTCATCGGGATCAGCTTCTCATGAAACTTCGTCCAGCGTTTGAGGCAGTTCGATCGAACTTGATGAGCAGGGCTCCTCTTCCCCACTTGGATGCCTGTCTTCAGGAACTTCTACGGGAAGAGCAGCGTCTAGCTACTAACACTACGCTGGAACAACAGAGATCTACTGAGGCTCCATTTGCCTATGTTGCCACAACCAGACAACCTCCTCGGGACATCAGTAAAGTTCAGTGTCATAACTGCAAAAAGTATGGTCACTATGCAAATCAATGCAGAGCTAAAATTTGCAGATATTGTAAAGCCACTGGGCATGTTATTGATGAATGTCGGAAGAAGGCTCGCAATTCTACTTCTCGCAATTATGTGCAGTTAAGCCCTGGTACTTCCACTGTGTCGTCAGCTGCTACTGCTTACACCGTGACCACTCCACCATATGCATCATCTGACTTCAGTGGTTCTCTGCCGTATGATTCATCCTCACAGCCTGGTTCTTCATCCCAATCTGCTTCTCCAGCACCTCTCACCCCTGAGATGGTTAACCAAATGATCATCAATGCCTTAGCATCCATGAACATTGCAGGTACTGAGTCCTCTTTTTCCAATACATGGTACTTAGATTCTGGTGCGAGTAACCATATGACCTCTTCACCCATACCATTACAGAATGTCGTTCCTTACACTGGTCCTCTCACTGTTCAAGCTGCCAATGGAGATCATCTCCCCATAACCTCTGTTGGTGATACCCCTGGCCCCCTAACATTAACAAATGTTTTAGTTTCTCCTCATCTTGCTACCAATTTGGTTTCTGTAGGTCAACTTGTTGAAAATAATTACAATGTCTCCTTTTCTTCTTCTGGATGTGTTGTGCAGGACCAGGAGTCGGGGGAAGTGATCGCGAGGGGGCCCAAGCATGGCCGACTTTTTCCCTTACCAATGTCTTCTGATATTGAGAATAACTCTTTACATCAGCTATTTTGTTTTTTAATTCAGAATAATTCTCGATTGTGGCATAATCGACTTGGTCATCCAAATGCCTCTACTTTGTCTGCTTTATTTAAATCTGGATTATTGAATAAACCGATTGACTCTGCTTCTTTTGAATGTGATGCTTGCAAATTAGGAAAGAGTAAAACTTTACCTTTTCCACACTCCAGCACACGAAGCACTGCATGTTTTGACCTGATTCATAGTGATGTTTGGGGCATTGCTCCGACTCTTTCTCATAGTCATTTCAAGTACTTTGTAACATTCATTGATGACTACAGCCGATTTACTTGGATTTATTTATTACATTCGAAGTCTGATGTTCTTAATGCATTTAAATTTTTTGTTAACTATGTTGGAAACCAATTTTCTAAATGCATTAAAACTTTGCGCTCAGACTCAGGGGGGGAGTATGTTTCCAAGGATTTCCAATCCTTTTTAAACAATAAAGGAATCATTTCTCAACGTACCTGTCCATATACTCCACAACAAAATGGCGTCGCGGAACGGAAAAACAGACATCTTCTTGATGTAACTAGAACTCTTCTGATTGAATCTTCCGTTCCCCCTCGTTTTTGGACTGAAGCTCTCACCACGGCTGTCTATCTCATCAACCGCCTACCATCCCCTACCATTGCTCATTTAACGCCTCATTTTAAATTGTTTGGTCATTATCCTGTGTTTGATCACCTACATACCTTTGGTTGCGTTTGCTTCGTTCATCTACCTCCCACAGAAAGAACGAAACTAACAGCACAATCTCGCAGGTGTGCCTTTTTGGGTTATGCCACTAATCAAAAAGGTTTTGTTTGTTATGATCCCATTGGTCGTCGTACCAGGGTTTCGCGAAATGTTATTTTTTTCGAAAATCAATATTTCTTCCAAACTCAAATGGACTCTCCTCATCCCTCTTCACCAGCACTCTTACCCGGTTTTTCAGATCACCCCTCCGTTACTCGGTTTAATCCTGCATTTGTATATCACCGACGGGAAAAACCTCCCATTGCAGATGGCCCTCCCCCTGATCCTCCACCGGCAAATGGTTCAACGCCTACTCCTGTTTTACGTCGCTCCTCCAGAAATTCTAGACCACCTGAGCGGTATGGATTTACCCATACTTCTTTAATGACCACCCTATCTTCTATCTCTATCCCGAGTTCTTATTTGCAGGCTGTCCAACACGATTGCTGGAACCAGGCTATGAAGGAGGAATTAGATGCATTGGATCTGAATCACACATGGGATATTGTGGAGTGTCCTTCAACAGTTAAACTCATTGGTTGCAAATGGATCTACTCGATCAAACTTAAATCTGATGGGTCCTTGGATCAACACAAAGCTCGACTTGTGGCACTCGGAAACAGACAGGAGTATGGCATTTACTACGAGGAAACGTTTGCACCTGTGGCAAAAATGACCTCTGTTCGGTTACTTCTCGCCATTGCTGCATCTAGATCTTGGCCATTATACCAAATGGATGTCAAAAATGCGTTTCTTCATGGAGATTTGCACGAAGAAGTCTATATGCGTATACCGCAAGGCATCCCCTCTCCCTCCAAAAGGTCTGTCTGTCGGTTACAAAAATCGCTTTATGGTCTGAAGCAAGCTCCTCGGGCATGGTTCGAAACCTTCAGGGGTCGCTTATGCGAATTTGGATTTACTCAGAGCCCTTATGATCCATCTCTCTTTCTCAGCCACACATCTACTGGGGTTACTGTGCTTCTGGTATATGTTGACGATATTATTATCACTGGCACGGATGCTGGTATGATCAAATCTCTCCAAGATTCCCTCCGGCATTACTTCCATATGAAGGATTTGGGCCCTTTGCATTATTTCTTGGGTTTAGAGGTACATCAATCTCCTAAAGGTCTCTTTGTTAATCAACACAAATACACATCAGACCTTATCGAGTTGGCTGACCTCCATGATTCTTCGCCTGTTGATACTCCTGTCGAGGTAAATCTCAAACTGAGTAAACATGATGGCGATCTTCTTCCTGATCCTCATACATACAGGCCTCTGGTGGGCAGTCTTATCTATCTCACCATCACTAGACCTGATATATCCTATGCTGTTCATCTTGTGAGCCAGTTCATGACCGCTCCTCGACATCTTCATTTGACAGCTGTCAAGCGCATTATCCGTTATCTGCTACGAACGGTCCCTCGTGGTTTATATTATCCAAAGGATAATCCTCTTCATCTGAGTGCTTATGCGGATGCTGACTGGGCCGGCTGTCAGGACACGCGTCGTTCTACCACTGGTTGGTGCATGTACCTTGGAAATTCCCTCATTTCTTGGAAATGCAAGAAACAAGAACGTGTGTCCAGATCTTCCACGGAATCTGAATATCGGGCAATGTCTTCTGCTTGTTCTGAGATCTTATGGCTACGGGGTCTTCTTTCGGAACTGGGATTTACTCAAACCTCTCCTACTCCTTTGCATGCTGACAATACTGGGGCTATCCGAATCACTGAAAATCCCGTCTTCCATGAACGTACTAAACATATCGAAGTTGACTGTCACTTTATTCGGGATGAATATAAACGGGACGTCATTAGTCTACCTCATGTTCCTACAGAGTTTCAGTTTGCAGATATTTTCACAAAGGGACTTCCTCGGCCTCGACATCAATTTCTTGTTTCCAAATTGCTGCTTTATGACTCCCCAGCATCAATTTGAAGGGGGGTGTCAATCCAAGCCCAGGCCCATTTTGGGCCCAGTCTTTTTATAACCATTTTGGGCCCAGTCTTCAAAGCCATGTGTATATTCTTCTTTTGTAAAACAGTTAGGCTGTAGATAAGAGAGACTTGCTGTAGATAAGAGAGATATAAGAGAGACTTGTTGTAGATAAGAGAGATTGGCATGTAATCAGGGATTAAGCCCCTTTATAATGAAAGAACAGTCGACCCTAATAGGGACTGCTTGGGAGACATTCAAATCAACATTACAGTTTCCAGATTCCTTCTTAAGACCTCACATATCTAATTTTCTCCATGAACCTCTCTTTGATAGACAGAATACCCTTCCAAATAGCCGAAGCTTTATAGGAAACATCCTAGACGTCCCATCCATTTCTGGAAAAAATCATATTTCCCGGGCAAAACTTCCTTCCAGACTCCATCTTCATAAATTATCTCCTACCCTCCATGACCACTAAGGGGGGCCTAATCCCCAAACCACCCCCTTCCTTAGATTTACAAACCGAGGTCCAGTTCACCAAGTGAGAAATTTCACTCCTTCCGAGCCACAAGAAATTAATTTTCTGTCTTAAATCCTCAAGGAGTCAACTGAAATTTCTCAACCTAAATTGCATTATTCACTTCAAATGCAAGAAAAAGGCCAACATAATGCAATGACAAGCAAATGAAAAAAAAAAAAGATACAATATCACTAATATGATATTCCGTTCTTAAGCCTTGACACTTAACAAATGACATTAACAACAACGGCGATAACAAACAAACCCTTGTTGGGATAAGGTTTTAATTATGCTAATCATGATGAATAATAACACCACCACCACAATGTTACAAGGAAGATATATATATTGAGCATCACAATTGTTGGCTGTTTCTTACTCTAACTGAGATGTAAGCAAGATGATTAATGCTAAAAGGAAAATATATATCGAGCATCACAATTGTTGGTGCCTCTATAATTGAGCTGTAAGCAGAAGATTGCAGCCAAAAATCTCAGGATAAAAATAGGAAGGGTTTTAGCATCTAGGCAACTAAGCAAACTCTCTGCCCTTTGGATCATGTACAAGATGATTAGAATATCAATATTGACAGTTGGTAGTGATAGTGCCTCAGCCATGAAAAAAACTAGATACAATATACCATAACTCAACAAATCATCTCAAGCCAAGCACTAATTTATCACATGAACACCAATATCACAACACAACAGGCAGTAGCTTGAAAAATTAATAGCATGAAACGGGTCAGAAAGACAATTTTCTCACCAACACAATGGTCACAAATCCAAAATTTTTAAAATGAACCAATAACTCCAGCTCAAGTATGATAAAATGGAATTACACCAAAGAAAAAGTATCCCATCGAATTTCTACTCCCAATGGATGTATTATGGTCATAGCTAAGTTTGTCACCATTTCAACTCCAAAGAAAAAAAAAAGTTAATCAATAGTTCAATACACAAGGAAAATTATGACGTGAGCATTCTAACTGAGTGCAATCTAGAGTAGGGTATAAACCTAACAGAGTGGAAGAAACACATTCAGAAAAAATCACATTGTGATTTAGGACTCACTGATTGGTCCTCACTCCCAACCCTCAAGTAGAGAACATTTGAAACTGAGCATCATTAGAAAAATTTAAAAAAAAAAAAAAAAAAATCGACATCGACTTGCCATCCTAATTATATTTGATCTAATTGGAATTAGCAAAGTGTTAACTAAAGAAAAAAAGAAAAAGATGAGGATAACATATAACAATTTAAGCCAATTTCACATACAAATTCAAACAGGTCCAAGTTATTTAAGCCAATTTTCATATACAAATTTAAACACGTCCAAGAAGAGAGTCCATATACAGATTTTTCGAGTCGTAACCTTCGAGTAAACTGGTAGCCAAACGTTCATTGACTTCCCTTTCCAAGGGGGCTCCAAAAGGTAGGTACATAGGTAATCCCATTAACAGGAGGATGTGTGAAATGTGCCTACCCACTATGTATAACAATCTCCTCATTAAAGGAAGTTAGAAACAATTGTGACTATAAAGATAATAGAAGGAGGCTTGGATGTCTTTCCCTACCCATCCCTGCTGGATGCCATATGAATGATGCCCCAAATTATTCTACTTCAATCTGAAAATTAAATATTGTTTTCTTTTATTTCCAACCGACTCATGTTCAATATGCATCAAAAGTGATCACATTAACAGGAAAGTAAAAAACCTTTTCATCTGATGGGGACACAACAAATGAATGTATCATGAACATGAGAATGTTTAGCTTCCAAAAATCTAAATGTCCAATAATGATTATAAATAACAATAAAATAAAATAAAAAAAGCATTTCGTAACAGTATACAGAGTCACGAGAATTTGGCTATCTAAGTCACGAGAATTTGGCTTAATGAAAGTTGAAAATTGGGCTTTTTTTCTAACCATTATTCAGCTTTAACATATAAGAATTGTTTACGTTGCAACCTTAGTGATCTATACTCTTGAGTCATGAGAAGCTTAGTTCTATCAAGATTCAAGAGACAGATAAAAAGCATCCACAAGTGAAATATGAATAGCCGGATTAATTGTCCATTTTACTTTTGAGTACAAAAAAGAATTGAAAAACTATATAACTCGTCACTGTTGACAAAGGATGATGGACAAATATACGTATGAAATTAATATCTATCATTTAATTAGACAAATTTTGCAGTATTAATTTTACTTCCATATACATAAACATACCTATTATTAATAATAGTTGAAAAATGAGAAAAGTTTCGACCGACTTGATGTTAATATCAATGTTTAAAAAAATAAATGAGATGGAGAAAGTACAACCTTCTTTCATTTATGAAACAAAAACAAGGTGGTTTAGAACCATTTCATTGACAGATTCACACGCATGAAGAGAACAGTGAGATTGGAGGAGGAAAACGTGTGTCCCCTTTAGGGCTGTAACCTTCTCATTATATAGGGATTGATTACCCCATTATTAGTATCCTTATACAAAGCAACTTCCTTAAGTTATATCTAACTTTCTAATACAATAGTTAACATTCTGATACAATTAGAGTTCCGAAGTTATAGCTAACTTTCTACTAATACAATTAGAGTTCCAAGATTGGCATTCATTATTAGTTCATCACCTAACAACAATTAATATTTAAAAAAAAAAGACAATATTTAATAATAAGATTTATTTAATAAAATGAAAGGCAAAATTGCATAAGGAAGCAATTTCGTCCCTCTATGAGAGCAATGATTTCTTTTGTCATTTCTTATTATCCAAAGTGAATAAACAATTTCTTTATATAACGTTTCATACTTTATTGACATATGTTTACTTCTCTGTGCCTCCTATTGTAATTTAGATTGACATGACCATAAGTTTTGGAAATGTTATAATAAAACATAGCTACTGCAGTAGTATTAAAATAGGAAATGTGGAAAGGGAATTACAGGACTGCGTCTGTGCATAGAGTGTGCCTGATTGATTCCTAGCTGGGCAGGTTTACTTAGTATTTTGTGTGTGTGTGTGTGTGTGTGTGTGTGTGTGTGAGAGAGAGAGAGAGAACAATGTTATTATTACATATTAATTTTCCTTGAAATCCATTTTCATATTCTATTGTATAAAGGGTTTTGCTCTATCAATTTTGAACACCTAGTTCTATTTTGTATTTGATATATTATATTAAATCAAATTGTTTCAGTTGTTGTTCATATTTAAAAAAATGACTGATGAAAAGTCATTCAATGTTGACCTAAAATGAATTTATTTTGAGTACATATTTTTTGCATAATAACAAAATATCTCCATTCCATGTTTAGAAACCAAAAACAGAACCCCAAGAAGCCAAAAGATATAAAAAAAAATAAAAAAGTGAAAGAAATTAAATACCCAACATTCCAACAAAACCAATAAAAACAAGATCTTTATCTCATTAAAAAAAGAAACAAAAATCATATGCTAGTGGATTAATAAAAAAAACATTAAAACCAATAAAACTAAGATCTTGGTCTCCTCAAAGAACCCATGGATTAAAAAAATCCCAACAAAATCCACTAAACGTGATCTTAGCTCTTACAAAAAAAAAAAAAAGAGGACGTAAGTACACTACTTAATTGCCATGATAAACATAGTTCTCCCATATGTGTGTATTATCAATTGCGTGGTGTCTTGGTGCACACATCATAGTGGGGCCCACATCCGAATGGACCACAAACAGAGCGCTCCCCCCCCCCCCCCCCCCCCCCATTCCATTGGTCTCTCTTTTTATACACATCCGAATGGACTTCACCGTTGGATGAGCAGGACGGTTTTTTAAGGAGTGAAACTTGTTGGCCATCGATGAAGGGGATAGGATGATAAGCTATACAGGAAGGCCCTAATGAGACGAAGAGATCCAAATCCTCCGAAGCAACCCCCACAAAAATAAAAAATAAAAAAGGTGGGCCCCACAACAAGGTGTACATGTAAGCTATCTGCACTTGATAATATGTACATATATTTTATAATTGTGAAAGAACATATAAAAAAGACAAATTAATTGTAATCCCATGCAAACATTTCTCTTTAAAATAAAATGCAATGGTTGAACCAGTGAGTATAAAGTATAAACTAGCAATCCTTTCAACTGTCTCATAATTTCTACCAATAAAAATATTTTTAGAAAAAAGATGTTGATGAAAAAATAAACCTAAAAAAATGGATTTACTACACAATGACTAAACACAAGATGGACGTCATCCAGCACTGCATTTGCAACCCAAACCAAAACACATAGTTATAAATATAAAAAAAAAAATCATATGAATAGTTTGTCAAGAATAGACATTTAGTATCACATACCCAAAAAAAAAAAAACGAAAAAAAATCTTTTCAACTGAACCCCCACTTTAATTCCAAAATCAGAGACAATGAACAGGTAAGAAATAACGTAAACCCTAACATCAATTTCAAGTGAATTACGCCAACAACTTCACAAGGAGAATTATGACATATATAAGATTTGAAACAAAGAAATAGAAAACAAAATAAGGAAAGATCGATCGAAGTCATGAAATTGGAGTAGTTAGTTCTAGGAGGGGATTTCTTAATCCTTAATTACCACTTCCAAGCCCCTCCCTCTGTCTCATCTTCCAAATACGGATTCTTCCAAAGTAGGACAAATATACTTAAGTATAAATGTATAAATATATTAGTAGAACAAATATGTGGGTGAGGAAATGAAGACTCACATCACTCAACCTTTGGCTCCTCCGACACTTCTGATAGAGAGAAAGACAAAATGGTTAGAATGGAAATATGTATAATGTTGTTTAATGCATCATGCATGGAGAGGAGTTTGAAGAGAGGATGTATGTACCACAAGGTATTCATAGAGACGGAGATCTGGGAAAATGACGGAAGAGAGTGTGGCAAGCTTCTCTTCCTCTCTCTCTTTCCCATTCTTCATTTTGGGCGGAAGACTCAGACATTGATCAGGCATCCCCTTCCCCATCCTAATAAAAAAAAATTCCCATGCACATGCGGCTGCCTCAGTTAGAGTGTCGCTCCTCATTCTCCTCCCACTTTCACTTGCTGCCTGCTTAAACAAATCAAACAATAATGGGAAAGAGAAAGGAAAGGAAAATCTCCTCCCACTTTCACTTGCTGCCTGCTAAACAAATCAAACAATAATGGGAAAGAGAAAGGAAAGGAAAAATCTCCTCCACACACACACACACATTTCTTTTTTTAATGTATAGTTCAATTTTTTTTATTTTATTTTTTTTTTGTTTTCTTGTTGTTAGTTTTGCGTTTGGTGTGTCTTCGTTGTATTCTTTACCCCTTTTTGCGCTTGGTGAAAAAAAATATTTTATTGTTATAAAAAAAAACCCAAAAACAGAGACAATCAACAGGCAAGAAAATAGAAATAATGTAAAACCCAAACATCAGTTTCATACTAATTACACAACAACTGCACGATGATTATGACACAAATTGAATGCGGTATGGAGCTTCTTGTGCAATGCGGTGAGCTTCATATCCAATAGGGTTGACAGAAACAATGGCATAGAATAACACCTAGAATCCTTCCCCTCATTCAGAACAAGACGAGCGACGCTTACAAAAGGTCGGTCGTTAATCTGTGCACGTCATTGCCTGGCGCCAAGTTTTCCATGATGAGACGAGAGAATCTAAGAATTAAGTTGGCCTTCTTGTAATTTGATGTGGGTGGTGAATAAGAATTTATTTTCAAGGGAGATACAACAGGATTTTCCATGAAATAGAATTTATACAGACGTTCCCTAACCCAAACTCTTTTAATAACCTGATTCATGATACTTAAACCAGGTTGAATTTATACAGACGTTCCCTAACCCTAACTCTTTTAATAACCTGATTCATGATACTTAAACCAGGTGGTTTGAAACAATTTAATTCTTACTTCATCCACTAACAATTATAACATATTAAAGCCAAAGGTTTTGGATTGAATTGTGACCATATCTTGTAATTTTCACTGATAGTTATCCCCACTATCTTGAACCCCTACATCTCTATCCCTATATTTGATGTAACTTCTGTTCTGTCAATTAACCCTTACAGCTACTCAGTTATCAACTCCCATCTACTCTCAACATCCAAGTACTCACGTTCTCCACTTTTCTTGTTTTCCTTATTGTTATGCAACAACTCCCTTTCTCTATATTTTCCCACTGCCTTTGTAACCCACTTCTTTTATTCCCTTTCTACCGCACTTCCTCTCAGTTTGCCAAAACAGGTACATTCATATTCTTTTCTTCTTTTGTTTTTTCTATAATTTCTTTTAAATAATTAGATTTTAAGTGTTTGTTGGATGGAATGGAAATTTCACAATAAATTATGGCATTGGTCAGGTAAAGGTTTATAAAAACTCTCCAAATTTATAAATTTGAAATTTGTAATAATCATTTGTTAAAATGTTCGCATATCTTTTTCTACAGTGTATACATTAATTTGCAATGTATGAGTATTTAGATTATAAATGTACGGGCATAAGTATGCTTAAGCACAGATTATTGTGCTAGTTTAAATATTAAAAAGATAAGAATGAATAAAGTAAATTATTTAAATAAATGACAAATAAAATATCATAAGCATATCATCTATTTCATCCTTGTATGGGAGTAATGATTTCTTATTATTGAAAGTGAATGAGCAATTTTGATGCACGCCCTAGGGTTAGGACTTGCGTGGAAAGTGCTAAAAGCACAATGGGTGCCGAAGCACGTGTCTGAAGACACAATCAATCTCCGCAGATATAATAAACGAGGACGCACCTCAATAGGAAAACCCAATTTTATTAATCAACAATTGAACTAATTCTTTACTACAATGCCATATAAATAAGAAAGATAACTTAAGCCCTAAGAAACCTACTTAAACTAGGAAACTAGAATCTTATCCTAATTACAATAAAATTAGAAACTATGGACAAAAAAAATAAATCCCTAAATCTATGTGGGGCCCTACACCTGTGGCCAAGAGGTCTACGTTGCATCAAATTCCTTTAGATAATCTTTCATAATTTGCCGACATATTTGTAATTTCTTTAGACGATCTTACATAATTTGCTGACGTATGTGTACTTCCTATATGCCTCCTAATGTCGTCCAGCCCGTATGAGTTCTGAAACAGAAAATCAAAAGTTTGTCATAAAAAAAACAAAACAATTAGAGGCTATTTAAGATCAGAAATTCAAAGAGAGAGGAGAAAGCAATGTTCTTATAATCATGATATTAATTTTCCTTGAAATCCATTTTCATGTTCTACCGTTTAAAGGGTTTCTGCTCTATTTCACACTTGATTAATTATTTTGAGTAAATGTTTATTGATGACAAGATGTTTTACATGGGAGACAAAATGTCTTCAAAAGAGGGCATGTAGCACGGTAATAGATCCTAAGAAATATTTAAAAAATATATAATAAACAAATAAGACTATTAGAGATTCTAACTAATTGATCATATAGATGGATGTGTGTACTATGTAGTCAACACCACCTCTCTTTTTTACCGTGTATTCTGTATTGGCTTAACAGTCATTACCTATAATAATCTGCTGAAAGGAATAAAATCGATTCCAAGTTCGATAGAATTCCTAAAAAGACCATCAAAAAGAAATCTTTTTTCATGAATTCAGACTACCAGATATAGAAACAATCAACGAGCAATAAAATAAAAATAATCTAAACCCTAATATTAATCTCATGCGTATTATGCCAACAATTTCACAATGAAAAGATAGATCGAAGTTCTTGGAGTCTATTTCTTAATCTCTAAGACTTCCAAGAAACCTCTTCCGTCTCTTCTGCTTCTTCATCTTGAAATCAGGTGGCGTAAGAGCATCTCACATATCTTAATTTGGTGAGCTTGATAAAGAATGAATAATGTAATTAGTTAACTAAATGATAACGAAATATCATAAGCATATCAGCTATTTCATCCATGTAATGGAGTAACGATTTCTTATTATCGAAAGTGAATGAACAATTTCTTTAGACGATCTTACATAATGTGCTAACGTATGTATACTTCCTATATGCCTCCTAATGTCGTCCAGTCCGTACGAGTTCTGAAACAAAAAATGAAAAGTTTGTCATAAAAAAAACAAAACAATTAGAGGCTATTTAGGATCAGAAACTCAAAGAGAGAGGAAAGAGCAATGTTTTTATTATCATGATATTAATTTTCCTTGAAATCCATTTTCATGTTCTACCGTTGAAAGGGTTTTTGCGCTATTTCACACTTGATTAATTATTTTGAGTAAATGTTTATTGATGACAAGATGTTTTACATGGGAGACAAAATGTCTTCAAAAGAGGGCATGTAGCACGGTAATAGATCCTTAGAAACATTTTAAAAATATATAATAAACAAAATAAGACCATTAGAGATTCTAACTAATTGATCATATAGATGGATGTGTGTACTATGTCGTCAATACCACCTCTCTTTTTTACCATGTATTCTGTATTGGCTTAACAGTCATTACCTATAATAATCTGCTAAAAGGAATAAAATCGATTCCAAGTTCGATAGAATTCCTAAAAAGACCATCAGAAAGAAATCTTTTTTCATGAATTCAGACTACCAGATATAGAAACAATCAACGAGCAATAAAAAAAAAATAATCTAAACCCTAATATTAATCTCATGCGTATAATGCCAACAATTTCACAATGAAAAGATAGATCGAAGTTCTTGGAGTCTATTTCTTAATCTCTAAGACTTCCAAGAAACCTCTTCCGTCTCTTCTGCTTCTTCATCTTGAAATCAGGTGGCGTAAGAGCATCTCACATATCTTAATTTGGTGAGCTTGATAAAGAATGAATAATGTAATTAGTTAACTAAATGATAACGAAATATCATAAGCATATCAGCTATTTCATCCTTGTAATGGAGTAACGATTTCTTATTATCGAAAGTGAATGAACAATTTCTTTAGACGATCTTACATAATCTGCTGACGTATGTGTACTTCCTATATGCCTCCTAATGTCGTCCAGCCCGTACGAGTTCTGAAACAGGAAATGAAAAGTTTGTCATAAAAAAACAAAAACAATTAGAGGCTATTTAAGATCAGAAATTCAAAGAGAGAGGAAAGAGCAATGTTCTTATAATCATGATATTAATTTTCCTTGAAATCCATTTTCATGTTCTACCGTTTAAAGGGTTTTTGCTCTATTTCACACTTGATTAATTATTTTGAGTAAATGTTTATTGATGACAAGATGTTTTACATGGGAGACAAAATGTCTTCAAAAGAGGGCATGTAGAATGGTAATAGATCCTTAGAAACATTTTAAAAATATATAATAAACAAAATAAGACTATTAGAGATTCTAACTAATTGATCATATAGATGGATGTGTGTACTATGTAGTCAATACCACCTCTCTTTTTTACCATGTATTCTGTATTGGCTTAATAGTCATTACCTATTATAATCTGCTAAAAGGAATAAAATCGATTCCAAGTTCGATAGAATTCCTAAAAAGACCATCAGAAAGAAATCTTTTTTCATGAGTTCAGACTACCAGATATAGAAACAATCAACAGGCAATAAAATAAAAATAATCGAAACCCTAATATTAATCTCATGCGTATTATGCCAACAATTTCACAATGAAAAGATAGATCGAAGTTCTTGGAGTCTATTTCTTAATCTCTAAGACTTCCAAGAAACCTCTTCCATCTCTTCTGCTTCTTCATCTTGAAATCAGGTGGCGTAAGAGCATCTCACATATCTTAATTTGGTGAGCTTGATAAAGAATGAATAATGTAATTAGTTAACTAAATGATAACGAAATATCATAAGCATATCAGCTATTTCATCCTTGTAATGGAGTAACGATTTCTTATTATCGAAAGTGAATGAACAATTTCTTTAGAGGATCTTACATAATCTGCTGACGTATGTATACTTCCTATATGCCTCCTAATGTCGTCCAGCCCGTACGAGTTCTGAAACAGAAAATAAAAATTTTGTCATAAAAAAAAAAAAAAACAATTAGAGGCTATTTAAGATCAGAAATTCAAAGAGAGAGGAAAGAGCAATGTTCTTATAATCATGATATTAATTTTCCTTGAAATCCATTTTCATGTTCTACCGTTTAAAGGGTTTTTGCTCTATTTCACACTCGATTAATTATTTTGAGTAAATGTTTATTGATGACAAGATGTTTTACATGGGAGACAAAATGTCTTCAAAACAGGGCATGTAGCACGGTAATAGATCCATAGAAACATTTAAAAAATATATAATAAACAAAATAAGACTATCAGAGATTCTAACTAATTGATCATATAGATGGATGTGTGTACTATGTAGTCTATACCACCTCTCTTTTTTACCGTGTATTCTGTATTGGCTTAACAGTCATTACCTAAAATAATCTGCTAAAAGGAATAAAATCGATTCCAAGTTCGATAGAATTCCTAAAAAGACCATCAGAAAGAAATCTTTTTTCATGAATTCAGACTACCAGATATAGAAACAATCAACAGGCAATAAAATAAAAATAATCTAAACCCTAATATTAATCTCATGCGTATTATGCCAACAATTTCACAATGAAAAGATAGATCGAAGTTCTTGGAGTCTATTTCTTAATCTCTAAGACTTCCAAGAAACCTCTTCCATCTCTTCTGCTTCTTCATCTTGAAATCAGGTGGCGTAAGAGCATCTCACATATCTTAATTTGGTGAGCTTGATAAAGAATGAATAATGTAATTAGTTAACTAAATGATAACGAAATATCATAAGCATATCAGCTATTTCATCCTTGTAATGGAGTAACGATTTCTTATTATCGAAAGTGAATGAACAATTTCTTTAGACGATCTTACATAATCTGCTGACGTATGTGTTCTTCCAATATGCCTCCTAATGTCGTCCAGCCCGTACGAGTTCTGAAACAGAAAATGAAAAGTTTGTCATAAAAAAAACAAAACAATTAGAGGCTATTTAAGATCAGAAACTCAAAGAGAGAGGAAAGAGCAATGTTATTATTATCATGATATTAATTTTCCTTGAAATCCATTTTCACGTTCTACCGTTTAAAGGGTTTTTGCTCTATTTCACACTTGATTAATTATTTTGAGTAAATGTTTATTGATGACAAGATGTTTTACATGGGAGACAAAATGTCTTCAAAAGAGGGCATGTAGCACGGTAATAGATCCTTAGAAACATTTAAAAAATATATAATAAACAAAATAAGACTATTAGAGATTCTAACTAATTGATCATATAGATGGATGTGTGTACTATGTAGTCAATACCACCTCTCTTTTTTACCGTGTATTCTGTATTGGCTTAACAGTCATTACCTATAATAATCTGCTAAAAGGAATAAAATCGATTCCAAGTTCGATAGAATTCCTAAAAAGACCATCAGAAAGAAATCTATTTTCATGAATTCAGACTACCAGATATAGAAACAATCAACAGGCAATAAAATAAAAATAATCTAAACCCTAATATTAATCTCATGCGTATTATGCCAACAATTTCACAATGAAAAGATAGATCGAAGTTCTTGGAGTCTATTTCTTAATTTCTAAGACTTCCAAGAAACCTCTTCCGTCTCTTCTGCTTCTTCATCTTGAAATCAGGTGGCGTAAGAGCATCTCACATATCTTAATTTGGTGAGCTTGATAAAGAATGAATAATGTAATTAGTTAACTAAATGATAACGAAATATCATAAGCATATCAGCTATTTCATCCTTGTAATGGAGTAACGATTTCTTATTATCGAAAGTGAATGAACAATTTCTTTAGACGATCTTACATAATCTGCTGACGTATGTGTTCTTCCTATATGCCTCCTAATGTCGTCCAGCCCGTACGAGTTCTGAAACAGAAAATGAAAAGTTTGTCATAAAAAAAAAAAAAAAAAAAACAATTAGAGGCTATTTAAGATCAGAAACTCAAAGAGAGAGGAAAGAGCAATGTTATTATTATCATGATATTAATTTTCCTTGAAATCCATTTTCATGTTCTACCGTTTAAAGGGTTTTTGCTCTATTTCACACTTGATTAATTATTTTGAGTAAATGTTTATTGATGACAAGATGTTTTACATGGGAGACAAAATGTCTTCAAAACAGGGCATGTAGCACGGTAATAGATCCTTAGAAACATTTAAAAAATATATAATAAACAAAATAAGACTATTAGAGATTCTAACTAATTGATCATACAGATGGATGTGTGTACTATGTGGTCAATACCACCTCTCTTTTTTACCGTGTATTCTGTATTCGCTTAACAGTCATTACCTATAATAATCTGCTAAAAGGAATAAAATCGATTCCAAGTTCGATAGAATTCCTAAAAAGACCATCAGAAAGAAATCTTTTTTCATGAATTCAGACTACCAGATATAGAAACAATCAACAGGCAATAAAATAAAAATAATCTAAACCCTAATATTAATCTCATGCGTATTATGCCAACAATTTCACAATGAAAAGATAGATCGAAGTTCTTGGAGTCTATTTCTTAATTTCTAAGACTTCCAAGAAACCTCTTCCGTCTCTTCTGCTTCTTCATCTTGAAATCAGGTGGCGTAAGAGCATCTCACATATCTTAATTTGGTGAGCTTGATAAAGAATGAATAATGTAATTAGTTAACTAAATGATAACGAAATATCATAAGCATATCAGCTATTTCATCCTTGTAATGGAGTAATGATTTCTTATTATCGAAAGTGAATGAACAATTTCTTTAGACAATCTTACATAATCTGCTGACGTATGTGTACTTCCTATATGCCTCCTATTGTCATCCAGCCCGTACGAGTTCTGAAACAGAAAATGAAAAGTTTGTCATAAAAAAAACAAAACAATTAGAGGCTATTTAAGACAAGAAACTCAAAGTGAGAGGAAAGAGCAATGTTATTATTATCATGATATTAATTTTCCTTGAAATCCATTTTCATGTTCTACTATTTAAAGGGTTTTTGCTCTATATCACACTTGATTAATTATTTTGAGTAAATGTTTATTGATGACAAGATGTTTTACATGGGAGACAAAATGTCTTCAAAAGAGGGCATGTAGCACGGTAATAGATCCTTAGAAACATTTAAAAATTATATAATAAACAAAATAAGACTATTAGAGATTCTAACTAATTGATCATATAGATGGATGTGTGTACTATGTGGTCAATACCACCTCTCTTTTTTACCGTGTATTCTGTATTGGCTTAACAGTCATTACCTATAATAATCTGCTAAAAAGAATAAAATCGATTCCAAGTTCGATAGAATTCCTAAAAAGACCATCAGAAAGAAATCTTTTTTCATGAATTCAGACTACCAGATATAGAAACAATCAACAGGCAATAAAATAAAAATAATCTAAACCCTAATATTAATCTCATGCGTATTATGCCAACAATTTCACAATGAAAAGATAGATCGAAGTTCTTGGAGTCTATTTCTTAATCTCTAAGACTTCCAAGAAACCTCTTCCGTCTCTTCTGCTTCTTCATCTTGAAATCAGGTGGCGTAAGATCAACTCACATATCTTAATTTGGTGAGCTTGATAAAGAATGAATAATGTAATTAGTTAACTAAATGATAACGAAATATCATAAGCATATCAGCTATTTCATCCTTGTAATGGAGTAACAATTTCTTATTATCGAAAGTGAATGAACAATTTCTTTAGACGATCTTACATAATTTGCTGACGTATGTGTACTTCCTATATGCCTCCAAATGTCGTCCAGCCCGTACGAGTTCTGAAACAAAAAATGAAAAGTTTGTCATAAAAAAAACAAAACAATTAGAGGCTATTTAAGACAAGAAACTCAAAGAGAGAGGAAAGAGCAATGTTATTATTATCATGATATTAATTTTCCTTGAAATCCATTTTCATGTTCTACTGTTTAAAGGGTTTTTGCTCTATTTCACACTTGATTAATTATTTTGAGTAAATGTTTATTGATGACAAGATGTTTTACATGGGAGACAAAATGTCTTCAAAAGAGGGCATGTAGCACGGTAATAGATCCTTAGAAACATTTAAAAATTATATAATAAACAAAATAAGACTATTAGAGATTCTAACTAATTGATCATATAGATGGATGTGTGTACTATGTGGTCAATACCACCTCTCTTTTTTACCGTGTATTCTGTATTGGCTTAACAGTCATTACCTATAATAATCTGCTAAAAAGAATAAAATCGATTCCAAGTTCGATAGAATTCCTAAAAAGACCATCAGAAAGAAATCTTTTTTCATGAATTCAGACTACCAGATATAGAAACAATCAACAGGCAATAAAATAAAAATAATCTAAACCCTAATATTAATCTCATGCGTATTATGCCAACAATTTCACAATGAAAAGATAGATCGAAGTTCTTGGAGTCTATTTCTTAATCTCTAAGACTTCCAAGAAACCTCTTCCGTCTCTTCTGCTTCTTCATCTTGAAATCAGGTGGCGTAAGATCAACTCACATATCTTAATTTGGTGAGCTTGATAAAGAATGAATAATGTAATTAGTTAACTAAATGATAACGAAATATCATAAGCATATCAGCTATTTCATCCTTGTAATGGAGTAACAATTTCTTATTATCGAAAGTGAATGAACAATTTCTTTAGACGATCTTACATAATTTGCTGACGTATGTGTACTTCCTATATGCCTCCAAATGTCGTCCAGCCCGTACGAGTTCTGAAACAAAAAATGAAAAGTTTGTCATAAAAAAAACAAAACAATTAGAGGCTATTTAAGACAAGAAACTCAAAGAGAGAGGAAAGAGCAATGTTATTATTATCATGATATTAATTTTCCTTGAAATCCATTGTCATGTTCTACTGTTTAAAGGGTTTTTGCTCTATTTCACACTTGATTAATTATTTTGAGTAAATGTTTATTGATGACAAGATGTTTTACATGGGAGACAAAATGTCTTCAAAAGAGGGCATGTAGCACGGTAATAGATCCTTAGAAACATTTAAAAAATATATAATAAACAAAATAAGACTATTAGAGATTCTAACTAATTGATCATATAGATGGATGTGTGTACTATGTGGTCAATACCACCTCTCTTTTTTACCGTGTATTCTGTATTGGCTTAACAGTCATTACCTATAATAATCTGCTAAAAAGAATAAAATCGATTCCAAGTTCGATAGAATTCCTAAAAAGACCATCAGAAAGAAATCTTTTTTCATGAATTCAGACTACCAAATATAGAAACAATCAACAGGCAATAAAATAAAAATAATCTAAACCCTAATATTAATCTCACGCGTATTATGCCAACAATTTCACAATGAAAAGATAGATCGAAGTTCTTGGAGTCTATTTCTTAATCTCTACGACTTCCAAGAAACCTCTTCCGTTTCTTCTGCTTCTTCATCTTGAAATCAGGTGGCATAAGAGCATCTCACATATCTTAATTTGGTGAGCTTGATAAAGAATGAATAATGTAAATTAGTTAACTAAATGATAACGAAATATCATAAGCATATCAGCTATTTCATCCTTGTAATGGAGTAACAATTTCTTATTATCGAAAGTGAATGAACAATTTCTTTAGACGATCTTACATAATTTGCTGACGTATGTGTACTTCCTATATGCCTCCAAATGTCGTCCAGCCCGTACGAGTTCTGAAACAGAAAATGAAAAGTTTGTCATAAAAAAAACAAAACAATTAGAGGCTATTTAAGACAAGAAACTCAAAGAGAGAGGAAAGAGCAATGTTATTATTATCATGATATTAATTTTCCTTGAAATCCATTTTCATGTTCTACTGTTTAAAGGGTTTTTGCTCTATTTCACACTTGATTAATTATTTTGAGTAAATGTTTATTGATGACAAGATGTTTTACATGGGAGACAAAATGTCTTCAAAAGAGGGCATGTAGCACGGTAATAGATCCTTAGAAACATTTAAAAAATATATAATAAACAAAATAAGACTATTAGAGATTCTAACTAATTGATCATATAGATGGATGTGTGTACTATGTAGTCAATACCACCTCTCTTTCTTACCGTGTATTCTGCGTTGGCTTAACAGTCATTACCTATAATAATCTGCTAAAAGGAATAAAATCGATTCCAAGTTCGATAGAATTCCTAAAAAGACCATCAGAAAGAAATCTTTTTTCATGAATTCAGACTACTAGATATAGAAACTATCAACAGGCAATAAAATAAAAATAATCTAAACCCTAATATTAATCTCATGCGTATTATGCCAAAAATTTCACAATGAAAAGATAGATCGAAGTTCTTGGAGTCTATTTCTTAATCGCTACGACTTCCAAGAAACCTCTTCCGTTTCTTCTGCTTCTTCATCTTGAAATCAGGTGGCATAAGAGCATCTCACATATCTTAATTTGGTGAGCTTGATAAAGAATGAATAATGTAAATTAGTTAACTAAATGATAACGAAATATCATAAGCATATCAGCTATTTCATCCTTGTAATGGAGTAACAATTTCTTATTATCGAAAGTGAATGAACAATTTCTTTAGACGATCTTACATAATTTGCTGAAGTATGTGTACTTCCTATATGCCTCCAAATGTCGTCTAGCCCGTACGAGTTCTGAAACAGAAAATGAAAAGTTTGTCATAAAAAAAACAAAACAATTAGAGGCTATTTAAGACAAGAAACTCAAAGAGAGAGGAAAGAGCAATGTTATTATTATCATGATATTAATTTTCCTTGAAATCCATTTTCATGTTCTACTGTTTAAAGGGTTTTTGCTCTATTTCACACTTGATTAATTATTTTGAGTAAATGTTTATTGATGACAAGATGTTTTACATGGGAGACAAAATGTCTTCAAAAGAGGGCATGTAGCACGGTAATAGATCCTTAGAAACATTTCAAAAATATATAATAAACAAAATAAGACTATTAGAGATTCTAACTAATTGATCATATAGATAGATGTATCAATATCACCTTTTTTTTTTTTTACAGTCTATTCTGTATTGGCTTAACAGCCCTTACCTATAATAACCTGCTAAAAGGAACAATATTGATTCCAAGTTGAATAGAATTCCTAAAAAGACCAGCAGAAATAAATCTCTTTTCATGAATTCAGAATTCCAAAAACAGAAACAATAAACAGGAAACAAAATAGAAATTACGCCAAAAATTTCACAATGAAAAGATAGATGGAAGTTCTTGGAGTCAATTTCTTAATCTCTGCCACTTCCATACTGATTCTTTCAAAAAGTAGGTTTTGTTCGGTCTTCCTCTTTTCGCTCAAGAATCGGGTCATGGAGATGATCAAAAACTGAGATTAAAGAGAGATGTTTAGAGTTTTCATATAAAAAAAAAAAAAAAGAGTAAATCACAAAAACAGAAACAATCATCAGATAAGAAATAATGTAAAAACCCCAGCAAATCATCAGATAAGAAAGAAATAATGTAAAAAACCCAACATCAGTTTTGTGTGGATTACTCCAATAACTTCACAAAGAGAAGAGGATTATGATGATTTATGAGACAAATAACGCAATGCATGTACAGTTGGTTGCAGTACTTGTGGGGATGGGGATGGAGATGTATCGAGCTTCTTCTTGTCGAGCTGCTGCTGCTTTAATTCGATGAGCTTCCTCACCAAAAGGATTGACAGAAGCGATGGCAGAGAATAATTATGCACATCACCCAGACCGTCGCGATAGCGGAACGGGAAACGTCTGTCGGTCGTGGGCAGCAAGTCGTTTTCCATTATCATGAGAATGAGGAAAATCTACTTACCAATAGCGGTAAAAGTAGGTCTTCCTCTACAGTGATTGATGGGGGGTGGTGGTGAATATGAATTTGCAAGGAATCCTTGATGGAGATCTTGTTATCAGAATTTATACAGGGGTAGCCCTGCCCACACCTTATGGGGCCCACCTCAGGACCCACAAAAACTGGATCATCGCCGGCCCCACTTCATCCGCAGATAACAAGTTTTCATCATCCAAAACGAGTGTATATTTAATCCACCGGTCCAATTCATTTAGGTGGTGCCAAACCTTGTGACCATGACTATAGGGGTCTCCATTTTTTATGGTCCACTCCAGTAACATACATTAAAGCAGCAGCCTCTTTGTGTACATGTGCATGCAGTCCTTATAAATAACTCATAATCGATGCGATTTTTTTCAAAAACTACCATTAATTATCTCCATCTTATCTATCCCTATTACCTCTCAAAATCAAATCCCCAATTTCCCTTTATCTTAACATCTTTTCTTTTCTTTTTTTTTAAGGTGTCTTGATATCTTTATATCAATTTCTGAGTAACATCCATAATATCTCAAAGTACCAAAATAGGATGTAATTGTATATGATCCATCCAAAGATGTGTGACAGGGGATCGATGACAGCGATATTGTTTGTCCATGATGGACAATCCACTAGGAAAATTAGAATTGGACAATCCATGATGGAGCCCACTATCCGGAAATCTTCAAATAAGAATAAATGTGGTCCATCTCATAGATCATCAACATCATCCAGGGCGATTGTATAAAGGGTGCCTTTTTTGTCCTATTAGGTTATTCACTTGATCATCTGGTTACTTTGATCCGGTTGATCTAAATATCAACCAGACAGGGCAATGGCAAGTCATGGGCCTTAGCTAATCATCAATCTTTATTATTATTTTTTTCCTATTTTATTAAAATTCAAAACCTCCAATAAAATATAGTCTTCTCTAAAATATATATTGGTAGTTATTATTTCTATTAAATCCTTAAGAAGTTTATCTCATGAATTATCTTTAGTGGTCTGGATTTAACAGATAACTTTAGTGATCAATATACTTTCTCCAATTGGAGTGAGTAGATAAATGTAAATTATTTTTATTTGACTTATTTGAGAAATGGTTCTAATCTATATAATAAGGGAGAGCAGTATTTGAATCCCTGGATATTTTGGACCCTTGGATTTATGTACATATTTTTGTACATAAATCCTAGGGCTGAGAAGGGATTCAAGAGCTTGGTAATTTTGTAATTATTTGAAAACAAAGGGGCAGTAACTTTTTACTAAGGACAAGAGGATACGGGAGTGCCATTGATTTTTTGTGAAATTACGAAACCTGTCATTATCTTTTCCCAGAGCATATGGGAGAAACCTTGGTTTTTTGTGAAATTACGAAACGTGCCATTATCTTTTCAAAACTTCCTTGCAAGTAAAGATATGATTAAACACACGGCTATGATTGCAATTGAGTGATTGAACGGTGTGGAATTTGGGCCCACAACTTACCAGTTTGCCCCTTCACATATATATGTTGTTTTTCACGGATTGTGGAATTTGGGCTAACTTGGATTGTTTTGGTAGCAGATGCAAACGTGGCTTGCATGCAATTAAACTAGACTGCTTATAGTAGTGGGCCACTTCTGGTATTCAATGGTGGTTAAACAAGGGTCCAATTGGCTGAGCTATTTTACCTAAAAAAATAAAATCCTGCTGGGCTTGATTTGAAGCTGATTGATCCAATGGGCTACATAGAAAATTTGAGTTAAATTTGTTAAATTATGGGCGGTGTTAGTTGTTAGGTGGTCAAAAGAAGAGTAATTAGATTTAGTTGTGCTCAGAGCGTGGTGCGCTGTGCCTTCAGGCACGGGCAATGACTAGTATGTTATAAATTGTAGCATTATTTTCTTCGGTTGGTTCTGAATCAAGCACCAAGCGAGATGCCCTTGCCAATGTGGTGTATCTCATATACGATTTGTAGCTGCTTTTTTGCTTAACATTTTTTCCTAGTTAAAATTTTGGCTTAATAAGTTTGTCTCAGTGTATGTTTAGGAGGTCTAATTTTTCTCTTCATTTTTCTATTTCTCTAAAATGGATAGAGGCTTGAAAAAATAGAGTGTTTGGCACCACCTTCCAGCCTCTACATATTTTAGAGAAGTAGAGGCAATGGCTCTACTTTCCACAGCCCCTTATGAGGTAGTTGAGGGAAAAAAAGAAGCGGAGCTATATTGTTTATGTATATTCACGCCTAGTCCCCTTTTTTCAAATATTCTCCAAATCTGAGAGGCCCAATGAAGATCCAAACCGTTGAAAATGTTCACAAGGTCAAACACGGCTATGTATCTAAATTTCAACCGTTGAATCATCACCAATCTCGAGATATGTGCCACAAACCGTAAGTCATTGGATATTATTTGTTATGATATATATGCCCCAAATACAAGATCAAAACTGTTGGATATGTTTGGGAGGCTGAAAACAGCTATGTGGTCAATTTTGATTACATAATACCTTATGAATCTCGACATATGTGCAAAAAAAAAAAAAACCATTGATGTATTATGTTCAATATTACATTGGTCCATGAGCAGTAAACTATTTCAATTTTATTATTATTCAGAGGCGTGTAAAATAAGATCTAAACCGTTAGTAATGTTCACATATCAAACATGACCATAAGACCAGATTTCACCTATTTGATAATCATCAATCTCTAGATATGTGTAAAAAACGTAAGCCATTAGATATAATTTTGTGGATTATGTGGGCCCCAAACACAAGATCCAAACCGTGAGATCTCTTTGAAAGGCTGAACATAGACATATGGTCAATTTTTATGGCCTAATACCTTGTGAATCTCAAGAAATATGTGAAAAAACTCTCAACCAATTACATAAGAATATCTATTTAGCATAGACCTTTGCATTACTAAACACCTCTTTTTATTTTAGCCTCTTTTTTCTATGGCTCTTTTTTGTATGGGTCTATATTGAATGGTCTTTGAAAAATAGACTAGTGGTCCCAAATATGGCCTTAGTACTAATAAAAAAGGATGTAATGAGTTTATCCTATCATATGACAGTACATATCATTAACTATACAAGTGAAATTTCTACCAAAAAAAATTCTATACAAGTGAAATGATATTTTTAACATTGTAAAAAATTTCTCATAAATCTTCCACAAATTCCTTTGATTTTCTCTTTATTTTATAATTTGGTCTGTTTGTTTTGTAGTTTGGTCTATACCTCATGGTGTAATTAGCCTGTTCCTGGCTTTTGTTATTTTATAGTTTTGTGTACTGAAATCATTACCAATTTACCATATCATTGATTAACTATGACTCGAATGATCCATAGAGACTTTTAGTCTATTGCAACTTATTGCACCAGATCAGGTAGCCTGGACCACGATTACCTAGTTCGCTCAAAAGGCCTTTAATTTGTGAATAGCTCATTTCCAATAATTTGCATTTTGATTCGCAAATTATTGATGAACTAATCTCATTTAATTCTCTAAATCGAGTCCTACAAATTCATTAGTGGTGCCTACCTAAAATTCCAAGCAATTCAAAACCAGTAGACCCCTATTTATTACACTAATCCATATTTAACCCCAATAAAAGTCGACGCCTCCAAGTGCATCCGCCGTAAATGTTGCGGAAACACAGATCTAAATGATCTGGTTGCTATAAACGCAATGAGGACTGCGTCGGCTTGAATCAGGCACTAGCTGTGGAGATCTGTGACTGTTTATGAGAGATCAGTCACGTATGATTCACTCTTCAAGATCCAATAGTAAGGATGGATGCCCTGGATGCAGAAAATGGTGGACAAGTTTAGTTCTAGTGGGAGGAAGAGGGCGATTTCATGTGAGGGGATAATCTACAACTAATAGCCCTCTCGCTAATGGATGATAAGATCTCTATTCAAATTCAAACGGAGAGATGATAAGGATAAAGGGTTAGATCAAAATCTCCCAATTTGAATTTGAATGGAGATATGATAAGGACAAAGAGTTGGATAGGACTCACAATATTTCTATCCATATCACCATGAGACTCCTTGTGAGGAGTGTCTCTTTATGAGTGAGGCCCACCCACATGTATACACAAGTGGGCCCCGTTACAAATACCAACACCATTATCCAGACAAGAAAAGACTAGAAAGTACAAAAATTCAAAATTTTCATCATTTTTCATAAAAAAAAAAGACAAAAAGCAACATATTTTCTCTACTAAATGACAAAAAAAAATCTCTTTTTATACAAAAAGTTAAAAAGATTCTCTATCAAGCCGCTAAAAATAAAAGACCATCATAAGCCCCTTATGTTTTATTTTATTTTGGTTTGATGCTTCACCTCACCTCAATTCAATATACCATTCATCCAAATTACGTCCAACGTATCTGTGTCAGACCGATGACTCGTATTGGTACATTGGTACTTGATAATGTGCCGATACTTTCAAGGTACAAGCTTTGATACTTCCAAGGTACAAGCTTAGCATATCCTAACTGCCATGTCCATTATGTCCTATAATTATTTAAATTTTCTTGTTAAGGAATGTAAACAAGGATAATTTCATTAATTCAAAAGTGGTCTAAAAGAAAAAATTACAACACCCGTATATGCCTCCGCATGCATATCGATATCCGTGTATAGAAAGAGAGACATCAAGGCATAAACGGGTTGGGGGCCTGACACAGATTAGACCTCAAATAACAAATTGGAAATCTCAGCAACAAGACAATGCCCATTTATTACTTGGCCAAGACATTTGAGCCTGGGCCAAATGATGCCTTATATAGCTCCAATCCTGACCACAAATTCGGATGATTGATCCAGCCCATTACCATCGCCATGCTTTGCAATCTATTGAGCATCTTAAAATGGCTTTTTCCTCTGGGAAGGAGTTATGTGGGATACAATTTTCTGATTGTTCCATTGTATCATTTTCTGCAAACATATACAGATCAGAGGTGGAGAAGCTGTAGGGATAATTGGTCGTTCAGGAACGGGGAAATCAACAGTGTTGAAGATTATGGCAGGTCTTCTTGCCCCGGACAAGGTAAGTGATCTTATGCCATCTTGGAGAGTTGAAAATTTTCTCCATTGGAAGTCTCTACTGAAAGGAAAAACCCTCCAAATCTAGAGAACTTTATTGGCCCTTATGTCCGAGAGAATGTAATCTAGACATATCACTGATTTTCCAACCTATTCTCAAGATTACTTTGTCTAACAGTCTGTTGATGCATACGCAGGGAGAGGTTTTTATCCGTGGGAAAAAGTGACATGGTTTAATCAGTGATGAAGAAGCATCTGGACTACGGATAGGCTTGGTATGCCTTCTATTTGTGAAATCATATGATTTCTAGTGCTAATTGTATCTAGATGTTTACTTTTTAACAAACTTAAGCGATATCCTATCAGCTATTTTACTTATCAATAACGATATCAATGTAGAAATGGTTTTATTGCACGGAATGTAATGGCAATAGTAGGTTTTGACATGATGTTTCAGTTTATATGTGCTGGTTTCGAAGGATCAGCCAATAATCAAAAAGTTTTATCCGATGTTCTATAAAATAGGGGAATCTACAGTCTTCAAGTTCCCGAAGGTAAATATTTATTTCAATATGTAAATTTGAAAGTTATTATAATTTTTGCAAACTAGTTGAGCATGTTGCAATCTTCTGATAATTGTCATATTGAATCTTTATAGGAAGTATTTTCTTGTTGATGTTGGATATGGTACTAGGTGAGGTTTTATTGGACCATATCGTGGGACTCAATATCATTTAAAGAAACTTGGACTTCAAGCATTGGCTCCCAAGACAGCAAGTGAGTTGTTTAATCTTTAGCATGCAAAGTTGAGAAATGTTATTAAAAGGACATTTGGCCTGCGGAAGGAATGGTTTCCAATTTTGACACATATATCTCGTAATTATTCTATCAAGACACAGGTAAAGATTGCAAATGCATGTGCTATATTACACAACTTTATCATGAAGATAAGTCCTATTACAGATGAATTTTATGAACGTCATTGTCATGAAAGAATATTCATTGATGATGAAGATAATGATGATCATCAGGATGAAGTGAACAATGAAAAATCCGATAGTCAATATAATTATTGCTTACGAGATGCAATGGCATTAGAGATATGGGATGCTAATGCTAATAAAAGAGCTCGATGAACTGACATGTAGGAATTCTCTCCTTTTTTGCACATGGAGAGATATTCATTTTGAAAATGTGACGTGTGTTTATTTTGTAAATGGCACATGGTAAATTTTTTTTTGAAACACCATGACTTTATTGATGGAAAAGATGGGTTACTTTATTTATATGAGATTGAAACACCATGAAACATTGGTTTGGGCTTTTTTGTTTGTATGGATTTAAAAAGTATAGAAATTATTGAAAAGTTACTATGTTTGGTATAGAGTTGAGATGCATTAGAATATTTTAATTGTATATCTTGTGTAGGCAGTCCCACTTTATTACCTAGTCATGGAGGGATTTAACCAGGGACGTGTTTTTTTTCATTTTTTTTATCATAGCAAAGCTTCATTTTTGCCTTTCCATGTTTTCATGGTTTGACAATCATCCAAACATTATAGGAACAAAAGGTGGTGACCATTTTTAGTGCTCCTAACTATTGCTACTATCAAGATCAAAACACCTACATATAATTTACAAAAATAAAAATTTTACATTTTCACATGTAGTTCAAACAAGCATGGTAAAATGATTCACATGCGTAAATGATGTGAAAATGGCAAAAGTAGACAAACATTGTAAACTAAAACGCATGCGTAAAGCTTACATATGTGAAATTTACACATGGAACGTTTCCATTATTTAAACTGCATTTACGCATCTAATGAGTACAAGGCAAACGACCATTAATTGGTATTTGAGAGTTGATGGCTTTTATGGAGTAGGCACCTCTTGTTGCTTGGCTGGAAAATTCTGTTGTTGACACATTAGGTCGATACACAGGTAGTTGGTGAGGCACCTCTCTTCCTCAAAAACAGGCAGGGATCAATCACCGGTTATAACGCCGATGACGAGGTACTTGTGGGAGTGCATATGTGGGTGTGAGTATTTACCTTATAAAAAAAGAAGGTTTGTGATGTAGTCACATAGAGACCACTGTCCACTGTTATGCCCTAAAGCAAGGATTACCTGCACTTTTTATAGGGCCTCCAACTACATTTTTCAAATGAATATAGAATATATGAGGCCTGTGATCATGCGCAGTCCTCTTTTTCTTTAAATTGGGAGTGACTCCTTTATTGAAGGAGACCATAACACATTAAAGATTTTCACCTGCACTCTTGCTATATGCATTCCATCGGATTTGTGCCATTGTCACCGTGGGACCCATGAAATTTAGATGATCCCGCATTTGGAGACGGTGCGGATGATGGCAGTAGCGGACCTAGGATTTTTGTTTAAGGGGAGTAGACCCTAATAGGTAGTTTGGTTGTGGGGGCTAACTGAGAATTTTCATGTGGATTTTGACGGTGGACCCATAATTTTTATTGGATTTTTTGAAGTGGACCTAGAGTTTTCATATAGATTTTGGAAGCGCACCGCGGTTTGGCCGCACCCACTTGCTTGTATCTAGGTCCGCCCCCTTGGATGATTGCTCCCATGGAGCACATCTCGCAGATCAATTCAAAGGTTTGAGACTGCTGCTACTACTAGTTGCGCCCACTGAGAGTGTGTTTAGCTGGGGTAAGAAGTAAGAATTATTCCCCAATGTGGCGCCAGCTAAGAGTGTGTTTGGTTGGGCTCGAAAAAAGTCCTTGCGGGGCCTTTTGTCCTTTGGAAAGCCAAAAGGCTGTAAAAG
Organism: Umbellularia californica; assembly: GCA_028538565.1. Taxonomy (NCBI): domain Eukaryota; kingdom Viridiplantae; phylum Streptophyta; class Magnoliopsida; order Laurales; family Lauraceae; genus Umbellularia; species Umbellularia californica. Next base: position 2,889,797 of record JAPQWN010000002.1, read on the forward strand.
CCTGTTTGGGTAGGAAAATATTAAACATGCTTTTCATAAGCAAAATGTGAAATTCTACTTTTTGATGAAGCGGGTGTTCGTGGACCTCACGTATATCTACATCTCAAGACTCAAGGTCAGGAACATTTTTTTTTTCTCGGATCGCCATCTAGGTTGCACACTAAGAAATCGTGTAGTCGGGCCCTTCTTCCATCTTAGGAATCACTATCCTCACTGATCAAGAATGTAGATCCTTTCGGGAACTATTCCATCTTCTTACTCCCTCTGCTTCATCACACAACAGGTTTTCTGCTTCATCGCACAACAGGTTTTCTTCTAGTAGGCCTCTGTGGAAGAAGTGAAACCTCTAAGAAGAGTAGCATATGAGATCAAGCAAATAAGGAAAGTGAAAATGGGTACAATATCTTTGCAATGATTCCATATGATTCAAATCATGTTCTGGACCATTTTGAATTGGGCCAGAGCAAGCCCATCCATGATAACTCTGTGCCCTTGGGCCATGGCCTCTTCATGCCCATTAAAGACTATTTCATAGCATCGCTTAGATCAGGCCACTCACCATTTGATTTATGCAATTTTGAGGCCACATCCTGATTGGGCCATTAGAGTGTTTCTATTTGGGTGTCCTGAATGGATTCAACACAATGGTTGTTAGCTCTTCGTCATGATCTTGGTATTCTGATTCCTCAATCACTACTACTACATTCATAATTTTATATATATATATATATATAGAGAGAGAGAGAGAGAGAGACACACAGACAACATATACATATACATATACATATATGTAATACAGTGATTTCTTAGATGAATTCAATTGCAAGTACCAGTGTTGATTGTCATGATCGATTTGAATTAATGAATGGGCCATGTATTGGAAAAACTGTATTTGTTTAGGGTGCCTCTCTCTATCCCCCCCCCCCCCCCCCCCCCCCCCCCGCCCCCCCCCCAATAAATATACTATAATAACCGTCAATGTTACATGGTTTAAAGAAAAATAAAACCAGCTTTTGAAATTATTCATAGGGAAGAAGAGATGGGCAAAAGTGATATATTAGTTTAGAAACTTACCGTGGTGGTAAGGCTATTGATTTTGGGACATAAAAGGTATTAAAATGTAAAAAAAAAAAGAAAAAAAAGAAGAGGGAGTATACAAATACAGAAAGCGGAAGTCACAGTAGCCTATTTTCAAATCCTAAAAACCTTAAGGGGCATATAAAGAAAAAACATATTATTACTAATTGTAGCCTAGTGGCCCAGAGTGATACTATCAACCTATGAACCATGTATCGATGATCCCTTGGCATGTGTGTGATACCGAGGTGCCAACACCCCACTCAACTATGAGGTAGGTGCCGGGGTTCATGAAGAGTATTTTTCTTTGACTCCTGCTTGTGTGAGATGGTGGAAATGAAAGTAGTTATAATCCAGTGCATATAAAATCTCTTGCAACATTTTCGGGTTAGTGAGTGGTCAATTGAAATAAAATTCTCATCTCTCTCCCGTTTATCAATCCACATGTAAAATAAAGGTAAAGTAAAGCCTCCATTTCCCCGACATGAAAAGACTAATGGATCATATCAAAAGTACACAAATTCCGAAGAGATGTGTCATTTCACAGAAGTAAGATGTCAGACACAAAGTGCAAAAGTAAACTCCAAAAACTGCATAAAATGTACAAACAAGAAATTAAGCCAAAACTCTTCCCACAAAACTACTGTGCGCCTGGAGAACTGTTGATGTGAATCTGCAAACGGTGAGACCTTCATCTTCAATCCAGTCTGGGCTGTATGTCATCTGTTCCCGGCAATCTGTTTTTTTGTTTTATTTGAATTGGTTAGTTTTGGCAGGTGTTAAGGGCTGAGTTCGAAGTTTGGATGTACTCTAAATGAGAATTTGGAAGTGAGAGAATCATCATATATGCCAGTGTGTGATTTGATACTGTATATATTTAGAGTGTTTGAGGTATCCAATCTTGCAACTGATACAAAAATACAGTTCAATAAACAATTATTTGTTTTGGTATGTATGCTTGGGGTAGTAATGAAATTTGAAGTTATATTGGATTGAGAAATTTAAGAATTATATTAACTAAACAATTATATATTTTTTTAAAGCTCTACCATTATGACTATTAACGTACCAATTTAAGAATAAGAATTAAAGTAAAAGAAAAGCATATTGGTGATGTGGTGGCTTAAGGCTGATGTGGCATGTGGAGATAAGTTGGAACAACCAAATGTACTGAGAATGCATACCTGATACCATATTCATGGAGATTTTATTTCTTCACACTTTTCCTTAAGGACTTGATTGTTTCCTTGATTGTTTTCTGTATTTTTTCACCATTACTCTGTCTCACTTCCTGGGATGCACTGTGTAGGCTTCTAAGCCCACAGCCCAAGCGGGCAATTCTTGGGGCCTCCGCAGCAGACTCAAGAACACGCTTAACTCTGTTGCGACAAACCTCCAGTCCTGAGTAAGTAACTATGCTACAGCCAAAAACAGCCCATAAGCTAAACCCAACTGGTCTTCTCTTGTGTCTTCTCCTTATTTCATAGAAACTTAACTTCATTAACTCTAAGCTATTCTCTTTAGCAGAATTGATAATGGGGCTAGGTGCCTCTGTCCATGTGGAAGCACTGGTGTTCTGAGGCATGACCATTTCTGACCATCGTCTGAGGAGTTTAAGTGCAGATGCCCCTAACAATGATGCTCCTGCGCCACATGGAAATATCCACCACGGAAGTAGTGTTCCCTTAATTTCAGTGAAATGTTGATCAGCCAACTGTTGAATCTTTTGGGACACGGGGGTGTTCCAATGTCTCCTAATACCAGCTAAACTGCTAGCATTAACAATGGCCACGATCGATTTGACCTTTCTGGCCTGACTCTTTAGGGCATTTGCCAGAATAACATCTGCCATTTCTTCCTCTGAAAATTCTACATTGGGTGACTGGACTCTTATCATTTTGTTTACTGGGAATCGAGCGGAATTGTTCAAAGCTATTGTCACGACCCGGGCCCGAGATCGGACTAATCGGGGCCTAACCCGGATCGTGATGTCATCATACTTACTCCCGTAAATCTCGAATTAACCGAAGTTAAGACGAAGACTCACAAGGGATCTAACATACATACCTGTCAAATGTACATTTTTGCGGAAACATATACGTACCTTGACAATAATTGACTTTACATTACAAGTAAAGTTCCCATATACAAAATATAATCCAATGAAGTCCACCACTGCATATTCACAATACAATGCAGGGGACATCTAATTACATTTCAAAATGATATACAAAAGTATCTATCAATGAATTCCCAAAATAATCTCAAAACATTAAAATTAACGCCCTCCGAGCTACGCCCACTCGGCTAAACCTCCTGGAGGTATCGGATGGGCCTCCTCCGCACGCGGCGCGGCTTCTGCAAGATCGGGAGGGGCAACTGGGCCTGTAATGCCATCAATAACACTATGAACACGACGGTTCAACAATGTATAAACACATTTATGATAACACATGCTAAACTTGTCCATTATCAATATAACAACTCTAGACTCTTACATCTAGATTAATGCAATATCATGTACAGTGTAGCCCATTGATACTCAATGGCTAAATTTTCAATTACAATAGGGTTATTATCATTCAGTTCAATGTCTTTCCAAAAGAAGCATTATTCAATTCATTTCATTTATTCCGTGTCATTTCGTTTCATTTCGTGTCTTCCAACGGAAGAAACTTAAGCGCGAGGCGGAAGGGCAAACCGTTCATGGCCTGGCTTTATTTCACTTTCGTTAATCAATTTAATTAAGCACAAGGCGGAAGGGCGAACCATTCATGGCCGAGGCTTCAATATTGTTTCAGTTTCCTTACATGGCTTATCAATTCATTGACTTTTTAGTCTATATGTGGGATCTACCAGTGTCTTGATCAGAGATCACTGGCATCACCACGGAGCTCCGGAACACCCCAATCATCTGCTGCAGCAGGATTATTCATTATTCATTGCATTTATTCATTTTGTCATTATTCAATGGTTCATTACATTTATTCAGTATTCAGTGGTTCATTGTATGCAGTCATTATAGACTCAATGGGATTAGATGAATCTTTAATCATTCACGGTCCTACTTGTCTCTATTCCAATTTAGACAAATTCTGGGTGTAATTATTAGTTACTAAATGCACGTGTTATTTTCGATGGACATCACATTTTCATTTAATATGTGCATTTAGTCCCCAAAAATTTTCCACCCACAATATCAAAATCCACTGGACTCAAACTGAGTCCCACAATCGATCGGACCGTTAGGTCCGATCGATTGGACAAATTTTTGCTTACAATTTCATGTTTGGGCCAGTATCAGGTTCGCTCGAGTGGATCCAAGTTCGCTCGAGCGGATCCAAGTTCGCTCGAGCGGACCCAAACAGAACATTCATCGCACGAGCGCACCTAAAGTTCACTCGTGCGGACACTTTTTCGCGTCAGACAGTAACTGGTTCGCTCGAGCGAACTGTCCAGAACTCCATTTCTGGAACTCCGAACTTCACTCCTTCATTCATTCATTTCAACCACTATTTGCATATACATTAAAGGATCCTATGTCCTCTCCTCATTCACCATTTAAACACCAAAATCACTTCTATTCTATCATTAATACACCATAAAATCCATAGAGCTCAACAAATCTATAAAATCTCCATTTCTAACAATAGGGTTTGAGAACCCCTCTTTGGAATTCAAACAAACTTATAGATTAGCATTGAATCATAAATGAACATTTATACTTGCCTTTAAAGCCTATTAGCAAGAAATTCCTTGATAGCTTGACTTTGAGGTGAGAAATCCCCAAATCCAAACCCTATTTCCATAAAACACAAGAAACACTATCCTATGAGCTAATCGGCTAGAAACCATATCTAAGCACTCATTATAACTTGGAAAAATCCTTGAAAGCCCTAAGTACTTACTTGTGATGTGGGTAGGGAGCTCTTGAGCCTTTCTTTCAAGTTCCAAGCACTCCAAATGGGGAAAATAAGATGAGGAAGATGATGAAGGAGATGAAGCTTCTTCAAAACTTGCTTGAGACACTCCAATCTCACACTCTCTCTCTCTTGATGAAGAAGGATGGAAGGAGAAATGGAATGCCTAGGGTTTCCTCTACAATGAACTTGAGATGAATGAACCCAAAGGTTCATTTCAATGCCTTATAAGAGTCTTTTACAATTAAACCCTCTCTTTCTTTCTTATTTTCAATTCGAGTCAAATGAAAGCTCATTTGAGTTAATACTCGTCGGATGACTTCGAGCCTATTATGGAAGTTAACGTACTCGTCGAGATACACATGTTGGTATCAAGAGTTTCCGTATTTGACAAAATACGTATAAATCCGTATTTACGGGAAAAGGCCTTGTTCTCTTAGTTTGAGTCTAAAATCTCATTAAATCCATTCAATCCCCTTCATTATCATTTCATTAAGCTTAATTCAATCATTTGAGACTAATCTCATCGAGCTTAGTCATTGGCCATCATTAGCCTCATTAAACGCGTTTAATTAGCATTAACTTCAATTAATTAGAGTTAATCTTGATTAACTCGGGGTGGGGTCTTACAGCTATTCTCATTTTGTTTACATGGGATCGAGCCTCATTGTTCAAAGCTATTCTCGAAAGCTCCATCGCAATTTCAAAATTGTGCAATTCAGACAGTAGTTTGATATCCACAGGGAGGCCTTCATTGACATCAGCAAGCATCTTCTGAGTATCAGCAAGTGCATTTCCAATGGCTGGAAGACCATCCATGACTAGGTCATGCAAATAAGCAAGTAAAGGGTAAACAGATTGCGCGAAAGAATGGACCTCGTAATTGCTCCTCAGATTAAATTCTTCTGGCTCCAACCATTGAACAAAATTATAACTGAAGGATATAGGTGGATTGGTCATTCTGAAAGGCAAGAATGTTGAACTGAACTCACTTGCAGCACGTTTTGCAGACAAAACATTTCCAGACAATCCAATTCCAAAAATCTCCTCCAAAAACTGACCCACAGCAATATTCTCGTACTGCTGTATTGTAGTCTTACTTATGAAACATTTCTTAAGCACCCCAAAATATGAAGTTGGAATGGGGATTTGTTCTTCTTGAAAAGGGACCTCAACTACAACAACATCAGGTTGGACTGCCTTGATAAGAAGCTCCACATCCAAAGCAGACTGTCGAGATAAACTGTGTGTAGCCAGTAAATATACCACACTCTGTGTCTCAGGAACACGGATTGCAAACACAAATTCCTTCGTTTGGTCAGGAATCAAAAGCCCACGAACCAATCTATCTGAAGATTTCAAGTCGCCATCACGCCAGAAATCTCGCAACCAATTCAGGATTGATAAAGACATCAGGATTCAGGAACTAATACCTGTAATAGAACAATTATTGCAAGTTAATTTGGAGTGCCTGAGTTTTTTTTAAGCAAAACTTTGTGTAAGCAATATATGAATATACTAAACATGTATGGTATCAGTACAATATATAAAATTTTCTTTCAAGAAACATTTAGCTGCCAAAACAAATATATATTTAAAATGGTAACCAAAGTCACCACATGCCCCAAAAGTAAAAGTTGCAGGACTGCCGGCAGCCATGAGAAATAAATGTCCCATTTAGCCACCAACAGGAAAGCAGAAAATACCCAAGCACGTAAGTCAAAGGAGAAAAGAAAAGGAAAAAGGCATAATTAGTAGAGAGCCCATGTCACGACCCGGGCCCGAGGCCGGGCTAATCGGGGCCTAATAACCCGGATCGCGATGTCAGCATACTTACTCCCGTAAATCTTGAATTAACCGAAGTTAAGACAAGACTCACAAGGGATCTAACCTGCATACCTGTCACATGTACACTTTTGCGGAAATATATACGTACATTGACAACAATTGACTTTACATTACAAGTAAAGTTCCCATTTACAAAAATATAATCCAATGAAGTCCACAACTGCATATTCACAATACAATGCAGGGGACATTTAATTACATCTCAAAATGATATACAAAAGTATCAATGAAATTCCAAAATAATCTCAAAACATCCAAAAGCTACGCCCTCCGAACTAAGCCCACTCGGCTAAACCTCCTGGAGGTATCGGATGGGCTTCCTCCGCTCGCGGCGCGGCCTCTGCAAGGCCGGGATGGGCAACTGGGCCTGTAATGCCATCAATAACACCATGAACACGACGGTTCAACAAGATATAAACACATTACGATAACTCATGCTAATCCTGTCCATTGTCAATATAAGAACTCTAGACAATTGAATCTAGGTTAACGCAATATTTTGAACAGTGCAGTCAATTGATAATCAATGACTAGATTACAAATACAATAATATTACCGTTATTCAGTTCAGTGTCTTCCAAAGGAAGCATTAGGCAATTCATTTCATGTCATTCGGATTACATTGAGCATTTATTAGATGGCTTTTGGGACTTTTCAGTCCAATACATTTTTCATTCAATTCATATTTCATTACATGGCTTGTACATGGCTTTTCATTGACTTTTCAGTCTATATGTGGGATCTACCAGTGTCTTGATCAGAGATCACTGGCATCACCACGGAGCTCCGGAACACCCCAATCATCTGCTGCAGCAGGATTATTCATTATTCAATGCATTTATTCATTTTGTTCATTATTCAATGGTTCATTACATTTATTTAGTATTCCGTGGTTCATTGTGTGCAGTCATTATAGACTCAATGGGATTAGATGAATCTTTAATCATTCACGGTCCTACTTGTCTCTATCCCAATTTAGACAAATTATGGGTGTAATTATTAGTTACTAAATGCACGTGTTATTTTCGATGGACATCACATTTTCATTTAATATGTGCATTTAGTCCCCAAAAATTTTTCCACCCACAATATCAAAATCCACTGCGGTCCGATCGATTGGACAAATTTTCACTCACAATAAATTTTAAGTCAATATTAAGCTCACTGGCGGTTAGCCGGAACTTGGCCCACGGCTAGCCGAAATGCAGTCGGCGGCTAGCCGGAAGGTGGCTGGCGGCTAGCCGAAATTCCAATTTCGGCTAACCGCCATTTCGCGGTTAGCTCACGGTCAGCTTTCCAGAAGCTGACATTTTCTGTCTTGATTTTCGGTCACCTTACGGTTACCTTACGGTTACCTTGCGGTTACCTCACGGCTACCTCGCGGCTAGCCGAAATTCAAATTTCGGCTAACCGAAAACTGGCGGTTAGCTTTCCAGAAGCTCGCCATTTTCACAGGATTTGGCGGTTGGCTCCACGGTTAGCCTTACGGCTAGCCGAAATTCACCCAGAACGTCATTTTCGAGCTTCAGAACTTCTGAAGCAAATCCTAAAAACTGAGTTCTCAACTCCAGTCTCTTCAATAGTCTATAAAAATCCAAGGAAACACCCTCTTGGACTCTTGGAACAACCATCAAGCATTCACATTCAATCTAATCTCCATTTCATAAGAAAGAAAAAGGGGTTTTGAGGACCCATCTCTAATGACTCAAGAGAACTTGAAAAATTAGCATGTTTGATCATAAATGAACATTTATACTTGCCTCTTAGAGTCTTTCCAACAAGAGTTTCTTCACTTGTAGTTCCAAGAAGGAAATCCTTGATTCCCCTACAAGCTTCACTACTCCGAAATGGAAAACGAGATGAGGAAGGAGATGAAGAAGGTGAAGCTCCACTCCAACCACTTTCCAAGCTTCCAATCCTTGCTCTAGATGAAGAGAAATGGAAGGAGAAAGAAGAAAAAAAAAAGGAAGGAAGAGCAGTGTCTAGGGTTTGCCTGAGATGGGGTCGTTGGAAATGAGCTCAAAGGAAGTCATTTCCTTTTATATGAGTTCATTTTGCAACTAAAGCCCACTTATCAAGGTTATTTACGTTTTGAGTCAAATGAAGGGCCACTTGACGAAATCCTCGTCAAACGGCTTCGAGTCTATTATGAAAGTTAACGTACTCGTCGAGATATACGTGTTGGTATCAAGAGTTTCCGTATTCGACAAAATACGTATAAATCCGTATTTACGGAAAAAGGCCTGTTCTCTTAGTTTGAGTTTAAAATCTCATTCAATCCCTTGAATACCCTTCATTATCATTTCATTAGGCTTAATTCAATCATTCGAGACTAATCTCATCGAGTTGGGTCATTAACCATCATTAGTCTAATTAGACTTGATTAATTAGCATTAATTTCAATTAATTAGAGTTAACCTTGATTAACTCGGGGCGGGGTCTTACAGCCCACAAGGAATTGTATGCGAAATTCAATCATCAGTACAATCAAAGGAAAATCCAACTGTTTTCTTAATTGTATCCTGACTCACAACTACATAGAAACGAAGCAAAAAAGTTGAAGAAAGGTCAGAGAGATGGTTGGTGCTTGAGATGCAGTGGGTATTAGACCTCATGAATTGGCATCAATTAATATTATTCTTTCTTACCAAAGAAATTAATTTTGTTCTCTGTTCAAATGCAAACATCCAATGATCAAATCATATTTGTCAATTGGTTCACATGGCAGATAAAGTTTGCTGCTATTAGAAGAAGGTCTATTGAAGAAAAGGTCATTAATCAGATGATGCAAGCCATTTTGATCTTTTGAATGTAAGCCATTTTTTTTATAACAATTCTTAAAATAAGAATTGGCACAGAACCATTCACACATTTGCACATTCAATGACTTACACAGGGAAATATATGCAGACATAAGTAAGTATATGCACACATACATAACCTGGCACCTAACACAATCAGATAACACCACATACATCCACCTAACACAAATCCAAAAGAACACAAAATATAGACCCAAACAGCTACAAGAATTGATAAATGTGAACCTAGTTGGAAGTCTCCTGCAGGTTGAGTCTATTAGAAGATAGAAAAAGAAAGACTTGAAGCAAAGACACAGTAGATGACTATAATCATAGAATAATATGCAGATGGGTCTAAATTCCCCCTATTGCACAACTTATATGACCATGCCTTGCTTGACCTCTATGCCTCAATATCTAGATATTGCTTCCACTAATTAAATGTTGAGGATTTTACCGTTTGTGCCGTAGTGGTCCTAGGGGTCCTTTTTTATTAACTTTTTGGAATCTGAGTTGGTCGGGGATATACTCACTCGCCCACATATGCGAGCGGGGTATCCCCTCTCATTTTTTCTTCTTCCTCCTCATTCTTCCTCCAACTCCTTCCACCTCTTTCCAACTACTCCCCTACCTGCACAGCATTTTTCTTCGTGATATGGTTACCATGATGGTCTTGAACTTGTCCCCACAATAGATGTTTCCATTGTAGTGGTCATAAGGGCCCTTTTTGGTTTTTTTTTTTTAACCTAAGTTGGGTGGTGATATAGGTTTTTTTTTTTTTTTCCTTCTTCCAACCAGCTCCATAGATGCAACTAAGCCCATCTTTCACATCTTCCTTTCACCATCATCTTTGACTTCACCCACGTTAAAGCTGAACAGTCCAGGGTTTTTCACAACTTTCTCATGATTTATGATGAATCAGGCTTCCAAACCTGACCCAATAGCCATTTTAGGCCTTATGAAGAGATTTAATGGTTCAGATTTTGCAAAAAGGTTCCACAAAAGTCCAGAAATCAGCTTTTGAACAAGATTGACGGTCTGGATCTAAATTGTGGAGCCCAGAAATTAGGTTTCCAAACACAAAATCGGTAACCTCTAGGTTGCCATCCAATGTCACTATAGCCCTGCTTTTTTGCCTTCCATGGAATTACACAATCAGATGGGGAGAGGTCCGAATGTGGGAATGATCAGAAGCAGAGGAGAGAGGTTCCTAGCAGCAGCCCTTTTCCACTCAGAACCAAACATGAATTTTCCACGAGCCTGGAAAAGCGCGAGAAATCCTCTCCTCCTACGTTTGTGAAACATGCTCTAAAATTGTTACCTTATATATTGTCATTTGAGTAAACTACGTACGTAAGAGGATATTTGATTAACGACTACAGATTAGTAAATACAGATTATCAACTATAAGAGAATTAACAATAGTCTAGCACATAAGCACATTGACATAAATGGTCAGTATTTTTATAAAGTCATTATCAATCTTATACTCTTTAGCTTCAAAACAAAAAAATCTTATACTAGCTTCATAGATTACAAATCTGATGTGCAGCTGGTGTTTGGATGTTCATGCCATAAGGATGCTTGGTTATTTCCAATGCTCTAAGTTAAAGAAAATTGCATTTTGTAGAAAAAGATCATCAATCACAAAACTCAAACTTGATGGGATGTGATTTCATATGACAGTCCCCACACACCCTATGCAAACACAACCAATAAGCAAACAAAGCAAACTAATCTCGGAATAGGTTTTAAGTGGTGAGGTAATGGGGTTTTAACAGATACACAACATTTGTGAGAAAGAAAGAGGAGAGTGATAAGGCATGCAATTAATCTATTAAATTTTGATACGCAAATTGTGTAACCTGTACATGCATCCAACTAATCTAACATAATCATTGGTTTTGTATTATGGACAGGATTATGATTTAGGAATCAAATGCCTGGTTCTTCACCACACTAGAACAGTAGCATTTCGCATACATTGTAGTTAATCATCAGTAGCATTACCTTGAGAATTATTTAGATGATCATCAGTATCATTAATTATCATTATATACGCTGATTCGTTAATTACTCCAATTCTTCAATTTCATAAGAGATGTTAAAGTCAGATTTGAGACAAGATTTACGAAAAAAGGGCATTCACATTCACTTCATATTACAACACTGTTAGAATTGAAATAATGCAGATGGTACATAAACAGAAAATTCCAAATCTCTCTTTATTCAATCTGACTAAAACTAATGGCTTCATAACAACTCATGAACAGTATTAGATAAGTATCATTGCAATATTACTAGCATCATCATCATCTATACAAAATAAAAAAAAAGAATAAAAAAAAACTGGAAAACGAAGGATTAAAGAAGACGAATTAAGGAATATGAAGAACAGAGCCGGCCAAATAAGATGGAGTAGATCGATCAAGAGAGAGATGCCAAGGAAGATGGAGTCGATCTATCAAGAGATGGATGTAACGGGTAGTGGAACCAGTAGTTCGAGAGAGAAATTCATACCTGTTGACTGTGAAATCGCTTGCGGACACTCTCCTCTTTTGACGGAGAGTATGGAATGAGGAAGAATATGAGAGAGATTGAGAGAGAAATGGAGGTATGGATTGAAAATGTGGTTAGGGTTTTTGGTGGATGTTGTTGGGGTTCATGGATTCCGGAGTTCGGAGGGTTGGACTTGGAGAAGGTGGAAGAAGCGGGAGGGAGGAGGAGGAGGTGAAAAAACCACTGTCACTAACAAACTGACAGTAAAAAAGCAAACCCGGAAAGAGGGGTTATGGAATGTGTCTTTAACTAGGCCCGATTTTTAACAAAATTTACGTACCTGCCATTGGCTGCCATGCAACAAACCGGCGACTCCACTTCCACTTCCACTTCCACTTCCACTTCACTCCCTCCAAAAGTAATTTAGGGGTGGCAAAACCTGACTCGAGCCATTAACCCAGTTGGGTTTGGGTCAACCAACATAATCTAAATTGAGCCGTCTGATCCAAGGTTTGAGCAGGAAGGAGAACATGATGTGCAGTTTTATATATCTTATAAGTGGTTGATCCGATCCTAAGCGTTGCAAACGGGTCTAGTCTGGGATGGATCCATGCTGTATCCCGACCTGGATCAGTTTCCAAGCCATGGATCCGTACACGAACCCAGAAATAGCCAGAAACGCTTCTGACTCAACGTAAACGGGCCCGGATCGTTTCGGTTCCGACTCCAGATCTAAACAACGGAGAAAGTAAAATGGGTGGCAAAGTGGTAAATATATAAGCTTTTAAGGGGTGCCATGACTGCCATATTTTACTTCGTGCACAAACTAACGTCTCATTGTCATGCTTCACAACTTCTTTTCAAAGAGGGAAACAAGTTGATGGCAGCATGGTAAATATAACTTATATTTAAGGATTAAATAATTTGCATGCATCCTTCAAAGTTGATGGCAGCCATTTGATGGAACACTTTCAAATTTCATCCAATGGATGTTTTGAATGGGTAATTAACAGGTACGAAAGAGTTAAAATAACCCCATGCAGTGTGATTCTTAAGAGCATAATCAATCAATCCCAAGGGTAACTTAGTTGGGGTTTGCACTTTAAGGTTGAGGATTCGAAATTACACTACCACATTGGGGTCACAGGGAATTTATCCGGCTTTCCTTGAGTCCATAAGAATTATTTTAGCCCAAAGGATCGAAACATCCTTATGAAAAAAAAAAAAACATAATCAATCCAATATGAGACGAGCACCCATATCATGATTGTAACTTGAAGAAAAAAATCCAAGGTAGGCCCACAACCCGATCAGAGACTCTCTTCATTGTGAGTAGGTAAATGGGGCTCTCCCTATAAATTTGGGACCATTCCAAGTTCATTGGATCAAAATATGGCTTGCTTCAATGCCAGGGCCGCCGAATCGAGCCCTTGGGTTGGAAGAAAATGTTTTGTCAGTTCGAGGCCCGAAACCTATATGTGGCCCACATGGATTGGGGACAAACTATTTAGACCCATATAAATCTCCATGCCAAATCTAAGTTCAATCAGATGTTAGCTTGGGCACTTTTTAGATTGGGCATGATAAGTTCCATTTAGCAAAATCGGGTCATCACAGAAAGTTTCAGCTCACTTGACCTATGGTCAACTGAAAACGGTGAGAACTTCATCTTCAATCCAGTCTGGGCTGTATGTCATCTGTTCCTGGCAATCTGTTTTTTATTTGAATCGGTTAGTTTTGGAAGGTGTTAAGGGCTGAGTTTGGATGTACTCTAAATGGGAATTTAGAAATTGGAGAAAATCATCATATTCATATATACCAGTGTGTGATTTGATACTAGATATATTTAGAGTGTTTGGAAGTATTCAATCTTGCAACTGATTCAAAAATACAGTTAAATAAATAATCATTTGTTTTGGCATGTATGCTAGGAGTAGTATTGAAATTTGAAATTAGATTGGATAGAAAAAATGAAAATGGTTAATTTTAAGGGATTGTTTGCCTAAAGTCGAGATCTTCTGGCTAAGTGAAAATCATGGCAAGTTCCCCCTTACATTTTCATTACAAAAAATGCTCTTTTTTTTTTTCTTTATACTGTGATCTTAAGCATATAATAAGAATTGACAATGTAACCTAATAGAAAATCTGTCCAAAAATGATTGATTGGTTACAAACATAAAGAAAGAAGCCTTTAATTTAATGACATTGATACTAAGACGATTTTCAAATGCTTCCAACCATGATAATGTATGAGGACAACCTAAAAAATTATTGAAATTGATAAACAATGCTATTTTATTGGGAAAAAAGTTGTTTCATGTTCTACCACCGCTTGCCAAAGCTGTTTCATGGTCTACCATCACTTGCCCCACCACCATGAAAATCTTGGCTCTACCACTGCTTGCATTCCTGTGTCATTTTCCGCCGTAGATTGATGAACATGTCAGTCAAATTTATCACATGAGTACTTACAAAAGTGAAAAACAAAAATGAGGTAAAGAAAGTTATGCTCCTTACCCTTACTCGGTAGAATGAGAAATAGGATTCAAGACATATTTATATATTCTCCTAATTTTACTGATTGCTTTCATAGGGCAAATCTAGTGGGATCCATGACACTCGAATAATAAGCTTTTTTTTTTCTTTTTTTTATTTTATCATAATCATAAGTAAAAATTAACTAGCATTGATTAAGTCTCATGTGAAATAAGTAACTAACTAATATTAATAATCACAAACCTATTCTAAACTAATATTTAATCATCATAAGAAACACATAGATGTAGTGAATTGTAAGCCTATTTGTGTAAACATAACATGAATTAAAGTTATATAACATAATTAATTAAAAAGAAATCCACATGTAGCTCTTCAACAATATGTACGCAAATACTTGTAAACCAATTAGCTTCGTCTTTTTTTTTTTTAAGGGTAATTTTCATTAAAAGCTAACGGTACAAGAGGACAATACTAACAAGCTTACAACCTAAAATAAGGTAAGCTCAAGTGTGTGCTGGGACCCACGTGGGGATGGGGATGGGGATGGAGATGGGGGGATTTCAAGGACTCCTAGGACCTTCATCTCTGCAAAAAAACAGCCCCAACCGTGACTTCTATCATCTTCATTTGGGCCCCAAAAGTTTAATATTCAATAGTTCAAAAGTTCAATGATCAATGGTCTATTCTGCAAAAAACAACCCCAATCGTGACTTCTATCATCTTCATCTGGCTTTTATCCTTTTTTTAAAGCCCTTTCATTCTACTTGAACATGTCATGTTTTCAATGTCATCCTAACCACTGGACCAAGAATTAAACTACCAGTGCATCCACGGAAAGAAAAGACAACACTCACGCCTTGTTTATTTGCATTAAAATACATGAGAACTAAATACATACAATGATTAAAAAGAAAGATAAAAGATAAATTTCCAAAAATAAACATCAAATAATGTATATATATATATATTGAAAAAAATATAATTTAATGTTATTTTTTAGAACTTACATTTCATGTTACTTTTAACCACTCTATTTATTAGGGATTTGATCCGGTGAGAACCATTCACGAAGACTCCATGAGAATTTTTTCTGTGGGACCCACTGGGGGTCCCATTTGGGGATGGAACTGGTGGGGATTGAATGATCTATATGGGACCACCCTGAATATCAAGTTTGGCTGCAATCCCATGCTCTTAACCCCTTCATCTATGGCCGACAAGCTCAGGGCATTTATATGGATATGTAGTCGATCCAAGTGTCCAATTCATTCGCATTAGTGCCAAATCCAGGGCGTGTGACTCACAAGGGGGTCCCTATCCATTACTAGACTTAGATTGGGTGATCGGTGGGCCCCACTCATAGCTCATTATTTGCCTTTATTAAATTCATATATATTCTAATGCATACAATCCAATGTTACAGAATAAGAGAACTCTTTGATTGCGTATAACCTTGCTTCAAACTTTGCTTCAATAAAAAGAAATTGTACAGCGCTGATCTAATATTAATAATAGTAATAATAGGAAATGGTGTTCGAGGGGTCGGTTGATGATGATCACATATTCACATGTAAAACCTATTCCAATGTGTGGGCTGATAGAGAAAAGTCAGGGCACCGGTCAATTCTCAGTGTCTGAAACCATTTCCTGGTGCCACTCCACTAAAACCACACGCATGATCCTCGTTTAAATCGAGGGAGAAATTCAAGGAAAAAAGGAAGAAAGGAGCGAAAACAAAATCCTAAAATAGGGAGGAAGAAAGATCCAATCCATCACTCAAATCTCCCATAAATTTCTTGGAAAATTCCAATCTTGAACTCCCCAAGAACCCCTTTCTTTCCTCACGTTTGTTCGGATTTATTACTGCAGTCGGTCTTCTTTTCTTCAACAAGAACGCCGACATTCAAGACCCCGCTACTTCTTCGATCGAATCTATTGAAAATTTGATCGATTTCGGTGTTTTCTCACTCTAAAAAGTTCTGGGTCTGCTTCAAAATCAAAACTTTCGCGCCCCAAATCTCAGGCATGTCGAGAACCGTGGTCTCTACGGTGAATTCGGCTGTGCCCCTTTCGACCTGCTTTTGCGGCGCTTCTCGGTCTCGGAGATTTTTCCTTCCTATTAGAAAGAGATTGAGTTCTTCCTGTGGAGAGAAGATCGTCTGCGCTTGTTCGGCGCCTCCGAGGAATTGGGGTGATGGCCCTTTTGCAATTAAGATCAATGTAAGTATTAGGATCCTAATTCTCTTTCTTGAAGTTGAACTTTATCATTATAGGACTTGTTGAATCGACTTTTAGTTAAGAGGGAGGTTGTGTAGTTGAATTTCAGTGCTTTCAAAGTACTAGGGCTTGTTTGTTTTCACGGATTTGAATTCTTTGAATGGGAAGAAATGTAGTCCTAAAAGTGGTTGAAACTGAAGAAACAAACGTGAAGACCCATAGGTAGCCATCAAATGATCTTCCCTTACATGGAAAATTAAATAAATGGAGATGAAAACGAATACCCAGACATCATTCTAGCAAATCAAATCCTAGGAAAGTCAGGTTCCCATCTATATCTCTATCTTTGTACCTTATATCCTTTACCTCTCACAAATTTAATATTCCTTTGTTGGAATCTGTTTTAGGATTAATTCCTAGGAATTCATTTACATGCAAACAGACGGGCCCTTAGGGTATGTTTGAGTGGCACATTTCTTTGGAAATTTAAAATGGTTTCTGGGATAGAATGAATTTCCATTATTCTTTGTTCACATGTTTCTCAGTTTTTATTTGTTCCTGCTGTTTTTGTGGAAAGTAGATTCAAGCTCAATGGTGGGAAACCATTTTGATGATTTTTATGCAAGTGGTAGAAATTTAGAAACACATTTCATCACAGAAACTGAAACCACAGAAGATGAAGTCTTTAAGTTTTCATTTCCTGAAAAATAAGCACCCACAAACGAGCTCTCAGTTGCCTTTTTTTTTTTCTCTCTCTCTCTAAGGTTGGTGGTTGGTTAAGAGTGATGTGTTTTTTGTGGTCTTTCTCTTAGGATTCATCTGTATCAGAGAATTTGGCTATAGGTCGAGAAGTTGAGGACAAATCAGATGTCCTTATCGAATGTAGGGATGTTCATAAGTCGTTTGGAGAGAAGCAAATCTTGAAAGGTCTGAGCTTCAAGGTGAATTTCTTTTTCCATTTTTTTTGTTGTTATGAAGTTGTAATTATTTCAGTTGCTACTTTCTCTATATTTGTACTGATTGAGGCAGAATATTTGAAAAAATAAATCTATTTCCACAATGCTGCCACCACTGAGCACAATGGAGAACTGTCTGTTCTTCCAAAATATGTGAACCATCTACTATTAGGCTTGAAAATGGTTCTAACATTGTTGAAGGGGATTCAAGAAATGTGGCTAATTGGGAAGTTGGTTTCCAAGACAGTCATGTACCCACGGCGGTTTGCTTTTTTGGAAGCAGTTTAAGGAATATGTTATAAATTTTAGCATTATTTTCTTCGGTTGGTTCTGAATCAAGCACCAAGTGAGATGCCCTTGCCAATATGGTGTATCTCATCTACAATTTGTAGCTGCTTTTTAGCTTACCATTTTTTTCTAGTTAGAATTTTGGCTTAATAAGTTTTTCTTACTAATAAAAAAAAGGATGTAATGAGTTTATCCTGTCATGTGACAGTACATATTATTAACTATTCAAGTGAAATGATATTTTTAACGTTGAAAGAAACTTCTCATAAATCTTCCACAAATTCCTTTGATTTTCTCTTTGTTTTGTAGTTTGGTCTATACCTCATGGTGTAATTAGCTTGTTCATGGCTTTTGTTGTTTTATAGTTCCGAGTACTGAAATTATTACCAATTTATCATATCATTGATAAACTATGACGTAATAGTCAATAGACACTTTTAGTTTGTTGCAAATCATTGCACCAGATCAGGTAGCCTGGTCCACAGTTACCTAGTTCGCTCATAAGGCCTTTGGACTGCGAATAGCTCATTTCAAACAATTTGCAGTTTGATTCGCGAGTTATTGATGAACTAATCTCATTTAATTATATGAGTCGAGTCCTATAAATCCATTAGCGGTGCCTACCTAAAATTCCAAGAAATTCAAAAGCACTACACCCCTATTTATTACACTAATCCATATTTAACTCCAATCAAAGTCGACACCTCCTAAAGCTATGTACCTGGATACTAGTATAAGCTCAATGTATCCGTGTTGGAATGATACGAGACTCGGTACCGATACTTCTAAGGTACAAGCTTAGCATATCCTAACTACCATGTCCATTATGTCTTATATTTCTTTTAATTTTCTTGTTAAGGAACGTAAACAAGGATAATTTCATTAATTCAAAAGTTATCTGAAGAAAAAATTACGACACCCGTATCTGTATCCATAGCCATATATATATATATCTATATATATATATATATCTATATCCATATTAGTGTCTTAGATTTTCTGAAAGTAGGACCAGAGACATCCAGTATTAAGCATAAATGGGTTGGGAGCCTGACACGGTTTAGACCTCAAAGAAAAAATTGGAAATCTCAGCAGCAAGACAAAGCCCATTTATTACTTAGCCCAGAAATGTGAGCTTTGGCCAAATGATGCCTTATATAGCTCCAATCCTGTCCCATGCTGGCTTTGGACCACAAATCCTGATGATTGATCCATCCCATGATCATCGCTATGCTTTGCAATCTATGAGCATCTTAAAATGGCTTTTTCCTCTGGAAAGAAGTTATGTGTGGCAGACAATTTGCTGATTGTTTTCCATTGTTTCATTTTCTGCAAATATATACAGATCAGAGATGGAGAAGCTGTAGGGATAATTGGTCCTTCAGGAACGGGGAAATCAACAGTGTTGAAGATTATTGCAGGTCTTCTTGCTCCGGACAAGGTAAGTGATCTTATGCCGTCTTGGAGAGTAGAAGATTTTCTCCATTGGAAGTCTCTACTGAAAGGAAAAACCCTCCAAACCTAGAGAATTTTGTTGCCTTAAATGTCTGGGCGAATGTAACCTAGGCAGCTCACTAATTTTCCAACCTACTCTCAATAACACTTTTTCTAAAAGTCTGTTGATGCATACGCAGGGAGAGGTTCTTATCCGTGGGAAAAAGAGACATGGTTTAATCAGCGATGAAGAAATATCCGGGCTTCGGATTGGCTTGGTATGCCTTCTATTTGTGAAATCATATGATTTCTAGTGCTAATTGTATCTAGATGTTTACTTTTTAACAAACATAAGCGATATCCTATCAGCTATTTTACATCATTTTCCTATTTCTATAAGTGATATTTGAGAGTTGATGGCTTTTATGGAGTAGGCACCTCTTGTTACTGGGGTAGAAAATTATATGGTTGATGCATTAGGCCAATACACTGGTAGGTCAGTTGCTAAGGCACCTCCCTTCTACAGAAACAACTAGGGATCAATCACCGGTTGTAGCGCTGATGGTGAGGGACTTGTGTGAGTGCATGTGTGGGTGTGTGAGTACTTACCTAAACAAAAGGTTTGTGATGTAATCATAGAGGAATCACTGTTATGCCCTAATGCAAGGATTACCTGCACTATTTTTAGGGCCTGCAACTACGTTTTTTAAATGAATATAGAATCTATGAGAGCTGTAATTATGCGCATGAAGTCCTGTTTTTCTTTAAATTGGGAGTGACTTCTTTATTGATGCAGACCGTAACACATTAAAGAGATAGAAAAGCACAGTTTTCAGTGCAATTTGAGTGAAATTTGGGTGAATGCAAGATCATAAAGATGGTTTGAGTAGATGGTTTTTATTTGTCATGGGTGGGGCTCTGTTGTACTCATTTGCCATATGGAGTTGAAGAAGTCCTGTTTTTCTTTAAATTGGGAGTGACTTCTTCTTTATTGATGCAGACCGTAACACATTAAAGAGATAGAAAGACACAAAGTTTTCAGTGCAATTTGAGTGAAATTTGGGTGAATGCAAGATCATAAAGATGGCTTGAGTAGATGGTTTTTATTTGTCGTGGGTGGGGCTCTGTTGTACACATTTGCCATATGGAGTTGAAGGCTGATCCTGTCTTTTCCACATGACTAATCCATGGTGTTGTGTGTGCTTGCTCCCACACACTATACATATACAAAGTCATTGAGAAAGTAGACTCGCAACTAGACTAAAACTCTAAAATATTTGGACATAGACTACCTAATCAGTGAATGAGCCATGGCTTTAACATGAGTCAAAATTGTTCAATCTTGGGCCCATTGGATAGGTGATCAGACAACCCATCAAAAGCAGTGTGTCACTTGGATGTAGTTTGACACACCAAATATGATCGTCTCTAATTTAAAAAAAAAAAGGAAATTAGTCGTGGGAAAACACATCCATAATCCTCCCCCTCCCCCCCACCAAAAAAAAAAAACCAACCTCTGCGCCTTCTCCTCTCTTCTTCCCCCTCCTCTGTCCTGAATCTTCCCTACTTTTTTTTATATTTGCATCAAGGACCCACATAACAGGCAATCTGGACCCTCCAATGTATCAAGGCTGTGTTATGCAAAGAAATTGAAAGCTATCTTGAAGGCACAATTTTAGAAGCTAATTATCAGGTATGAGTTTCCCTGCTCATGTACTAATAATAGTGACTTAAAGAATAAAATGGTAAACCTTCTTGCCATAATTGCTTAAAATGGACAATTTTTTCTAACTGTCAGTTACATTTCTATCCTCATCTTTATTCAATAATCTTTCATTAGTTGATGCTGTAAGATTTTATTTGTTACAGGTTTTTCAGAGTGCAGCACTATTTGATTCTCTGACTGTTCGAGAAAATGTTGGTTTTCTTTTGTAAGAGACACCCTAAATTCTCTTCAAAACCTCCATTTTCAGGCTAACAGTATGATCCTGCATGAGGTTTGCTTGGCCCGCATGTGTTTGGAGTTTGGATGTATTTGATTATACTAGGCTACATGCCAGCAAGCAGATCTGGTCAAATTCAAGCTGTGCGATAGGTCACCCCTGGTGTGGATGACCTGGCTATAAAATGACCCAGGTCCTCTCACTTAATGGACTTCGTTGAATGTATGGTTGAAAAAACTCCAGTAGTTCAAATTTAACATATGTTCAGTCCATTGTGTGAGTTTAAGCAACTGGCTTAATGCCATTTTGGTCATCTACACAAAGGGTTATGGCTTGATGTGACAGGTGCAGCATCATATGGAGCAGTGCCTGGTCTTTGCAAAGATTGATCCTTCAATTCCTAATGTTGAGTTTGTGCCATTTGTTCTACTGGCAGGTATGAGAACTCCAACATGTCACAGGATCGAATAGGGGAGCTTGTGACTGAAAATTTGGCTGCTGTTGGCTTGAAGGTGCAATTGATGACTGGATGCTGTTATTTTTATTAGATTCAAATGAACTTTGGGGCATTGTAATAGTTTTCGTGGACCGCATCATTTAAATGGATATATAACCTTTGTGTCATGGTTATAAATTTCATTTAGTACCAAGTCGACTTAGGTGGTTCAACTCATTGTTGGGTCTCCAACTGGGACTATTAAATTGCCTCGCTTGGTCACGTCGGGGAGCACGATGCCATGGACTGGCACAAGACTAGCATGATCTAGCACAAGACCCATACAGATTGAGTTGTGCAATGATTCAACCAAAAACATGTATAGAAATTCATCTTTTCACATTTCCTCTTCAATTTTAAGCAAAGAAAACTATTATCAGTCATCATTAGTTTTTAGCAGTGCTTGGTGATAGAGACTGAGGATAAAAAAAAAAAAGCATTTGCGGTGGATGTATCCCCCAAAACGATACTTATCAGGTGACACATACCGGTTGTGGTGATACATATTGGTTGACAGCGTGAATCTAAAATGGGGCAAAAAAATTTCAGGAATTGCTCTGTGCTTGTTTTGATGCATGCATAACCTGCACTCAGCAATAGAAGGTGAAGACCTTCACTATTGATCATCAGAAATGTTTTTGGTGTCCTGCACATGCTGACACCCACCCAGAAAGACAAGGTGGAAACTGTCGCAATAGATCATCAGGATAGAGATGATGTTGTCCCACATATGGCTTTTTATATAGATTCTGGGCTACTTTGAATGTTTCCATAGAGAGGTTAACTTTTATTTGTGCTTCTGAGCCTCTTGCTGACATCAGTGTGTAAGATAGAATTAAACAATGAGCATTTAGATTTATATTCTTAGGGTGAGTTACTTGATGTGCAACTCATTTACATAGGATATTTTGCTTATTCTATATCCACAATAAAGCATGGACTGAAGTGTACAAATTACCAAAGGTGTTGATTAATTGATGATATTTTAATTTTATACTGTGTAGGATGTGGAGAATCGATTGCCTTCTGAACTGTCCGGTGGAATGAAAAAACGAGTCGCACTAGCGCGGTCCATCATATATGATAACACCAAGGAATCAGTAGAACCGGAGGTGCGATCAGATTTTCTTTTACTGCTTCTATGTGCTCTTGTTTCATGTCCATATTCCATTGATGCCATTGTATTTTAATTTTCAAGTCCATAAACAGAAAAAGGCGAAACTTGTATGTACTTCAGAGAAAAAAATGTTACTTGATGGTGAACTTCAATTAAGCGCGAAGCACCAAGTGTTCTAACCTAGCAGTCATAAGAATTGTACAAATCAAAATTTTGAGTAACTAATCATGATGCATTATGGCATTGTGTAGTCCAGCATAGTGTCTGGTCGACTCTACAAGCTTAAAAGTAGAGAATGAATTTGGATATAATTCACAGGACTGAGAGTTTGGACTGTATGGATCTTTTGATTTGAGTTCTTATATGGAAGAGTTATTGATAAACCTATAATCTTTTGCCTTTTTTCTTTGTTCTGGTATTATCCCTGTTTCTTTTACTTATATAATTTATTCAGTCATCTGGAAGAGTTTAGTCTTGCTGGGAAGCATGTTTTAGATATCAAAAGTGATGCTGAAATTAGGAAACAAATCTAAGACTTTTACCAGGGTGACATTTAAAGTTGTGTAACATAATTCGCAAAAAACCTAAACCTAGATGTATGATGAAACATAAATCTGTTGGGTCAATATACCAAATTTACGAATTTCCAATTTTGTACCTGTTTTCTTCTTTATGGACAGGTCCTTTTATATGATGAACCTACAGCAGGGTTGGATCCAATTGCATCAACTGTAGTGGAAGATCTCATTCGCTCTGTCCATTTGAAAGGAGAAGATGCTCTTGGAAAGCCTGGGAAGATTGCTTCGTATGTGGTCGTCACTCACCAGCATAGTACTATAAGAAGAGCAGTTGACAGGTAAATATCTTTCGCGACTGCCCTCTGCCATCTTTCTTCTTCTTTTTGTGAATGGTTACTCTCTTCCATCTTTCCTTTAGAATATTCTCCTTGTCATGTCTAATCCTACTAAGGGTCTTCCAACAGGTTATTGTTTCTCTACGAGGGGAGAATTGTCTGGCAAGGAATGACTCATGAATTTGCCACATCAACAAATCCCATTGTTAGACAGGTAGGCTTGCATGTGATGTTACGTTTTAAAGAGTGGATGCCAACTTTAATTGGAAAGCATTTTTAGGATGCTGGTATAATAGGAGTACTAAATTTCAATGTGTAGGAGCAATTATAGAACAAAAAGGTGAGTTTTGAATTAAATATGGGGAATATGCGTAGGAGGACAAGTGGAGACAAGCAATTAGAATGTTATGTAACTGCCGATTGTCAATTAGATTAAAGGGCATTTTATAATAAGTTTGTTAAGAATTTCTTTGTTGTATAGAGTTGAAACTGTTGGACAACGAAGAAATGCAAGGAAGCCAAAGTCCATGTGGCTAAGATGTTTGCTAAGAGGGATATGAAGCAATGTTTTTAAATGTTGAGTCGTGAGGTGAGTCATATTAATCGGCCAGAGAGTGGGGTGCTATTCTCATTAAGTGGAGCGTAAGCCTCATGTGCACGCTTTTTGCTAACAAATAATGGTAAATTCTCCAGGATGCCGCTTTTCCCTAGGCCCTTTTTAGGATTTTATATAAAGGGCTTATGACCAATCCTATCCTTTCAGGCAACTACTGCCATTGATCTGGCATGGATTCTACTTTATCACTGATCAGAGCACTAGTCACTACTGGATTTTGTCACAATAAGTTTGCACCATCCATAGCCATTAAACTTTTGAGCACCTAAAACTAATTGTAGGATCATTTGATCAGCCTGACGTCTTTTTCATTTCCCTAATCTATGTCCAAACCTTTCCATCCTTGTCTCCCTTTATTGTCATGCATCTTGGTGGGCCCCAGTGAAAGTGGTCTTAAAGGCACAAATCCTGGGTGCACGGGAGTGTCGCTTATAAATAATTACACTAAAAGGGAATAAATAATAGAAGCCGGTAGCAATTTGGTTTTTCTAGCTTTCTAATGAGTAACTAGAGCTGAATTAAATCTAGTTACGATGGTCTAAAATTTTAGAAAGAAAAAAGAAATACTTTTAATTTCTTAAAATTATAAACTGCGTGATGCAAGCCCTAGGGGTTGGGGCTTGCGTGGGAAGTGCTCGAATCACAATGGGTGCTGAAGCACATGTCCGAAGACATAATAACTCTCCACAGAGACGATAAAGAAGGACGCACCTCAATGGGAAAACCCAATTTTCATTAATCAACTCTATGAAATAATCTTCTAGAATGTCATATAAATAGAATAACATAACTTAGGGCCTAATAAACCTAATTAGGCTAAGAAACTAAATAATATTGGAAACATAATCCCAATTATGATAAAATAAGAAACTAACATATAATAAGTGAATTAAAAATCCTAAATCTACTTGGGCCCTACACATGTGGCCTGAGGTCCATCTTCATCACTCCCTCAAGGTGAGCCTCAAGGCCTAAGCACCAAACACTTATAAAAACACTATCGTGGAGAGTTACAATTGACAGAATCAAGAATGAATAGATAAGAGGTGGCCTGTGGTTAGTTCCAATAGAAGGACAAAATCAATGGATGCTGTTTGAGATTGTTTGGACACGTACATGGAAGGCCAAAATTGTTCTTGTACAACGTAATGAAGATTGCAAGTTCAAGGAACTAGGAGAGACAAATGAGGACCTTCAATGTAGTGAGGAAAGGCATGTTAGACCATGCATTCATGAAGAACGATACTTTAGATAGGTTTGATTGAGTGGAAAAGCAAAACTCAAAATGGTTGATATAAGTAGACGGGATAAGGATATGAATGGCAGTAAGTTGATGATCTCTTGATGGAGATTTGAAAAGTGTGAGGGTAACTTAAAACGCTTAATGAAGTTCGCGTGTCTTGTTTTGCTATTGTAGGGCATGTGTGCGTACGATTTTTGTAATTTTTGGATCTCTATCTCTATGGTTGTCTTATAATTGCATTGCTTTCTTCATTGTCACCACCAAGCCAAGGAGGGAGAGTCTTACCATGGTTTGTAATACGGGGAACATGGCCTTTGCTCTGTTATTTGATAGTAGAACTCTTAAAGCCGACCCCCCCTTTGGATGGGAATGGGATAAGGCTTTTATGATGGTGATAGAATTGATCCGCTGTGCATTTGGGACTTCTAAACATGAATCCACATTAGGTGCTTGGTCCTTTTTTTTTCTTTCTTATCCACTTAAATTATTTGCCAAACTTATTCTCCGTTATTGGAGCAATAAAGGTCAGAATGGGCAGTGTCTCACTAATGCCATATCTGGTTTCTGTGCATGATCAGAGAAATTGATAGATAATCCTCCCTTCTACCAAAATATTGAAACCAAGTACTTTTCTTAGTAAATCCCAACACATGAACGCAAGAACTAAGATGGTCTTCTTTTTCTTTTTCTTCTTTAATCTTTTTGCAGTTTGCATCAGGCAGCTTGGATGGGCCGATCAAATATTGAAGAATATACTTTGGGTATACAGCTTAAATCATGAATTTGTGGTTTCATGTGATCTGGAGATTTTTCAATTGGTATGAAGAACGAGATGAGCTATTTCAGCCACGGTTTTGCCAAGCCAACCATATGCAGGTTTTGCAGTGTAAACACACTACCATGAAACTGATGAAGAAATGTGTGGTATCATTTTTAGAATTTTTGTAGTGCAACAAATTCGAGCCCGATGGAGATGAGCTGTGGCTTGTTCAAAGAGGATGCCTGGCTGTGGCTGCTGAAACACCAGTTTCCAGGTTCAATTTTTTCTGTTGTTATCTGCAGAAGTCTTATGAGATTACAATTCTACTGTTCTCAAATAAAGGGATTTTTGTTGGAGCCCCCTAATGAAGAACAATCAAAAGCTTGATATTATTGCATTTTTTATCTTTTAACACATTAGATGTGTATTGAACACTTACCTGGCTCCAGTCAACATACACTCAACACAAGGAATTCACTTCCTCCAATCAGAAGACATCACTTTGGACACCTAAGTATTTTCAAAACCAGTGTCATTATTGCATCTTGGCCCTTTTACAAGGTGGCCCACCACCAGGGTTACCTACCTCTCTCACTATTAATTAAGTGCCCATCAAAGCGGCAGGTTGCAGTCACTGTAATTTTCAGTATTATGCTTCTCCTTGCTCCCTGATAATTTAGTCCTTTCTGAAAGAAAACCTACAGTTGGTTACTATTCTTTTTACCTATATGGGATTCTATTTTGGTACTACTTACATATGTACAAGGATCTAAACTGATTATCAGGTGGATCTTACTGTGGGTTGATCACTGACCCATTTGGACAAATCCAACCTTTATTTTTATGGATTTTTTTTCTTCTTTTTTTGCAGTTGAGCAAAGAAAAGGATTTTTTTTTTCTTTTTTCAGGATTAGATGGGCAGTCGGCTGGATGTAGTCAATGTGTCCTCTTCCTTCAAATGAAAAATTCCAGCCACTCAAATTGATTTAGAAATGTTCAAGTTCCTTGCACTCACATTCACCCATGTAAATGTAATTTACCTGTCTCCTCTTTTTACCTGGTTTTTAAGGACCTTTAAGAAATTTATTAATTTAAAATATTATAATTAAATTACAAACCTCCAATTGTATGTAGAGGAGGATATGAACCCACAACCACTCACTTCAACCCAAACTTGCCTTCGGTTTTTCTTTGACTTCTTACCAAATGCAAGAAGTGGGGACATCACTTTGGACACCCAAAACCCTCTACCAGTTTATAAGGTATCACCAAATCTTACCCTAATATGAGTTGGCCCACCATAAGATCCATTATTTAAATAATTAAAAAAAAAAAAAAGGTCATTGACTAGTAGAGATTTCCATGTTACATCACTTCTTCAACTCAGGATTTCTCTACCCGCCAGCCTTAGAGGATGGGGACTCTTGAGGTCATAGGTATAGCCACGTGGCCTACAACTGACGTGGACTTGCTTTCTTCACAAGTATTGGAGGGTCAACTGCTCTTGGCTGATGGCTAGTGTGTGAGATTGATTAATGAATATTCTAATCCAATAAATTACACATAAATGAAATAGAATTATTTGCATTACCATGGTTTGTGAAGCCAAGTCATGTTGATAAGTCCAATGACAGATCAGCCAATGAAAAGTTGTCTCCAACCTAGACTTTGGTGCCCATCTACATGGGAAGAAAGGTGTGGAGGAAATGAAAAACACCATCACTTTTCTTTTCAGAAAGTGACATTTGACCTTTCTATTGCTTTTTTTTTTTTTTTTTAAAGAAAGGTTTCAAAACGGTTTTTTCTAC
Organism: Umbellularia californica; assembly: GCA_028538565.1. Lineage (NCBI taxonomy): Eukaryota > Viridiplantae > Streptophyta > Magnoliopsida > Laurales > Lauraceae > Umbellularia > Umbellularia californica. The sequence goes on from JAPQWN010000002.1 coordinate 2,918,172, forward strand.
TACATACCTTTCTTTTTCAAATACAAACATGATGTTTTTAGCGAAATAAAAATGAAGAATTAGCACAAGAGAAAAGACTGAATATGTTTTGTGCAGAACACTCAAGAAAACAATGGATTAGATGAGTTGAAAAAAGTGGAACTCAACAATGGAGTCCATGTATTTCTTTTTGGGTAAATGACGGAGCCCACCTATTATATATGGAATGTCCTCAAATTTGACTCCAAAAAGGGGTTGTCCCCGCTGTAAGACTGACCATAGGATGAATAACGTGATTAACAATACATATTATTGTGTTAATCTCATTATTCATTAGGTAGTCTTACCACACTCTAGAGTTTCACTCCTTCAATTCAAGAATTCAGCGAAGTCACGGATCCAGAGTTAATACAGGCATCGTCGAAGTATTGTCTCAATTATATTAATACAGGCATTGTCGAAGTATTGTCTCAATTATATTAATATTAGGTTAACTACATAAATTCTGCTCCTCTATTTCGGTCTATCCAGACATCCATACCGTCCATTTGTTAATGTTTTAACCGAAATAGCATCCATTTTGAAAATACCCATATGCGTCCAATTCTGATACTTGAAACCATAATTTCACTCACACTGTGAAGTTCCTAGGGAACCTGGAGGCCACAGATGGGCCCACCAAATACCAATGGAAAGTCTGAAACGTGGGTTGGTCACAGGGCTCAGCAGACAAGTCTGGTGCTCATATTATTATTTTCCTTTCCCTAGTTTTAAATTCCTAAGTGGATTTGTCTAGGCATATTCACAAGTTAGGACACTTTGGTTGCCATAAACTATAGCAAGGCAAACGTGACCCCTGCAACATCGTCTGAGTTGTTCATCTCATTGGCCCTATCATGCATAAATCATAGTGGGCCACTTTACAACTTGAAAAAAAGTGACAATGGATAAATGTACTGGATCATTAATTTGTCCAAAAATGTATGATTTTGTATATTATATAATTTTTGCAATTTAGCATATGACATGTTGAGATTATGAGTGTTTTTTTTTTCGACTATTATTTTACTCAATTTAATATCATAATTATTAGAAATCATTCTTGCACTGATCTTATTATAGAATTGCTTGTAACTGCCTACTTTAACTGGTGGCAGCTTATATTTGCTTGATCAAAGACACTCATAAGTTATATCACTAACCTAAGAGATAACTGTGGAACCTATTAACCACGAGGAGTAGCTCAGTTGGCCTAGGACTACGGTTTGCATCCGGAGATTGTGGGTTCGAAACTGTACTATCACACTGAGGCTAGGGGAGTTTTTCCGGCTTTCCTCTGAACCTGGAGGGATTAGTCCAGCCCAAAGGGTTGGGAACCCTCCGATGGCAAAAGAAAAAAAGGAATCTATCGGTTCGCATTTGAACTGTGCACCGAGATGGTGAAAGAGCTAGACCCCAGCAAGTGAATTTCAGGCCAGTGGCTCCTCTTTAAGGTTCTCACGCAAACGGTGCAATGGAGAATATTTTCCATTATCGAGGTAACTTATCAGTCCAATCAGGGGCGGACCCAGAAAATGGAACTAGGGGGGCCAAATGAAAATTATTAAAAGAAAATTTTAACATTTTAGGGGGCAAAATAAAAAATTACAAAAATTTTAGTGGTAACAAGTAACAATTTGAAAAATTAAGGGGGGCCATGGCCCCCTAGGCCTACATGTAAGTCTGCCATTGAGTCCAATGCTCAAAATGTTTATATCATGACATACTTTTTCTTTCTTTCTTTCTTTTTTTTTTTTTTTTTTCATAAGAGAGAGTGTCCTGGTTCTTTGAGCTGGACTACTCCCTACGGGCCAAGGGGGAGGCGGGTAAATCCCCTATGGCCCAGTGTGGTAACATACTTAGAAAACCTAGAAACTAAGGAAAAGAAAATTGTAGAAGCTTTGCTTGTGCTGATGTTGTTGAGGGCTAGTGATTAGGGGTGAATATTGATTAGGAGTGTCTAATCAATTGAAGGGACCACACAATTTGGATGATATAATTTAGAGGTTGTTGGGCCAGGTTAACTATAAGGTTAATTCACCTGATTGAACTCTGCCCCCACTAAGTGTAAGGTTAATTTCAGACCTTCAATATTCACTATCTCCCATGGTTTATTTAGTGGACCTTTGGTGATAAGTCACCTTTGTTTCCTTAAGCCAGCAGTAATGGTAATTATATTATCTTGCACATGGACATGGGATGGAAGCTTGGAAATATTCAATCTATATAGCCCCTAGAATTAGAAGTAGATGGCTATTGTCAAACATCACTTTCTTAGTTTCTTAGTCCTCAAACTAACAGAACTCTGAAGCAAAGAACAGAAAAGAAAAGTGGGTCACTAGTTTCATCTTAGTGGGGGCCATTTCCATAAAATAATTTTATTTTTATTTTTATTTTTTTGCAAATTAGCCATCTAGCATAAGTCGCAAAGTATTTTATGTTGCTAGTTGTCCAATCTAATTTAAACTAATGATTTTGGGCCTTGTACTTGTAGATGTTTCAATTGTTCATCTCAAACCTTTGATTAGGTGATTACCAATGACTAATGGAAGTAATCATTTATAGATAACCGACTTAGGTGTTTTTGTTGCATTTTGTTGACCAATGTGCACCACCAATATTGCCAAGCAATTATCATGTGAGCAAGACTCTTTTAAAAACCTTCATGAGCATCGCCTATCGAGCCTACGCAAGGGGCGCAGTGCAGAATTCTCAATCGCCAACATTTATAAAAAGAGAAACCCCAAATTAAAGGCTCAAAAATCTCCACACAACTTCTATATGAGATTTCATCGGAGAAAATACCCCACAAAATAACAATAATTTTCTTTAATTTATTATGGTCCTCACCATTTGTTCAATCAACTGCATATACGCACGAGCAATGGTCCAAATCTGACTTCAATACAACGGCATACACTATTGAATTGATTTAATGCAATACATATAACTATATTTTTCATAAATTTTCAATTTCACATGTATGGTCTTCGTTCAAAGTGAAAAGTAGGTCATTTTCTATATATATAGATTTCTATGATAAGGTGACGTTGTCATCATACAAAACCAAATCTTTTCAGTTGGCGTGCATCAAAATGAAAACCTAAACAAGGATGAGTAAATTAGTAAAATTGGTTCATCCAAATCAAAATCAGGACACATGTAGGCCCAACCAGAATATGACACATATACCACAAACATTGTAATAACCAGCATGAGGAAGATAGGGTGATGGATGGTGACAACAACTTTATGATGACTAGATGGACACCAACTCATTTTTTGAGCTTGGCCTACAGATTCAACTTGACCTAAGTGGTCCCACCAAGAAGGTCAACATTAGATGATGCATGTATTTCCTGCCTTTTGAATGTACAAATAGGGAAAGGAGTCATTTTTTGCAATTAATTTTCTCCAGCTGCATAAACCTACCGTTGTTAGCAAGGTATATAATGTCGTTGATTGTGACCATGGTCCATATACAATGGCCCAAAACGTTTTATTAGTTGGTTCATTTTTAATTAAGCATAAGTTTGGTAGAGCACACCTTGAGTTTCAGCTTGGCTCCTTAAAGTCGACTTGAGCTTGATTTAGTAGTCAAGGTCATCCTCAAGTTGGTCCAAGCTCAACCCAACTTGTTTACACCTCTAGGTGTAAACATTGATGCTAGGAACTACCCCATGAATCTATATACCAATGGTAAGATGGGATTAAGAGACCTTACCAAGGTGAGCTAAATACCAATGCACATTCATATGTTCCTAATCAAACATTTCATAGCCTCAAAATTTAACACTTTTCTTTTCCTTTCCTTTCTTTTTTTTTTTTTTCTCTTGGGAGGGCCTAAAATCACACACTCTCACTTCTTAATGAGGGCGTTCGGCAGGAGCGAACCCAGGAATTCTTTGGGGGGTGTGGGGGTGGGGGGATTATGTAGAAAAAAGTTATTTAGGGTCCCACATATGAAAGATACATGTAGTTTTCAAAATATTTAGTAGCCTTTTTGAAAACTTTGGAAGTTCGTATGTAAAAAACCATAAAATATTCTAAAGAAAGATGCGTTTTCAGAAATATTCTAGAGGCCATATGTAAAAATTCATAAAACTTTCTAAATAATAAAAGGGTTTTCAGAAATTTGGAGGGGCCATATGCCAGTGGCGTTCGGTGTCAGCCAAGCTACAGTTTGAATCCAAATTTTGACAATTTTATGAATGGGTATCATAATAATTAACAGCCCATTTCTTTGTATAAAGTCATATTACATAAGAGTTTGTAGTCAAGTAGGTTCCAACAAAAGATTAATTAAAGAGGTGAGAGATGTAGATGGGACCTGACTTTTTACGAAGGTGAAAAAGGCTAGGCATTCGGTGTCCATATCTCCTTGATACATTTTCATTTACAAGGAAAATAATTTGGTGCTTGTTTTTTTTAATATTCACTAGTTTCTTCAATTTAAGGGCACCAATGTTTAGCACCTCTTGGCTCACATAATTAAATTTGTTGAAGTTCTAAGTTAAATTCAATAGAAATAACTCCAAAGCCATATCCCATTTCCTTGTACTAAAATTTCATGTTAAGACCTTCCATTCCCACAGCAAAATGTTTATTGAGCTACGTTCATATGATCCAGCTGTAAGATTCACAACCTTTAAATAAATCAAGCTTTGTCACCTTGATAATTGCATAGTTAGCATCCCTTTCCTTGGTCTTTTTTTTTTTTTCTTTCACTTAGACATGTACACAGATTATTTTATTAGGGTCATGATTTTCTACCATGCTTAAGATTCAGGAGTACAGCTAAAAATGGTTTAAACAATTTTTATTGTACTCCTTGATGCAAGTATGATGTTATAAAATTAGCTTCATTCATGCACATGAGTGGAAAGCACCACTGCTGATTTGGCAACTTCTTATTGGCAGTTTCACATCTTTCATTTGATTTTATAATTATTTTATTTCTTGTCATGTTGCGTAGAGAGAACGGAGGAAAGTCGACAGTCAGAGGGCACTCGGCTGAGACAAAAAGGTGGGCATTAAGTAAATGCTCCTGCTTTGTCACTTAATTACGAAAACAACCTTTGGGAATTTTAGGGATTCTTCCCATGGGTTGGGCCTAGCTCACTCAAGGTTAGATTTATATTTATTGCTAAAGATTGGTGTTGGGTTAGGACAGGCCCGTGCCACTATTAGGTCTGTGGGAGTAATCAAGGCCTCGATATTAGATGTTATATATAATTTAATGGGTTTAGACCTAATTGGCCCCACCCAAGCTATATCGCCTTGTTGGGTCGTAACGATGGCAACGGGGTAGGTTTGGTACCCTGACTCACTTACAACATTGACATCTAACTCGTCGACACTTAACCTGGCCCATTGATGGCATAGCTTTTACAGGTCAATCTTACTACCTCCTTATTGCCCCCATCAGAAACCCCCTCTCAATATTTTATCAAACAATGTCTAACTTTAAAAATAGGTACAAGACACACACATGGTTTGCTAATCTTACACTACAATGGGTCGAACTCGAATCATAAGAGCAATATTGCAAAAGAAAAGAAAATATATGTTGCACATATGAGCTTGAAAATGGATATTTTTCAATTTTAAAATAACTTTGGAGTCATTTGACAAGCCCACTTTCTAGGGTTATTTCAAACTAATTCAAATAAATGTTAAATACTTCAAATTCTTTTGACAATATTTTATATCAATGCATGGTTTGATACATAAAACCTTTTGCTCCTTTCTCGTAAAGGGATAAAAAAGTGACATTCTCAAATTGACACAAATGTTTAAAGCAATCATATACCTTTTTGTTGTGTTTTTCTTTTAGCGAGTTTGTACATGTAACTTTTATAAGAGCATGCTAGAACGGGTCAAACTTTTAACCCGACGGCCCATTAGGGGTTGCATTTGGTAATTATCAGTGACATGAGGGGTAATTAGCTACAAACTATAGATAAACAGACCATAAATCCCATTCAAAAAGTAGGCAGAGAATCCACTACTTTTTCTCCCACCACCACAATCATCCTCTTCCCCCACTTCCCCTTCTGCACCGAACACAACACCCCCAAAACCAAAACCACACACTTCATTTCCTTTCCCATCCAATCCACTCCATAGTGCACATGACCTCCTCTTCTTCCTCCTCACAACGTCAGATGGGCCCTGGCCTGACCCGCTATGTATCAGCCCCGGGCTCCCTCCTCAAGAGCCTGGCCGACTCAGTCATCAACGACGACCACGAATTCTCAGCCGTCGGATCAGATCCCATGATGGGCCGGTTCTTCTCGGGCGATTCCTCCTGCCTCACCACCACATCCGAGTCCACCTGCAGACCCAACCCAACCAACCCACCCAACCATAATAACAGCAGTGTTGTGTCCTCGGCAGAGGTGGGCGAGAGTTACACCACAGGGGGATCCAAGGTGGGCCTTGAGAGATCGTACGGCTTTGGTGATCTGGCCGTTGGTGGGGGCTTTGCAACGGCTAGTAGTTTGAAAGGTGGGCCATCTTTGATCAGGCACAGCAGCTCCCCTGCTGGGTTCCTCTCCCAGCTCATGGTGGATAATGGTATGAGCTAAAAAAAATTTCACTTCACTTTCCCTTTTTTTTTTTTTTTATTTCTTATCTGGGTCATTTAATTGGGGTCATGATTGGGTGATCCTGACCGATGATTTCATGGGCCATGGGTCGGATGGGGGATGGTCAAAATTTGGAATTGGTTTGATGACTCTGACCGTTCGATCAATGACCCGGAATTGGATGGTTGAGAATGGCCAGGTCTCGATTTTTTTGGAAGTGGACCCACTGGTATAGAAAATCTTGGGGGCTATTGTACCATGATGGTCGAATAATCTGGACTGTTGAAATGGTGGGGCACGATCAAGGTCTGTCCTCCACAATCTTTTTTTTATTTTTTGTTGTTGAACTCCATGGAATCTTTTTCTCCATGCTTTCGGTTGGTGCTGATTGGAGAAGTCGTTGGATTCGGATTCCTGCTGTGTGGTTCGTGGAACCACCAGCTTGGGTTGAATCCCAATCTGGTGATTCTATCTGCATGACTGGTTGTGATTGAGATTAATCCAACGGTCTGTATGACTCTGGGGAAAGTGTGTTTCTTTGATGGGGCCCAGCATTGATGGTAGTTGGCCTAAAATCTTTTCCTAAAAATGGATGGTTGGGAAACATTTACAGCAGTGGTTCTGAAACAATCAATCAAGACCGAGTTTCTGATGGCACCAGGTGGGCCACCTGACCTAGCATTAGATGGGCCCGGACACACAACATTGAGGTCTGTGTACTAAGATTCCTCAGTATTTAATGCTGAATTGACCCTGACAAAGTGGGTCCCATGATGCCAATCTGGACGAAAATGGTGGGGGCCAGGAACATGGTCTTCATTCTCAAATCTCAACCACTCGTGTCGTCTGTGTCACAAAAAGTCTTCGGATTCGGATTCCCCGTGTCTGCTCAGAAACTTTCCGGATTCGCAAATGCATGAATGAGTCCTGTAATCCCTTTCCCATCTGATGGGTCCCACTGCTTCTACTCCTCCATGTGGGCCCCGAACTGTTTCCACGGTCCAGATTTGGCTGATGTGTTCCCCACCGGAGTCCGTTTTGCAGCTTGCTGCTTAGGAAATGGAATTCCCTCTATGCATTGATTTCAGATTCATGTCTTCAATGGGCCCCTCTTCAAATTCACTTGGGCCCACTGACATGCCACGTGGCTTTCTTTAATTTCTTATTGGTGGCTGACAAGTGCCAAATATGGTGGGACCCACCAAAGTTGATGGAAGTGCTGTCTATTTCAGTTGGGTGAGTTCCAAACCGCCCAAAGAAAATGTTTTAAAACTGGTCAAAACTGGAGGAAATGTTTTGTTTTGTCTCTGCCCATGGTTTAGATGCTTTGATAAGAAAGATAACAAGTGTGTGGTTTGTGGTGGTTGGGTCCTATAACTGGGACCCAGATCCGGACCCACATCCTGTTAAATGTAGTGAGTCCAGTGGTCCTGGTCTGGCTGGATCCAAGTTGAAACATTTTTGTTTACAATCCCTTTGACCATGGTAAGAGGAGAGGGAAATTTCGCCATGTAATGAAACCTTGGGCCTTCTTGTGGGGCCCACATTCCTTGATTATTTACAGATTTCAGACAGGGGTCACAATGGGTAACCATTTATTCGGGTCCGACCCGGATAGACACTTGAAACATGGGGTTTTAGTAGTTATGCTGCACCCATTTAATTTTCAGGTTTGAATTTGGACCTACTCAATTGGACCCGATGATATTCGAGCCTACTTAATTTGACACTTATCCAATCGTTACTTAGCGTAGTTAATTGTTATTTATCGGCCCGTCCCATCCATGATTGGGCCTTTTGGACCGAGGAATTCCCATTTCATATGAACCTATAATAAATTCATTAATTATCACATTGATGGTCAACTTCATCATCGTCATCTTAGTCTTATCCTATCAATCTCGGTTCCTATAATATATCCCTTTAATTGTTCCATCGAAGTCTGAGTTTTGTACCCTGTACCAACAGGGCGAATTAGCTATGACCTTGATAGGAGTTGGATTCATACTGGATGTAGGGTATTGCCCCAATTCAATTGGCAAGTCGAGTCCAAATCTGATCATTTCTAGAATGTCCAGATGAAGATTCTTGATTCATATTTCAGATGGATCCATATCTAGATCCAATTCTAGACTGTAGTGTCCATTTCAGCCTTTCAGTACAGTAATTTACGTTGATGCTATCAGGAGCATGGATCCAATCTGCTCATAATCGGATCCAGAAGTAGGGTTTAGAGTGCGAATTGATTACGGATCCTAAAAATGGATATGCATTGATGGCGCTAGACCTTGATATAAGATTAAGGGGCTCCCACACTGATCTCATGGTTTCCTCCTATCCCATAATTTCTTTGTTATTGGTTAGGGACTTGTTTTGTTGATAAATAATAAGGGTATGCCCCAGTTATTTTTGGGAGATCTAATGGGGATTTTGGTCAATTGGCAGCAGGTTTTTCTGTTACAAGAGGAGTTGGAAACTTCAGCTCTCAACCAGGGTATGATGGAAGCCATGGAATTGGCAATAGCAGGTTGAAATCTCAGCTTAGTTTTTCTAGACAAGACTCTCTTTCTCGGATCTCCGAAGGCAGCATTCCTGATGACGTTGGAGAGAGTGTGGCAGGGCGCAATGGCACCGACGACACTGCTGGGAATGTGGGGCAATCTTATATGGCGGGCAATTTTCCTATGGCTTCATGGGATGATACCAATTCAATTGTATTTTCTCATCCACCGAGCAAACGCGCCAAAGACATCAATGGAAACATCGTTACCGGTATTGGCAGCTTAGAGACTCAGGTAACAACCTATGGATTGTTAAAGAATATTTCATATTAGGAAGTTTGGAGTCGTTAGGAAATAATGATATATTTAATAAGATTTAGTATTGAGTTTAATATATGATTGATGATAGTGCAATGTATGAATAGTATCAGTTGACACATGTTAGTTTGGGTAATGCTCAATGAAGATAGTCTTAGCCATGATAGTGCTTTGGATGCTACCCCAAAGGTGCAAGTCTTGATGGAAAATCTTAACCATCCAATTGGTGGACATCAACTGTGTGGAGTGATGTGGACCAAGGGAATGATCATATTGAATGGTTAATAGTTAACTGTCCTAAATCCTAATGATCTATGGAGATGGTTCCATTGTTAATGAAGATAGTGGCCACCCAAAAACAAGACCAACAATAGACAAAGTATCAAATGTCATCAAATTGAAACATGCCTAAAGCTCGCACCCCACTTTTCCAAATGGATTTTCATGAAAGCTTATTGCACGAAAGTTTCCTTTCGATTTGATTCGGGGCCTTTTGTTTGGAGGTACTACTGACGAGAATTGTGGGTGTTGGGGATTTCTTACGCTGGTGTAAGATCATGTCCCTTGAGCATTTCAAATGCTGCATTTGGATGCTAGAATTTTGAAAATGGACCTACCTAAAAAGCCACTGTTAGCCTTTTAAAGTTATCAGAATTCTAGCATTCTAAATGCCCGACTGTACTTCCAACGTTTGGAATTCCACTTGGAGGACAACATTTGGAGAATTCCAGATTCTCCCGGACAAGATCTCTCAAAATTCTTGCAAACAAAGAGGCCCTTAATTGAAAGGATGCATATGACCATGCAAGTACATCTCACGTATTCTTTCAATAAAAGAGATACACTAAGTAAATTTTTTCCGAGGACCATCCTCTGAACCAAGATGAAATTCTTGGACCCTATCCTTTATCTGGGGACCAGTGTTTACATCATTTTCCATTTCATGATCTTTGAAAGTTTCTTATTGGTTTTCATCTTCATTGTCCCTTTTGGTAGTGACACAGTTTACTGCAAACATGCTTCTAGGCAAACTGCAGTCGTAATTCCAACTTATGGTATTGGAAAATCAGAAATATATTCAGATCATGGTTAACCTTTGCCTCTTGGATGTAAAAGTAAAACCACAATAGATGTCCACCGTTAATCCTAATTAGAAAGTAGATCTTCCCCCTTCAACTGGCAACATGCCAAATAAGGGATTTAATCTATCCAACTAAAGAAGGAAACGAGGAGTCTTAAATATAATAGGAAAGCTAATCCTAGTAAAATGTTAAACAAGGAAAATAAAAAAGATGGTTGAGATCTCAAAACATGTGTAGGTACAAGACTTTTGAAAGTTGACTTTTGATGAACCCTGTATGGCTCTGAGGTGGCCCGCATCATATGCCTGTGGCACAATGTTCTAGTAATTTCTTTGGCAATTTGTAAATACAGGCCTTTATGAAAGAATATGACATTTTCTTTTGCTTCAAAAGGGTGTTATTTTAGTAGTTTGAAGAAATGTGTTGTATCTCATGTATTTGTAAGGTGTTGGTGCAAAATCTCATGGTAAATTTACGTAGTTCTGTTGTGGTTGTTGATTTTCAGTTTAGTCTACCCCAAACCTCACTAGAGATGGCAACTGTGGAGAAGCTCCTCCAGATGCAACCAGACTCGGTTCCTTGCAAAATTCGTGCTAAGCGTGGTTGTGCCACACACCCTAGAAGCATTGCAGAGCGGGTTTGTAACACCAGTTTTATTTGTGTGCATGCATGTCGTCATCATCATAATCATAGCTTATCTAATCTAAGGGCTTTCATTCATGCATAATTGTATGTACATTTGTGCCAACATGTGGTGAAAGTGTATGAATAAAAGTTCTAACTAGTTATGGAATAAACTGGACCCAAGTTTAGTTTTATTTGAAGCAAAGTCCACCATTTTCAAATCTATGTAATGAGGCTCATCCATGATCAATCCATGCCCTTACATGCATAAGCACCTGATTCCCCATGAATTGGCAGCCATTCCAATTTCGCACTGGTCGAAATGTTATTACTTTTGGAGCCTTTCACAAACGAAAAGTAAATCCTCTCGTGAGAGACGTCTCTCATGACTTGTCACCTATTAGATGAGCATACTGAGATGAGAACCAACCCGTGATCTAGATCACTGTTATGGTGATCAACGTTACCAAGAATAGAACTCCTTTTGATCACCTCTTTAATGGGAATTAAAGGTACAACTCCTCTGTTATGGTGATCAACGTTACCAAGAATAGAACTCCTTTTGATCACCTCTTTAATGGGAATTAAAGGTACAACTCCTTTTTTTTGGTGATTCAGTACACAACTTCAAGTTTGTGCTAATAGACAATGGTTGCACTATGCAAGAAGCGGAGAGAACCTTTGAAAGAGGATATTAAACACTATTTTATGTTTGTATATGCAACCCATGTATATGACTTACATCCATCCTCATGTATAAAGATAGCCAATGTTGCAGTGTGTGTGAACAGGGTGAATTGGACTAATAGCCCGTAGTGCCAACTCTAAAATGGGCCTATAAGAAGCACTAGTCCCAGAACTACACTAAACCAATGTCAAAACAGGCCCTCGAAAGCATCATGTCTTTCTAACCCATTTGGCATATTTTGGTGAAACCGCAGTTCTCTCACATTGCTTCAAATGGTCATTTACAGGTTTTGGTTACTGTGCTGCTTAAATTAGATTTTGTCTATTCCAATGTATGAATACAATCATGCATATGCAGATAAGATTCATTAGACGCAAGTCCATACATCTATACACATCTGTAAATTGTGTGTAACACATACTACATACTCTTTCTTTGGATGTACAATTGTGTTTGTGTCATGTTTCAACTGAAATTTTGTGTCATTGTCTATTGTACATTCGTAACCTGTAACTCTGATTCACATTTTCAGGACAGACGAACAAGGATCAGTGAGAAATTGAAAAAGTTAGAAGATCTTCTGCCAAATGTGGATAAGGTAAAACATCATCTCAATCTAGGGTGTATGAAATGCAAGAGGTAGGGTTTGTCTCTTGTTGGATAAACGAAATTATGGCTGAAAATGCAGTTTGTTGCCCTCCCAATTTCATTTTCATTATTGAAGTACCTCATGTTCATCTAAAATAGAGGGACAGGACCCATCTAATCCACAAACCATAGGATTGACTAAGTCAGATAATCACAGTACTGGAGAAAACTGTCTCACTACTTGTCATGTAGGTGGAGTGTTTTTTTAGAGATGGTGGTGTTGACTTACAGCTAACAATAAGGATACAAGTCAACAACATTTAAACTTAAAGATACACCTAATCTGATAAGGACACAACATCTAAACTTAAGCCTAAAAGTACAGCCAAACTTGTAAGGATACAATGTTTAAACTTAGATAAGTGAACAAATACATACATACATATATATATATATTTACTAGGGGTGCCACTTACCTCGCTGGTAAGCTTTTTCTTCTTTTTAAGTATAAAGGAAGAAAAAGCTTGTCAGTGAGGCAAGTGACACAGCTAGCAAAAATATATAATAATAGAAATGAGGACTCTTTCGGTGAAAGATGCAAGCAACTATGCTTCTTTTTCATATGGTAAATCAGTTTTTACAACTTGCATAAGGATTATAGTGCTGATATATATCTGCTAGGTATGCCACTTGCCTCATTGGCAAGCTTTATATCTTTTTATAGGGTTAGTAAGGGAAGAAAAAAATTTCCAATTAGGCAAGTGGCATGCCCAACAAAAATATACAATAACAGAAATGAGAATTGTTTACATGAAAGATGCAACAATGTTTCTTTCTCATACAATACATCTGATTTTGAAACTTGATTACTATGCTTAATTTTACAAGGTAACTATACTGGGTTGGTTTCCTTGATTACAAGAAACAAAATGGATAAAATCAATAAGACCTTTTGTACATCTAAATCAAGGGTATTTGAAATGGAAAATTTTGTGGTTTGTCTTTTAGTGGGTAAACTAAGTTATGGCTGAAATTTCCTTGATTACAGGAAAAGAAAGGATAAAACCAATCAGACCTTTTTTACATCTAAATCTAGGGTATTTGAAATGCAGAATTTATGGTTTGTCCTCTGGTGGGTAAACTAACTTGTGGTTGAAAGTGCAGTTCATTGGCTTGCCAATTGCATTTACATTTTTTTTATGAATGATAATTTCATTTACATTATTGAAAACTCAGTCTGATTTTCTCACATTCACCTAAAATAGATGCACAGGACTCATCTGATCTGCAATCCATAGGATTTGACCATATCAAATAATCACAATAGTAGGGAAGACTCTTACACTACTTCTCAAGTAGGTGGAGTGTAATTTTAGAGATGATGAGGAGTTACAACTAATGATAAGTATACAAGTCTACAATGTTTAAACTTAATATAAAATTAATTTGATAAGAATGTAGCGTTTATACTTAAAACCTAAGAATACAGCCAAACTAATAAGGACACAATGTTTAAACTTAAATAATGTTTTAACCTTAAACTAAGATAAGATGATTGTGATTGTTTCACAAATCAGTAATGCATGTACAGACATATATATTTGCTAGGCATGTCACTTGCCTCACTCGCAAGTTTTTTTCTTCTTTTACCAAAATTTGTAAAGGAAGAAAAAGCTTGCCAGTGAGGCAAATGGCATGCCTAGAAAAATATATATAACAGCAAAGATGAGAATTGTTTTCGGGAAAGATGCAACTCTGCTTCTTTTTTATAAAGTAAATCAAATTTTACAACTTATATAAAGGATTAAACAGAAACAGAAAGGATAAAATCAATGAGATCTTCACTGGTTGTTAGGAAACCTTAGATGAGGTCAATCCTGTGGATTTGTTGATTGGTAGATTGTGTTGGATATGGCTCTTCACTTTGTTGAGAAAGAAGGGACAAGATTCCCATGGAAATGGGAAGTTCTTTGGGGGCTATTTATAAGCATTTCACCCGAAGAATAAGTAAAAGTGATATTTGCCTCATATGCATGTGGGCCGAGCTGCAGCTAGTCTCACAAGTGTGTTTTGGCTGCCCAATCCTAATAATGCTAAGAGTTCTGTAAAATATTTAAGAATTAATAGATAGAAATCTACCACTTGGGAAGTTTTTTGGTCCATCATTGTTCCAGTGGTCCATCAGTCAATTATTTGGATCCGCCTTCCCATGGGTCTAGCATGCATCAACCTAGACCTTGTAATACTAGTTGGCCAATTTAAGGTTTTTGACCAAAAAGAAAAGGATACCCCCTTACATAATTCTTTAGCTATTTGCTATTTGGTTATTTTAAAGATCCTACTTTTGTTCTTTTGATTGGAATTTTACAGCAAACGAACACAGCAGAGATGTTGGATATGGCAGTTCAGCACATCAAAGACCTTCAAGGCCAGGTTCAGGTAATCATTTACGACTGGAGTAGCCCTGATATCAAAACATTGTTCGTTGAGTTAATACTAAAATGACCACAGCAAAGAAAATTTTATTTCTCGCATGATCAGTGATTCTACTCTTGCATGAGGCATGCAAGTACAAGATAAGCCATTCAACCTATTAGGTCCTGCCATGGATAGTCTATAGACCAAAATCAAGCAGAGAAACCTAGCCCTTCGCTTGGAGGATTTCTGGGGGAAAAGTGGATCATTTTTATATTGGTAGACTGTTTCTTAACCACTCACTTCATACCCTCAGAATTCAGCTGATCAAATGGAAGCAATTGGCTGGCTTGATTCTGAGATATGGGATGGATGCAGCAAAGACATGCCATGAATTTTACACATAAAAATGAAGTATTGGATACAATCCAATACGTTGCATATGTTTTAATTATCTGGGAAGCATGGGTTGCCATTCAATGCAGATTTTATGCTATGGTCCATCCAAGGTAAGACCTGATGGTCATAGCTCCATATCTGCCTCACATGCATGAAGATGGAGTTACTGGCAAACTTGAAGAAATTTTAAAATGCCTTGCCCATTTTATCCAAACTGCAATTGGCATGCCTTTAGGGCTGCATGTGACCATGCCAGGCCAGAGGTTGGGTACACCAACCTGTAATGCTATCTGGCCTAAGCCCAGATCCACCTGCAGTCCTAAATGAGAGGCCCAGATGAACTCCATTTACAAAATATTTAAGCCTGCTACTGTTAAGTAGATCATACCAGATGGGCTAGTTATATGGCTTTTGGAGATGCAAATTCCCAAGCCCATCTTATTTACGTATAGGGCCAAGCCAAAAACTATGCCAATGTTAAACAGGTATCAAAACCAAGTCCATATCCAGCCCAAGTTGGGCTGCGCTCGTGCCTTGTAAGCTCTCTTCGGCCATGTGCATATAAGGACATTGGGGGCTTGCTTGGGGCTACCACCAATCCAGTGGAGTAGGGGTCGTGAATATCTATGTAGAGGTGAGAAACTCACCAAAAATGGGGCTAATTGGATCTTGATAGGGGTGCATTTTAAAGTCTCAAAAATCAAAGATGAAAACATATGAAAACAGGCATTTCAATCCAACAGCTAGTATTAGTCTGATGATTGTCAATCCCTTTTCTTTTCTTTTCTTTCCTTTTTTTCCTTTTTGCTTGAAACAAAGTATTCTTTAGTTAGAAGAGGGATGATTTTCAGTCTTTTTTTATTTTTTTCTTTTTGCTTGAAACAAAGTATCCTTTAGACAGGAGGGATGATTGTCATTTCATTTTTGCAGGTGCTGAAGCAAGAATGCGCAAGTTGCACATGTGGGAGCAAACCTATAGTGTGATCTTATGATGATGGTGACGACGACGAAGACCATGATCATGAAGAAAAAATGGAGTGGTTTGGTTGAGAATTCTGGTGGCAGGTGTTGAGGAAACTGAAACAGTTCCTCAAGGAACCACCACTTTGTGTACTGTGTTGTGTACATATAAGAATCCCTTTAGATATTTCTTTGATTGCTGGAGGGTCATGAGAAAGTTTTTGCTCAAAAGAGAGCTTGTAAAACAGATTTTGGATACTATGTTCTTCATATCAGTTCGTTTGTGCTTTAACTTCTCAGGCATAATACATGATTAGCCTTTGATGATTTAAATTATAATAAGGTCTTGACTCTTGGCATCAGGTGTGATACAGTGATCTTGAGATCTGTTATAATGCGCCTTTAACTTCTTGTATTCATTTTTGTCTTCTTCTAACACTTTATGATCTCTTTTTTTTTATAACAAGTTGATTTTTTTATGAAATATTGGCATAATCCTTGGCCAAAAATCCATTTTCTTGGTTATTGAATGGGTGGTCCAGCGCGTGGGCCCACTTGGAAGCTAAACAATCATGGGGAGGGTAGGGGTTTAAATGGTCTCCCTTTGGCCTACTTATGTGGACAAATTGAGAATCATCTGATTGAAGCATGTAATGTTGTGAGATCTAAACCATTCGATAGGCTGATTTCGACCAAAATTTGCATGATCAATGAGGTTCCTACTAAATTCAGATGAAGTACCAAAGTTGGGCTGGTGGCAATTCACAGGAGGTGATCATGTGGGCTTCACTGGCTGGACCGTTCATTTGACTGTCCAGTACATCAAGTATATTATATATTTTGAAAGTATATTATATTGAGTATGATCAGGGGTGCAATAGTGGGCCTGGTCAGATATTGGCCAGACCCAAGCCCCAAATAGTTTACATGTTGGAACCCAAGTCTGCTCAAAAGCCAATTCCGCATCTGATTGCAATTAAGGTTGAGTTGGGTTGAATCTAAAATTCTAATTCAATTTGCCTTTTAAAAGGTAAAAGATCTTTGTGTGAAGGCAAACATAATGTGGCTTCTAGGATCAATTCTTTCCCTTGACACACCTATCCTAAAATTGTTACTGCACCAAATTTGACACTCAAACAGCACTTTGTTCATCATTGGATTTTACTACAATAAGCGCGCATGATGTATATCGGCTTCAAAGGCTTAGGATCATTTGATAGGCCTAATATCATTTGAACCCATGTCCAAACTTACCAACCTCCGTGTCTCTCTTGATTGTCATGCATCTAGATAGGCCTATGAAACCCGACCCTGTGTAGGATGACTCATTCATCATCATCATCATCATCAAAGCCGGATGACTTATCATACAGCATAAATATATTTATATTCTTAAATACTCAAGAACCAAATGCAATCCGACCTGAATTCAACATAAGCTTCTAAAATCTAATAAGACCCGAGATAGACCTAAACTCGAACAGGCCCAATCCAAATCTCATACTTGTCCGGTGGGAGCTGGTTGGCCTCAGTTTGGCCCAACCCAAGTTTCACCCTTACTGCCTGCAAAGTCTTCCAGAAAGAACAAATTTACATGCAAGATGGTACCTAAAGGACAACGTCCCATGACACTTGTCTTGAATCTCATCAAATGAGACCAGAAGCTTGGATAAACATCCTCACAACCCATGTCACTATTTACAGTAAAAGGGCCTGTTCTACTATCCCTTTCTAAGAGAAACACAGCTGACACCACCACCTTCCCCTCCCAAGATTACAGAGAATTCAACTTTTTTCCTCTCATTTTAATCTTCTCTTGCTTTGGTTTTGACAAGTAAGTTTGATTTTATTCAATTGAATTCATGGGTGATCCTACAATTATCAAAAAAGATTATTTGATTTCATTTTTGGTTTTTTTTTTAACAGTTCACTTGAAGTTGCAATAGGGGACTCATCAGAGGCTTTTCATATTATGGTATGTTTTGCAGAGTATCTTATTGTTGCAGTTTATCTGATATTGGGATAAGAGTATCTTTCTGATATATGATTTTTATGATTCACATTTGATACATATTTATCATGTGACCTTCTTTTCATTATTTTACAAGAGAACCCCTTATCCTTCAAAAATGAGCTATTATCCCTAAATTATATTTTTATTGGTAACATGACTGAAGCCCATAGCTTCACGCTTGCAACAGTAAACTGCATATACTACATAAACACCTTGTTCCTGTGAAATACAATCGACACAGGCTTTAAAAAATTGTAAATGTGAAACACTTTGAAACTGCACATTGGACATTGTGGGTGACTAGCTCACACTGTGCAAGAAGCCATAACCAACTTCAGAAGAAAAGAAATTATACTGATCTAAAAACTTAAATATCATAATGACATTCACATAATGATATCACTTGACTAATGCCAATGTATACATATTGTACTCTTGACTACTTTTTTTACTAAAAGTATTGATTAATAAGAGAAAAACAAGAAGTCATCAATTCACTATGACGTGAAAAATAGAGAACATAAGTAATTATATTTGTAAAAAATTATGATGTACATCCCCCCACCCCCTTCTCTCTCCCTCCCTCTCCCTCCCTCTCTCTCTCTTCCTCATCCACCTCTTCTCCCCAAAAAAAAAAAAAAAAAACACAAAAGCATCTTAGGAGTTGTTCTTCTTCTTTGTTCACAAATGAAAAAATGTGCAAAATTTCAAAATTCAGAAAAGATTCAGAAAATTATTCTGATCATCAAATGACAATCTAATTGAGTCACATAACCTTTTACCCAAAAAAAAAAAAAATTTAAGTCACATTACACTTAACAAAAAGTACAGTAAAATTTACTCACACTCTCGTTCTTTTTGTATGGGTGTCTAAATGCAGTATTTGGTGTAGCTATGTAAATTTCTTGATTACTTGATTTCAAGAAATCTAAATTTTAAGTACTACATCTTAGCACACCCTTATCATGGGAGAACCAAATCCAATTGCAAGCTTAATGACTTCATTTCTCTCCAATTGTTCTGTTAATATTTTAAAGATAACAAATTTGAGTGATTTCTATAGTTATTTGATGATATTTGTTGGTGGCTTGTGTTAAATGATCCGATACGACTAACTGTGATGTGCAGTCTCCAGTATCATATAAGTAGTTGGTTACACCTGATCTCTACTCATTCTTAAAATATTTCTGAAGTGTGATGTTGATGTTCAAATGCTTCTCTAATTCTCAGGATTCTCAATCAACAAACACAAGATACCATAGGCCACTTCTCCTTCACGCCATTGGAGTTTCAATTCTAACTATAGTCCACAAAATTTACCAAAGAGCAGAACACTGTCATGGTCCCATAGGCTCCCTGGCACAGAAGCTAGCCACACTGGCCAGCCCCATTACCCACACAATCGGACATCAATGGCTGGCAATCCTTTCCTTCACCGACGAACAAGTTTTAGCCATCAAAAGTGTGATCGAGACCCTCTTCCCACCTTCTGAATACATCTTCGACAAGATGGACAGGTTTGTTTCCATAGCTGAGACCCTCCCAATGAAAGTAGACAATGTTGTGGACCAATTAGTGGCAGTAGTCCACCAAGTGCCCTTTTTCAGCTGGTCATCAACCTATTTGAGTGGAGGCCTGAATCTCTTGGCATCGATTTTGGTAGGCCGGGAGTATGAAGATGTGAAGGAAAAGGAGATCGTAATCGATGTCAATTCTGATAAACCGGCTAATGAAGGACCAAATGTGGAGAGACCTCAACACTCGGGGAGCGACAAACATGTTGCAAAGCCTAACTTGATGGAGGATTGGTCTATATTGAATGATACTCAACAGGTTGAACATGTCAAGAAACCAAACTTGATTCCTCATATGGAAGGAGTGGAGCACATTGGAGTGACTAATCTGATAAAGAAATGGTCTAGTTTCGAAGATGATAATCGACGAATGAAAAAAGTCGAGAAACCAAACTCAACTTCTCATGATCGCAAGCGAGCCGAACATGTTGAAAAGTTGAATTCAATAGAATGGGTGTCCATTTTGGATGATACTCAACATGCTGAACCCAAGTTGAAGAATGATGAGAAGTCTTGTATTAGCAATGACGCTCATGTGAGGCACGTCACAACCACATGCCACGAAATCTTGGATGAATCAGAGGAGATGGTGATGAAGGAAGAAATTGGTGAAAAAGGCCAAAAGAACCGAGAGGGCAGAACCCATGGACACTCAGACACACATAAGAGATTTCATGAAGAGGTGAATTTGAAGGATGACCCAATTCTAGAGCTGTTTGGTGCAGGTTGGCACATGAAAAGGGTTAGAAAGAGAGGTCCCTAGATGATACTGGTACTATTACATCTGTGAAGGATGTGGTGATGCATATACTCAGGTTTTTCTGTTTGTAGAATAGTTCAACTTCAGTGTATTGTATGTAATCTGTGTATCTTGTTTGATTACTTGACCGTTAATAGACAAAGTAGAGTGAGTGATTATAGAAGTTTTGATACAGGGGAAGAAACATATGCATTGTGAGGCCTAAACTCAATTTTTCCTCTTTCCTCCTCTTTTTTTTTTTCTCTTTTAGCAATATGGCATGAAACCAAAATCTCAAAAATGTAATGGTCCACGTCTTTCACTGTGCCACGGGCTCTTGGTTTTCACGTAAATCTAAAGGGCTATTATATGCTATGGCACTTCAATCCAAATGTCTCATTTGGATAACCGCAAACTGAGTGCAGTTAACTTGGTTTAGACATAAATGAGGGCTCATGCAAGTCACACGGCTAGCCATTTTGTCAAGGGTTCTCTCCATTGGAAGATTTATGTGCGGACCTCATATTCAGTAGGGCAGTTTAAAAAAAATTGAAGAAATCGCCCACCGTGGGGCTCGAACCCACGACCACAAGGTTAAGAGCCTTGCGCTCTACCAACTGAGCTAGACGGGCCTGTTGAGCAAGAGGAACATCTTATGTATATATACTTACTTTGATGCGCTTGCAAACGATTTCCACTTTCCGCAAGTTGCGGAAAACCCGCGTGTGGAGATTTTATGTCCCAATGATTTGAGCCAATGGAAATCCTCATTTTTTAGGATTTTCATATCTAATGTCCTCCCAATGGATTTGAAAATCCCCACTTTGCAAATCTCTCAGCTTTAAACATCTATATGCAACAGTATCGACGTGAAATCCTGAAGTACAATAAATTTTCATTGAAAAATCCTTATTCCAAGGGCATTGAGGAATCCTTAGATCTGCAAATTCCTCATGGATTCTTCGCGTGGTAGAAATGTGCCTTTAATAATAACCATGTTATGGTCATTGGTGTTGGTTATTATTTTTTTGTGTATTTAAGTGGTATGCCCCTTTTGGAGCCTATATAACCAATTTGGTTTGTAGCGTTCCACTTTGTATCATATTATTTTTGAGAAACTGAAGTTAAACTTATTCTTCAGAAAAATATATATATATATATATATATATGTTATGGTTACAACCGTTCCCATCCACCCAAAGTTGTAGCCAGGCCACAGCTAACCAACCCAAGCCCACATTGCTCAAGAACTAGATGCCCTTTGTGCTAAATATGTCGGTTGAGGCCGGGCATCTACCAGCCCAGCCTTGGCCACAGACCATAAACACACAGCCCAATCCCATAAACACACAGCCCAATCCAACCTAATGCCGGGGCCAGGTCAAACAAGATGGACCAGCTCATGATCTTGAGGTGCAACTTTTTCTATCTATCCATTAATAGCAGCCTGACAGTCGTAGCCAGCCCAAAGCTTGTCCCAAACCCATCCTATTTAATCACCTGGCACAATATTAAGGATATGATCTAACAAAAGAGCTTTAAAAGTGGCCCAAATCCATCATCAAAATATTCTTGACAGCTTGATTTGGACTGATGATTAACCTCAGATGAGAGCACCCACACACACTCAGGATCATTTGGATAAAATGAGAGGGAGGGAGCGAGACCTGTACATATTCATTTCTTTTGAAGGAGGAAAAAACACCCCTGTGAAAAAAAAAAAAATGGAAAGGCCAAAAAGGTATGAACAAAAATTTACATTGGCTTTAGCCCAAAGCTAAACCCTCAACACTGGTAGACTGAACAGCCCTTGCTCTTCCTCCACAGAGAGCCCCATGTCCTCCCTGGCTTATTCGATGACAATTTACACGTAGGTTTTATCTCAGGGACCCCAGTGCTACTTTCAACCTGCTGCACCACCTGAACATGCGATGGATCCGTGGCATGCCGCTGATCCCGAAACAGGATTAGCAGCTTCCTTGCCTTCGCCTTGCCTCTTGTTGTCCCATTGACTGAAGCTGTCACCAATGATGGGATCACGCCTTCCTGTAACACCATTTGACTGCATTTCTTGTCTTCGTTACATAGAAGTAAAAGACATGATGCGGCCTGCTCTTGCTCACCGGGTTCACCCTCTAACTTAGCAGCTAGCGCACTAATTAAGCCAGGCGCTGATACAATTTCCTTCTTTCCTGATTTGCTCAATGCCAAGTTTGCAAGGATGGCGATTGACTTCTCAGCCCACATGTGCTTGGTGGTAAGCCCAGAGGTGCCTGTAAGGAGAGCCTGTAGCATGCCAATAATGCCTGCTGAGATAAGTCTGGGGGTGTTAGAGCGGAGAGTGGAGATGTTGTAGAGGGTATGCAATGCATCAAGCTTGCATTGTTGATTGGAGTCAGCTTGGAGAAGCTGAACTAGGAATGGCACTGCACAACCTGAGCCAATGATGGGCTTGGCTTTGTCAAGGCAAGAAAGGTTGAGAAAGAGAGCTGTGGCGGACTCGTAAGTATTAGTCTTCAAGATCATCTCCTCCAATAGTTTAATTACTCCTTGAGATAGCATCATTCCTTTGTTCCTGAAAAGCATATAAATGAGATAATGAGGACCACCCCCAATATGAATTGACATCTTCACAACCAAAATGGGTTCATGTTAACAAAGAGGATATACTAAAATAGCAATACAGTAATCAGTTTATGTACATTAACTGTAATTTGAGTGCTATGCGCCTATGCCATGTTAAGAGCATGCACATCTGAAAATACAAATGCATACACTTTTATCCCATCCTTGGTGAGGTCCACAATTTGAACAGAATGGATGCTCTACATCTCATGTAAAGTAGAAGGATTCATGTTTATGATCCACCATATATCCTAGAATGGAAAATAGGAATGACACCATGAATGCTACATGGAAAGCACATATATTTATGTCCCATTACTTGTGAACAAAAAACTGTGATAGAAGACTTCAAGAAGCACATTGATGCCCAGGAAGATTTCATTAAACAATGTAAACGTGTGAGTTCTAGTGATTAATGGCAGGCAAAAGGACAGCAAAACTGCATACAAATGAATGGACATCTTGTAAATTACCATCATGATATAGGCCTTCTTCCTCAATCTGAGGTGGAGTTCTACTAATAATCTAATGATTGTGGAAATAAGTGGTCCACATATGGTAAGAAATATGCAATTTAATGTACAGGTGATGAAAAGGTGTTAAAAGTGTCTCAACAGCCATGCATTTAAGTTTTATTCAGTGGGTAGTGAAGAACTGAAGATAGGTCTTATAATATTATTCATCAATTAAGGCACTACTTGCATTACATTTTCAAATTCAATAATTAGCTAGACAACAACATACCTCTCAACCTGTCCTCTATCTATGCTATATGTATAGACAAATTGAGTTTCAAAAAATAAAAAGGAAAAAAAATCCAGGTCCAAAACCTATCGTCTCTCACAAAATGAGGTCAGAAACTACAGATGAAAAACTATGAGTTACATAGGACTCACCTGTCATTATCAACTGCAAGGTTGAAGAGAGCCATAGCTCCGATCCCTTGCACATTCTCATTTCCTTCATGTACAGCCAATCTTAGAAACCGCACCAATGCCTCAATAAACCCATTAGCACCCATAAAATCCCTAGCTTCCTCATCATCTTTCAGCAACAACCTCATCTGTTCAACCACTTTCAACTGTGTCCTCAAGTTCTCACCCTGATTCAAAACTGCCATGAAGCTTTGACACCTTTCAAACATATACACCTCTTTGTCATGAGCCTCCTGGCCAGAGCTATCAAAATTTTCCACATCATTTTCTTCAAGTATCTCTGTAGTTTCACTCTTTTCTGGAGAAACCACCATTACTCCCTTCAACTTGCAAGACTCTACGCTCTCTGTGGATCTTGTCGAACCTTCAGACTCTGACAAAGCCAGTCTCCAGTAATTGAGATCAAGAGACCCGGGAGGCCCATCAGGAACAGGAATTTCATTATGTTCGCACCACCTAGTAATCAGATCTTTAACACAGTAATTAGGAGTTAAACCGACATGAGAGAGCTGCTGCTGAGTTTTCGGGCATGTAGTGTGCCCATCACTTAACCACTTTTCTATGCAGGCCCGCTCATAGGTCTGCCCAGATGAGATGATAACTGGGTCATACATAAGTTTCAATGAGATAGGACACCTGAGCTCTTCAGGTGGCATTGGAAGGTTTCCTGATCTCGGACTATTTGTCTTGAAGTTGAAAGAACTAAGTTTCGAAAGCTGTCGCTGGAAAGCATGACCATGACCAATGGGACCACTACAATCCTCAAAAAAGCCTTGGACTGTAGGGGAACGAGGAGTTGAACCTTGAGAATCATTATCATCTGAGAATTCACTTCTAAATAGCTTCGAGTATTTTCTCAGGAGATGCAATAGGTAAGCAATGATGGATTCCTTCCGTTTGTCATCCTCAGCGCGGGCCCTCTCAATCAGCCTCTTAAGAGCTCTTCTCTCTATTAGAGCTGCTCTGGGTGAAGTAATATGCAGCTTCAATACAGCTTGGCGAAAGATCTCTAACTCACTGTAGTCATTAGAGCTACTGCTAAATTTTCTCTCCTGCTGGAGTAATGCAATCACTTCATCACCAACCTGCTTATCTGATGGATCAAGTGTGAATGCGATTCTCTCAAGCTCACTTGCAATCTCCAATATCTGTTGTCAACAAGATTAGGAACAAATTAAACTTGAAGCCTTAGGAAAAAGACAATACCATGGCGGAAACTACCAAGATCATTGATACTTATGTGATGATCAAATGAGAAACACAAAAAATAAAAAAAGAAAAAGAAAAAACAACAAGCAAACATAATAATAATCTCCTATGACGGTACAACTTGTCATATGAACCGTATGGATCACCAAAAGGATGACCTTCTGCATGCAATTTCTAAAATGAGCATATAGCTGTCAAACTTTGCATGTTTCCTGTGTTTAGCACACAAAAAAATTAAAATAAAAAAAAAAAAAAAAATGACAGCTAAAGGTGCAAATAGTGGTTTTCACTCGAACTGACCCAAACCTAACCCTGTCTGCTTCTGTTTTTCCGAGTTTGGATTTTAAGAAGCATAAGGATGCAGGTTCCACAAACTGAGTCAAAATTGACCCACTTCTCTAATGCAGGTTCGGGTTTGGATTTGGGGCTATCATTTTTTCCGTCTACATTGGCAGAACTATCCATTTCTCTTCAATCTTTATGGGTCTTTGCATATATATAAGAATTGCAAAACATAAGTGAAGAAGAAAGAAACATTCCTATTATTTTATAATTAATAATTAGTTTACAATAATATCATCATCATCATTAATGATAATAAACGTGAATACTTTGCAAGGAATGATTTTTTTTTTTTTTTTGGTCCAAATAATTGCATTAATAAGACTTTACACGTAATACAAAGTACAAATGGGTCATGTCCTATTTTGTCAGGCCCCATGTGGTCAACCTGACCCCTTTTTAATCAAACTTCTGTATAAACAAATTGCAACTTCTTTTTTAAAATTAAATCCAAACCTGCATTGGGATACAAAAGCACCATTCGAAATGAATCATGGTTGGTCGAGCCCTACGACCCATAGCATTGGCCAACCCTTTTGCACAACAGGTTACAGCTTTTGATATAGAGTTCAAATTTAGGCCAATATTATTGAACTGTGTTCCATTTTCTATTGATTCTCATTTACTGTTAAATGGATCAACTAACCATGGTTTATTACAGGTGATGCATACTAATGATTTAATGACAAATGTTTGTCTGGATATTTACAAAATCAAGATCAGTATTAGTTACCTGACAACCAATAGCTTGGGGAACGATGTCTTCAACACGCCTAAGGCCTTCCTCAAGAGCACATTTTGCCTTCTCAAATTTTATTAGCACAGAATCACTGGTGATAGCCTAAAATTCAATAGAAAGGACATCTATTAGTCACCCAGGTCAAAATGAGTTGAGGAGGACAAATACGCAGCAACAACTTGAAAATACTGACTAGCACCCTCAAGCAATTCCTTAAAATGCTCCTTGAACGGAAATAGCAAGTCTAACAGATTAGATCTGATAAGCAGGGACCATAACATAAAATCTACATATCACAAGCAAGGTAGTTCCCGCCTGTAGGATGCCCCTTTCATGGTTGTGGTTTAGTTCTTTGAGGGGTTGTTTGTTTCTTCCCATTTACATATGTAAACACCCCACATGTGAAATGGATTCATACCATTTATGTTTGTTTACAACATTTACACACTGTGTTTAAATCACATGTATTTTTGATATGTAAACTATGTGCAAAAGAGGCAGCACAGTTTCACACCTCATGAGGTGTGAAACGTTTACACACCATGCCCAGTTTTGGCGGTGCTACAATGCCCACCCGCCCAGGACTCCTTTTTCATTTTTTTTTAATTAATGTGGGCCTCTACATTGTGATCCAAACCGTTAATCATGTTAGGGAGGCTAAGAATGGCTATGCTACCAAATTTCAGCATTGGATCATTATAGATTGTGAGATATTGATGAAAACGTCCAGACCGTTAGATCATCATTTCTGGACTTGTGTGGGCCCCATTTTCACAATCCAAACCATTAATCCTCTTCAAAATGTCATGTCTGGCTATGTGTCCAAATTTCAAATGTTGATTCAACATGGATCATGAAATACCTTTGAAATCAATATCACTCGTTGGAGGCGCAACAGTGCATTCCACGATGTAAGAAAGGCAGTCCATTTTTTCTAAATTTATGAACAATCTGGGGATCTAATGCAAGATCATGGATCATGAAATACCTTTGAAATCAATATCACTCGTTGGAGGCGCAACAGTGCATTCCACGAGGTAAGAAAGGCAGTCCATTTTTTCTAAATTTATGAACAATCTGGGGATTTAATGCAAGATCTGAACCGTAGACCCTCTTTGTATGGCCAACAACATTTTGTAGACCAAATTTCACCCGTTGCTCCTTCATGGATTGTGAGGTATTTGCAAAAAAGCCCAGAGCATTAATGATTCAATTCTATTTTCCGTGGGCCACTTTTTCCAGATCCAAACCATTAATCCTCTTTAGAAGGTCAACAATGGTTTTCGGGTCAAATCTCATCACTTGATTCATCATGAATTTTTTAAAAATTGTGAATAACTGTGAAAAACATGTGAACCGTTAGATGCAATGAGATTCACATTTGAAAAAGGTGTGAAAATGAAAAACGATGGATTTTGTTTCACATGTGATTCATTTGCATGTGTAAATGAGTCACATGTGAGTTATTTACCTATGTAAAGCATTTTCACATCACATGTGAAATTAACAAACAACCCCTAAACGATTATCCCACTCGCCATTTTAGTCTATCTGGAAAGAGAGGAGTGACAGTAACTTTAGATGGATTGGTATCATCTACAGACGCTATCATATTAGAGGTGCTACAGTGAATATCAAAGTGGGAAGACAAAGAGGTTATGGTGTTAAGTAATTCTATGATCGTTTCCCTTTTTCATGTACTGGATTGGTTAAGGGATCACAGGCACGTGTTCTTGCTAAGCAAGAAATAACCAAAGGGAATATAAGTGTAGGGCCTTGATGCCATCTTAGAGCTTGATGAGAGCCTTTTTTTTTTTTGGTATTCAGTATAAATCCCTTTCTACATTGATTTTTAAAAAAAGTAATTACAACCTATCAAAATAATTAATAACTGGCGAAGATCAATTACACAGAATATGAAGCAAGTACAAAATTTGGTACCTTGAAGGGGGAAGAAATTGATAGAAATACCGATAAAAAAAGAAATTGATAGAAATAACCCGGTGCCAAATTTAAGGCTACAAGACTTCGAAGTTATTATAAACTTCGAAGAGAGGGCAAGTAGGCAACACAGAGAGACAAGATGTATAGCCGAGCTTATAAATTGATTAGAACCAGTCTGTCTTAAAATTCTCAAAATAACACAAACCTAGAAGTAAAGAGACACTAGGAAGAAAAAATGGAACTTTTTTTTTTTTGGGTAAGAAAAAGAAGAAAAGGAACACTTCCATTCCATGTTAAAATGTGCAATAGTAGATAATAAAAAAAGACCAAGAGTTCTAATTTACCAAGTAAAGTTTGCTACAATTTGAGCAATGCTGAAGAAGACCCTTCGCCTTCTCAACTGCCACATGCAATGAACAAAGAGCCTGTATCCCAGACTTGCTCCTTGGCCGTGCTGCTTCCAAGGCTGGAAAAATTCTCAACAATTTACACACAACCACAGAAAGATCTCTATACATCGCTCCATGTAGCTGCAAAACATACATCACAAATTTATTAACCATCATCTCAGAAATTAACGAATTGGTGTTCAAGGATTTATGATACATCATCATTTTCAAAGAGATTTTGATAAAAACCACACAAAATCAATGTTCTAAAAACAACAGCATCACCCCTGGCTTCAATCAACAATAACCTTGACATTTTCCATACAATCATCAATAACCATGATTTGGTACTAGTAAATCCGAAACAAAATTCAACATCTTTTATAAAACAGAAAAAACCTGCAAACTGTAGTAAGTATAGCTCCTCTTCAGTCATCAGATTAAAATCAATTAAATACCTTAGCATTGCTAGCTGCAAAAAGATTTTCCTCAACCTCAGATGCATCCATTGGAACTCTCTCAACAACTCCTAAGCGAGCTTACTTCATCTGACCCTGAAGATAGAAAAAAGCCAGAAAGAAGATTTCTAGTTAAACAAAATACAGATCTTCCACTTTACATACCACTGCACTTGAATCCTTGACAATTCTAGCTACTTTCAATCTCAAGAAGCATGGGAAATTTACACACCAGCCTGACAAGTAGCTCGTATACTTTGAATATAATGATTTTTTCATCAAAACAAGAATATCACAATTTTTATCAACAATATGAAAAAAAAAAAAAAAAAATTATCACAAGGCCAGAAACTGCCCCTGTGAGATAAATTGAAAGATTACTTGTAGAGGATCTTAAGAGATGAGGGAGGATAATTGAGACCATGGGTGAAGCAGAGAGTAATGACATATCATTTTGTGAAGTAACTAAAAGCATAGCATCAAAGAAAGTTGACTGGAAGTACAGAACCTCACAAAGGTGACCCTGAGTAGATGGGTTTCATAACATTGAATGAGTAGGTGTGTCCTTAGCTAGTCAGAGGATAACAATCTATAGAATGTACCATATAGCAGGTAGAGTGAACTCATCATTCTTACACAATTGCAAAGAACGATGTTCACTGATTGTTGCTCACCATGCATGACCATATGATAAACCACAACTTTCATTTAGCAGGTCACAGCATTAATGGGCAATGAGCTAAAAAGATCCCACAGTTGAGTAATTTTCACCATTCAAACAAAACCCATCACATTCCACACTTCAATACAGGCTAATGCATCCTGGAATTATCTAATCAGACAGAATTTTAGCACATTTCCCATCCACGGTGGGGCCCTCTAGATATCAATCTGAAATTCTCAATCACCCCAACACAAATCCCAAGCAGCAGCCTCAACTTAATCATAAAAAATAAAAGCCCAAAGACGCATAATCTCTAATGACAGATATTCCTTTCAAAATTAGAAAAGAACAAAATTTTCAACTGGATTACAACATCTCATCGATTTCCATCGAACCCCAGTAACCAAAACAGCTGAAAATGAAATAAAATAGAAATTTTCACTGTTGTGATTGCAAAGACAGTGATAGACCAGAAAATCCCAATTACATAACCAAAAACAAACAAAAAAAGGAAGATCAATAAAACCCAGTTCTCAGAACAAACACAGCCCTAATGCAAAGGCAAGCCGAAGTAAATTGAGGTTTTTTGGAGAGAAACCATACCAGAAAAAAAAAATCTGAAATTTTTCCAAAGTGGGATTCTTTGGAAGTGACAGAGAAGGAGAAACAGAAGACAATCATCAACTTCTCACCAGCGTTTGGTGAGAAGAAAAATGTGTAAAAGAGAAAGCTTTTGTTAGGGTTTTGGCATTTGGAGGGAAGAGAAGAAGATAGGAAGATGGAAATGTGAGAATGAGGAAAGGGAAATTGGGAATCCTGTTTTCCATGGATTTTATAGCGATAGGGTCGAGTTGGGATTATATGATCCTCGGGCCAAAATTTTGAAAAGGGACAACTTTTTTTTTTTTCTAAAGACACCCCTGAGGTTTGAGTAGATTTTAGAACTTACCCTATTTTTGAAAAATATAAAGAAACCCACATTTACTTTGAATTATTTTTTTCCAAAACGCTTTTCATTGACTTCTTCAGAAACAATGAAAATTAGAAGTGCCAAACTCAAGGAAGATGTGCACGGCCTTCAATCTATATGGATTGGTCATGGGTCATGGGTTTTTTAGCCATAGTTAAATGGATTGAACGCAATCACATACTGAGCCTCCCTTTGCCACATCTACTCAAAACCATCAATTCCTTAAACTTTTTAAAGTTATTAAATGACAAATGAGCTCATTATTTCAAATCGAAAACATTGCTCTAGCTAAAATAACTTAACACTAATCCAATTTTTTAACCATTACATGCTCTGTTCAAAAAAAAAAAAAAAAAACCATTACATGCTCTACCATATGGTATGGTAAGACCAAAATTCCTCTTAAGATGGGGTCATTATACTCAATAGAAGAATAAATTAGAACTAACTTAGATGGTTAAGGGAGGGTTTCGGGTTTAGAGCGACGAATGCTTTGTGAATCCACTAGTAGTTCAGTGGTGACAAATAAACTTTCTTTTTTACAAAACACAACTAGGATTAGTCCCTGGCTGTAGCATTGATATTGAGGGGCTTTGGGAGATTGTCAATATGGGCATGTGAGTATTTATTATAGCCTATAAATAAAAATAAGGGTGCTTGATGCTTTTGAATGTGGGGTTCTTTTAGAATTTACACAAACCTGTGGAGTTCACTAAAAACCCCTTTCGCAAATGATCCTTGACCTTTGGACGCGTGGATTCTGTCGGTACATGTAGGGCCCTGTGAGCTTCTCTAAAGGCATTTCAATGATGGACCCCTCTATAGGCAGACAGCCAGGGCCCATAACGCAAGATCTAATGGAATATACTAATTATCCTGTATTTGACCACGGTGATGTTGGATTTGAATTATCCATGTGCTGATGTCTGTAAGCAAGGTTGAATTAAAAGTGGTGATTAAAGGTTGTAGGATCTTACACACCATTGTCTCCTGCTGCATGTTTTGTGGCTCGAACACCCGACTTATCCCAAAATCAATTGGTGATAGAAAACGACACAATAATAATTTTATGGTGAGGGCGAGGGCTTGACCGCAATTATGACCGCTCAGGAGCGAGAGTGGACGTTAACCTCAACAAAGGACACTAATCCAATAAATTTTATATATATATATATAGGGGGATATTCATATGCATCTATCCCTCACCATTTTTGGTGAGGGACACCCATTTTGGGGGTGTTTCAAGTACAAAAGGAGTACAAGAGGGGTACTTTGTACCTTCCTTTTGTACTTGAAACACCCCCAAAAAGGGTGTCCCTCACCAAAAATGGTGAGGGATGGATGCATATGAAGACCCCCCATATATATATATATATATATATATATATATATATATATATGGGTAATATTCATATGCATCCATCCCTCACCATTTTTGGTGAGGGACACCCCAAAAGGGGAATTTCCAAGTACAAAAGTGAGGAAGTACACCTTTGTACTTCCTCACTTTTGTACTTGGAAATTCCCCTTTTGGGGTGTCCCCCACCATTTTTGGTGAGGGATAGATGCATATGAACA
This sequence comes from Umbellularia californica, assembly GCA_028538565.1. NCBI lineage: Eukaryota > Viridiplantae > Streptophyta > Magnoliopsida > Laurales > Lauraceae > Umbellularia > Umbellularia californica. The sequence continues at coordinate 2,950,535 of JAPQWN010000002.1, forward strand.
TTTCCCTAATGTAAATGGGTCGGATTTGAATGGATATATATAGTGGACCCGCCGGCATATTGTGGTTATAAAAACTGGACTAAAGAGGAATTAACCCCATTATGTGGGTTGAAACTTGAAACCTGCACGGTACAAAAGAAATTATTTTTACATTGTCAAGTTTTGTAAGTTTTGCACTCTAATACTTTATCAACTTATTACATTGGAAAAGCATAATTAAACTTATAAAGGAAAATTCAAATGTGTTTCATGTTGTTGACTTGATCAGTTTAAAGATGGAATAACTCTTGTGAGAGAGAAATTTTCTATGATGATATAGCAAAGTATGACTAGAGCAATTTGAATTTCAAAGTGGGTTGAAATTTCAATCAAAAGCCTAGTTTTATGCACAACTTTGGCCAGCCACCATACAATATATCTAGTTTTCAACCAGGAAATTTATGACTTAAATTTTAAAGGGGGGTCTTCATATGCATCCATCCCTCACCATTTTTGGTGAGGGACACCCCAAAAGGGGAAGTTTCAAGTACAAAAGTGAGAAAGTACAAAGGTGTACTTCCTCACTTTTGTACTTGAAACACCCCCAAAAGGGGTGTCCCTCACCAAAAATGGTGAGGGATGGATGCATATGAACATTTCCCAATTTTAAATATCCCAACATTATTTTAAAAAAACTACATTTTAGATATATAGACACATATTTGTGGGTGAGTAATTGAAGGAGAGAAGAGAAATTGGAGAAGGGCAATTTGGGAATGCATAAAAAGACACGTCCCACATCGCGGTTTTCGCCTGTTTCATCTCCTGGATTAACGGCCGACATTTCCATGCCTTTGTCGGTCGTTTTGTCAGTTAGCCGTTGCTACTCAGATATTTTCATACTTTGATTGGCTCGCGCTTCTTTTATTCCTTGCTCAAACAATGCCCTTGATTATGGAGAAAAGCTCTTACTTTCTCATCTGTGATCATGCTGTTTGACACGTCTCAAATTGATGTGAGATCCTAACCATTGAATTAAGTGGGGCCCACTTTAAAGACATGGATAGAAGACAAAGAAATCTCAAGGGATTCCCCATGGGAAAACAACAAAACGTAATCTGACTTTTCTGTTAATCAACCTCTTTATTTTCCTCTCTCTCTCTCTTTAGTTCAAAACCCTGAAATCAATCAATCAAATCATCAATTTTCAACCAGAAAATTTATGACTTTAGTCCATCCATGATGGGACCCACTCTATTATAGAATCCTCTAGAATGTATAAACCACAGGCCTACCTAATTCAAATGATCATTAGGTAGAATTGAGTACTTTGAACTTTGAACCATCTAAGTTTTTCCTTTCCTAAAGACTAAAACCCATTTTTTTATCATTTGAATGGTGAGAATTGTAGTGCCCATGTGGCTTTGAGCACATGACCCATTGAATTTGAAGCCTAATAAATGTTCAGCTCAACCATCACAAGCACATGTCACATGGATGATAACAGTTGCTTAGATGTATTGTTGTGGTTAAAAGTTGATAGATTGGTTTGGAGATGGAGTTGCCTCCTGGGTTGATGTTGGAGGAGGGATTTTTTTTTTTTTACACAGCTTGAGACAAGTATGCTTTTTTTTTTTCCCCTCTGTGTATGTTCTTTCATGAGACTAGGGTCTCCAATAACAATATTTGACAACTTGCTAGCTTTGTCAGTTAGCTAGATCCTAGACTTAAGGGGGGGTTTCAAAATAGTTGATGATCCCATCATGACCTGTGTAAACCATGACATGCTTTTATATGGAGAACTTAGGTGAGGGTTTTGCAGGCCTTAAACTTAATAGTTTTTATTTGGTCCAACAGATTATACATATATTTACAAGAAATTTCACCTTTTTCACAAAAAATGTCACACTGCATTAAAGTGCCATTAGGAGACGAAGCATTTGAACATAGTTTAACAATTTGAAAACTTAACTAGACTCAACTCGAAAGGTCACCAAATTGAGTAAATGGGGTCGATTTGGCTAATACTCAGCCAACTTACTCAATTCACCCTAGTACTTATGGTTATGGCCTATCGGGCTTAGTAAACTCAGACACGTTTTTTTTTGTAAGATAAGTACAAATTGTTGTAAGTCATGATGTGAAGTTAAGCCTATCTCTTGTTTAAAATCTGGGTAGGATCAGATCACCTTAAACCACTAACCGACCCTATTCATAATGACTACATATAGCCATTAGTTGCCAAGGCTTTGAGTAAAGGAGCAGCAGGTAATCTCCATTTATGGCTTTTAAACCCATATTTAGTTTTTTTTTTTTTCTAATGTGATTATAATATTAGAATAAAAAACCCCAAAAAAAAATCATCTTCTTAAACAAATCAAAATTGAAATCCACTTAGATTCCCAGGAAAGCATTGTCAGCATATGGGCAATCAGAATTTTGAGCGACGGTAGAATTTGTAATGAATGAGGTTCGTAGCATGTATCCCAAGTTTGGATAAAAGAAGAGGGTTAACGTCAAATTAAGAGTGTGTTATAAAAACTTGTCAGGCTTAATATGAGTGTAAATTAAGATGAGTAGAAAAGAATAACTGATAAAGTCCACGCTAGATAGATAGAATAAGGCTTTAAAAAGGTTAAATGACTTACATCACAAGTCATGCCATGAAAAGAAATGAGCCGACTTTAATCACCACGAGATAAGGTTTATTGTATGGGGTTTTTTTTCAGTACTCACGCGACATTGTAGGGCATCGATTCAAGTAACTCGAGCAAGTTTTACTTAGCTTTTCCCAGACTCAGTGAGACTCATTCACTTCAATGTCAAGTCAATTAGGTCTAGCCATGGCAAATGGAATCAAGTTTTTGTTTTGAATTATGGGTGTTAAATAAGATGCTCAGAACTACTGGGCTTTAGATTGACGTGGGCCTTGCCAGTCGCATTGGTATCATTATTATCAAACCAAGCTAAGCCAGGCTAAACAATTAAACCTTTAGCTAAACATAGGCCCAACAATGGAGAACTCAGGATTTTCATTTGGGTGGTACGGGAAATGGTTAAGTTAAGAAGTTAAATAAGAAAATAAAATAACTTAAAGTATTATTTAAGGAATTTTTCGAATCTCGCAAATGGTATTGCACCCGCATCGTGACACGTAGGTCCTCCCCCAAGCTCACTTTGTTTACTTTTCCTTATTAAAGTTAATTAATGCCTAGGCCAATAGCTTTGGGTCTATGCATCAAACCTATATCAGAGTATAGCCAGTTGGACTCAAAGCTGAACATAAGGTAGAGTGGCCCAGTTAAAACCTGGCAATTCTCTCAAGAGTCGGTTTGCCTGCGCAAATTTAATCAGAGCTTGAGTAGAGTTACATTCATCCTGATTGGCTGTAGACTTCTAGCTCAGACTCTCTAGTGCCCGTTGCATGAGGAGAGGAGTAGAAAGGAGTGAGATATCACGCGGAAATAAAGTTAAAAAGGAGTGGGTTGAAATAAATGAATGACACAATATGAAAAGCCCGCATGAGAACGGATCTGAAAAGCCCAGATGGCACAATATGAAAAGATGGGTGTGGATCCTGGATTTAGCCCCACTTATAATTGGGTGGATGTTCAGGTTCAGGTCCATGCTTGCGACAAAGAATGTAGGTTTAGATGTTAATCCAGGTCCCCAGTTCATACACGTGGACTCTTCAAACCATGTTTTGGGCCAATTCGATGCCTTCCATTCGTCGTGTTTGGATAAACTGCAGAGCTGATCTAAACCTGACCCATTGTCCCTAATGAGATGAAATGCAAAATAGAAGGATTAATTCATTTTCATTACTTTGCACCACCTTGGCTGAGTCACAAACCAAACTAAGCTTAAAACCAGAGAGTCCTTAAGAAATCAAATTTGATGGGCCACAGCTTGTTGGACTTGTTTTCCAACAAGAGAATTTCATGCAAGGCAGGTTTCTATTTTCCAGAAAGTGAGTAATCTTGCATTCCTAGAAAGTGAGCAATCTTGCATTCATATCTCTCCCGTAGCTCAGTTCCGCACGTCAAAAGTTAGCAGCCAAACATTCCTTAACCTTGTGATTAGTTCACTTAAAATGAGAGATCATTTAGAGGGCTAAATGAAAGCCAAATGCACACCTCATGGTCAGCACGCCAATGGATAGCAAGAAGGAAAAGGAGAAAGGTCCTACGGGGCTAAACACAAATTTCTAGGTTCCACTAAGTGAATATCCTACACATCTAACCCTTACTAAAATTAATTCACCATAAGGAACGCCATTACCTAACTCATTCTTTACTTATATACACATACATGAAAACTATTATTCCCTTGGGTGGTGCCTGCACACAAGCACACATAAGGTAAGTTTGGGATAGGTTTTGAACGTAAGATGTGGGGAGCAAACCCACACCCACGTCTTTTGCCACTCCCCCAATCCCAAGGTGGGCATTTATATATAGGAGCCATTGCATCTATTCCATGCACCCTATTATAGAAACCCACTGCTCATATATTTCACCACTGGGACTTACATGTTGATAGGTTGGTTGGATCTAAGTAGGTGTCACGTGAATCCACTATCATTACACTAATTACGTGATCCACAATGGTTATTGATGAGTCTGGCCCAAGCGGCCCAGTCCGTAATGAGCCAAGCCTTATATTTATGAAGATCCGTTGGGTCCATTGAGGTCCAGGCCCAGATCCATGAGGCCTGGCCACGTCAAGGCAACCCACTTCGCTTCGGAAGCAGTCAGGCCACGTCTCGCTTTTACCAAGTCCTGCGGAGAATATCCCAACTGTCTCGCCAGTCGAGGACACCTCGAAGGCTCCTCGTGAACGGCGCTGTAAAGTCGTCCCCATCTGTTAGGGGAAGATTATAAATTAAAGAGCCTCTCGATACTGGAGGGGCAAGCAAGAATCTCTCTTCTATACACTATCCTAAGTTTGTAATCTCTGAAATACTTGAGAATCAATACATCCGGCGACCTCTACCCTTTAAGTGGACGTAGGTCACACTGACCGAACCACTATAAATATCTCTCTCTTCATAATTACTACATTCATTGCTCACATCTGACACGTGGTGCACGAATACATTTTTGTGCATCATCAGTTATGTTACTTAAGTGGACCCACCTTAAGATTTGAACTAATTCTCATTAAAAGACTATTTCGGTATTTCATAAATAACCCACTTACCTATCCCATTCTTTATCCCCATACATATCGACCCATCACATCCAATCCATCCATCGTAGGTAGATAGATTAATAATAGGCATCATATGAGTCCACCATCTCATGGTAAGTACACTTCTTTAGGTGATTCCACAATGCAATATTATTAGATGGCCCACCTTGAGATTGGATAGAGGTAGATGAGTGTTGACATTGTGGACCTGTTTCCCGGTCATGTGTGGTTGGTGATTATACGTGGAGTAAATGGATGAAATGAGGCCAACGTGGAATATATATAGTTCATCGCTAAGAATGGTTTAGTATATATAAATACTTTTATAAGATCGTACAACAACTGCTGGTTTGCCCGAGAGGTTAAGGGGGAAGACTTAAGATCTTCTGCACATAAGTGCGCATGGGTTCGAACCCCATAGCCAGCATCTTCTGCTCCTTTCCATGGATTTTGTTTTTCACAGCAAATTCTTTTTGACTTGTTCTCTAAAAAATTCCTCATTCTTTCCTTGGATTTTGACATCAATGATACTTTTCTCCCTGTCCTTAAATGATTTGTGTCACCAGTTTTCTAAATTTCTTTCGGTGGTATTTTGTATTTTTCCCCTCATGTATCTTTTCAAGTTCTTTCCATGGATTTTATTTTGCACAGCTATTTTTTTCTACTTGTTCTCTAAAAAATCTCATCATACTTCCCTTGGATTTTGTTATCAATGATACTTTTCTTCCATTCCTTTTGTGGATTTTGTTAGGAGCCTTTTAGTTTTTGAAAAAAAAATACTTTATTGCCAATGGAACCTTACTCTCATTTCATCCATGGGCTTTGCTTTCGTTGTTATCTCATTCTTTCTCCCATATACAGGCAAATGCAAATTTGAGAATCATGCGCAAATGCTTGTTGGCCCACCTAGGGCCACAAAAGTTGATGATGCCAAACTCTGGTTCGGACACCACCGGTCAAGTAATAATGGTAATCAATGAAATAATTAAGATGAGAGAGGGATTTATAGTGGTTCGGTCAGTGTGACCTACGTCCACTTTCGGAAAGGCTGAGGTGGCCTGATGTATTAATATTCAAGGGTTACAACTTAAGAGAGAGAGAGCTTTTCTAGTAAATCGTAATTGCCTGCTCCTCAAGTACCGAGGGGCTTTCGTATTTATAAGCGTCCCCTAACAGATGGGGAGACTTCTCAGCACGGTTCACGAGGAGCGTTCGAGGTGTCCACTAAACTGATGTGGCAGGTGTCTTCGACTGGCGAGGCAGTTATCCGAACGACCGGGTAAATCTGGAACGTGGACTGACTCACTCCGAAGAGACGTGGATTGCTGTGACGAGGCGGTCATTATGGTGGATCCGAACTCAAAACGGATCTTTAATAAGCTTGACCCATCATTTGCCCCTCAATGTCCCGCGCTCAAAGAAGTTTTCGAACGAGGGACATTTCAAATACCCCGATATCTCCTCCATCTTAGAGTTCACCGCAATTGTCCCTTCTCCTTATACTCAGATTTGTTTCGAAAGAGTCCTTTCAGATGGGGACTCACCTTGAACCCCGAAACTATAAAACAACCCATCCTCTTCCTTTTTAAACTCTAAAACTCATTCAAGAGACTGCAATGGAGAAGGAAGAGATTGGCAGCAAGGCGGGTGGAGAGAGAGCAGCACCGGTGACGACAGCGGCGCCCGTGGGCGAGGGGGACGACCGAGCGGCAGCGCCCAGGGCTGCAGCGCCCAGGGCGGCGGCGCCCGTTGGCGCGGACGGCGACCGGACTGCGCCTAGCGCGGCGGCGCCCGTGGGCGAGGGGGACGACCGAGCGGCAGCGCCCAGGGCTGCAGCGCCCAGGGCGGCGGCGCCCGTTGGCGCGGACGGCGACCGGACTGCGCCTAGCGCGGCGGCGCCCGTGGGCGAGGGGGACGGCGCCCGGACTGCGCCTAGCGCGGCGGCGCCCGTAGGCGAGGGGGACGGCGCCCGGACTGCGCCTAGCGCGGCGGCGCCCGTGGGCGAGGGGGACGGCGCCCGGACTGCGCCTAGCGCGGCGGCGCCCGTGGGCGAGGGGGACGGCGCCCGGACTGCGCCTAGCGCGGCGGCGCCCGTGGGCGAGGGCCGAGCGGCAGCGCCTAGGGCTGCAGCGCCCAGGGCGGCGGCGCCCAGGGCGGCGGCGCCCGTGGCTGGCAGGGCGCTGGGCGCGCAGAGCGGCAGGGCGGCAACGCCCGTGGCTGGCAGGGCGCCGGGCGCGCAGAGCGGCAGGGCGCCGGGCGCCTGGGGTTCTCTGGCGGGCGGCGACGCAGGGGACATCAGGGTCTTGCTGGCGGAGGCATCTGGTTCTCGTCCGGGTGGCGCGGCATCGGTCACCTTCTCCGCAGTCTTGGGGAACAAAGTTAATGCGCCGTGCCCGCTGGTCGCCGCAGACAGGGGCAAGGATCAACATGAGGCTAGAGAAGCAGAAAAGAATTCTCCCACCTTGCGTGCTCGTCGTCACCGAGGAAAAGTTGTCGTGGAAGACAATGGCTATAAAGTGAGCACCGTCTTCAGTACAATCAAGACCGACAATGATCTTTTAAAGATTACTGCTTCTATTCCTCCCACGGTGCTGTGTCGTCGAGCTGAAGATGATGAGCCTGCTTGCACCGACTCCTTTGGTGAAGTGGTGATATACGAGGGGATGCTTGACGCCGGGTTAAGATTTCCCATGTCTTCCCCAGTGTGCCGGATTTTACACTACTATTCACTTACCCCGGGGCGGCTGGCGCCCAATGGATGGAGGGCTTTACTCGGTTTCCTTGCACTGTGGAGGGAAGTACATCATGAAGACGCCTTGCCAGCGGAATTTCATGCTGCATACAGTTTGATAGAGTCTCCTTCCCCTAACCGAGGGTGGTACTATTTTACCCCTAAGGGTGGCAAACTAATTACGGGATTGCGTTCCAATTGCCATAATTGGAAATCCCGTTTCTTCTTCATAGGTGGCGAGTGGGCCTCTCGGGCAGATCGGGCTTTGGTGCCCACACGATGGATTGACGCCAAGAGAGTTGGTACGTTCTTTACTGTCCTTTTCTCCGTACCTTTATATATATATATATATTTTTTCTTTTCCACTGTCTTTTTGCAGATCCTCCTATACTTTCCAAAGATCAAGAGTCGAAGCTGCAAGCGGTGAGAGATCACCCTGAGAAAGACTTGGGAGTTCTCATTCCTAGAGAAAGTGGTAAGGTCAGTGGACCTCCTCCGGGCTCTTCTTCAGATGGGACAAGCGGGTCCCCGTCTGGACCGTCATCCAAAAGAAAAAGTAAGCTACTTCTGTTTTGGCAATAATCTTAAACTTTACCTGATATGTTGTATCCATGTATCATTCGCTAACCCTTCTCTTTAATAGGCATAGAGATAAGCAGAGAGATGATTGGAGCCCGCTTTTCGACCCGCTTCTCGGATAGGGATACCCATTCCCCCAAGGCGGCGAGGACGAAGGACGCCTCTCTAAGAACCTCTCCTCCAGCGACTCGCGTCGAGTCCCGGGTGCCTCCTCCTCTAGTGGCTTCACCCATAGTGTCTCCTCAGGCAGGGACCTCTTCCGCTAAGACTGCTTTCCCGCAGTCTTCCTCTTCAGCTACCCTTCCTGCTCCTCAACTGTGTCCTCCACAACCGGGCATTTCTACAGGGGTATCGGCTAGGACTGGCTCTCACTCGTGGGAGATGCGGGAAAGGCTAGGGAGATATGTGCTGCCGCATGAGGCTTCTCGGGTTAATGCCCTGGGCACCGAGAGGGTTATTGACTCATTTGTAGAGGGCCTGGCTCAGGTAAAGATTCACCATTCTTTATTCCTTTTTCTCCAGGCCGTTACCCCTTGATTTCTTTTTAACGTCTCATTCCTCGTCCCTTATCTCTTCAGGTCTCTACTGCATCCATCTGCTTGCTGTCGAGAGCCCAATCTTATGGTCAGATGAGACGGGAGAAGGAGGCTGTGCGGCTAGAGCTCTGCACTGCTCAAGAGAAGATTACTGCTTTGGAAGCCGCTGGTAGGGCTTCGGGGATTGATCTTGCTGTGGCCCGTGAGAGGGTGAGCGAGCTTGAGATCGGACTTTCAGCAGCCACTAAGAGGGCGGCCGAGGCAGAAGTTGAACTTTCGAAGTCCTGTGAGAAGGCTTCGCTCAATGAGGCTGAGCTTACGAAGGCCCGTGAGAGGGCTTCGCTCAGTGAGGCTGAGCTTATGAAGGCCCGTGAGAGGGCTTCGCTCAGTGAGGCTGAGCTTGCTCGGACCCTTGAGAAGGCGAGGCTCAGAGAAGTTGCTATGGAGGCAGAGATGAAGGCAGCGAACGAGAGAGCTTCTCAAGCTGAGAGGGACCTACAGATTGGCCTTGCAGATGCCTTCATTGATGGCTACGAGGAGCTTCGAGAGAAGATTTCGGCTGCCTTTCCAGATATTGACATATCAGGCTTTGTGCCGATGGAGGCGCCTGATGATGGTGGCTGCAGCTCTGATGATGCTGAGGACTATGCAGAGGAGGAAGATGAGGAGGGGGATGAGAGTGATTAGAGCATAGGGACTTTTGCTTCTGCTTATGCAACCTTTTTGTAATGAAAGTAACATAATTTTATTTATCTATCCATTGCTTTATTTTTGAACAATGCTTTGAACAATAAAAAGTGCAACATCAAGTACCTAAACAAAAAACCCTAATCCAACCCGTTCAAAATCTTCACTGGTAGTACCTCTTCAAGTGCTCTGCATTCCATGGATGAGGTAAGACCTTTCCATCAGAGTTCTGGATTCTGTAGGTGCCCGGTCTCACCACTTCTATTATGAGATAGGGACCTTCCCAATTTGGTCCCAACTTTCCTTCCCGAGAGTCCTTTGTGGCGAGGATCACCTTTTTGAGGACCAGGTCTCCTGGTTGGAAGGAACGAGGTTTCACCCTCGAATTGTAGTACTTGGCCATGCGTCGCTTGTACTCCGCATTACGGACCACAGACATTTCTCTTGCCTCCTCTAGCAAATCGAGGTTGAGGCGGAGTCCTTCCTCATTGGTGGTAGGGTCGTAGTGGTGGACCCTTAGGGAATGTACCCCTATTTCGACAGGAATAACCGCCTCAGTCCCAAAAGCAAGAGAGAAAGGGGTTTCCCCGGTAGGCGTACGTGGCGTAGTGCGATAGGCCCATAATACCCCCGGAAGCTCGTCGACCCACAGACCTTTTGCTCTTTCGAGCCTTGTTTTGAGGTTGCGCAGGACTGTTCTCACCATCACCTCTGCCTGCCCATTTGCCTGGGGGTGTGCTGGGCTAGAGTGAGGCTGCTTTATTTGAAGTTCGGCGCAGAAGGAATTGAGTAACCTGTTGTCGAACTGTTTGCCATTGTCACTGACAATGGCGTGAGGTATCCCAAAGCGACAGACCAGGTTTTTCCAGATGAAATCCTTCACCTTCGAGTCTGTTATCTTTGCTAGGGGTTCTGCCTCCGCCCATTTTGTGAAATAGTCTATGGCGACGACTATGAATTTGCACTGGCCTCTACTCAAAGGCAGGGGGCCCAAGATGTCAATGCCCCACTTGGAGAAAGGCCATGGGCTGAGGATGGTAGTCAGCTCCTCTGGTGGCTGCCTTGACACAGTGGCGAAGCGTTGGCACTTGTCACATTTCTTGGTGAATTCTTTGGCGTCTTTTACCATGCTTGGCCAAAAGTACCCTTGCCTAAGCGCTTTATGGGCGAGGCAGCGTCCTCCAGAGTGATTTCCACAAATCCCTTCGTGAATCTCTCTGAGGGCGTATTCAGCTTCTTCTGGGGAAAGGCAGCGCAGCAACGGCAGGTTGTAACCCTTTTTGTAGAGTACCTCTTGTAGGATGGTGAACTTAGAAGCTCTCATCCTGAGTTTTTTGGCTTCCAGGGGATCACCTGGGACTGTTTCTTCTTGGAGGTACGCCTTGATGGGGGTCATCCAGTTCGATTCGGCCGTGGTGCAGTTGACGCTAGTGGTGTCTGTATCCAACTTACTTGGCTCGAACTGGTGTCCCATGAAAGCTGGTTCCGCATGTGAGGCCTCTAAGGATGAGGCGAGCCTGGCGAGTGTATCGGCTGCCATGTTGTCCCCTCTTGGGATGTGACAAATCTTAAAGTGCTTGAACTGCTGGATTAGTCTCTTTGCCATGGCAAGATACTCCTGCATCCTTGCCTCCTTTGCTTCGAACTGCCCATTTACCTGATTCACTATCAATTGTGAATCACTGTGGGCGACGAGGTACTGGGCGTCCATCTCAATTGCCAACCTCAAGCCAGAGAGGAGGGCCTCATACTCGGCTTCATTGTTCGAGGTATTGAAGTGGAGTTTTACCGCATACTTGATGGGTGTACCATCTGGGCTGCTCAGAAGGAGTCCTGCGCCCCCTCCTTCACTTGTCGCGGAGCCATCAACATACAGCTCCCAATGAGGCACAGAAGAAAAGTCTGATGTCTTGGTAAGCATCTGGTTGCCAGGCGAAGAATCAGAGGTTCCCGGGGCGTCGAGAGCAGAATTCCCCACATGTGTCGGGGCGTCGAGAGAAGATGGGGCGTCAGCAGAAGTCTGGGCGCCGAGAGAGGAGCTCTGGGCGCCCACTTCAGTTTGGGCGCCCAGAGGTGTCTGGGCGCCCACTTCAGCCTGGGCGCCCAGAGGTGTCTGGGCGCCCACTTCGGAGTCCTGGGCGCCCAGTGATGCTTGGGCGCCCGGGGGAGAGGTTGGGTCCGCCGGCAGCAACATGGTGGGGTCCGTTACATGTGTAAAGTCAGCTACAAAATCAGCCAGCGCTTGTGCCTTGATGGCGACCCTTGGTTGGTACTGAATATCAAATTCACCCAATTCTACTGCCCACTTGAGGAGTCTCCCTGATACGTCAGGTTTTGCCAAAACTCTCTTCAGAGGTTGATCAGTGACGACGATGATTTTGTGGCCCTGGAAGTAATGACGTAGACGCCTTGCAGTAGAAATGAGGGCGAGCGCCAACTTTTCCAACTCTGAATATCTGACCTCTGCCCCTCGGTATGCTCTGCTCACATAATAGATAGGTTTTTGCACTCCACTATGGTTCGTAATGAGAACAGAGCTCACCGCCGAGGGAGAGGCAGAGAGGTATAAATACAGCACTTCCTCAGGCGAAGCATGTGAAAGGAGAGGAGGTGTGGCCAGGTAGGCCTTGAGCTTCTGGAAGGCATCCTCAGCCTCAGATCCCCATTCAAAAGCTTTTCTAAGAATTCTGAAGAAAGGCAAACACTTATCTGCAGATTTTGAGACGAATCTGTTTAGTGCTGCAATTCTTCCATTGAGGCGCTGCAGCTCCTTAGTCGATGATGGCGACCTCATGTCCAGTATAGCCTTGATTTTATCGGGGTTTGCCTCAATCCCCCTCTGATTGACCATGAAGCCCAAGAACTTCCCTGATCCCACGCCGAAGGCGCACTTCTCGGGGTTCAGCTTCATGTTATAGGTCCTAATAACACCAAAGGTCTCTTGAAGATGACCGATGTGATCTGCTGCAGCCAAGCTTTTCACCAGCATGTCGTCCACATACACCTCCATCGTTCGCCCGATCTGGGAGTGGAACATTCTGTTCACCAGGCGTTGGTAGGTTGCTCCAGCGTTCTTTAGTCCGAAGGGCATAACCCTGTAGCAGTAGGTGCCCTTCGGAGTGATGAAGGATGTTTTTTCCTGGTCTTGAGGGTGCATGCTAATCTGGTTATATCCAGAATAAGCATCCAGGAAGGAGAGAAGCTCGTGTCCCGCTGTGGCGTCGATGAGGAGGTCAATCCTGGGCAGCGGGTAGCTGTCTTTTGGGCATGCCTTGTTGAGTTCGCTGAAGTCTATGCAAAGGCGCCAATTCCCGTTCGCCTTGGCCACCATCACCACATTGGAGAGCCATTCAGGATACGCCACTTCCCTGACCGCCCCGTTATCAATCAGCTTTCCGACCTCCTTGTCTATTGCCTGGGCCCTTTCAGTGGAGGCGCCCCTTAGCTTTTGCCGAACAGGTTTGTGGAGAGGGTTAACATTGAGGCGATGGGTGGCGACCGCTGGGTCGATTCCTTCAAGATCCGCATGTGACCATGCGAATATGCCCATGTTATCCCTCAAAAAATCTGTCAATTGGCGAACCAGATCCTCCGGGAGTGAAGAGCCAACATATACTTTCCTCTCTGGATGCTCTTCATTCAAGATTATAGGGGTAAGTTTTTCAACAGGTTCCCCTCTTTCTGTGGTGGCATCATCTCTTGGGTCCAAGACTTCAACCTGCATCGCCTCCTGTGTTATCTTGGCCTTCATCGAGGTGACGTAGCATTCTCTTGCTGCTACTTGGTCTCCTCTAACCTCCCCCACTCCATTCGGGGTTGGGAAGCGGAGGATAAGATGATAGGTGGAAGGGACTGCTCTTAAGGAGTTAAGAGTAGGTCGCCCCAGAATGATGTTGTAAGCTGATGGACAATCTATCACCAGGAAATTGACCATTGTGGTGGAGGTTCGGGGGGCTGTCCCGGCTGTAACCGGCAATGTGATTGCCCCCAAGGGATACACCTTCTCCCCCGAAAAACCAATGAGAGGAAATTTGACAGGCTGTAACCTCTCTCGGCCCAGCCTCAACTTGTCATAAGCCTCTACAAACAAGATATCTGCAGAGCTTCCACTATCCACCAAGATCCTATGTACCTGGAAATTGGCGATGGTCATCGAGAGCACCAGAGGGTCGTCATGAGGGTGCTGGATGCCTTCTAGATCTTTATCCGAGAAGGATATAGTTTCGTCGGCGCTGTGCCTCGGTGCTTTTGACGGGCGTGGCTCCTCAGGATGCCTCGCCTTCCTGGCATAGGCTTTCAGGGCGGAGAAAGACTCCGCTAACCCTCCAGAGATGGTTCGGATTTCTCCAATAGGGTGCTGGTTTTCGGCATTGTGAGGTGGCGGTGGCGCCTGCCCCCTACCAGCAACATATTGGCGCAGGTGTCCACGCTGGATGAGATCCTCAATCTGCCTTTTGAGGTCGAAACAATCATCAGTGTCATGACCGTGGTCACGATGGAAGCGACAATATTTGGTCATGTTCCTGCGGTTTGGTGGAGATTTCATTTTCCCCGGCCATTTTACTGCAGGATCATCTTGTATTTCCAGCAGAATGTGCCCAACGGCAGCATTGAGAGCCGTAAAAGTTTGTTGGGTTCTTGGCGGAACAGGGCCGAGTCGGTCTCTCTGGGGAGCAGGACCGAGTCGGTCTCTGACAGGTATCCTCTCGGTTCTGCTCCGCTTATTGCTTGGCTCCCTCTTGTCGTCTCTATCGTGCTTTCCTTTGTCCGCCGCTCTGGAGGACTCGCCTCTGGAGGACTCGCCCCGCCTGGCCCTAGTAGCGTCCTCAGCATTCATATATTTCTGTGCCTTCGCCAGTAGCTCCGTCATGCTCTTTGGCGGGCGTTTCATCACTGAGAAGTAGAAACTGGAAGGACGGAGGCCTCCCAAGAAGGCTGTCATGGTTACCTTGTCATCGGCTTCCTCAATCTGAAGTACCTCCTCGTTAAAACGAGTGAGGTATGCCCGGAGACTCTCATTACTATCCTGCTTTACACTCAGCAGGTGTGTGGCTGGCTTTTGGTGGCGGCGTCCTCCAATGAAATGTGATACGAATGACCTGCTTAGCTCCTCGAACGTGGAGATGGAAGCTGGGGCGAGATTGGAAAACCACTGTCGGGCGGAACCCTTCAACGTGGTTGGAAACGCCCTGCACATAATCTCCTCCGGGATACTGTGCAGCTGCATTATTGTTTTGTAAGTTTCTAGGTGATCCAGAGGATCCTTTGCTCCATCAAAGGTTTCCATGGATGGCATCTTGAACTTACAAGGGAGTGGATAGTTCACCACGTCAGGCTTGAACGGTGTGTCCGTTCGCCTGACTAGGTAATCCACGGTCTCTGGTGCGCGTGCCTTCATGGCGTTGAAAACATCGCCTAGTTGATCTTGCATCTCTCTGAGCTTCTCGTCCCATCGGTTGGGGGCTGCTCTGCTTGAATCGTAGAAGTAGCTCGCGCCTTCCAGCTCCTGATTCTCACTTTCCCCTTCCTGAAAATGAGGATCCTCCCCATCAGAAGCGGAGGGAGGATGTGAAAATTCTCCGTGATTTGACCCTTCCGGAGGTGGGGGTCCTCCTGGAGGTGGGGGTCCTCCCAACTGGGCCCCACGGCGGGCGCCCTGGGGATGGGCGCCAGGGTGTACACCATGGGCGCCGCCAAGGTGTACACCATGGGCGCCCTGTGCATGGGCGCCCGGGGCCTGGGCGCCAGGAGCATGGGCGCCCGGGGCCTGGGCGCCTAGGTGGGGAGCTCCTCGCCGTCGTGGAGCTCTTTGATGCCCCGGGCGTGTGCCCCCTTGCTGTACTCCTCCGACCCCTCCTTGCCCCGCGAGCATGAGTTGTAGTATTTGATGGTTTTGGGCTACCATCTGTTGCATAGTCTCCAACATTAGTTGAGGAGTGGGAACAGGAGCATTCGGGCCAGGATTAGTCAGTGGAGGACCATCCTCGCCCTCTTCGCGTCTTGTCGATCTGGTGGTCACCATAATTGGAATGAGAGTGAAAACTTTTTGTACGTTTCCCACAGACGGCGCCAGGCTGATGATGCCAAACTCTGGTTCGGACACCACCGGTCAAGTAATAATGGTAATCAATGAAATAATTAAGATGAGAGAGGGATTTATAGTGGTTCGGTCAGTGTGACCTACGTCCACTTTCGGAAAGGCTGAGGTGGCCTGATGTATTAATATTCAAGGGTTACAACTTAAGAGAGAGAGAGCTTTTCTAGTAAATCGTAATTGCCTGCTCCTCAAGTACCGAGGGGCTTTCGTATTTATAAGCGTCCCCTAACAGATGGGGAGACTTCTCAGCACGGTTCACGAGGAGCGTTCGAGGTGTCCACTAAACTGATGTGGCAGGTGTCTTCGACTGGCGAGGCAGTTATCCGAACGACCGAGTAAATCTGGAACGTGGACTGACTCACTCCGAAGAGACGTGGATTGCTGTGACGAGGCGGTCATTATGGTGGATCCGAACTCAAAACGGATCTTTAATAAGCTTGACCCATCAAAAGTCATTTGAGGAAGTGGGAGATGGAAAAATCTCAATTATATATATTTCTGCAAAATATCGGCCCCATTAAATTAACGTGATCCCTGCCTATGGCCCTCTAGTTTATTTTTAAAAGGCACCATTGTTTAAATCTCAACTCGATCGTGACTAACAGTTGAATTAGTATCAAATTTGGGGTTATGGAAACGTGAGAAAAAACTTGTCTTTTAGGGGATAACTTGATCATATTTGGGCCAAGTGTCCAAAAGTTAGAATGGGCACACATAAACGGCGAGAATGGTTCTCATCTCAACAGTTACTAATTTTTCATAGTAATTTTTTTTATTTTAGTTCACATCTCAACTCCACTACCACTTGGGGCTGTAGGGGAGTTTACCCGGCTTCCCTCTGGGCTCGGAGGGATTAGTCCAACCAAAGGGCTGGGAACCCTCTGATAGCAGAAAAAACTAGTTTTTCACATTAAAACATTGGAGAATTAGTTGACAATCTCCTTCAACAATGAGACTTTAAATATATAGAAATGTACAAAATTTAAAAACCTTCAACCAATGCCATAGATTACGTTGTAGGTGTATAAGGATTAGGTCTATTTGACATTTGAAATTGATTCAAATAAATATTTTGAGTTATTTAAATTATTTGGTAAGGAAAACCGCTATCGAGCACTGATAACGCGAGCATTGCACTTGGTGGGCCCATCTTATGAGTCATTCGAGGGGACCATAATGCTCTAATAGTCACAGATCCCAAGTTTAGCGCTCATTCAAATGGATTGGAGCGTTGAATTTGACATTTAAAATTGAAATTTTCTATTGGATAACCATCCGGTCTATGATATTTTAAATACCTCAATTGAGAAACTGTGTTCCTAGTTTCAACATTTCAAGGGCTTTCTAGAAGAGCATTGGTACATGTATATGAAATACCACACTCGGGCCACATAAATTTACTTGGCTCCCCCTGTGGCCGAAGGGATTAGTCCGGCCCAAAGGGCTGAGACACCCTCCATTATAATATGAAAAAAGAAAGAAAAAGAAAAATCTACAGACATGTGTTTCTCTCATCAGTTTATCCAGATTTAAGTTTGTTCCATTAAATTAATAATTTTCCATGTATCAACGAGTTGAAAGCATAAGATTAACTACAAATTTGATATTTGAGACCTACCAATTAAGATCTTTCCATCCCCAATTTATCCCATAATCTGTGGGGCCCAGGTAGCCCCCACTAGGTGGTGTGCATGGTATGCCCTTGATCATCATGCTCACAGGAATATATATCCCATTCTTTTTTCCAGCAGTGGAATGGAGGATCAGAATGGATGTTTACCATCCAACATGCATGGTGCGCTTCACCTGTTGTGATCACTATTCAATTTAGTATATATTTCTCAAGGTATGGTTCATATAGATCAAGGATATGTTTGTTCAACGAGCTAGAAGAATCTGCAGTAGAAAGAAAATTTGTTCTAATTTGTCATGCAATCTTTTTTACGTTCATTTAGTGCAGTACATTTTACTCGCATAAAATAGAAAAATGGATTGAGTTCCACAATAGAGATGATTTCGATCTCCTATTTAGAGGTAGGAATATACTGTTCCTCTTTATTGCAGAAAGAAAAATCTGGTGAAAGACCAATCCTCTCATTGCACAACAAGCATATGCACCCTAACTATATAAGCACAGTAGCACACTACGCACATGCACATAAAAAACTTGATCTCTTGTGATCAACTGCAAAGGTTACCAAACTAGGAGCATCATGTTTTCAATTATTTATTTATTTTATCAGAAGCTAATACATATGAAGACATTTTAATTTGAGTTGTAGAAGCAGTAGTTCCGAAGTAGCAGCGCCACCACATATATAGTACAAAAGCAATGAAAATCTAGATATTATCCATATGCAAACTTGGGAAATGAGGAGAAGAAGGTTTGTGTCGTGGTAAGAAGCAGCAGGACAAGGGCACCAATAAAGGATATGATTGCCCATGGATTCTTGAAGTAATCATGAACCAGTGAAGCTCTCAATTTAGGCCATCTCCTCTCAGTATGAGCATTGATTTCTTGACAAACACCTGACAGATAAAAATCATCATCATACACGGTTAACTCTCTTCCCATGTTGTTGAAGAGAGTGGCCACACGTTCCTCATTTCCCAAGCCATTGTCAATGATTCCTTTTTGACACAGAATTTCAACATCCGTGCTGGTGTTGATAAGGCAATCCATGAAGGCGGTGTATGCTGATATGTGTTTTCTGCTGTCGGTATTACATTGCTCGAATGCTATGAGGTTAAGAAACAGTATGTATGTCTTATTCCAAACCTCTATAGGGGGGATTTCAAGCACTCCATTGTCAAACTTTATGTCCATGAAATCTCCATCATCATCATTGATGTCATGCCTCTTTCTAACTCTAAACTTAACTCCTCCCTCTTTAAGTTTGGACGCGCAAGGGATCCTTTTGAAGAAACTTCTCTCTGGAGGCGCTTCTTTTGTGAAAAATGATGAGTATACTAAATGGAGTAGGTGCTGGAAACTGGAATTTTCATCGGGAGGACGGATGTATTCTTTCTTGCTCGAATTCAACTCATCGAAGTAGAGAAAAGCACTTTTTACAAGAGAAAGAGGATATGAGTGGAATTTACGTAGTAGTTCATACAGATGCTGGAGAATAAAAAAAGGAATCTGATTTTCGATCATCACCAAGTCGGCCATTACCGCTTTCTTCATCAATTTGAGATCAAGGATAGGATCGTGGATTTTATTGTAATTCTTATAAAAGAGCTCGAGAATGAAACAAGCATCTAGAACCATCATTTCCACAAAAGAATTACTATCAAGATTAATTACCTCTGAGTAGCACATTCGGGCTGCTCCCTCCGCGCATTTAACTTCATGCAAAAAAGCCTTCAAACTGCAATATGGATTCCGAGAGATGAAGTCACGTAGATATCTCCATTTGTGCCTCTCCATGCCTTGTAGCTCAGGTTTTCCATGGTGAAATGGACCGATGGAGATGAGTTGAGGATTGAAAGCATCCTCGTTATATTGGCGGAGCCCGCGAATGACTCGGGAGATGGAGGATTCAATGCTTCCAGTCGATGACGGTAATACCCCTGTTTGGCCCGAAACCTTCATTTCGACTGAATGCACCCATTCTAAATCCGAAAGGTCCATCTCAATAGAGGTAAAGGCTTCTTCATGTTGTTGAATATTTTCATCGTGGGGCAAGTCCGCCATCTAATTCTTGTTTCCTTTTCTCTTCTAAATCTCAGCTTTTATACAAAAAGAGTAAGCAGAGGACGGATTGCTCGAGACTGGTTTAAATAAGTAAAAGATTTCAAATAAGGACTTAAGTTTTTTACCTTATTTCAAAAAAAAGATATGAGTTAATTTCAAAACTTTTCATATTAGTCCCTAAGCTTTACAACAAGTTTTCAATTAAGGACATCCGTCCATTTAAAGCTATTTTTTGGAAACTTCCTTCCTCAATTATTTTACTTTATATTTAAATAAAACCCTCATTCATTTCATCTAGATTCTCACAATTTCCTTCAACGGGGTCCAGGGGCGGAACTAGGAATTTTTTTTTAGGGGGGTTAAAAAGTTACAAAATTTAAAAATTAAATGCATAATAGATAGCACTCAAAAGTGAAATTACTTTACTATTATTTAGAAAAATCAATATCTTAGAAGTTCATGTCATAACCCTTGTCAACTAGCACTCAAAAGTGGAATTATTGATTATTATTTTGGAACAAACAAATATGATCACTATTATATATTTATGAGCATGATCCATATTTAAAATCTAAACCATTGAAATGGGTGGTCCCACTGGTTTTATCTTGTCAAAAAAATTTACTTCAATTGGATTTATTCTAAAATAGATAATCACAATTAAAACATAACTTTTTTAGAATTGTTTTTCCTCTCTCCTTTCTTTTCTTCCATCAGTCTAATCTTTCTCCCCCAAAATTTACTATGATTTTGTTCCCTTTTTAAAATTATTTTTGTTCCTCTTTTCTTTTCTTTTTTTTTCTTCCATCATTATAATATATCTTCTCCAAGATCTACTATGATTCTATCACTTTGTTTAGAATAAAAAACTATATGGATTAATTAATAATATTATAAGAAGGGGCCATCCATCGGAAGATCACCGGGCCAGAAGGACCTTAAATAGGATTTCCAAAACTTTTGGGGCGCCATGGCTCCTATCACTGATATATAAATAACCCTTGATATTATTGTATATTATAAACGTAGGATTCAATTTTGAATGGTATGTTAACACGAAGTTAAAGAGTCTGAGTCCTTTGAATGTCTCACTACAATGCATGTGTTTGTGTACAAGTGTAAAAAAAAAAAAAGTTCCTCAAGATTTTTCTCTCATGCGGAATTTTTTTTTTCCAACTGCCCCATTGGATTTTATTTTTTGAGGAAATGCAAATAAATAGCATATTTTAGTGTTTTCCATGAAGGAAAATGGTCACACCAAACATAGATGTTAGAGTAGTGCAGGAAATCATTTCCGCAATCTTCGATTTTTTTCATGAAAAATTGACTATACAAACGTGCAATAAATCTAGTGAGTAATGAACACACAATTCCACCCCTAGTCGCATCTTGACGGATTAGATTAGGACTGTTTTTTCTTTTTCACTCTTTTGGCAAGTTTTTTTTTTAATTTTCCTTGTTTAAGGGTATGGAGGACTCTAGTAATTACAGATTTATTGTATATTTTGGACTATTGTAATAAAGTCTCAGTTTCAGCTTTGCCCGAGAGTACGAAGACACTCTACATGGATTGAGTAATCACATTAATTCATGCAAGATGCCTAACGAATGGGGCAATACTTTTGTATGGGTGAGTTTTTCTGTTTAATTGAAGATTTTAAAGTTTTGACTTGTCATAGGGCAACTTAGGAGGTTAAACTAAAATTGAAGAAAAGAAAAGAACCAAAATCTTAAACATTTCAAAAGAAGAGTATGAGTTCTCAAAATTTAACAACAACAATAGGAAGAAAATGTAAGAAAAGCCATAAGTTCTCGCATCATAATAAGTAAAGAAATAAATTGTATCCAGGGTTGAGATGATAACATACCTGATGCTGTGCAGTAGGAAGATTGAACAAGATAAAGACTTGAGATTCTTCAGCTGATGGGTGGTGATTTCCTGAGCTTGTGTTGTACGTTATACTAGGACACTGAGATTCCTCATATAGCTAGAGGTCAACGCAAGTCTTGGGTCAATGAAAGTCTTGGACGGTTGAGATTGACTGGCTTAAAGGTCACAGTGACCATTGAAATCTTGGAAGGGCTGAGATGTATGAATCACTGCTAAGGACAATTTGCTCCAACGAGCTGACTGCATGTACAGCTCAGCGCTCCATGAGGGCCATAGTTGATCGGTGCATCTCCCTTCACATTCTTATCCCCAATGATCTGCCAACGAACCTGGATTTCATGCTCGAGGTGCCGTCGCTTACCACCGTTGGATTAAAGTTTTAAAAAGTGTACGGTTAAAAGGCCATTGAAACTTAAGGGTATTAATTCGAGGGCCTGGAATGATCTAATGGAGCTGATTTTTTGCACCACCTTTATCCGCAAAGAAAGCTTTCCATCTATCCTCTCTCAAAAATTAGAAATGCATTCAAATGGGCCCCACGTGGTGGACCTTACATCTACGGTGTGCCATCTCCTTGTAGGTGATGATTTTTCTACCAGACGTCATGTGTTGTCGGCCAATTATATGATACATTACCCTTTTTCTGATATAGAGAGAAAAAGGCAGACGTGGGGTCCACTCCGTACTCCATAATGCAAGGTTAAAAACAGGGAAAATCATTGAAGAAGGAGAAAGAACCTTATCTTTAGAATTCTTTTTCAAAATACCTATCCACACTCATAAAAGAGGCAATGTTGAATCTTTTTATCACCCAACTATTATGGGCCCACCACCCAAGATATTATAATCAAATATAATAATATATATTTTTTTTTCACCCAACCATTGTATGGCCCACCCAAAATATTATATTATATATTTATTATATATTATCTACTGAAAAATATTCAAGTGCATCTATCCCTCATCATAGGATAAGGGATGCTTTCATAAATGGAGATTTTCAAGTACAAAAGGGGGATTTCAAATTAGGGATGGCAACGGGGCGGGTCGGGGGTGGAATTGGATTGCCCTGTCCCCGCCCCGCACCTCATGGGTCCCCACCCCGCAATTCGGGGTATGTTAAATACCTCGTCCCCGCCCCGACATGCCCCGCGGGGCCCCGCCCCGATGTGGTGCACTGTTAGATTTTTTTAATTTTTAAAAATTATCTAATATTAATATTATAAATTTTCTTTTTCCTGAAATTCTACCTATTTAAAGTAAGATTTATTCTTTTAAGATTTTCTCTAAGCCCTTGAAGGCCACTAACATACACTTGAAAATATCATATATGCTTTGAGACATTCTTTATAAAAAAAGACAATATCTATCTAAAATATCATAAACTCCATCAATACATGGTTTTACTTCATTTTTGGTATTGGACTTCACTCACTAATAAAGAGGTTGATTATGTATAATTAAAATTTATATAATTTATAGTGTTGTTAGTATGATTAAAATCATATTAAGTTACTAACTATAATTTACCTTGCTATTTTTAATCATATAAGTGATTATAAGTGTATAGCATGATATATCTTGTAATGTTATATCAAATTAGTATAATTTATATTGTTATTAGTATGATTAGAATCATACCAATTATAGTTTATATTGCTATCTCTAATCATATATGTTATTATAAGCTTAAAGCATAATCTATCATTCTATTATATTCGTTTTATTTAATATGATTTATCATGTCACAATTTAACATTATATATGATTAAAGTCAAATAAGCTTAGATAGATTTTTTAACAACTTTAATTTCATTAAATTTGAATTAGAGGGAATGGGATCATATTTTATGCTTTTATAATGTCTAGAGTTCAATCAATTACATGTTTAACTTTAAAAAAAAAGTCTTCAATCAATCTACTTAACCCTTAATAAAAACATAAAATCAATATATATATTTATATATAAAATCAATATATACATTTATATATAAAATCAATTAGTATCTGTACAGTGATTAGCTACATGTAGTGGCTATTGAAACCATGTTATGGCTCTAAATGAATATTGATTTGGGTATTTTAAAGAAATTGAAAAAAGAAACCTATCAGAAAATACATTTAAATGACCGGATGTTCTTTTTTGAAATATGGTAGAAACTTAAAGCCTTATTTAAAAATCTTTCTTTTAAATAATTTTTTTCTCTTCCACTTGTTAGATAAAGCCATAGGCCTGGCCCAAACCAAAATAATTTAAAACATTAAAAGACTAGTCATCGGAGAAGGTCGGTTTCACTTATACGCGAGCCACAGTAGAATCGACCCCACTAGTTTTTATATCTTATTTTTTTTTTTTTTAGAATTTTTAATTGCAATGATACCCAATTTTTAGTTTTTAGTACAGATTTAACTTAAGAAAATGACTCCCTCACATATGCCCACCGATTAGTCTAGTCTAACTATTTTTTTTTCTTTTTTGTTAGAAACAACTAGTTGATGTTACCGCTAATTCCAATTTAAAAAAGAAACTTTTGGCCTGTTTGGTGACTTCATTATTAAAATGAAGGTCAAACGAAGAGACAAAAAAAGGTGGGGTCAAATTAAAGGGTGATAGTTTTTTTTAATCATCTATTGAAATGATAATATAATTTTCTAAGGTTTTTTAAAAAAATAAAATATTTTTTATCATTTAGTGACATGAGAAAGTAATTTTTTAACTTTTTTGGTAAAAATAAAGGTATTTTTCGAAATATGATACTTTTTTTATTTGACCCTATCTTTTTTTAGTCTCTAAAAATGATTATTCACCTCACAACACTAGCAAAGTAAATTTACCAAACTTAAAATTGGTGGACTTAGGTGCATTGCGGGAGTACTTTCCTATATAAGCCCACTCCCTTCGTTAAGTCCCATCACTAGGACTCTTGTGTTAGTAAATCCAAACAGCTCATAAGCACTTCTGCGTTGTGTACTTGCAATGGTCCAAATACATTTCTAATTTCTCAATTTTTTAGAACGAATTCACAAACATGTAAGAATGACATAGAGTTAATCATGATCTTTTAACTTGGTGGAGTGTCAAGAAAGCTCGAATCGAGTCCTAATATATTGAGTTCATTTTGTTTTCTTTGGCGGTGAAGAGTGATGCTTCCAACTTAAAGTCTCTATGCATGTGTGTTATTATGGTGCCAACACCACTCAACCTCAACCACGAGTGTATTGGCATTGAGTCGAAGTTTTGCTAAATTTCAAACCGTTGGAAATATCTACCAACCAACATTTACTGTCTTGCAAAGGACTTGAACCAACACAAGTCCAGCCCAAATTCAGATCTACTTAGACAAATCTGAAAAATACAGTTCGGTAGTTTGCATTGGGGTTTACCTAGGCCTTAGGATGCATTTTTATTGAGAAAGGCCACTCACCTCATTGGTAAGTGGCGGCAGTTCTCACTTGACTGTCTAAGGTTCGAACCCAGGGTATGTCACATTTTCCCACTTATGTGGGCCTTCTTCCCGCTTGTACGGGCTGTCTTCTCATATGTATACGGGCTCTCTCTTGGGTCCCAACCCTTTTAGCTGAGTTACCAAAAGAAAAAGGAAAAATAAGCGCTTTTATCATCCTTTTTTTTTTATGTCTATACAGTAATATACCCTCTATATAATAAATAAAACAAATTTGGTATATATACCGTATGTGTGCCACCGATGGGTGATTATTATTTTGCTGGGTTATTTTATTGGGGCGTTTGGCGACAAGCCCCTCAACATTATGTTTCATAGCCTAGGGTCCAAGACATGTTCTCATAGAGGCAGCAGTCCTTTTCTAACAACGAATGAGTCAAAAAAACAAAAATGCCCTATACTGTATACGTCACCAAACACACTCCGCCTAAAAACATTGAAAACTGTCATACACTCCGAAAACTAAGCAAAATCAAGATTCCGAAAGCGAAGATGAAAAAAACTTCGGAAAGAAGCAAAATCAACTCATCGGTGACCTCGAACAACCGAATCATCTTGACTTAAACTTAATTGAGTTTGACATAAATTTATCTGAGTTTTTGTTTGAATTTATTTGAGTTTGATATGAAGTTATTTGACTTTGACATGTATTTATCTAAGCTTGTTGTGAAATTATCTTAGTCTGTGATTAATTAAATATGACTTTAATAAATGAATTTATCGGTATATTATATTATTTTATCTGAGTTTAATTTCAATTAAACAACGTTTGTTATCAATTAAACAGGGTTTCAAATGAATTTATCTAACTTTGGCATGATTTTGTATAAGTTTTTACTGAATTTATCTTAGTTTCTTATGAAATAATATGAGTTTGGTATGAAATTAATTGGATTTCACTTGATTTTATTTGACTTTGAAATGTATTCGACTTGGTTTTAAATGAGTTTTACTAAGTTTGCTGTGAATTTTATTAGGTTTTTTTGAGTTATCTAACTTTGGCATGAATTATATGACTTTGACATAAATTTATCTGTGTTTGGTATGAATTTATCTGTGTTTGCTTTGAATTAATCTGAGTGTGATATGAATTAAAATGGATTGAAGTGAATTTATATGAATTTGCTGTGAATTTATCTGACTCTGATGTGAGTTTATATGAGTTTATCTGCTTTTGAAATCATAACCACTTTGAAAATAAGTTATGTCACTTTGATATGAACTTATATGTATTTAATATAAAATTATCTGACTATATTTGGTTTGGTTTTACTAGATTTGGTTTGAATTTATCTAGTTTTGATAAAAATTTATTTGAATCTAATATGAAATTATATGTGTTTAAAGTGAATTTAAATAAATTTGTTATGATTTAATATGATTTTGTTATGATTTTATTTGACTTTGTTTTGGATTGTAACGAGTTTGATATTAATTTATCTGAATTGTATATGTATGTGGACAACCAAAAGCACCAAAAGGTTGGAAGAGGATGATGAGTGTTAAATATTACATATTTTACCCTTCATTAGTCCGAATTTTATCGGCATCTCATATGCATATCATTTGTTTTACACGGAGATTTTATCATTCTATCACATTAACGAATTATCGGATTATCTTGCATAAATTCAATTATTTGTAGCGATTTTTATATAATTTCTCTTATGTAGGTGGATCCCGCGATTATCTCAACCTTTCGGCTAGTGTCCCAAGGCATCAAGAAGAGATTTTAAATAAAGAAGTTATATGAAGAAATCTTATTGAAGAAATCTTGGTGAAGTGTTGAAGGATAAAAGAAGTCATTTCTTAACACAAAGGAGTGGTGGGTGTATTGGTTAGAGCTTGGGTTGGTATAAAATTAGTTATAGGTTCAAATCTCAATAATTGCATATTATTATTTTTTACTTATAAAATATTTCATTACATCCATTGAAGCTATCTATGTGAAAGCAAACTTTGAGATTTCTTATCATGAAATCTAATAAAAGTAAGTTTCCCTAACTCCCTCAAATTAGCCAACAAGAGTCTCATTTGATTTGGGCTTATTAAAATTGAATCCAAAATAAACTTAGTAAAACCAAAAGGGGAAATTTGGGCTTACTAAAATTGAATCCAAGATAAACTTAGTAAAACCAAAAGAGAAGGTAACTTAAATTAGTGGGCTCAAACCGTAGGTCCCAATAGTGTTGCACATGTGGTCATGAGGACCACTCATGTCTAACAATAATCAAATTCAAGCAATCCATGTGAAAGCAAATGAGTCAATCAAAAGCCTTCGAGTTGTAACCAATCAAATGGAAGCAATCTTTGTGAAATGAAATGAGCCAATCAAATGTCTTCAACATTCCTATAAATTGGAATGTATTTGTAGAATGGAGGAGAGGAGATTTTTTTGGCAAGTTAAGTCATTTTGCAATTTTATTTTTAGATTGTAATTAGGAGCTTCTTTGTAACTAATTTAGAGAGTGTGTGTAATTGAAGGTCATTAATGAAGATTTGGAGCTCTTTCTTGATGTTTAGTGGCTAAAACTCTTGAATTAGGCTCTCATTTTGAAGTTAAATAATGTGATTAATTCAATTACATGCATGTTTTAGTTTAAATTCATTACTTGTGCCTTCATTGATTAGTAGATTTTAGATCTAATTGTGCTAATCTCTCTCATTTCTCATGCTCTATCTCTATACTTGATGCTTAGATAATCTCAATTGATGCTTTGTAGTTGAATTAAGTTCTCTCACATAGCATGCTCTAGAGCACTTATCTTTGATATTTTGTAGCTTGATTTTGATGATTAATTGTTAGGGTAGTTACGTTATGATTTAGGATATTGGCTTTTGATTTTCTTTACTTTAATTTTCATTGTGATATCATCCAATCCAATTAGGCAAGAGATTGCTAATTGGATTGTAGATTTGGGAGTTGAATTAGAACATGCATTAGTTGGATTAATTACATACTTAGTGGATTTTGGACTGCCTAATCTCGTGTTTTGATTGTTGTTAATTTTAATCCTTATTTTATTTGTTATTTTCACTTTTAGATTGTTAGATACACATATCACATAACTTGTTTTAAAATCCTACGCATTTCACACCACATCTTCACCTTAAATCTTTCATTTCTACCACCATTCATCCACTACTTTAGTGTAATTTGTTAGATTAGCTTAGATCTTATTCACTTTATATTTTAAATTATTAATTAGTGTAGCTTTAATTTTGTTTCACATTTCAATTGGTTTAATTCCATTTTTCACACATAGTTTAATAGTTTTAATTATTCACTTCAATTGTCTTTATTAGCTATATCTTAGTTCAATTCTATTTAAATTGGACTCATTGCTTCTTCCATTCTCTCCTCGTGGGAACGATAATCCGGACTCTTTTAGTCCTTTACTACTTGATAACACCGTAGTCTTGCGGTTAAGTGTTGCACATCTAAGTGTCGATCAAGTTCTTGGCGCCACCCCTAGGTTTCGTTATGATTTTATTTGACTTTGTATTGGATTGTAACGAGTTTAATATTAATTTATCTGAGTTGTATATGTATATTAACAACCAAAAGCACCCAAAGGATGGAAGAGAACACAAAAAAGTAGCACCAAGCAAGCCATACTAGGCAAAGTCCCATCAATCGCCGTTCCCTCCAATCTAAAATTTAAAATTTGATCGAAAACTCATCTTGCTACATTTAAATTTAAAAATAATCTGAGAAAAACGATGAGTTGGAGCTAAAAAATCAGGATTAAATTGCATGACACCCATTCAAACGGTTAAAAGGGCAAATCAGTCATAAAAAAACATAATGAGGCATGCTTAGGGACCTCCGCCTGAATTAATCTCATGCGCAAAGGACTCTCGGCTTTAAACATTAATGCTGTATACTATAGACTTTATAACACGTTACTCAGAGATCTCTCGCTAATTTACCCTATTTCATTAACCCAAGCCCAGTTTTAAAGATGAGATATGGTTTGAGAATTACTAATGGGCCTTAATCAGCCATCAATCCATTTCCCAATCAATCGGGCTCTAAGCATTGGGATATTTTTCGGACATGAATTGAGGTGGGACTCCTCAATTGTAAATGGATTTGGGCTTGGACATATGTAGGCGAGTTTTGATGCAAATCCAACCTGCTTACATCCCCAATGCTTAATTCATGCGAGATCATAATTCACTGCAAAACTGACATTTTATATGATCTTTTTTTAATGCAGACTAATCACATATTTGATCGAGCTTTTTCACACAATAAGGCCAACATGACATGGATAAAAACCCTTGACTCAATCCTACCTCCATGAATTTATAACATCCTGAATTTCAGGTAAATAATACTTACCATTGGCTAGGAGGTGTGTAAAACATGGTTAAATTGTGTTTCCCTAGTCCGATGGTAAATGCAAATCTTGTTCAACTAAAACAGTTTTGGAGGACTGCTGAAGCATGCCATTGATGGAGTGGAATCACAAGTTCACAACGTCAATGGTTAAATCTTTAGAAGGTCCATCCCATGGGAATTAATTTTAGAGCTTTTTTTTTTGTATATACACCCCTAAGGTTTGTAAAATTTATAAATAAGCCCTTGAGGTTGTAGTATTTGCTAATAGGCTCCTGCATTTTCATTTTAATATATTTTTTGTCCACAAAATCAATAGTCTTCCAACCACCATATGTTTTTAGAACGAAATAACACTTTTGTCCATCTCTTTTATCATTATATGCATAATTTCAAAAGCTTGGACTCAGATCTTTTTATAAAGCATGTGACATTAACAATTGCGCTTGATGGGAGAGAATAACCCTACATAAATTCATTTTTGTATCAATAAAAAGCTAATTTCATTAAATCTAAATTGATCATAACGATAATCAACACATGTACTTATAACCGGTTATGATTTATCCAATCCAAACATGACACACCGTTGGCTTGAGGAAAGCTTAAAAAACACATGATCATGCTTCATGTATAGGGGGTGTAAAAGAAATATTTGGGGAACGGGCAAATAAAAAAATATATTAACTTTTAGAATTTTTGAGGGGGGTAGTTTTTGGCTCTATGTAAAAGAAATATTGAGGGAATGGGCAAGTGTGTAAAAAACATATTAATTTTTAGAATTTAGGGGGGGATTTAAACTTTTCTCAGATATAGGTGTGGTATCCAGTTCCTAGGCCCTAGTACCTGGGTCCACCCCTAGTCATGTGCATAAGAGAGTTATTGAGAAAAACCATTGAACTTGAGATAAAATAATGGTATTTTTATAAATAATAATACTCATTTTTGTTTAATGGATGGAAGAGCAAAGTTGTCATTTATATAAAAATCCAACACAAATCTAATGGTGGTTGTCCATTCATTTTAGGAATATTGATTTCAGAGACATAAAAGGTATTAAAAAGAAAAATCAATGGCCTATTTACAAATACTAAAACCTCAAAGGCCTATTTACAAACCCTATATGGGTATATAAAAAAACTCATAATTTTTTTTACCTTACTTGACCGAATAGAACATCAACTTCATATAGAAGAAGTCTCAGTTTGTGTTTGGGGGCAATTCCCCCAGCGGACCTGGAAAAAAGCTCAAAAGGCAAGCGGTAAAAGGCAAAATATGGCCATGCTCAGATTTTTTTTTGAAGAAATTAGCCCATGCCCTCTTAAAAAAAATAAGCCCGACTGCTCTCAAATGACAAAATGGCGAAGAAAGTAATATTATGCCATCATCCCCTCAAACACATTAACTTTTGTAAATTGGTTTTACTTACTAATGGATTAAATCTAAAACCTTTTTATTTATATATATATATATATATATATATATATATATATATATGAGAAATGCTCTTATGAGAGACACTCTCACCAACTTTATAAGAGATAGGTGGGGGGCTTCACTTCCATATCCACTCTCACCAACTTAAATGCAAGGACCACCAATTTAAATGTGAGGGCCCCCACTCATCTCTCACCAAGTTGGTGAGAGTGTCTCTCATAGGAGCATTTCCCACATATATATATATATATATATATATATATATAAACCAACAACAAGAAGAAAATGTTAGGATGATTATTGGGCTTGATGTTTGTCAAATTCAACACTTGGGCCTAATCTTTCTAACCATATGGCGATAATCATTCTAACATTTGGGCCTATTCACCATATGGTGGACCCTTTCATCATCATTCCGGCCTCGCCCTTATCTAATCCAAACACACCAAAATTCAATCCTTCATCTATAGCCCTCTAGTCCCCCATCTATTGTGAATTTATGTCCCGTGTGGTTTCAAATATAGGCTAATATTTATATGATAGTATGATACTAACACCGGGCAAACTTCCTACCCATAAAGACCAATTATGAATTGCAAATATCGGACAAGACTTGATTTATACATGTACAACCATCTTCTATTTTAGTTCACCTGTATCGGTCATATCTGTAATTCTAACACCCTTTTTTAATTTGGAGTTAATCCTAAGCTACCAATAGCTCAGCAGTGAGGCAGTGTCCGCAGCTTCCTCCACAAAAATAATGAGGGATCTGTCCCTGACTGTAGCACTGACTGACGTAAGGAACTTGGGGGTGGAAGGGTACGTGTGAATGCATGGACATTTACTAGAGTAAATAAGTATTTACTTCCGCAAATGCTTGCGCATTATCTCTTTGTGAGTTCACACTGTTTTCTTGGCTGGATGGGTGAGTGGTACACTACTTATGTGAAGACCTACCTCCTGAGGATCAATCCCCAAAAAGCTATGTCAGATGAGACATCCTTGACCATTGGGGTGTTGCTTATCCGTTTTGGAGGCAATGTAGTTGCGCAAGCTCTTTTTGAGGGTTTTTTTTTTCTTTCTTATATAAACATATGTGCATATCCCCGGTAGTACGGAAAAAAATGAGGGAATTTATTTTTCTTTGGTTCTCCCTATTTTTAGCATATATTAGAAATTTATAGAAAGTATAAATATAAGGCAAAAATCAAATTCCAAAAAAAAAAAAAACAGAAACAGTATTTGTAATACAACTTCCAAAAACCAAGAGTAAAATTCTTTCTTGGAATGCTTTGCAACCCTCTTTGTATGACCGGAGGTGTTTGGAAACCTAAAAGTAAGCTCTCATTTTATGATTTATAGTTCATTTATTTATTAGAGTGTTTGGTAAGCCTCTAACTGTATTTTCTATTTTTCAAAACTTGTTTATTAATTAGAACTTTGGCCTTAAAAAAATAAAAAAGGTATAAATTTTTTGGCTCATTTTCAAAAAAGTATATGAAGATTTAAATATTTCAAAAAAATATAAATGTTTCTACAATTCCTTCAATCAAGTCCTTTCTAGAAAAATATAAAAAATTTTAGAAATCATAGAAACACTCTTTTGTCATTTTTGATTTTTTTTTCCTTTAATAAATCACTAGTAAAACATGCCCATGCTTAGCAGAGTCAATATAAATATAAATTAATGATAAAACAATTAACATAAAATTGTGGTAAAAAAATGACTATTTAGATTCTTTTAAATATATATTTCTTGAATGTATCTGCCAACAAATCATGTAATTAATTACATATCTGCATAAAAGCACAAGCACAAAAGTTCTCTAATGCATGAGTGGTCACATGTGATAAAGGATAAGATCAAGTTGGTCGTTGAATGAAAAGATAGGAAGTGAGTGCAATTAGTTAAGTACTAAAATGAAAGGTTTGGTGCAATTTTATAGGGAGATGTGGTTTGGCGTGGTGAAAAATACTGCAAAGGTTGTTCTTGGCGTGGTGGGTGCTTTGTTGGTTGCAGGTGCATCTTATGAAAGATGATTCCAATTGGGATTTTATGGTCTATTTGAAAGGAAAGGATGATAGGATCTTTAGAGGGTATTCTTCTACGACAACGGATGTGATTTCAAATGTATCTTTAAGAACTGCTAAGTGGGCTTTAAGTAAGAGGGAGTTTTCAATGTTCAGGTTAAATGATATTATTCACAACTGGAAAGTTTGTATGGGTTGTGGTCCTTTTAAGGTGAGCAGAATAGTCATTTCGTATCCCCCTTCCTTACGGGTGTATAAATTCAATGTTGATGAAGCTTTGAGGAGAGGTGCTAATTATGTTCTCTAAGAATGTAGGCGTAGATGACTCTAAAGAAGCAAATGTTTTAGCAATTAAGAATGTCTTAGATTGTTCTCTACTAGAAATAAAGGCATCATTATGGTTGAAAGTGGTTATTCTAATGCGATAGAAACCGGTAGGTGAGACCTTGGAAATTTCAATTTATTTTCAATAAAATCAAGGAGCTTTCTGCTAGAATCGATGTTTCCTTTCATCATGAGGTTAGATCTGTTAACTCTACGACAAATGTGTTAGCTAAGCAATGAATAATGAGATTGTCTCATTGGGTGGGTGTGGTAATGTAACTGGCGTGATGTGATGTACAATTCTCTTTCTTTGGTTTTTATCCTTGTATTTGGCTTTTCTATTGATAAATTTTGTTATCTTTTTGAAGAAAAAAACATGAAAGGTTTGAAATAAAGTAGTGCAACCTCTGGTGAAAATCATAACCCATGGTCAAATTTAAATCCAAAACCCTTTGGATTTAATATATTATAATTCAAGAGAAATGGTTAAATCCAACCCAAATGACCTAGTTGGGCTCACTTCCAACTACCTTCATACTTGGATGATTGAAAAAGATGCGCCATCCGAGTAATACTCCTGTCATTCTATGATCAAGCACCCGGACCAATTTTATACCCATTGAACCATCATTTACAGTTGGATTGAAAAAATAAATCTACAATTAAGATTTCACTAAACTTTTAAGGTCCTTAAATTAAGGGCTAAGATGATCCACTGTTACTATTTTTTTGTGTTGCCCTTGTACAAAAGTAGACATTAGACATTTCCATTTGCCCTCCTTCATTAATTGACAAACATGGTCAAAGTCGTCTCACTATCCCTACAGATCTCTAACACTAGCGAAGGACTCTAGAGTGAGACTGAGAATTGCAGAGCAGAAGAGGAAGGATGGGAAGAGGCGGTAACAGCATCTCCATTACTTCTCTCGCTTCCTCTAGAGTTTTGGCCTCTGACATTTTGCTGGGTGTGTGCAGCTTTAGATTCCAGCAGCAGCAATGGCAAAGTCAAGAGCAAGAGCAACAGTAGTTTATGGTTAGCTTCGAATCCTAGCAAGAGATGGGGGGAGATGTTCTTCCTTCTCTATACGCCTTTTTGGCTCACCCTCTGCCTCGGGATCGTCGTCCCCTACAAACTCTATGAAGTACTCTCTCTCTCTCTCCAATTACTTTTCTATGCCTTTCTTCTGTTTACTTTGTTGGGTTGTATGTAAAATGCAGAAAACCTTTGTGGGTTTTGTTTTGGGCATTTGTGGGGCTTGAATAGTGAGGAGATTACTGGGTTTTGATTTCATTTTTATTTGAATGTTCCATACAAGGTCTCTCTGTCTCTCATTGCATTTTGATGACCTTTTTTCTGTTTATTTTGTCGGGTTGTATGTAATATGCAGAAAAAAATTGTGGGTTTTGTTTTGGGTATTTTTGGGACTTGAATTCTGTAGAGATTACTGGGTTTTCTTTAAAAAAAAAAAAGACTTCATTTTTATCTGAATGTTCCATACAAACTCTCCTTTCCTCTCATTACACTTTGGTGTCCCTTTTTTTCTGATTATTTTGTTGGGTTGCATGTAATATGCAGAAAAATTTTGTGGGTGTTGTTTTAGGTATTTGTGGGACTTGAATTATGAGGAGATTACTAGGTTTCTGTAAAAAAAAAAATATTTCATTTTTATTTGAATGTTCCATACTCCTTACAAAGTCTATGCTTCTATGGGGTCCTCTCCTTCTCTTTCAGAGTGATGATATAACCTTTTTTTCCTGTTTCATTTTTCTATATCTTTTTAGTGGGTTGTGTACTATGCTGAGGAATTTATGGGTTTGTTTTTGGCATTTGTGGAACTTGAATTGTGAGGAGATTCTTTTTTTTTTTTTTAAAGATTCTATTTTCATTATAATGTTCCCTACGAACTCTATAAGGTCCTTTCTGTCTCCCTTTCTCTCATTGATGATATAACTTCCTCTTTCTTCTTTCTTTTCTGTTTCTTTTGGTGGTTTGTGTATAATATGCAGAATAATTTATGGGTTCTGTTGGGCATTTTTGGAACTTGAATTGTGTGGATATTGCTTTTCTATTATTGTTTGAAATTTACTTGAATGCTTTTTCCTACTATCTCCGGAACATCCTCGTTCTCCCTTTCTTTTACTAATGATCTAACAGTAAATTATTTTACTCTGCTCTTTTTTTTTTTTTAACCTGTTTCTTTTACTAATGACTTTTGGTTCCATTCTCTGGCATGATAACATCTACAATGTCAACTTAATTGACTTCTCAATGGCAACAATAATTGGAAAAAATTGACAAAATAAATAAGTGATGTAACTGTCAACTGTTATTGTCTGTACAAAATTGGAGGGAAGGTTAGCATTGTAAAATTGCTATCTATGATGCCCGGAGAGCAGACACACACCAGTAGTTGTTGTGGCTTTTGGTGAGAAAGATGTTAAAGTTGCTTTAAAATAAGATTATATAAAGTTAATAGTAGTATCTTTTTTTTCTGATAATCTTCTAGTGGTATCTATTTTGTGAGTTTAAGCAACCTTTGGTGTGTTCGACAGAGAAATGTGAGCTCTAAAAACAGTTGCTTCCTAATAGTTGTCTTAATGGGTTATCCTCCTTACACTAGTATTATGTAAGCACTAGATCTCTTAAATTGGTTTTTTTTTTTTTTTTTTTTCCATGGTTTGTTTTTGGGGTGCACTGAAAGTACATTTGAGGTCAAGGGTACTAGAATAACAAAAGAATGTGTTGTTATAAAAGAACGATCAATTATGGGTTATTTCACATATTCTTATTTGTTTTGTTGCTGTTGTTTAGCTTAATATTTAATATACCATTGCACCTTCAAAAAAGAAAGATGGTTGTTTGCTATGCCTTATTGCGTTGTAGATTATAATTGCTAATCGTTTTGATATATTTTGTGCGTGAATATTCTCTTCTAGTATGCAGATATATTGTCATTATGAAAATTCACCATCATTATTGACAGAGCTTCACTGAATGGGAGTACTTGCTAATCGGATTGGTTTCGGCACTTCCTGCATTCTTGATACCACTTGTACTTATTGGAAAGGTGAATCCTCGAAATGCTGTTATTTTTCTTATAAGTGAATTATTATTGCAAACTTAAGATGAGTCCATGGTATAGTTGGTAGGTGATCTTTTTGCCACCACAAACTTGCATGTTTGAGTTGGCTCTTAAACTATTATTCAAACTCTTCCCTTGTCTCTATGGCATCGCTTTCACTCTCCTTTTGTGGACTTGTGGTTCCTTTTCTTTTATTTGATAAAAAGTTGCAACACCGTTTACTGCCCTAATTGTGGACTTGTGGTTCCTTTTCTTTTATTTGATAAAAAGTTGCAACACCGTTTACTGCCCAAAATGCACCTATGTGCATGTGAAGATTTAAATCTGCCTTTCCACTGGTTGTAGTGTTTTCCTTATTATCCAGTTGACAAGGTTTTTTCCCTTTTTTTTTTTTCTATTTTTTTGGCTGGTATTTTTTTAAAAAACTTTCGCCCTTCCCATATTTTCTCTCTCTTTGTTAGTTAAATGGCTACTTCCATTGAAATTTAAAACAATCTTGACAGTGGTCAATGCATATATAGGACTTTCTAGTTGAAAACAGTTCGATAACCTCTTTAGTGTGTGATCATTCCAAATCATACACACTGTTGAATAGGCACTCACCCCAAATGGACACTTACTTGGTTTAAATCCATCTCTGGAATGACCAAGAAACTATACCCCTTAAATCCCTTAAATTTTGAGGGCTTAATTTCAAGGGTTAGGATGATCAAATTAAGATGAGTTTTGGCCAACCCAAAATCCATCTCTTATCAACCTGGGGTCGGATTTTAGAGTTCTACAATTTCGCCAAACAATGCTTAAAGCCATGTTCTTGTTGCTTCAGAGTCTATCATGTTTTTATTCACTGCTTTTTTCAAGGTCGTTATTGGTCTCTACTGGTTCAAGCTGGTTCCTTGAACTTGTAACCCAATGTTTTTTTTTTTTTTTAAATGCTCAAACCATCTCAAATGGAATTATTGGCTTCCTCTTCGGAACTACCTTTGGGTTCTCTCTTACGTGATTGGCCAAGTCCCAGCCTCCAGCATAATTTATTTGCTCTTGTTGTTGTAGATCTTTTGATTTAAGATTTACTACCGTACTTGAATAATAGAGAGTAGAACTCTTGGTATTTGGAATGCGATGTGGATGGAAAGGCCCAATTACCGATGTGGCTTAGAATCATAGTCAAAGAAAAGGATTGAAACCTTAGTCCTCTATGTTTGCTTGTTTATTTATTTATTTATTTATAGACTTTCCCACCATAGGAAATGTTTTGATAGATCTCTGTTTCTTTTCAACCTTTCTTGAAATTTGGAGTTTTAATTTTTCCCCTTTACTTTGCAGGCAGATAGTAGTACATGTTGGAGAGATAGATATTGGGTAAAGGTATATGTTCTTTCCTTTTTAGTTGCTACAAACATCAGCCTAGTAATTTCTTGTAGTTCTAAAGTCTGTTTTACATTTTATGATTTATTGTTGGCATTTCCATCTAAAAAATATAAATGAAATGACAATAAACAAAGAAAGATTTTGTGGGGTTTTGATGTTATTTCTGTATTCTTCTCTTTTATTATTGTTAGTGTCTAACCCTCTATTATGCTTTGACGAAGACAAATATATTTGTTAAATCCTCTCATTTACTTAGTTTAAGGGCTGTTTGGCTGAGGTTTATTTCTGGATGTGAATAAGGCCTTTGACTTTTAGAAAAGTAAACTGAAATGTTGTCTTGGACCCTTTAAAGTTGGCAGGAACCCAGAAAATTTGGCTGGAACCTTCATGTCAAATAAATCTTCACAGGAATTCCTTCTCTTCCAAAAATCTGGAGGGAGAAGACAAGCAATGATCTCAGAAGACTCAGCTTATCTTTCTCTAGAAAAGGGGCCAATCACGACAGTCCTAAATTATCTAGAAACAAACCTAAACAAAATACACCCTAAAGGCGTAATTTATCATTTTGTTTTTGTTTCTTCAAAATGACTAGGAGTTGAAGCTCCTCTCTACACTTTGATCTACACATGAAAAGTTTCGTCAGATTGTTCATGGCCAAGGACAGGAATCTGTCTTTGTATTTATCAGTGTCGTTATAGTAAGTGATGTAACTGTTATAGTACTTAGTTGCTTGTCATAATCTAACTCACCCATTGCTTATGGCTCTAATGCAGTCCCCTTGTTGGTACTCAAATTGTAGCTCAGTGGTCAATTGGTGTTGTTTTCCATGCATTCAGAGTTGAGCAGCATTTTTTCGATACTGTTTGTTGATTGACTATTCTCTTTAGAATGGAATGATTTTCACATAATAAATGATGGGTAAAATATAAAGCTAGAGTGTGCTTAGAGATGCCACGAATATATGCAAAATGTGCCTATATAGTAGTGACAGAATCTTTGTATGCACAAACGAAATCATTCCAGTCTAGTGGGAATATCCTCAATCAATGAAACAGTATAGAAACAAAATATTGAATATGACGGGCAATTTCTTTTGCTGTAATGTCCACTTATATATATATCCATTTTAACAGATCCATTTAGACTTCCCAGAACCCCTGATAGATGGAATAATGCTTTGATGAGGATGAGGATGATGGTGCAGATCCATTTATGTTCCCTGCTGCATTTGAAAACTTACACTTGCTTCTTATACTTTGTTATGTACTGATACATGTATGTTCCCTGCTGCATTTGAAAACTTAAACTTGTTTCTCATACTTTGTTATGTTGCTGATGATGATAATGATACTGCCTGCTGCATTTGAAAGCTTCAACTTGTTTCTTATACTTTGTTATGTTGCTACTTTACATGCCTATTGATTGCTGTGGCAGGCTAGTCTCTGGATATTAATCTTTAGTTACGTTGGCAACTACTTCTGGACTCATTATTTCTTCACAGTTCTTGGAGCTTCATACACCTTTCCGTCATGGAGGATGAATAATGTAAGATTCAAACAACAATGATATCTATGATTATCATTGGCCTTCCAATTTTGTTTTTTAGTACAATTTTTCTCATATTAGGTATTACGGAGTTGCAGGATCATTCTGACTTATGATTGAGTTATTTTGTTTCTTTGACTGATATATATATATATATATATATATATTTTTTTTTTTGTTGGTTTATGATGACCTCTTCTTTTTTCTTAATTTAGACACGATAAACTGTCAAATTACATTTTGTTTCTCAATGAATTTGGAGATGCTACCACTTGGAATTAAGGTTATAATGGTAGGCTGAAGTAAGATGAATTTTTAATAAGAACAGGATATTGTCTTCTGGTTTAGTTTGTGCTTCTCTTATTCTCAGGCCTTTTGTTCTATTCTCAGCCCTTTTTTTAAATAAATAAAGGCTCTTATTCTCAGGCTTTACTTGGTTTTTGGCCATGACACATTGATGTATTACCAACTTGAATCTGTCTATTTTTGCTTGTTTCTTAGTCATTCATGTCTGATCTTGTTGCAGCTTCATTTCTGCAAAGCTTTTAACTTCCTCCAGCTAAAAGTTCTGGAAAATAATGGAGATTTTTTATGTTTGAATTTTTTTATTAACCAATATTTTTGTTAATTGGCAGGATATATTTTTTTTTTCACAAAAGGCCTATATTTTCACAAAATATAAGAGAATTTGAACAGTTTATAGTACATTTGAACATTTTGATGTATTTTCTAGTTTCAGCAAAAGAGATGGCTAGTACTTGATAGAATTTCATCTGTAATTCTTATAATTGCCATGTTTGTTTTTCCTTCTTTGCCATGTTTGATCTTAGACTGTTGTTGTGGGTACCTAGTCTTATATTTAGTTTATTCTTTTATTAGTTTTTTCCTTCTTTTTTGTTTGTTTGTTTGTTTGTTATTATTATTATTATTTTTTGGTTGTTGGGCTAATGCTGGATGGATTCCTTCTTGATCCTTTTTCCTTGTTCATTCCATATAGGTACCACACACGACATTCCTTCTCTCCCATGTTTGCTTCCTATTTTATCATGTTGCTTCAAATTTGACACTGCGTAGGCTGCGCCATTCCATTGCTGACCTATCAGAGCCAGTTCAGTGGATTGTGGAGGCTACATGGATCTTAGCTCTTTCCTACTTCATAGCATACTTGGAGACTTTTGCTATAGCCAATGTATGTGGTAGCACATTCATCATTCTTCTCCTTGTCATTAGCAAGAAATAACTAGCATGCAAAAGGGGAAATGATTGTTTTCTTTAGCCACTACTTTTTGCCACAAAACTAAAGAAGCTACAATAAGTCGATAACGCATAATCTACATTAAGATGACTGTATTTTGAGCAATGTAAACGTTTATCTGGGATAACTTTAAATATTTGAGAATTCTATATACAATTTCCCAACGAGATGTATGTGGGGAGTGCAAAAATTGGCTCACCATACTAGCTGCGTAACTAATAATTGGCTCGCTGATGTTGAAGAAAAATCAACTTGCTCACTAGTGTCTGGTACCCATATCCTGTGTAGCAAATCACCTTCTTCAGCGTGAAGGTGGTTATTGCTTTCCAGGGGTGCGTATACTGGTTTAGGCCCCTTTTAGGCCCAAAATATATATGCATTGAGTTATTACAATGCCTTTGCTTGATTTTGCCTCTTCAATCCCAAAAAAAATTTCAACATCCTCAATCCTTGAACTCAAAGAACTTTCTCAAATACTTATTTAGCATTAGAATATCTTCATTACTAGTTCCAGTAACAATAAGTCATCCACATAGACAATAAGAGCAATAGTACTCTCTTGACCCATTTTGTACAAATAATGTGTGATCAACATGACTCTTGAATCTCAGCTTCAACGTTGCTTGACTGAATTTTTGGAACCAGGCACGTGGAGATTGTTTCAATCCAAAATGATCTTTTTCAACTTACATATTTTATCATATGACTCACTAACAATGAAAATCGGAAGTGAGATTCATGTAGACTTATTCTTGAAACTCTACATGAAGGAAATCATGTTTCATAACTAAATGATACATGGGCTGACCTTGAGTTGCAGCAACTGACAATATCTAAGCTTATCCAGGCTGAGGGAAGGCCTATGTTGGATGGGGGAAAGTTTAACTTGGATTGGTGGCCCACCGCCCCACAATGGGGCCTCACCCAAGTGAACATTTTGCTATATATATTTTCTTAAACACGCACCTAGCTTAATTAGGCATGAGGGGTGAATGTCACCTTGTGCATCAGGTTTCAATTGGCCTTTGTGCCCTGACTACACTGGTTCCTAATGCATCAAAGCATGTGTGCGTCCCTGACATCCCATGGTTTCACTTGATCTAGACTCTTTTTCTGCCTTGAGTACACTGGTTCCTAATGCATCAAAGAATGTGTGCGTCCCTGACATCCCATGGTTTCACATGATCTAGACTCTTTTTCTGGTGATCCTCTTTATAGGAAAAAAAAAATCTATATTAGAATAACTTAGCTACATCCAAATTCATCCTTCTTTTGTGGTACTCTCTCTCTCTCTCTCTCTCTCTCTCTCTCTCTAATATTCACTAGTTTGATACAACATATTCCCACCCACAGAGGACCTTGTTATTGATGTTTGCTGTAATATGATATTCGACAGCGTTGTATGGCGAATTCTTCGTGGTTCTGTGATCCTAACCAGACTAGAAGTCCCAACCCTATAATTGATTGCCTTTGTCTGGACCGTTCTATTATTTTCTTAATCATCTGTATAAAGGTAGATTTTTTCAGTCTGCTAGACTTTCCATCTGTGGTCCATCACGTCAATGGTCTGGGTCACAAACTGTGGACGCACTTAACCGTATACATGAGTTTCGGAGCTCTGTTAAATAGTTTTACTTCTTCTTATCTTTCTTTCTAAGTGAGTTGGGACATAGCCTAGCAACTAAAATGGTGAAATTACACCATTTGAGTAGCTAAATGAAGTGACTTTCAGCAACTAGCTTTGTGGCTTTCTTTCTTGAAGTCGCTTCTTACATAATCATGGTAGAATACTGCATGCTAAGGAAAAACCTATATGGCAAGCTGTGTCCCTCAAAGGGGTTGTTTGTTTGTAGTCATTTGCATATGTAAATGATTCACTTGCATACACGTAAGGATTACGCATCATCACGTTGTTTGTAATCATTTAGGCATGTGATGTG
Source organism: Umbellularia californica (assembly GCA_028538565.1). Classification (NCBI taxonomy): domain Eukaryota; kingdom Viridiplantae; phylum Streptophyta; class Magnoliopsida; order Laurales; family Lauraceae; genus Umbellularia; species Umbellularia californica. The sequence goes on from JAPQWN010000002.1 coordinate 2,992,726, forward strand.
TAAATGAGGTGTGAAAATGGTGCGTAAATAAGGCCATTTCCACCCCAAAACAGGTGTGAAAGTGATTAACAGTTTCACACCACTCTTGCAAAAAAAGGTGCCAGCAAACTTCTTACACTGTGATTGCATTCTTGTGGGGCCCATCAACCACCCCTATTTTTCTCATTCCTATGGCCCCATATTTGTAATCCAAACCGTTCACTTTGTTTATTGAACTAATAAACCCCAAGATGTTGAAGCTGCTTATCTTAACTCTTCATATATTTGAGTAATTTGTGAATAAGTCCTAGCCTATATATATCTAATTTTCTACACTTCTGTGGGCCCCCAATTAATTATCTAAACCGTATAATATTCTTGTATGAATGCTAAATTTTAGGAAGTTTAGTTTCATATCTTAATTCTTCATGGAGTTAGAGAAATTTGTGAAAAATGTCCACAAAAACCCAAATAAAATGTAAAATTGTTGGATGTACTCATTTACTCATGAAAATGGTGATTTTGACAAACATGGTAATGTGTTTCGTGTGTGTCATTTGCATATGTAGCATTTACACATGTAGATTTCATTTTCCTATCATGTGTAAAAGGTAAACGACCTCTAAAGGAGAAGAGTCTTCAAGTTGGTCCTCCCTACAAACAATGGTGTTCTGGAAACACTTGTCTCGGATAACAAACCAACAACTTGATTGGGCGCACTAGGAATATTGGATAGCTCATGTTTCTTGGGTCTCCACTATTTCCATTCATCCAACCAGTATCCATTACATGTTCTGTTCAGTCTATTCATTCAACAAGGATAATATATGCTAATTTTTCTTGCATATGTGCAGTTCCCATATTATGAATTTGTGGACCGGGCTGCAATGTATAAAGTGGGATCATTGTTTTATGCAATTTATTTTCTGGTTAGCTTTCCGATGTTTATAAGGTAAGAGGTCCTCATATATTGTTATATTTCAGTGCCGTTCTAGAAAAAAAGGGAAAAAAAGAAAAGAAAATAAGTTCTCTTGCTCTTTATTATCAAGTAATGATTAGAAAATGATATTGCTTTTTTTTTTTCCTGAACTAGCCAATACATTTGATGGTTATATAGATCAAACCAGACAGGTCAAACTAAGCTGTGAGGAGGTTTTAAGATAAAGAGAGGATGGTACCAATCCTTGAACCCTGGACCTCTTGCATGTACTCCTAATCATGCAACCAGGAGACACAAGGAAGATTGGTAAGCTGTGAGGAGGTTATGATGGCAACAAAATATATAAGATTGAACCAAGCAGTAAGGATGCGGTTGTAGCAATGTAACTGTCATGGGTCTAACCTGAGCCTCTGAAAGGTGCTCATTGCAGCAACCGCAAGATTGTGGGTTCAAGTCATGTTTTCTATAAAAATACATATTCAATCCTTTGATCCAATATAACCATCAAAACTATTGGCCCAGTCGAGTATTATTTTCTGTTGTATGTAAATTGCACTCTAAATCTGGCTTCTCCCATGGTTTTTGAATTGTGATTCAGTTCATTGTCCTGATTCTCTCTCGCCTTTTGCAGGATAGATGAGAAACCTGGCGATCGGTGGGACCTAGCCAGAGTGGCTATAGATTCTTTGGGCGCCGCTATGCTCGTCACTATAATATTGGATTTGTGGCGCATATACCTGGGACCCATTATCCCTATCCCAGATACAAAACAATGCATTCAGCCTGGGATTCCATGGTTCTCATGACCATGATGGTGGCATTGCAGGCGAGAAATGGCATTGGAGTGTATTTTTGGGCGAAATATCAGACTAATGAAGTCACCTTAACTCCACCCATGTTATGCTAACAAAAACTTTGCTGTTCTTGTACTGTACTGAGATTCATATATTCACATTAAAAAGCACCATTGGGGTTATATTCCCTCTTTTCATATTTTCATTCTGCCCCCTACCCATTTGGTCTACCAATTTTGACCTTCCTGATGGGCAATTATCCAGCAAGCACTACTGAACCCAATTGCATTTTGAATCATCATAAACCAGTGCTTTCTAGTTGGTTCAAACGACTTACCATAGGCCAATAAGAAGTCCTTAAAATCAAACCATTATAACATCTTGATTAATGCATGACAGAACAGGTGAAAAATTCCATTAGTATTTTGACCCATCAAGTTTCTGGAGTTCACATGAGTTGGGTTGGGTTTGGATACCCAACCTGTTACCATGGAGCCGAGCCATATCTTTGTGCATTGCTTTAAATTTGAGCATGGCCATGGCTTCTGTTTTGTAGAATCGGATTCCGGTTCCAGGTCAACCCAACAAATCCACCTCCAGGTAGAACACAAGGTCGATTGTTCTCTTCCCTTAGATTAATTAATTCTTTAATGTTGATTTTATCAATTAATCTCACTTCCTTTAGTGGAGAGTGGAACCATGTTGCAGGTGAAAAAGTGCCCACAAGTCAGTGAGGGTTTAGATATTTAGTAGGAGAAGTCACATTCATGCATTTGATTTAACCTTTAATAGTCACATGTTGTGGTCAACTTTAATATTCACTCTCCATTTAATTAAACAGGCCTTTGGGTCTTTACAGGTTTGAACCCAGGCCATTTTTTTTGGGTTCAAGCAAGCCATTAATTTAATTGGATTTTTTTTTAAACAAAAAGGCCCCTATATTTTTCAAAACCTCAAAAGGCTTCTATATTTTATATTTTTATTAAAGCCTCCCTTGACCAATAATAGTCCAATTGTATAAAACTTGAAGGCTCACTTTTTTTTTTTTTTTTCTTTTTGACCGATTTACTCTTGAGAAAAACTCGAATGATTTATCTCTTGAATTAAGAGATTAAAAGATAATTCGCCTTTTTAACTTTGAAGACCTAAAACCAAAGGCTATGATCATTTGAATAACTAAGTCACCTATTTTCCTAATCTACATTCAAGCCTGTCCATAGATATAGGAAAGACACAATGATTACGTGTGTTCATGAGCCGGGCTAAGGAATATCTAGACCTGGTTTGGCTTCTAAATCGTTTGTCCAAGCCCAGCCCAATCCCGAATCGGGCTATATGGAGTTGGCCCTAGCCCGGCCCGCTTGGAAATTTGTAAGCCCGAGCCTAGTCTGAGATTGATATATACCTTAAAACAAGAGTTTTATTTTTTGTGGGATTAAAACGAGAGTTTACTTGCGTAGTGTTGAGTGTAGCTTAATTGGTTTGGTATTGACTATTTATCTAAAAGCACCACCGTTCGAATCGCCCCCTTTACATTTTCATATTACTAAAAGTAGCTTGATTTAGTGAGATTTAATAAGCTTAAGTAAAGGATATTTCTATCATTCAATAAATAAAAAAAAATGCAAACCTCTAATATAGGAGACATTTTGTAAAACCTTCTTAAAAATGACTCTTCAATATAAAAGTGAATTACCTAAATAAGCCAGGCCTAATTTTAAGTTTTGGGTCGACCCAAACCAGCCAACCTTCAAACAGAAAACAAACCCAATTGTCCTCTTCCATGTATAGATCATCTCAAACCCTAAAAACAGTCTCAAATATCATTTTCCATGGACCCAAACACCCTCAGAATCACACGTGCACACCCCATACTCTCTCCTCAGTCCGCACTTGCGAGCCCACCCTCACAAGAAAGGATAAGAAAGATATTTCCCGTTCCTCCCCACAGAAAAATCCTCAGTCTCTCCCTCAGTTCCCGCTTCCCGAAAGCTCTCTTTTTTTGCCAAACCAGAGAGAGAGAGAGAGAGAGAGAGAGAGAGAGAGAGTTTCTAGGGTTTTGTAATGGTTATATGAAAATTAGGGTTTCTGGGTTTTCTTCATTTCCTTGATATTTCAGTTTAGAGAGAGAAAGATGGCATCTTTGAGTGCTCTCTCTATCTGTCCCTGCAGAATTACGTACCAACCCAAGCTCAGAACTTTTCGTGTTTCAAGCTCCCTTGGGCCTTCTTCGACCGTTAAAGGTATCTTTTTTTTTTTTTTCACTTGACAATGAGCCCTTTCGGTTAAAGAAGGTGTATTGTATCTTGATTGAAAGAACCCATCTTCTTGTTTCATGATTTAATTAGCTAGAAAGGTGTATTGGGTTTTGATTAAAAGAACCCATGTTCTTGTTTGATGCCTTGTTTCTGAAAATGGTGTATTGGGTTTTCATTAACAGAACCCATGTTCTTGTTTGATGCCTTTTTTCTGAAAATGGTGTATTGGGTTTTGATTTTATTGTTGAATGATTGTTTGTGGGGTGATTATTATAGGTACCGGGGGATCGAGATTGCCCCGGAGAAGATTTCATAGATCAGAAGGAGCTGGAAGAAGTATGGAGGATTCTGTTAAGAGGAAAATGGAACAATTTTATGAAGGATCTGATGGCCCGCCACTTCGTGTGCTTCCCATAGGCGGTCTCGGTGAAATTGGGATGAATTGTATGCTAGTAGGGAACTATGATCGTTACATTTTGATCGATGCTGGTGTTATGTTTCCAGAGTAAGTTTTCAAAGATTATTGGTGTTATTCAACAAGCTGAATAGATTTTCCTGATCATTGTCATCATTGTCTTAGCTTGGATTTGGGTTGGTTAAAGAGGTCCAGTAATTATAGTTTTTCAATTGAGTGAGTCAACTAAGAACCTGACACACACTGGGTGACTTGGTTGGGTTAAGCTTGGTTTGGACAAGTTTTGGTTGGTTCCTCGTTGACCCACCTGGTCGAATTGCAATCTGATTTGTTGTAGTTTGCTTAGAATTGGTTTGGTCTCCTTAAGGTATGCTATCCTTACCTTTAAAAGTGAAAATAAGAAAACTTTTATTATTCTTGCATTATTAAAATGGTAGAAGTTGAAAAATTATCAATTTAATACAGAAAATTGAGATTGTGTTTCATATGAAATTTATGTAATTTTTGGTTTTCACATAATTTTCTATATTTAAGTTATTATAAACATTTATTTTATGATAAGAATATATTTACTGACCCGCTTGTTCAAACAGCAGAGTTTCCTAGTGGATTTGAGACTGTAACTGCCTGAGTTTGGTCAACCCATTAGGTCAGAAATCTATGAACTGATTAATTGAATGCAAAACTAAATGATAATGTTAATCCTAACTTTACAGCTAAGGTGCTTGAGAATGTGGTGGCGGCATAAGGTTTGGATGATGATGAATGTTTCTTTGGTTTGCTCAAGGGTGATGTTGCGTTAATGTAGCAGCGTAGGGGAAAAGGGGGGTAGCCAACGGGCTATTCCTCAAGCCAAACGGCTTGGATAGGGGATTCTTGGTCTCACACCACTGACAAGAGAAAATCTCACGATGAATAATGCTCAAATTCTTATTAATATTCCAAGAGAAGGGATTACATCCTTATATAATAAGGTCTAAGCAAGAATTTAGGAACCAGTTCCTACTAAAAAAGAAGCTACTTAATTTTAAGAATCTAGGGAATTTAGAAACTACCTAATTACAATTATCACTCAGATCTAAGAAATCTATTAGTTCTAGAAATCTTATTAGAATAGGAAACTGACAATAGAAATCTTGGAAATTTCTTTACTTATGGGCTTTGGACTTGCGCCTTTTGGAATAAACTTTCAAACGGGGCCCATTGGTCTGGCTAGCATCAGCTCCCCCGGCTTGGAGAAACTCGACTCCGGCGAGTTGTCAGCTTGGTACCTCTTGTACAAATCCGGATTGAGTCTCTGAAAGTCTATAGCGGTTATCCAAGTAGCTTCAGAGAATGGTTTTCCTTTTCACTTGACCAAAAACTTGTGATACTCGCACGTCTTTGTTGACACTAGTCGGTCATATAGACATCTTCTATTTCCTCTCGAGGAACTAGAACTATGGGAAGCCAGATATCTTGCTCTTCAAACGATTCATCTTGATAATGTCCATGATAAATTGTGAGATCTTCGACATTGAATGTAGAACTGATATTCATGTCTTACGGAAGATTGAGCACATAGGCATTGGAGCTGATTTTCTTCAAAATCTTGAACGGGCCTGCACTTCTGGGATAGAGCTTTTTGTAAGTGCCTGTGGGAAACTGTTCGGGCATGATTCGCACCATGATCATGTCTCATTCATTAAATTCAATATGGCGCCTGCGAGTGTCCACGTGCTGTTTGTAAGTGTCATTGGTTTTGGCAATCTGCAGACGGACCTCATCATGAATGTGCTTCATGTGTTGGGCAAATTATTCAATTTCTTGGCTAGGCCTGGCTCAGCTGGTAAAGAACTTCGGTCAATTGGAAGACGTGGTTGAATGCCGGTAACAACTTCAAATGGTGATTTTCCAGTTGATCTGTTTATGGAGTTATTATAGGCAAATTCCACCGTGGGTAAAATAAGATCCCATGAGGCAATATGTTCTCCGACGAGACATCGAAGAAGATTACCCAAGCTGTGATTGACAACCTCTGTCTAGCCATCAGTCTGAGGATGGTAGACACTGGAGTACTGTAGCTTTGTCTTCATCATATGCCATAAAGTTTTCCAGAAGAAGCTCATGAACTTAGTATCTCTGTCGGACACTATAGTCTTTGATAAGCCATGAAGACGAACAATCTCTTTGGAGAAAAGGGTGGCAACTTTTCTTGCATCTGCCGTGGTTGTACGAGGAATAAAATGTGTCATTTTGGAGAACTTGTCCACCACAACAAAAATAGAATCTACCATTCTTGCAGTTTTTGGTAAACCCGAGACAAAATCCATGCTCAGATCTTGCCGAGGCTCATGTGGAATAGGAAGGGGCTGATATAATCTCGTATTCTACTTCTGTCCCTTGCGAGCTGGCATACCCTGCATAGTTCACAAATTCGGGCAACATCTGTCTTCAGGCGGGCCCAAAAAAAGCGGTCTTCCACAAGTGCCAAAGTCTTATTTCGCCCTAGATGTCCACTACATTTACCTCCATGCAACTCTCGGAGGACAAACTCACGGATGGAAGTAGCTGGTAAACACAATTGATTTTCACGAAACAAATAACCATCAATGATAGAAAACTTGGGATGGTTAGAGAAATCACCATTAAGAAGATCTTTATAAATGCGGCCAAAGTCATGATCATCAAGATATTCCTTCGAATTTCTTCGAAGCCTGGGACTGTGACGGAAATCGTCGTGAGTAGGTGAGAACGACGGCTTCAAGCATCTGCAACCTTGTTTTTCTCTCTCGACTTATGACGCAATACAAATGTGAATTCCTACAGATAGGCGCTCCATTTGACACGATTAACGCTCATCTTTTTCTGTAAGTTCAGATGCTGTAATGCTTCATGATCGGAATACAACACAAATTCTTTCCCGATCAAATAATGATGCCAATGACGAAGAGCTTGGACAACTGCATAATATTCCAAGTCATACGGCGAATATTTCTTGCGAGAATCATTCAATTTCTCGCTAAAGTAAGCAACTGGGTGACCATCTTGACTTAAGATTCTGCCAACACCAACTTGTGAAGCATCACAATTGACTTCAAACACCTTGTCAAAATCTGGAAGTTTCAAAACTGGTGCCTTTGTCATTTTCTGCTTGATTTGTTCAAAAGCACAAGTGGCTGCCTTAGTCCAAGTGAAGTCACATTTCTTTATGCAATCAGTTATAGGAGTCATAATGGTACTGAAATTGCGAATGAATTTCCTATAAAAAGTGGCCAATCCATGAAAACTCCGTACTTCATAGTGTTGAGAAGGGGCCAATCAATGATTGCATTGATCTTCTCTGGATCAGCTTCTATTCCTTGGGCCGAGACAACAAATCCCAAGAATAGAACTTTGGGCCTTAAGAACGTACAATTTTTCAAATTAATGTAAAACTTATCTTTTCAAAGTGCACGTATCACATACCAGAGGTGATCAAGATGTGCGTCCTTGGTCTTGCTGAAGATCAAGATGTCGTCGAAATACAAACGACGAATTTACGGAGGAAGGGCTGTAGAAGCTGTGTCATAACTCCCATGAAAGTGTTGGGAGTATTGGATAAACCGAATGGCATGACTAACCATTCGTATAATCCATCTTTAGTTTTAAAAGCTGCTTTCCATTCATCTCCTGCGCAAATACGGATTTGATGATATCCGCTTCTAAGATCAATTTTGGAGAAGACGGAAGATCCGGCTATCACATCAAGCATATCATCCACCCGTGGTATCGGAAATCGATACTTAATGGTAATTTCATTGGTTGCTCGGCTATCGACGCACATTCTCCAAGAACCATCTTTCTTGGGTGTCAAGAGGGATGGTACCGCACAAGGACTCATGCTTTTGCGAGTGTAGCCTTTTTGGAGTAGCTCTTCAACTTGCCTTTTGGGATAGGGGTGACACGCCTACGATCGAAGGATCGTTCGGCTTTGATACCAATTGTAGCAGCGCAGGGGAAAAGGAGGGTAGCCAACGGGCTATTCCTCAAGCCAAACGGCTTGGATAGGGGAGTCTTGGTCGCACACCACAGACAAGAGAAAATCTCATGATGAATAATGCTCAAATTCTTATTAATTGCTGTATATCCCAAGAGAAGGGATTACATCCTTATATAATAAGGTCTAAGCAAGAATTTAACAACCAGTTCCTACTAAAGAAGAAACTACTTAATTTTAATAATCTAGGGAATTTAGAAACTACCTAATTACAATTATCACTCAGCTCTAAGAAATCTACTAATTCTAGAAATCTTATTAGAATATGAAACTGACGATAGAAATCTTGGAAATTTCTTTACTTATGGGCTTTGGACTTGGGCCTCTGGAATAAACTTTCAAACGGGGCCCATTGGTCTGGCCTGCATCAGTTAATGATACTTGCAAGTGGAAATCAGTTATTTGAACAACTCCATGATAATGAGTTTCATCAAATTTTGTGCTGGAAGCACCATTTGTACACTGTGAATGTTATTGATAATTTTCCGATTTGTTGGTTTTGATTAATTTCTTTTATCAGCTATGATGAGCTCGGTGTCCAGAAGATTATACCTGACACAACATTCATTAAAAAATGGAGTCATAAAATTGAAGCAGTTGTCATAACACATGGTCACGAGGATCACATTGGTGCGTTGCCTTGGGTAAAGTTTTTATTCTGCTTCCTTGTATATCTGAATTGAATTTGTTATGGACTCTTTTTCCAAAGCTAGCAAAGATTGGAGCATTGCTTGTTGCTTCCGGGTTAATTTTAGAAGTGATTATTAATTGACTTTATTCTTAACGGTAAAGATTGTTTACTGTGTGAAATGTTATTTTTTCTAAACATTTAACCATTCTGATATCGACAACTAGCAACTGTTCCATGTGAGCAGGTCATTCCGGCTTTGGATTCCCACACACCGATATATGCTTCATCGTTCACAATGCAGGTACAGCTTGATAACTACTTTAGAAGTTTTTAATTTTTTTTCAATATAATTTGTTTAGAGAGAGTCATATATAGTTTTTTATTTTTATTTTTTGAATGATAGCACAAATTTATTAAAAGTCAACTAGCATAAGAGACATATACTGAGAAGCTACAAGAGGAAACCAGAAAAAAAAAAAAAAAAAAAAAAAAAAAAAGGAAAAGGAAGATATAGTCATCTTCACAGATGCTGTTATATATGACTCATATATAATCATACATGTATGAGTCATATATAGTCATCTGAGTTTGGAAATCTCCACAGATGCAGTGGACACTGCTAGCATCTGTTGTTGGATTATGGATGCTCTTTAGCTTTCTCATGTGTTCGTAAAAGAAGGAAGAAGCTTGTGATGTGTCAATCAACCTCTGTTGTCACATTTATCTAGGCACATCGTTCTTAATAGTTTCTTGTCATTGAATTCTTTGTCGCGGTGTCTGTTCATTTCAGAAGAGAGAGATGATTCTTCTTCCTTATTTCTTTTCAACAGCTCATTAAAAAGCGGTTGAAAGATTTTGGGATTTTTGTTCCATCTAGACTCAAGATCTTTAAAATCAAGAAAAGGTTCCTTGCCGGGCCATTTGAAGTTGAGCCTATTAGGGTTACCCATTCTATTCCTGATTGTTGTGGGCTGGTGCTCCGATGTGGCGATGGTACAATTCTTCATACAGGGGATTGGAAGGTAAATGATGCATCTGTACACTATTGCCCACGTTTGGTTTCTGCCAAGTGCAAATTATGGAGAGAAGCTATTTATTTGACAGATTGACGAGTCACCATTGGATGGAAAAGTTTTTGATCGTGAGGCTTTAGAGGAACTCTCAAAAGAAGGTGTTACACTAGTAAGTTTCTTGGACTGATTCTCACAAGTCACAATATTTATTTTGGTAGGTTGAATGAGTTACTTATGCAATGGTTGGCATTCCTTTATTATCTTTCAAGAAATACAACTTTACTGTCATTATCACCAAAGCTTCAGCCCATCTAGTTTGGGTTGGCTGAATATACTACTGCAGCACAGGCTAAAATGGTCGATTTGTTTCACATGGAGGCCCCCCTTCCCTCCCTCCAACATCCACACATGCACGCATCTCACATGGAGTGGACAAACTTTTAGGTATTGTTCTTCAGCCATGTAAGAAGTGAGGACCTTAAAGTGGATTCTTATTTCTTTAAAGCAAAAAATTACTGGTTATTTTCCTTTTGCACTTTCGATTTTCATAATTAGTATTTCATATCTCTATAAGCCTGTGCTGGTATATCCTACATACAAACCAAAATTTGAATTCTCTTGCATCTCAAATTCAGACTGTGACAGGTCTTCACTTAAAACATTACAGATCCAACAGCCCTCTTTGGCATATACAAGGGTCAATGCTGTAGCATTGATGTGAATCCAAGGCCTGCTTGGTCTGCATCCATGTGGGTTCCAAACTTACTTTCAAACTGCATGTCATGGGAGCTATGCTTTGAGAGCATGTATGGATTTTCAATAGTCGCCTTTTACTTAATTTCTTTTATCCCTGCAAACCAGTCTCCTTGTTTGGTTATGATAAACATACCTCCATTGTTATTATTCTCATTCTCATTATTTTTTAGAGAAACAGTATCAGATACTACTAGCTCAACATGCTAGTTCTCTAATTTTGTTACTGTTCTTTCCAGATGATGAGTGACTCAACAAATGTGCTCTCACCTGGAAGATCTATTAGTGAGACTGTTGTAGCTGATGCTTTACTGAGAAATATTTCAGCTGCCAAAGGGAGAGTAATAACTACACAGTTTGCATCCAATATACATCGCCTTGGGAGTGTGAAAGCTGCTGCAGATTTAACTGGTCGAAAGTTGGTCTGTTTCTACTTTCTTTCTTGAATCATGATTAAACTTTTTTCTTAGCACTGTGTACTGTGCACCTGTCAGATTTTGAAGATCATCAGATTTCTTTTTGTTTATGTTAGTGTTTCTAATCAATGTAACAGGTATTTGTTGGCATGTCATTGAGGACGTACTTGGATGCAGCTTGGAAAGATGGGAAGGCACCGATGGATCCATCAACCCTGGTATGAAATAATGGATATATTTACTGACACTTTCATTTTCAAAACGGTGTACAACATTTTTTTTATATTATAAAATTGTTTTGATTATAGGATATGGAAGGAAGAATATATGAATTGCTTCCACCTCTATCCAATATTTAAACTAGGACAAGATAAGAAAGCAAAACCCATCTTTCTAGCACAGGTGTGTGGAGTTGTTTGAGTTAAGTGGATTGAGCATTAGCAAAGATAAATTATATGGATACACCCCACCACAGACGCACACACCCCCACTGCACATCCACTTACCTGCTCCATATTTTAGTGTTAGTATAATCTAATTTGAGGATATTTGGCCAACCTCCACTTCACATCAAGCCCTTTGTCCACTCCTTACCCCCATCAAGGTGGGCCTCATAGTTTGATGGTTGTGACGTCAGCTTCATAGATGAATGATCATTGCTGGTTTGAATCATAATAAATTTTCCGGAAAAGAACTGTTCAGCACCCATCCATACTAGCATTCAGCACATCTACCTACCCAAGTGGGCCCTGCAATAGATTCTGACTGCTTCTGAAAGCAAGAGTCTTCCCAGGCCCTGAACATGTCCTTTAGCTAATTCCTCTTTTTCTATGCATGGGTAAATTTAGATTATTGTGCACCCGAGGGGAACATCAAATGTTTACATCTTCTTTGCAGGTGAAAGTGGATGATATTGATGCCTATGCTCCAAAAGATCTGCTCATCGTTACAACAGGCTCTCAAGTAAAATACTAAAAACTCTAGATCACAGTTACTCATCGACAGAAATTTTAAGTTATTTCAGATATCATATTGACTCTGGGGTATCGTGTCAGGCAGAACCACGTGCTGCTTTGAATCTTGCATCATTTGGAAGCAGCCATTCCTTCAAACTGGGCAAGGATGATGTGATCTTGTATTCTGCCAAGGTAACTATCTCTGCTATTCCATAGACAAATAATGTATGCACATTGTTTGTTCGCTAAACATTGCACTTTCTTGGGCCTCTTCTTTTCTTAGAATTCTGGATATGACTCTTTAAGGATCAAAGTGGAATCCTTCATACAATGTATCCATTTGAAGGCAGGCATTTTGCAGCAATTTTTCTTTATGCCTCAAATCTCAGTATTTTGTTGTAATCTGTACCAGTAGATTTTTGAGGAAATTATCCATGGTTTTAGTTTATGCCTTTCTAATAGAAAGTCAGGCGAGGATGCATGTCATCATAAATGTTATGGAGAGTGATGGTCTACTATTTTACTTTTACTCTCTTTGCTATTGTACTTTTTATTGTCTCTAGGTATCAGTGGTCTATTCTTCTTTGAAGCTTCTCTAATCCATGATTATATAGATTGAAGGAACCTGGGTTTTATGATCAATGCCTTTGAGATCTCATTAGTTTTGATTAAAATATTTTAGTAATTCCTATGGAAGGCATTGAAATGGCAAGCTGCCGTCATCACTACCACAATGTAGTACTCTAAAATTTTGCCTTTCGTACATAGGTAATTCCTGGAAATGAGACTCGAGTGATGAAGATGATGAATCGCATATCTGAGCTTGGTCCTACAATTGTAATGGGTAAGAATGAAGGATTGCATACAACTGGCCATGGATATCGGGGGGAACTGGTGAGTCCAGCATCTACATAATACTTAAATTTTTAGTCTTTAAATTGCAAGTCTTATTTTGTGCTGTTTGATATAATTTCAACTTTCAACAGCTTTTAGCCGGTAATTCCTATTGCATGTTTGCTTGTTTGGTACAATATTCCATTGACTTCATGGAAGTAAAAAAATGGCATCCATAAGAAAATGGAAAAGTAATTTCACAATTGATATTATATGCGTAATGGCTCTCCTATGTATTTTTTTTTTTTTGCTTAAATAAATAATATTGATCTTTACCACTATCCTCCGTGATGACAAGCTTCCTAACAGTACATGTGTTTTTTGAAGGAAGAGGTTCTTCGGATTGTGAAACCGCAACATTTTTTACCCATTCATGGGGAACTCTTGTTCCTGAAAGAGCATGAATTACTTGGGAAGTCAACTGGCATCAGGCACACCACTGTAAGTGATTTGTTTTCTGTTCTCCTTGGATCGTATAGCTAGATTTGGAAGCCATTCTATGGCTTCATTATGTGTAATATGATATTTGGCCTGCTTTTGGTTTTTCTCTAAAAAATTATTTTTTTAGCCAATTTGACTTTTTTTTTTTTTTTTAATTTGTTCAATAAACTAGTGCATAAATACCAATCATGATCAGCTTGGCAAATGTTTCTTGAATTCTAGAACTTCTAAGTTCTAACAACCTCAATGAAGATGTTTGTTAGTCGTGTGCCTTTCAGCTGCATGTAAGAAGGATTGAAATCCTTTTACAAGTTGATCAACCACTTTAGGACCTCCCAATACTACTTAACTCTACAGAAATAGCACATGGGCTCTTAACATTAATACTTATTTGGACATATGAACTGGGACTTAACCAATTCATAACTTGCTAAAATACAATATATAGGAATGACAGAACTTTGTTTTTTTGAATGATTGGATGTATTATATTGATTAATCAACGAAGATGACATAAAATCTGTACGTATAAGTGATGTATACCGAACCTAAAAGAACTAGAAGGCCAAAACGCGGGGTCAAAACAAATACAACACAACACCTATCAAAATTGTATTTTGTGTATGGTAAATATAAAAAAACTGTGTTGTGTACAAGTTGCGGGGTCCATGTGGATCACAGCTCTTGGATTTTCCAAAGCAGTCAGATGCACCATCCTCCCTCGCTCGGGAAGAACTCATCCTTTGGTTGCTTGTGTTCCACTTGGATTGTATACAGGGGCGGACCTACATGATACAAACCTAGGTGACCGCCCTAGGTCTGATCCAAAATGGCCTATGGCCCATGCCCCATTCTGATTTTTACTTTTGACTATTAGATGGAGATTGGAGACGGGTGGACCTACATGATACAAACTTGGGCAGTCACCCCAGGTCGGATCCAAAATGGCCTATGGCCCATGCCCATTCTAGTAAAATCGTCGCCCCACCCTAGGATGAGTTTTTTATACTTAATTTGCCAAAAAAATAAAATTAAAAAATCATATGTTTAGACCATGCAGTAAGTGGAGATTGTTGCTAATCGGTGTTGATTTTGACCTTTTCAATTTACCATTATCCGCCCCACCCGAATAAAAATCCTGGGTCTGACACTGATCGTATATAAACTCCCTATTATACAATCGATTCACTCGTTCCTATCACTAGTTGTATACTTAACTTGATGGCTCCATCTAAAAGTAGAATTGAGGGGCAGCTTCCCTTGACTGTCTTGGTTCTCTCAATAGGGCCTTCAGACCATTAGATCATCTAATAGTTTTGATTAAACTGTCAGATTTGTGAAGAACTCCAACGAGCCCTTTTTTTTGGGTATTCTGTTGTAATGCACTGTCTTTGGTGGTTGGATTACTGCAAGACATTGGGACTGGAGGCATGTCTTCCCATGCTTTTGATTGTTATTTTGGCACCTCCTGTGAAATTTGTTCTAGTAGATGATTGTATACTGCTGCTTTCTGATTTTTGGTTACCTCCTTTTCACTTTTATCTTCATCACATTGCGTAGAAGGATCTTGGTCTCTTTTGATTTGTCTTCTTTCTTTGGAGTGAATGGGATCCTCATAAGATTCAAATTGAATCTCTCTTCTTTGGTGTGGTATGTCATCTCAATTATAGGAATGTTTATTGATTAGTCTTGTTAAACGCTTACATGATGTTCATGACTTCATGAAATGCATTTTCCATTAATGATGTAGGTATTTAGACATGATCTAGCATTAATGTATGTTCATTATGACATCCATCAAAACCAAAAACACATAAAAGACATACCTCTTGAGAAAAGCCCTAAATCCCTTCTCCGATTGATCATATGGCTTTTGTGTGGAGTATTTTACCGAAACCGAGGTTACTCCAGACTTCGGTGATAGTACCGATCAAGAGTCCTCGGCTTCATCCTCCCAGCACGGCAGCGTGCCAGCTAGTGCCGAGGTGGGATTGGTCTTGGTAAAAGTACCGACCACATCCTCCCGAATTCAGCCTCGTGCGTCGACATCCTTGTCCGACCTCAGGCATGGCCAACCTCAGTGTCTTCTCCAGTTCGGTCTTTTAGCCAAGGTGAACACTGGGCGTCCAATCCCCATTATGAGATGGGACGGCTACTTTACTGGGAGCCCCTGACAAATAGGGTGGCCGCCGGCCATTGATAAGGGCTCCTTCCTATCAGCAGATCACATCCACATTTATGTGAGGGATTTGAGGGGAGATCTGATGTGACAAGTATCCTCACCTACCCCCACTAAGGATCCTAGGTGTGGGCTGATGGGACAAGTATTCTCACCTACCTCCACTATGGAACCTTCCACTCTCCTCAATATATACTTGCGTGGTAAGCCATGAACAGGTACGCAATCTACAGCATACATTCTGCTATTTTGCTCAGACCTTCTTCCCCACTTCACCCTAGTTCAGTGACTGCTTTAACTCAGGCGTCGGAGTGCCTTTGGCTGACAGCAGCCCGGGGCCCTGACCTTTGTTCCCCTCTCTTTCAGGATTCAGGCCATCGGTGACATCCCCGATCAGTTAAACAGTATCTCACCAATCCCCATCATCATCCAAACCAAGTCCGTAATAATTAGGCACGCACAGCTTTTAAGTTCAATTCTAAAAAATCGAGCTTGAAATCATGATTCTGGCTCAATAGCTGGTATACCGTAGATGTAGGACCTATAAGCCTTTAGAGTGAGAAACAAAAGGTCAGAGGGAAGAAAATGTGAAAATGGGAGAGAAGAATTAAAACCCTGAGATTGTCATGAGGATGATGGAATCCTGCAATTAGAAAGCAGTTTATGGAATAAAATGATCTCCAGGGAGCCCTAGCAGAAATAAAAGGAGGAAAAGAAGCAAACAAATGATTTAAGGTTGAAACATGGGGCAAAAGAAGGCTTTGAAGGGTTTAGTTCCATACAGAATGAGTCAGAACAAGTCACTGTGTCATGGGACGATATTGGACTAGTCTGGATGAGTCACTCATGACTTGTCCAAAACCTAATGAATCTGGCCCCTGTGCTGTGTATTGTACGTTCTATTTTGGGACTGACAAGCACCAAGTAGTCTCAAGTGATCAAGGTTTAAAAATCGGAATCGGGGGCTGACTCGCCCCCTTTATTTGAGCCAACCAGTCCGAATCGGACCAACTCACACAGCAGGCCAGACAACATTTTTAGAAACTAAAAGTGCAAAATACTAGCAAAGAATAATGTAATAAAATAAAAAATTATATATTTCTTTATGTTCAAATTCTAAGATTGATTTGTTCTGTGTTTCATTAATTAACATTGAGTTTAAGTTAAATTATATATTTTTATATGTTCAAATTCTAAGATTGATGTATTTAATTAATTAACATTGAGTTTAAGTTGTTATACGTACCTAAATTTGTATTTAATTCAATCAGATGAATGCTACCACCAATTGTCAAATGCTTGAAATGAAAGTGGTTTTGAGATTTTATCTTCTATTCAATAATCAATGTAAAATGTTCACAAGAGCCTATACAACTTTTTCTAATATAAAAAATAGGAAATAAGTGCACTTAGGGCCCAAAAATCATTGGAATTGGTCAAGTAGGTAACTTGGAGGCTGAATCGAATATTCACCCACAGACTTCAAGTCGACTTGGACTCTGCTGTTTTTTAAAACCATGTGAAAGGGTGACTGGGCACTGACAAAATTTAAACCCATTAGTTTTCTTTTTGATTGGTAACATGACATGAAGGTTACAATAGTGAGCACCTTTGACTGTGCCATCATCTCTTCATGATAAAACCATTCTCGGAACATTAACACACACCTTGAACATCACTGAACCTAATTAATAGTAAATTTTCTATAAAATTGTGAATATATGAATGACTGAGACTTGCCCATCATTAAAGCCCAAAATTGGGTTTTGAGCATAAGTAGTGCATTCCATAGGATCTAGGGAATCCTTGGGTTCTTTCTAGGCTATCTGATACTTGGTGTGTATGGCAACCTTTGTCTCTCGTAACTGTTTAATACTACTGGTACACTTGCAGTGAACTGGCCATTTTAAATGTGTGCTAAACAGGTGATAAAGAATGGGGAGATGCTTGGAGTTTCCCATCTTAGAAGCAGAAGAGTTCTGTCAAGTGGTTTTATTTCATTGGGGAAAGAGAACTTTCAGGTTATTGAATGTTCTCTCTCTCTCTCTCTCTCTCTCTCTCTCTCTCTCTCTCTCTCTCTCTCGTTTTTAGACGTGTCTACAACACTTAGATTCTGTTTGCCAATTGCAGTTTATGTATAGTGATGGTGATAAAGCATTTGGTACATCTCAAGAACTTTGCGTTGATGAGAGATTAAGAATAGCATCAGATGGAATCATAGTCGTCAGGTAAATGATTACGATTGAACTTTCATACTGCTCGCTTTCAGTTGGCATTATCTGAAAACCTCATAATTTAAGTGAAACATTCTCCATGAAAAAAAAATTCTCCATGTTATCAAATTGTAACCAGCTCATGTTTCCATGGTTCTTCAGCGTGTTCTGGATAGTCTGCTGTGTTAACTGTATGTTACTCAGTTAATCTGCTTTGGTTCACCTTTTTTTCCTTTTTTCTGAATGGCTACTTTCATTAAAAAAAGCAAGCAGTACAAGAGAAGTATACTGACAAGCAACAACAGGAGAACATGACAAATAAAAAAGAAATAGGGGAAGGCCCCTAAACTACGAGGGCCCTAAATCAGACTAAGTTGGCCCAAGAAAGGAAAAACCAACTCCTTCCAATACATCATAATCTGCTCGGTAGAGTAGCCCTTAAAAGACGGATTGATGGACACCCTCCGTGCGACCAAGAACTTGGTTTCTTCCAGCAACGAACTACACTGTTCCCAACCCCTTTAAAGCACCTGGAATTCCTTCCTTCCAGATTGTCCAGAGGACAGCAATGAAGGTCAATCTCCACAATTCCTTTTCCCTAGGAACCCCTGTTGGAGCTCTCCAAGCCTGAAAAGGCGCTAGGAGGGTCCTTGGGAAGACCCAACAGCAATCAAACCACTCCACTACCAAGCGCAAGATAACATGAGATGGTCCAACAACTTCTCTCTTAAATACTTGGGGCAGCCATTAACCACTATCCTCCCCCTCCTCAAGTTATCCAAAGTCAGAATTCTTTTCCGGATAGCCATCCAACCAAAAATTACCACCCTTGGCGGAGCCTTGAACTTCCAAATGTTGTTCATCACAATCCTTTCTGCAGTGAATAGCAGAAAAGAAAGAAGAGACTGCGAAGTGCCCATCCTTTGAGGCAGTCCACACCCTCATCCTCCCCTCCCTCCGAAATTTGCGCACCATTCAGAATGTTAAGCAACGAAATGAATTGGGTTTCCTCGTGCTCTTTGTAGTTCCTCCTTAAATTGGGGTTCCAAACCACCGTATCCCCAGCTCGACACATAAGAGTTGACCTTAGCTTCCTTGTCCAAAGCACAACAGAACAGATCTGGTTTGGTTCACCCTCTTCCATCCTTTCTTCCAACATCTAAGCTTTCTTGATTTTTTTTAATGATCATAGCTGTTCTGTCTTCTCAAGGCATGCATATTTTATTTGTTCTGCAAGCAGCTAGTTGCATATTTCCACATCATCTTATAGGCTCCATTGAGTTCCACCATCATTCTATCACTTTGTTCTAGTAGTTATTAGGCAAATATGGTTGCTTCGATTAACTATTCTGCAAAAGGATAATTGCATCTTATGGTTAGGAATCATTACTGATTCTCACATGTCATGCTCGGGTTAAATATCCTGCCAAGATCTGTAACCTTTAGTTTTGTACACGAATAATGAAAGAAATGGTTGTTGTATGAACAAGAAATGTTACTAGATCCTCTTTTCTTCCCCAAGGTAATTTCATTTTTCTCCATCAAATCAGTTTGGATCTTACTGGGAAGCACGAAGGTTTGTTTCTATTGATCCCCAAAATATTAGGAGTGATGACAGTTTTCTTATTATCTTTCTTTTTCAGCATGGAAATTTTACGCCCACAAAATGCAGACCATTCGTTGCAAACATGCATCAAAGGAAAAATCAAAATAACTACGCGTTGTCTATGGCTTGACAAAGGAAAGCTTTTAGATGCCCTCTACAAGGCTGCTCATGCTGCACTATCAAGCTGTCCTATAAATTGCCCACTGCCTCACATTGAACGGACTGTTTCTGAAATGCTGAGAAAGATGGTGAGGAAATATAGCAGTAAAAGGCCTGAAGTAATTGCGATTGCTGTAGAGAACACAGCAGGAGTTCTTGCTGACGAGCTAAGAACAAGACTGGCTGGAAAGTCATCCCAAGATAGTTTTGAACTGCCTGCATTGAGTAGGTCATTCAGTGCACATCTGAGGAGAGGAGGATCTAGTAGAAAGCTTGAGGAAGATGGCAGTGATGCTGCCAACTTCTCAGAAGATCTATTTAAAGAAGAAATAGAAGGTATGTACTCTTCTTTCATGTGCCGTAAACTGGTTTCTAATCACAATGGAATTGTTGTACACTCATTTGGTAAGATAATAGAATATCTATTTCTTTGTAGTGTATCTTACATGCAGGTATGCATGCTTCTAATCTGCTGGTGCAATGCATATCATAGGCTATAATTTGGATGGATAAATATCACACCAATCAGACAATCCTAACCATATATTTGGTGTCCATCAGTGGACAATAGAGCATTCAAGGCCAGGCCTCAAATGATCCAGGCCCAGGTTTTAACTGGTCAGTCTCAGCTTGTAGGATTAGGTCTGGATTGACTCAGGCCCAGATATTTAACTGGTTAGGCCTGTTTGTTAGGTTGGATCTATTCAAAATTTAGTTTTTTCAGTCCTAGCACTACGTCCTTGAAAGATCCAGTAAATGGTTAGGACAGGTCACAGGTCTAAATGTGATGGTTGAGAATGTTGTAAATGATTGTTTGTTCACACCATATATCTTGTAAATCAGTAGGGCCCACAATTTGGACAATCTGGACTGACATGCTTGCATGTCAAATTTGCTGTGGCTGAGTTGCCATAATGTAGTTATGTGAACACAGATTGTGTAGCTTCAATTTATTCCCCTGCAATTGCCTCTTCTGGGACTACTGTCTCATTTCATTTCCAGAATGACCATGATATTGATTCAATATCTGGACATTTACTGGGGTACATCTTGTTGTTTCTAAAGACTAAAGAGGCATGGCGGTTAGGGATGCATTTCCGTCAAGGCTGATATTTTTGTGGTTCATCAATGTAGACCTGAAATATTCTGCCTGATTCTTGAATTGTAGCCAAAGATTGATGTCCAACTTATTACTGTTCCCATTTCCCACTCCGATCCATATGCTGAAATTAAGAACCATCCTCTCAGCCAAGTTATATTTTCAGCATGCAATTCTGACCCGCAGTTTACCGCATATAACCCGATCACCATCCTATGTGGTGGGGTCGTGGATAAATCTATCCCACTGTTAACACTGGTCAGGTTAGGGTTGACCTGCATAACCCATTTAGATGGATTGGATTAGGGTTGGCCCGCAATCTATACCAATTAATGTCGTGTTGGTTTAATATTTTTGTACATTGGGTGTTTTTTGACCAACAACTAAACTCAAATATAACCTTAAAACTTGAAAGGATTGGAACCCCGAGGGGTAGCTCAGTTGGCCTAGGACCACGGTTTGCACCTAGAGGTTGTGGGTTCGAAACTGCACTACCACACTGGGGCCACAGAGGAATTTTACCCGGCTTTCTCTCCTTGGCCCATAGAGATTATTTTGGCCCAAAGGGCTAGGAACCCTGCGTCATCAAAAAAAAAAAAAAGAAAGAAAAAAGAAAAAAAAAAAACCTTAAAAGGATTGGGCTTAAGGCCAAACACCTACAAATTGCATAGGGTAGGTGTGGGCTATAAGTGGGTTGACGCATCTTGGATGCAGATTATGCGGGTCAGATGGATGACTTGTATCGGGTGCCTGTTTGAGTTCCTGCCCCATTCTAAAAAATGGATCGGATATGGATTGATCTTCAATCTCTTGACAATGCAGGTCAACGTGACCCGTTTTGATCTGACCTGACCTGTTATCCACTATATTCCTGATTGTCTTGAGTGGAAATTTGCTTGAGCAATTAATATATCATTGGAAAGTTATAGCTTGTTGAATAGTTATAATGCACAAAGCTTCTGAGTTATTAGTTTTATTTCCATTCTTACAGGAGAAAATCTTGAAGTTACACAGTTATCATCAGACGGGGATACAGCACGTTCAGATTCAGAAAGTCCATCTTCATCTGCCTCTTCCGAACCAAATAATTTCTGGTGGGAATCATTAGGAGTGCCTCAACAACTAAAAGATGAGAATGGTTCCCTTTTGAAAGAACATATAATTGGAAGTGTGAATGGAAGCAGTGGTGAGGAATCCACAGAGTCAGCTAAAGCCCAACCAAAATCATCCAAGACTGCAAAGCGGAACAAATGGAAGCCTGAAGAAATAAGAAAATTAATCAAATTACGTGGTGAGTTGGATAGCAGATTCCAGGCTGTAAAAGGACGCATGGTCCTTTGGGAAGAGATTTCTGCTAACATGCTGGAATATGGGATCCAGAGAACACCAGGACAGTGCAAATCGCTTTGGGCATCACTTGTTCAAAAATATGAGGTTAGTTTCTTACTTTCAATGAGAAGTTGATGAAAACTTCTGTGCTTTTTCATATGCTGATGATGTGCTTGTGATGTTGATGTTAAGGCATCATTTGGAGTGGAGAGTGCATGGTAAAATAATGTTTATGGAGACAAACCATAAAAAAAAAGTGGTTAATGTCTAGTGTGGTGTCCATAGAAGCCTGATTCATGAAAAATGTCAGAACTCTCCAATCCAAAGGAGGCCTTGGTTAGGGCTATTGTCTTTTTTTTAATGATTTTTTTATTGATAACAAAATGCTCCTTTTTTTCTAATGCAGAGAAATGTAAAAAATAAAGTTTATTTTACTCCTATTTCCCATTGTTTGCTCAATTTGATAGGTCCCTTGTTTTCTCTTTTTGTACAAAACTACCCACTTCGAAACCACTGAATATCCAGGCAATGCATTGTACAAAAAAATTATTATTATTATACAAAACTACAAACCACCTTCCCTGCCATTGCCACTGCACATGAGAAAAAGGCTGAAACGAGCCAAATGCGTGAGCATGGAGGATGGGCGCCTGAAGAAGAATCTCTAAGAATTCTGAAAATACTCAACTGGAAACTTTCTGGACGGTTTTGGATTTCAAATGTGGAAATCCGCTCCTTCCCTGCATAAAAATTCTGTGAACAAACAAAGATCTCTCACCTTTTTTTTTTTGGAATGGTAGCAAAGATCTCTCACTTGTTTATCATGTTTACCCCAATATGTGAGCATAGTGTTCTCTTTTTCTTCACATCTTTCTGCTTCTGCAATTTTGCCCATCATCTTCTCCTGTTTTGCACTAGTACATGACATTAAGAGGTGCCTTGTTACAATACAGGAAAACAGGTCTGATGAGAAGGGCAAGAAGGCTTGGCCATACTTTGATGACATGCATCAAATTCTATCTGCTGGAGAAGTGGCAAAGAAATGAACAGCTAAGGGAACACAGCCAGAATGAGAGATTTTGAAGATCTAAGCTTCAGACGGATGAAACGCCTCATCCGAGATGACTTACTTTTTGCCATGTCATTTCTGATACAAAGCAACAAAGATGAATTATATTTGAAAAGTGCTCGGTTAGATTGATTAATAGGAAGGTGGAATAAGCAACTGCAGAGTATTTGCATAATTGCCAGTGTAACAAACTGTAATTTATTAAATTTTGCATTTGCCTCTACTCAAAATCTGGGGCAGCCCAATTTAGATTTGAGAATTGAGGCTATTTCATTTATTTGTGTTTTTATCCCTGTTTCTACAGTACTGCAAAAGAGCATCTCAGGATGTAGTTGAATGCGAGGGCCTTCAGTCTTATACATCCATCTTTTATACAACCACACATTGATAGCTGAGCCTGTATTAGGTGAAAAAGAAAACAGTCTGGGATTTGACATTGATCATTTCCCCTGGAAATAGTTTTATTGTTTGTTGCTCTATCTCTGTTTGTTTGGGTTCTCAATCGAGAACATAAGAGCTATAGCTCAGTTACACACCTTTAATGGTGCCCACCAACAGGCTGGGCCTGTATCACAAAACCAGCCATATGCTTTGTTGTTTCATTCTAAGAGATGTGCTTAGTGCAGGACACATGGTAATGAGATGAAATTCACATTTTGAGCTTAGTAAAGCTATGGAGTGCATCTCGCTATTTGACGTCCCACTAAGAACCTGAAATTGCAAAAGCCAAACCTTCTGGCCAAATCTGGGCATTGTTGGGGCCCTGCTTGATCTTTTTTACATTGTTATCTTATCTAGATCTAACCAAAGGTTGAGAGTTGAGACACTTGCATCTTGGGGTTGAGTCCTAATGGGTAGAATTCATCCCCAAGAAAGCACCGTCTGATGTCCACAACTAATGTTTCTGCTGGTTCCTTTTGCTGTTTACTTGCATCATCCGCAAACAAACATACCCTTGGTCACCAACACCCCAAATAGTAGATTAGAGATAACAAATATCCAAATGAGCGGCCGATAAAGCATGATTAGAACATTGATGAATCCAATGTGGGGCTGTTTATAATGTCCAATGATAAGTACAAGATTTCATGATTATTAAAAAAGGGTTACAAGATACCATGTTAAAACTAACAATCCAGTGATTTGTATTAGTCAAATACATATATGGGTGTCCATGGCTCATGAACAAGTGTCTGTCCGCCTGTTCCTTTCCTAATATGGGTTATTTCCTGATGTTTTGTGCACCGTTGACGTGGACATTTGCTCCCTTTTCTTGTTTAATTCTTTCAGAAGATACTAATAAAACTGCAAAAGGAAGAATTCTTAATCAAATATCAGAATCGAATTCTAGTCCTCTTATCATTAAGTAACATGTATGTGGATCACAATCTGGTAATATCTTGGAAGAATTCTTGCAAAATGTAGGCATATGTATACCGACGTTTCATTTTAGGCCAGCATTGAATGACTCATATCTTTAAAAATGGAGGACTGATGAGGAGTTATTCAATGCTGGCCTAAAATGAGTTTATTTTGAATACATATTATTGTATCACAAAATATCTTCTTTCCATGTTTAGAAACCAAAGAAAGAACATGAGAAACCAACAAAAAAAAAAAAGAATAAGTGAAAGAAATTAAATTTTGTTGAAAACCAATAAAAATAAGATCTTTAACTCCTAAAAAATCCAAAAAATAAAATGAAAAACCATAATGTGATCTTAGCTCTAACGAAAAAAAAAAAAAAAAAAAACTCAAAAAAACAAATAGAGGACAGAAGTACACTACTCAATTGCCATGATAGACTTTGTTCTCTCTTGTGTGTGTATTATCCAGTGCATATGGTGTGCATGGTGTTTTGGTGCACACCTCATATTGGGGCCTACTTGATGACACAATTACATGGACCATACATGGGATCAGCCTGAATTACATCAGTTTTTCAATTTATTTTTTATAACCATTCTAAGGGACTGCACCGTTGGGAACAATGGACTGTTTTTTTAAGGGGTAAAATTTGTTGGCCGTTGATGAAGGGGTTAAAATGATCAGATGGTGCCCATATTTTGTAATAGGTAGGCCCTAATCAGATAAAGAGATCTCCCCCTAGTCCTATCCATAAGTGGGGCCCACCAACGAGTTGTGCATGTAAGCTACGTGCACTGGATAATATGTACATAAATATATATGTTTTATTATTTTGAAAGAACATACACAAAAGACAAATTAATTTGTAATCTCATGCAAACATTTCTCTTCAAAATAGAACACAATGGCTGTGCCAATGAGTAGAAATTCTCAGTCCTCTCAACTGTGCCACAATGGCTGTGCTTTGACCCTCTAGCAACTTCACTTAAATGTAACCTATTAACAAGTTATCATCCTTTTGGAGTGACACTTTAGATGAGTGACATTTGTCAATCTTTTATGACTTTTTATTTTTAAACTATCATTTTATGTCATTTCACTTTTTGTTATTCGTTTTAGCGTAATTAGATGAGCTGACATTTGTCAATCATCTGTAACTTTTTTTAGCATATAAATAAGCATTTCCTTTCATTTCAATCCATAACTCTCATTCATTTTTCAAGTATTGGTCTCCCACTCTCACTTATATTTTATTTCATCTTTAGAAAGTTATTATTGTCATATTGCCACAAAAATTGAGCTGGCAGATGCTTAGTGGTGTCTAAGTATAAATAGATCTAATGAATGCAGTTCTTGATCGACCTTTAGCCCCTTTTTTTTGTACCCACAAAACCCTCCACTGGTAACAACTTTCAACATGCAACTGATGATACTCGCTTCTCTTAATGCCCTGATAAATCGTCATAATTAAATTTGTAGCTGCTCTTCGTGTCTTGACTACCATTGAATTATTAACCAGCAATTTCCGTTGCATTCTCATATTGAATATCTTCCCCTTCAGACAAGACTCATTTGCCAACCGGGATGTATGAACCATCTTATATAAAGAAGTGCAATCAGATTCAACCTTCTCCATTCTTT
Source organism: Umbellularia californica (assembly GCA_028538565.1). NCBI lineage: Eukaryota > Viridiplantae > Streptophyta > Magnoliopsida > Laurales > Lauraceae > Umbellularia > Umbellularia californica. Next base: position 3,018,897 of record JAPQWN010000002.1, read on the forward strand.
AGTCAGGCAAGCTTCTTCAACATTAATATTTTGATGCAACATATCTCCATGAATATCATCTTGACTGGCATTGAATGTCACATCATTTTTAGTAGCAAATGCCGAGTGTATGGGCTCCTTGATGGCGTAGCCCGGAGGCCACGATAAAGATCTACACCTCCGACGGTGAGATCGAACCCTAAGACTCAAAACCCTAAGATCGAACTTACAAGAACAATTCTGAACTTTATTAAAAATATAGCATAACATACAGTCAAATCAAGCATCCATCTCTATTTATAATAGAGAAATGGTCTAAATAAAGAAACTACCATTATTAAGTGATTCCTAAACTCACTCCCTAAAATCTCACTAAAATCTTTAAGTAAATCAAATCACTAAAATCTCAGATTACTAAAATTAATAAACTATTGAAAGAAAGTAAATCATTTTTAGTGGGGTCCATTAGGGGCCCACTTCTTCTTGGATCTCACTGCATCACTCCTTCATTTGCTTTTGGTGGGCCCTGAATGGCTTCTGCTCTGAAGCTGTTGGCCGAATATTATTTCACTAGCAAGTTTCTTTGAACATCGATTATTCGAATGTGAAAAATAGCTGAGAATGGCCAATAATACTTTTGCGACATCACAATACCTTTATTTTTTTTTTCTCTGCTGCATTTTATACTGGTATTTGTAATATTACAATATTTTGTGATACTATCTTGACATTTTATTAGGTTTGTACAGTGATCATAGATTGATGGGATGAGGCTAAGTTGTTGAGGTGATGATTGCAATATTAATAGAAAATGAACGGTTCACAATATTACCAGATTGTTTTTTGTTTTAGAAACTATTGCATTGCGGTATTATATGTATATGACATGGAGGGTGACTGTATTTTTGTTTTCATTTACATTTAGAAACTGCAAAAAGAAACGAATAAAATTTTCAGATCTTTCTGTCTTAATTAGTTGGAGATCATGTAGCCTCTACATCTTCAACCAGATACATGACTCTGAACGTACAATTCATGGAACAAAGCAATGAACTTGGGGTGAGATCATTTCAGACAGTCTGATTGATATGAAAACAGAGGATTCGATCTATCAAATACTAGGAA